>CP136059.1:64853808-65459808 GCA_032464435.1 Aegilops umbellulata | reverse complement strand
ACTATCACAACCGAACGTTTTATGCACCCGTAACCCACTCTCAGGCTTCGACAAATTTTCGGAGGCAAGATCCGGCTTGTAAAATTGAGTTCTAGACGATTTTATGCTTGAGGTATAATCTGGCACCCTCTACCACCCTTCCGCGAGCTCACCTACGGACTGATATATGGGCAATAACATATAGAACAATGCACCATCCTCCCATTACAAACTAGGAACACTACATGTTCAGTCATGACACAAGGAGGAGGCTCTTCGTCGCATCGAAATCCAAGAATTGATGTTGTACATGGACAATCACCCATCTTGCTACAACCCTCACGTTTTCACCAGTGGATGCATTTTTCTTGGAGCATAAAGTACATAACAGTTCATCCTCACACCATTTATGCACCCAAAAAATAATAGGTCATTCCGAGTTGTGCAAGATGACTCGTCGGTGCGATCAACTTACCTTGAGAGTTATATTCACGGTCAGTCCCGCGATGTTGAATCCATGAGCCGGCAACAATTTTGCCACAAAAACTCCATTGGAGCTCCATGACCCCCCAATACTATCACAACCAAAAGTTTTATGCGCCCGTAACCCACTCTCGAGCTTCGACGGCATTTCAGAGGCTAGATCCGGCTGGTAATATTGAGTTCCAAACGATTTTATGCTTGAGGTATACTCTGCCACCCTCTACCACCCTTCCGTGAGCTTAGCTACGGACTGATATGTGGACAATAACATATGGAACAATGCACCATCCTTCAATTGCAAACTAGGAAGACTACATGTTCAGCTACGACACAAGGAGGAGGCTCTTTGTTGCTTCGAAACCCAAGAATTGATGCTTTACATGGTCAATCACCCATCTCACTACCACCCTCAAGTTTTCACCAGCGGATACACTATTCTTGGAGCATAAAGTACATAACAGTTCATCCTCACTCCATTTATGCACTTGAAAAATTATAGGTCATTCCGGGTTGTGCATGATTGCTCGTCGGTACGATCAACTGACCTAGAAATTGTATTCACGGTCTGTCCCGCGATGTTGGATTCATAAGCCGGCAACAATTTTGCCACAAAAACTCCATTGGAGCTCCATGACCCGCCAATACTATCACAACCGAACGTTTTATGCACCCGTAACCCACTCTCAGGCTTCGACAAATTTTCGGAGGCAAGATCCGGCTTGTAAAATTGAGTTCTAGACGATTTTATGCTTGAGGTATAATCTGGCACCCTCTACCACCCTTCCGCGAGCTCACCTACGGACTGATATATGGGCAATAACATATAGAACAATGCACCATCCTCCCATTACAAACTAGGAAGACTACATGTTCAGTCATGACACAAGGAGGAGGCTCTTCGTCGCATCGAAATCCAAGAATTGATGCTGTACATGGCCAATCACCCATCTTGCTACAACCCTCACGTTTTCACCAGTGGATGCATTTTTCTTGGAGCATAAAGTACATAACAGTTCATCCTCACACCATTTATGCACCCAAAAAATAATAGGTCATTCCGAGTTGTGCAAGATGACTCGTCGGTGCGATCAACTTACCTTGAGAGTTATATTCACGGTCAGTCCCGCGATGTTGAATCCATGAGCCGGCAACAATTTTGCCACGAAAACTCCATTGGAGCTCCATGACCCGCCAATACTATCACAACCAAAAGTTTTATGCGCCCGTAACCCACTCTCGAGCTTCGACGGCATTTCAGAGGCTAGATCCGGCTGGTAATATTGAGTTCCAAACGATTTTATGCTTGAGGTATACTCTGCCACCCTCTACCACCCTTCCGTGAGCTCAGCTACGGACTGATATGTGGACAATAACATATGGAACAATGCACCATCCTTCAATTGCAAACTAGGAAGACTACATGTTCAGCTACGACACAAGGAGGAGGCTCTTCGTCGCTTCGAAACCCAAGAATTGATGTTTTACATGGTCAATCACCCATCTCGCTACCACCCTCATGTTTTCACCAGCGGATGCATTATTCTTGGAGCATAAAGTACATAACAGTTCATCCTCACTCCATTTACGCACTTGAAAAATTATAGGTCATTCCGGCTTGTGCATGATGGCTAGTCGGTACGACCAACTGACCTAGAAATTGTTTTCACGGTCTGTCCTGCGATGTTGTATCCATAAACCGGCAACAATTTTGCCACAAAAACTCCATTGGAGCTCCATGACCCGCCAATACTATCACAACAAAAAGTTTTATGCACCCGTAACCCACTCTCGGGCTTCGACAACATTTCGGAGGCAAGATCCGGCTTGTAAAATTGAGTTCCAGACGATTTTATGTTTGAGGTATAATCTGCCACCCTCTACCACCTGATGAGGACATCAATAGCATTGTTACACCCACAGCCCCTGCTGCTATACATACTGGACCAATTACTAGAGCTCGCGCACGCCAATTGAATTATCAGGTACTTTCGTTTCTTGTTAATGATTCTAATGTTCATGAGAATATGATGCTGCCTAAATTGGATACATTTGTTTTGCTTACAAATGAAGGGCCTAGCTTGGAGAAGGATGATCATTGGAGTAAGAACAAGCATGGAGTTGATGGCATGCGCAAGTGAGACAAGAACAGAGTTTCAAGTGATGATTTCAGGACTTTGAAGCCACCATAATGAGTGCATGAAGCCTTGGACGAAATATACAAGATGCCACTTCATAATTTTCGTCCAGAGGCTATTCTAGGTGCTGCGTCACCTTATTTTTGGGCCAGGCCCATGTAATTTCGAAATACTTCAATATAGGCTGTTTTTAGAGTCCGTATGTGTGGGAAACAAGAGTTAGGGTGGGTTTCGGACCCCTCCTCCAAGGGCCACGAAATTCCCCCCTCTTCCTCCATATATACAGCCCCTAGGGCATCGTTTAGACTTTGGGTTTTGTTTAGATCAAAAGTTCGCCATAGCTGCAATTTCGCGTACTTCGTTTGTGTTCAACGACCAGACCAAGGCGTCATAGAACCCCACCTTCATTAATAAAGCTTTCCTCTTATATTCGCAATATCCAGATTGCAATCTTAGTTTCTTGCTTGTTCTTCGTTTGCTCGCAGGAAACAGGCCCTCGTGGTCAGGTTGATCGTGCTCCGGCGTGGTCAATAACCCTCGGAAGTTGGTTTAGCGATTGCTAAGGCGCGACGTCTCGCACGTTCATTGTCGGATCGTCAAGGTCGACTCCCACAGAAACGATAGCCACCATCTCGTCGAAACATCGGGACACCTTTGCCTCTATCAAGTCGTATCAGATTTTCAGGTTGCTCGGTGAGATTTTACAGTTTTTCATAGTTTAGATCGAGTCTGTTTTTCATACCTACAGTCCATGAAAAAGCCAAAAAAATAGGGTTAGTTCATCCTATCCAAACCTATCTGAGCCTTTGCATAATCTTTTCTGTATTTGCTTTGTTGAATTTGCGGTTGCATCATCGTGTCAAGTTGCTGGTCTTAGCGTCTAGTCCTTTAGAGTTTCGAGTTCTGTTCACAGGTTGTCACGTCGACGCTGCCATATAGCACCACCGCATCATCATCATCACCGCTGCCATATACCACCATCGTCATCACCGCTGCCATATACCACCATAGTCATCGCCGCTACCATATACCACATATCCACCGCCATCACGCTAATCCGAGTCCACCTCCATCACAGATTCGCCACCAGTCCCTGTTCCATCGCCCTGCAAATATCCGCCACCAGTCCGAGTTTCCACTAGATTCATCTCCGCCACGAGTCCTAGTCCGAGTCCAGTAACTGTTGCTTTGTTCTCGATTTCCAGATCATGCGATACTCTGAGTCGTGACAAAGAAGGACTCCCCAACTTTCGTGCTACCCGCAGAAGGAAAATTCTGGCTAGGCAGTTTTTAGGACATTTGTAGACTTTTTCGAAAAAAATTTGTTGCGGAGCAAAAAAAAAGAGGAAAAAAAGTGCAAAAAAAAGTGAAAAAAAAGAAAAAAAATTCAGAGTGTGCTCCTCCCTTGTTTATGTGCAGCGCCGTGATTTTGTTAGTGTTCTAGGCTCGCGTCTCTAGTACGGTCTAGCCTAGGACCAGCACAGTACCGTCGTTGAGTGTTTATTCAACTTTGCATCTCTGAATTGATTATTGCTGACCCTTTTTGCTACCATATTAAAAGCCTTCCCAGCTCCACATACATCTACATCGTGCATTTGACTCTCCCTGGTAATCGCTCTATCCAAGCTTTGAGAGTTTTTACTACATCGGTTGCCGATCACCGCCTGCTGCTGGGTAAGAACTGGTAAGAATTTGAGATTTGCTTAACGGATTTGTGACTGTTCACCACACCACCACCACCACTTCCTAGTAGTCTGTAGAATCATATTCTTGTGTGATGAGGACATCAATACCATTGTTACATCCATAGCCCCTGCTGCTATACATACTGGACCAATTACTAGAGCTCGCGCACGCCAATTGAATTATCAGGTACTTTCGTTTCTTGGTAACGATTCCAATGTTCATGAGAATATGATGCTGCCTAAATTGGATACATTTGTTTTGCTTACAAATGAAGGGCCTACCATGGACAAGAAAGATGAACCTTGGAGCAAGTTCCAGCATGGAGATGTTGTCATGCGCAAGGGGAACAAGAACGGAGTTACAAATGATGATTCCAGGACTTTGAAGCCACCATAATGAGTGCATGAGGCCTTGGACGAAATATACAAGATGCCACTTCATATTATTCGTCCATAGGCTATTCTAGGTGCTGCGTCACCTTATTATTGGGCCAGGCCCTTGTAATTTCGAAATACTTAAGTATAGGCCGTTTTTAGAGTCCGTATGTGTGGGGAAACAAGAGTTAGGGTTCGTTTCGGACCCCTCCCTCAAGGGCCACGAAATTCCCTCCTCTTCCTCCATATATACAGCCCTTAGGGCGTCGTTTAGACTTTGGGTTTTATTTAGATCAAAAGTTCACCATAGCTGCAACTTCGCGTACTTCGTTTGTGTTCAACGACCAGACCAAGGCGTCAGAGAAACCCACCTTCATTAATAAAGCTTTCCTCTTTTATTCGCAATATCCAGATTGCAATCTCAGTTTCTTGCTTGTTCTTCGTTTGCTCGCAGGAAATAGACCCTCGTGGTCAGGTTGATCGTGCTCCGGCGTGGTCAATAACCCCTCGGAAGTTGGTTTAGCGATTGCTAAGGCGCCACATCTTCGCACGTTCGTAGTCGGATCGTCAAAGTCGACTCCCACAGAAAACGATTGCTATCTCATCGAAACATCGGGACACCTTTGCCTCTATCAAGTGGTATCAGATTTTCAGTTTGCTTGGTGAGATTTTACAGTTTTTCGTAGATTAGATCGAGTCTGTTCTTCATACCTAAAGTCCACAAAAAAGCCACAAAAAAAAAGGGTTAGTTCATCATATCCGAACCAATCTGAGCCTTTGCATAATCTTTTTAGGGTTTTTGCTTTGTTGAATTTGCGGTTGCATCGTCGTGTCAAGTTGCTGGTCTTAGAGTCTAGTCTTTTAGAGTTTCGAGTTCTGGTCATAAGTTGTCATGCCACCGCCGCACCATCATCATCCCCTTGCCATCTACCATCATTGCTTATCCGCCACCGCTCTGAATCCATATCCATATACCACCACCAATCCGTATCCATATACCACCACCGCTACCATATACCACCACCGCTGCCATATACCACCACCATATATCCACCACCAATCTGAGTTCTTCTCATATTAGGTTTGTTTTCGAGATCCATCTAAATTCCGATTCGTGTTTCCTTGCCTGCGTAGGTCTCGGAAAAAAAAATTAGGCGATCCCCGGGCAATTTTTAGGCCAAAATTTCGGCGACCAAAAATATTTTTTCCCTATCTTATTTTTAGGCTGTTCTGAGTCTTTTGAGACACTCGCCATCATAGTGATTTTTTGTCGCACTTTTTCGTCGTCGCTGCCCCTGATTTCCAAAAAAAAAATTGTCAAAAAAATTTCGTACCCATCCTGTCAGTTTGACTTAGTAAGAGTTTTGAGACACTCACCATTATAGTGATTTTTCGCAAAAAAAAAAGAGGAGCGCAAAAAAAAGAGCGCAAAAAAAACAGAGCGAAAGAAAAAAAATTCCAGAGTGTGCTTTTCCATTGTTTCCGTGCAGCGCCGTGATTTTGTTAGTGTTCTAGGCTCGCGTCTCTAGCACGGTCTAGCCTAGGACCAGCACAGTACCGTCGTTCAGCGTTTATTCAACTTTGCATCTCTGAATTGATTATTGCTGACCCTTTTTGCTACCATATTATAAGCCTTCCCAGCTCCACATACATCTACATCGTGCGTTTGGCTCTCCCTGGTAATCGCTCTATCCAAGCTTTGAGAGTTTTGACTACATCGGTTGCCGATCACCGCCTGCTGCTGGGTAAGAACTGGTAAGAATTTGAGATTTGCTTGACGGATTTGTGCCTGTCCACCACACCACCACCACCACTTCCTAGTAGTCTGTCGAATCATATTCTTGTGTGTTTCTATTGCTGCTAACCATGGCAGGATCACAAGCCGACAAGACTGACTGGGAGAACATGACAAACAAAGCGTTACATGATAAGTTTCAACAAATGATGAGTGGACAGGTGGAAGATGTGCTAAAAAGATTTGAAGAGGCCATGGAGAAGATAGATGGCATTGAGAAGGCGTTCGAAACAAAGCTCGATAACAAGTTCAATGAATTGCTCGCGCGTCTACCACCACCACCACCGGCTGCACCTAACGCACCTCTACAACAGCAACAACGACTACCTCCACATCGCGAAACAGCCCTCCGCCGAGCGACCTGTGTCCCTCTTCAGCCTGGCCAAGCTGCTGGTGTGGCTGTTGATACTTCTGTGGCTCCTGCTGCTGATGTGGGGGAGGATGATTATGTGGGAGATTACGAGGATGAGGTTGATCAACATCAGAACTATGTGCCACCACCAGCACCACAACCACCAGGTCGTCCACATGCAAATAATGGTAATGTTAGGGCTCCCCCTCAGGTACGAGATCATGACCATCTCCCTAAACTGAAATTGAATATTCCACCATTTGAGGGTAGATATGTTCCTGATATATATCTTACTTAGGAGTTAGAAACTGAACAACGATTTACATGTTTACAATATCCTGAGGAGAGACGTGTTCCTGCTGCTGTTTGTGCTTTCACTAGCTTTGCATGTGTTTGGTGGTCTGAACATTGTAGATTATATCATGTTCCTGCTACTTGGGCTGCTTTGAAAACTGCTATGCGTACTCGTTGGGTTCCGCCATATTATCAACGTGAATTACTTCAAAAATTGCAGCGCTTAAGACAAGGAAAAAATTCTGTAGAAGAATATTATCAGGAATTACAAACTGGCTTGATTAGATGTGGTATTGTTGAGGAGAATGAAGCTATGCTTGCTCGTTTTCTGGGTGGATTAAATAGAGAGATTCAGACCATTCTAGACTATAAGGATTATAATAATATCACTCGTTTTTTCCATCTTGCTTGTAAAGCTGAACGTGAAGTGCAGGATCGACAGGCATTGGCGCGAACTAACTTTTCTGCAGGTCGACCTTCATCATGGACACCACGTGCATCATCTACTTCCACACGTTCTGCTACACCGGCACCTCCGTCGGCTTCCACCTCCAACCGTGATACAGTAAAGCAGGCGCAATCACCACTATCTGCCAAGAGCACACCTTCTGGGCCTGCAAAGAGCTCTTCTTCATCCATGGCATCAACAGGGCAAACACATGATATTATTTGTCGACGTTGCAAGGGTGGAGGTCATTATGCGAGAGAATGCCCATCTAAGCGTGTGATGATTGTTACTGAGGATGATGGGTATGAGTCCGCTAGTGACTATGATGAGGAGACTTTGGCTCTTATTACACATGAAGAACACGGTGGAGATGATTCTGATCATGAGACGCAATACATGGCTGCTGAAGATGCTGACAGGTATGAATGTTTAGTTGCTCAACGTGTTTTGAGTGTGCAGGTTACACAAGTTGAGCAAAATTAGAGGCATAATTTGTTCCATACAAGGGGAGTTGTGAAGGAACGTTCTATTCGCGTCATCATAGATGGAGGGAGCTGCAACAACTTGGCTAGCATGGAGATGGTGGAGAAGCTATCTCTCACCACAAGACCACATCCACATCCTTACTACATCCAATGGTTAAACAACAGCGGCAAGGTTAAGGTAACACGTACTGTTCGTGTGCATTTTAGTATCTCTACATATGCTGATTATGTTGATTGTGATGTGGTACCTATGCAAGCATGTTCCTTATAACTTGGTAGACCATGGCAATTTGATAAAAATTCTGTACACCATGGTAGAAACAATCAGTATACTCTTGTTCATACGGATAAAAATATTACTTTGCTTCCTATGACTCCTGATTCCATTTCGAAAGATGATATTAATAGAGCTAATAAAGCAAAACAGGAGAAAAATAAGAGTGAAAATTAGATTGTGGCAAAGAATTTGAGCAACAAATGAAGCCTAGTAATAAACCATCTAGTGTTGCTTCTGAAATTAAATTGAAAAGTGCATGTTTACTTGCCAGCAAATCTGATATTGATGAGCTAGATTCTAGCAAATCTGTTTGCTATGCTTTTGTGTGCAAAGAGGCATTATTTTCATTCGAGGAC
This sequence comes from Aegilops umbellulata, assembly GCA_032464435.1. Classification (NCBI taxonomy): domain Eukaryota; kingdom Viridiplantae; phylum Streptophyta; class Magnoliopsida; order Poales; family Poaceae; genus Aegilops; species Aegilops umbellulata. The sequence continues at coordinate 65,451,144 of CP136059.1, read as the reverse complement.
ATGCCATCCTCTTTGCCCCCTGCTGTCATTAACATTTTGCAGGAGTTCGCTGACGTCTTCCCACAAGACGTGCCACCGGGATTACCACCTATTCGAGGGATTGAGCATCAAATTGACTTAATTCCTGGTGCATCGCTGCCCGGCCGTGCACCATACCGTACCAATCCAGAGGAGACGAAGGAGATTATGCGTCAAGTACAGGAGCTGCTCGACAAAGGTTATATACGCGAATCTCTTAGTCCTTGTGCTGTTCCTATTATACTAGTGCCTAAAAAGGATGGTACGTCGCGTATGTGTGTTGATTGTAGAGGCATTAATAATATTACTATTCGTTATCGTCATCCTATTCCTAGGCTAGATGATATGCTTGATGAATTGAGTGGATCTACAATATTCTCCAAAGTTAATTTGCGTAGTGGTTACCATCAAATTCATATGAAATTGGGAGATGAATGGAAAACAACATTTAAAACTAAGTTTGGTTTATATGAGTGGTTAGTCATGCCTTTTGGGTTAACTAATGCACCTAGTACTTTCATGAGACTAATGAACGAAGTTTTACGTGCTTTTATTGGACGATTTGTGGTAGTCTATTTTGATGATATACTGATTTATAGCAAATCTTTGGAAGAACATTTGAAACATTTACGTGCTGTTTTTAATGCTCTACGTGATGCACGTTTGTTTGGTAACATTGGGAAGTGCACCTTTTGCACCGACCGAGTATCTTTTCTTGGCTATGTTGTTACTCCACAGGGAAGTGAAGTTGATAAAGCCAAGATTGAAGCTATTGAGAGTTGGCCGCAGCCCATAACGGTCACACAAGTGAGGAGTTTCCTTGGCCTCGCTGGTTTCTATAGGCGTTTTGTGAGAGATTTCAGCACCATTGTTGCACCTCTCAACGAGCTTACAAAGAAGGATGTGCCTTTTGTTTGGGGTACCGCACAGGAAGAAGCCTTCTAGGTATTGAAAGATAAGTTGACACATGCTCCTTTACTCCAACTTCCTGATTTTAATAAGACTTTTGAGCTTGAATGTGATGCTAGTGGAATTGGATTACGAGGTGTGTTATTACAAGATGGCAAACCTGTTGCATAGTTATCTGAAAAATTGAGTGGGCCTAGTCTGAACTATTCTACTTATGATACAGAATTATATGCTCTTGTTCGGGCCTTAGAAACATGGCAACATTATTTATGGCCCAAAGAATTTGTTATACATTCTGATCATGATTCTTTGAAACACATTAAAAGTCAAGCTAAACTGAACCGTAGACATGCTAAATGGGTTGAATTCATGATGAGACTTTCCCTTATGTCATTAAACACAAGAAGGGTAAAGAAAATGTTATTGCTGACGCATTGTCTCGTCGTTATACTATGCTTTCACAACTTGACTTAAAATATTTGGTTTGGAGACCATCAAAGATCAATATGTGCATCATGCTGAATTTAAAGATGTATTGCAGAATTGTAAAGAAGGAAGAACATGGAACAAGTTCGTCGTTAACGATGGATTTTTGTTTCGTGCTAACAAGCTAAGCATTCTAGCTAGCTCCGTTCGTCTTTTGTTGTTGCAGGAGGCGCATGGAGGAGGACTAATGGGACACTTTGGCGTGAAGAAGACGGAGGATATACTTGCTACACATTTCTTTTGGCCAAAGATGAGACGGGATGTTGAGCGTTTTGTTGCTCGCTGCACTACATGTCAAAAAGCTAAGTCACGACTCAATCCTCATGGTTTATATATGCCTTTGCATGTACCTAGTGTTCCTTGGGAGGATATATCTATGGACTTTGTTTTAGGTTTACCTCGAACAAAGAAGGGGAGGGATAGTATATTTGTTGTCGTGGATAGATTCTCGAAAATGGCACACTTTATACCATTCATAAAAGCGATGATGCTGTTAATGTTGCTGATTTGTTCTTTGGTGAAATTATTTGCTTGCATGGTGTGCCAAATACTATTGTTTCAGATCGTGATACTAAATTTCTTAGCCACTTTTGGAGATGTTTATGGGCAAAGTTGGGGACTAAACTGCTTTTTAGTACTACTTGTCACCCCCAAACTAATGGACAAACTAAAGTAGTCAATAGAACATTGTCTACTATGCTTAGGGCTGTTTTGAAGAATAATAAGAAAATGTGGGAAGAATGCTTGCCTCATATTGAATTTGCTTATAATCGTTCATTGCATTCTACTACTAAGATGTGCCCTTTTGAAATTGTGTATGGTTTCCTACCTCGTGCACCTATTGATTTGTTGCCTCTTCCATCTTCGGAGAAGGTTAATTTTGATGCTAAAGAACGTGCTGAATTGATTTTAAAAATGCATGAGTTAACTAAGGAAAACATTGAGCGTATGAATGCTAAATATAAACTTGCTGGAGATAAGGGTAGAAAACATGTTGTGTTTGCACCTGGAGATCTTGTTTGGTTACATTTGCGTAAGGATAGATTTCCTAATTTGCGCAAATCAAAGCTAATGCCACATGTTGATGGTCCTTTTAAGGTGTTAGAGAAAATAAATGATAATGCATATAAACTTGAGTTGCCTGCAGATCTTGGGGTTAGTCCCACTTTTAACATTGCAGATTTGAAACCTTATTTGGGTGAGGAAGATGAGCTTCGTCGAGGACGACTTCATTTCAAGAAGGGGGGATGATGAGGACATCAATACCATTGTTACACCCACAGCCCCTGCTGCTATACATACTGGACCAATTACTAGAGCTCGCGCACGCCAATTGAATTATCAGGTACTTTCGTTTCTTGGTAATGATTCTAATGTTCATGAGAATATGATGCTGCCTAAATTGGATACATTAGTTTTGCTTACAAATGAAGGGCCTAGCTTGGAGAAGGATGATCATTGGAGCAAGAACAAGCATGGAGTTGATGGCATGCGCAAGGGAGACAAGAACAGAGTTTCAAGTGATGATTTCAGGACTTTGAAGCCACCATAATGAGTGCATGAATCCTTGGACGAAATATACAAGATGCCACTTCATAATTTTCGTCCAGAGGCTATTCTAGGTGCTGCGTCACCTTATTTTTGGGCCAGGCCCATGTAATTTCGAAATACTTCAATATAGGCTGTTTTTAGAGTCCGTATGTGTGGGGAAGCTAGAGTTAGGGTGGGTTTCAGACTCCTCCTCCAAGGGCCACGAAATTCCCCCCTCTTCCTCCATATATACAGCCCCTAGGGCATCGTTTAGACTTTGGGTTTTGTTTAGATCAAAAGTTCGCCATAGCTGCAACTTCGCGTACTTCGTTTGTGTTCAATGACCAGACCAAGGCGTCACAGAACCCCACCTTCATCAATAAAGCTTTCCTCTTATATTTGCAATATCCAGATTGCAATTTTATTTTCTTGCTTGTTCTTCGTTTGCTCGCAGGAAACAGGCCCTCGTGGTCAGGTTGATCGTGCTCCGGCGTGGTCAATAACCCTCGGAAGTTGGTTTAGCGATTGCTAAGGCGCGACGTCTCGCACGTTCGTAGTCGGATCGTCAAGGTCGACTCTCACAGAAACGATAGCCACCATCTCATCGAAACATCGGGACACCTTTGCCTCTATCACCACCCTTCCGCGAGCTCACCTACGGACTGATATATGGACAATAACATATAGAACAATGCACCATCCTTCCATTACAAACTAGGAAGACTACATGTTCAGTCATGACACAAGGAGGAGGCTCTTCGTCGCATCGAAATCCAAGAATTGATGTTGTACATGGTCAATCACCCATCTCACTACCACCCTCATGTTTTCACCAGTGGATGCATTATTCTTGGAGCATAAAGTACATAACAGTTCATCCTCAATGCATTTACGCACCTAAAAAATTATAGGTCATTCCGAGTTGAGCATGATGGCTCATCGGTACGATCAACTGACCTTGAAATTGTATTCACGGTCTGTCCCGCGATGTTGTATCCATAAACCGGCAACAATTTTGCCATAGAAACTCCATTGGAGCTCCATGACCCGCCAATACTATCACAACCAAAAGTTTTATGCGCCCGTAACCCACTCTCGGGCTTCGACACCATTTCGGAGGCAAGATCCGGCTTGTAAAATTGAGTTCCAGACGATTTTATGCTTGAGGTATAATCTGCCACCCTCTACCACCCTTTCGTGAGCTCACGTACGGACTGATATATGGACAATAACATATAAATGCACCATCCTTCCATTACGAACTAGGAAGACTACACGTTCAGTCAAAACACAAGGAGGAGGCTCTTTGTCGCATCGAAATCCAAGAATTGATGATGTACATGGCCAATCACCCATCTCGCTACAACCCTAACGTTTTCACCAGTGGATGCATTATTCTTGGAGCATAAAGTACATAACAGTTCGTCCTCACTCCATTTATGCACCCAAAAAATAATAGGTCATTCCGAGTTGTGCAAGATGGCTCATCGGTGCGATCAACTTACCTTGAAAGTTGTATTCACGGTCTGTCCCGCGATGTTGTATCCATAAACCGGCAACAATTTTTCCACAAATACTCCATTGGAGCTCCATGACCCGCCAATACTATCACAACCAAAAGTTTTACGCGCCTGTAACCCACTCTCAGGCTTTGACAACATTCGGAGGCAAGATCTGGCTGGTAAAATTGCGTTCCAGACGATTTGATGATTGAGGTATAATCTGCCACCTTCTACCACCCTTCCGTGAGCTCATCTATGGACTGATATATGGACAATAATATATAGAACAATGCACCATCCTTCCATTACATACTAGGAAGACTACATGTTCAGTCACGACACAAGAATTAGGCTCTTCGTCGCAGCGAAACCCAAGAATTGATGCTTTACATGGTCAATCACCCATCTCGCTACCACCCTCTCGTTTTCACCAGCAGATGCATTATTCTTGGAGCATAAAGTACATAACAGTTCATCCTCACTCCATTTATGCACCCGAAAAATTATAGGTCATTCCAAGTTGTGCAAGATGGCTCGTCGGTGCGATCAACTTACCTTGAAAGTTATATTCACAGTCTGTCCCGCGATATTGTATCCATAAACCGGCAACAATTTTGCCACAAATACTCCATTTACGCTCCATGACCCGCCAATACTATCACAACCAAAAGTTTATGCGCCCGTAACCCACTCTCGGGCTTCGACAACATTTTGGAGGCAAAATCCGGCTTGTAAAATTGAGTTCCAAACGATTTTATGCTGGAGGTATAATCTGCCGCCCTCTACCACCCTTCCGTGAGCTCACCTACAGACTGATATATGGACAATAACATATGGAACAATGCACCATCCTTCCATTACAAACTAGAAAGACTAGATGTTCAGTCACGACACAAGGAGGAGGCTCTTTGTCGCATCGAATCCCGAGAATTGATGCTTTACATGGTCAATCACCCATCTCGCTACCACCCTCTCGTTTTCACCTGCGGATGCATTATTCTTGGAGCATAAAGTACATAACAGTTCGTCCTTACTCCATTTATGCACCCGAAAAATTATAGGTCAGTCCAAGTTGTGCAAGATGGCTCGTCGGTGCGATGAACTTACCTTGAAAGTTATATTCACGGTCTGTCCCGCGATGTTGTATCCATAAACCGGCAACAATTTTGCCACAAATACTCCATTGGAGCTTCATGACCCGCCAATACTGATGAGGACATGACTACCTTGGATAAGACCAAAAATATTGCATACATGCATATTTGTCAGGTGATTTCTAGTGTCAACAATTCAATAATCTATATATATTATCCAGAACAAAAATACTTCACACACTTTTGTGTTTTGTCTAATTGCAGGTGTATGGGACATTTGTACAATCCACATATGAAGATAAGGGAAAAAGAGAAGTGTAGTTGCTGTTCAAAATGTCCCTTCATGTCACTTTTGGGCCAAGAGAAGATAGAGTCCAAGTCTCTTACGTTCTGGATTCAGATTCGGACTGCACAGACATACCTGACTCAAAACGGCAAGAACTTTTTCATACGGACTCTGAATTGGGTGATTCTTTTTTTGTTGGAATGTAGATTTCGTTTTCTTTCCACTCCAATTGGATTCACCTTTAAATTCGTCCGGAGCATTGAGATATGGACGAAATAATTTGACGCTGCAGTAGAATCCCAGTCAAACAACAAGTCCAAAGGTGTTGCATCACCTCCACTTGGGCCCATGAGCCTTGTACGGCCTAGGGTTGGTTTTAGGCTGCCTTGGGACGTCCTCCCACCTCCTTGGCCGCCACCCCTTGCTCCTATATAAGTAGATCCACCTAGTAGCTTTTTCCTTGGGATTTGTTTAGTTAAAAGTTAGCCAACGCAACTTCGTGTACTTCGTTTGTGTCCAACGACCAGACCAAGACCGCTTTCAGATCCCCACCATTAGCAATACTCCATCCATATTCGCAGTATTCTGATTGCTTTATCATATTCTTGCATGTTCTTTGATTGCTTGCAGGAATAGACCTTCGTGGTCAGGCTGATCGTGCTTCCAGCATCATCAGTAACCTCAGGAGATTGGTTTAGCGATTGCTAAGGCGCAACGTCGTGCACGTTTGTAGTCGGATCGTCCAAGTCGTCTCCACCAAATCGATAGTTATCATCTCATCGAAAGATCGGGACACCCCCGCCTCTATCAAGTGGTATCAGTTTTCAGGTTGCTCGGTGAAAATTTCCAGTTATCCCTACATTAGATTTATTTTCTTACCTATTGTCCAAGAAAAAGCCACACACAAAAGTTAGATCTGTTCATCCTTTGTCCAAGCCAGTCTAAGCCTTTGCATAATCTTTTTAGTGTTTTGCTTTGTTGAATTTGCGATTACATCATCGTGTCAAGTTGCTGGTCTTAGTGTCTAGTTCTTTAGAGTTTCGAGTTCAGTTCACAGTTTGTCACGCCACCGCCGCACCATCTTCATTGTCGTTGCCATATACCACCACCGCGTCATTATTGCATCCGCTGTCCACCACCGCCATCCATCTTCCACCACGTACTCCCCATCATTCATTTTCATAATCATACTTGAGGTCGTTCGCGTCATCACTAGATCCAATCTGCATCTTATCTAGCTTGTTTGTGAAAAAAAGAGAAAGAAAAAATGAAAAAAAGTGAGAAAAAAGAAAAAAAGAGGAAAAAAGAGGGAAAAAAGTGAAAAAATTCCGTGAAAAAAGGACAGAAAAAAGATATTCAGAGTGTGCTCCGCCTTTGTTACGCGTCGTGCCGTGATTTTTTTAGTGTTCTAGGCTCGCGTCTCTAGCCCGGTCTAGCCTAGGACCAGCACAGTACCGTCGTTGAGCGTTTATTCAACATTGCATCTCTGAATTGATTATTGTTGATCTTTTGCTACCATATATTTGGCCTTCCAAGCTCCACATATTTCTACACCGTGTATACATGCGCTCACGTGACAATCACTTTACTCAATCTTCGGAGTTATTTGACACCGCTGGTTGCCGGTCACCACCTGCTGCATGGTAAGAACTTTGTAAGACTTTGATATTTGCTATACTGTGAGCGTTTTACCACCACATCCTAGTAGTTCATAGGAGCATTATTCTCGGATTTTGTTTCTTGTTTTTCTACTAAATATGGCAGGTTCCAGAGTCAGTTGGGCTTCATCAATCGTGGGAGACGTGCCACCAGCTCCGAAAATACAACCACCGTCACAAGAGGTGCAAAGACATAAGAATACGCACAATCAGGTTTTTGTTTCCATGCCACCTTTTAATGGTCGTTTTAAGCCTGGTTTATATATTGAATGGGAGTTCGAAATAAATGTTATATTTGCTTCCCATGATTTTTCGGAACGTAAAAAAGTTAAGCTTGCGGGTGGTTCTTTCACTAGTTTTGCTACTTTTTGGTGGAGTGAACATTGTCGGATATACCCTGATTATGTACCTACTACTTGGGATGATTTAAACTTGTCATGAGAGATAGATTCGTCGATTTTTATTATACTCGTGGCATGATTAAAAAACTACAACACTTAAAACAAGGTAGTGACACTGTAAGAAAATATTATGATGATTTACAAACTACCTTGTTGCATTCCTTTTTAGAGGAAAGTGAAGAAGATTTTATGGATAGATTTTGGGGAGGATTAAACCGTGATATTCAGGAGATACTAATTCATGAAGAATGTTATCCTATGGACCATTTGTTTCATCTTGCTTGCAAAGCTGAACAGGAAATAAAGAGGCGTGATGCCCACAAGACAAACAAGCATAAGGTGCACATCCAAGGAGTTGAGATGGTCCTTCCTTCTACCACTGTGCCTACTATGACAACAACATCCGTTGTTGTGAGCACTGCATCAGCTCCATATTATGACCCGTCACTGCCGAGAGTTCCAACATCGTCTGAGTTGATAACACGAGGTAATGACAAAGGTACTAGTCTTCTAACTTCGCACGTGAATGATGAATGCCTTGTCGATTTAAATACACCATGTGATGCTCTAGCCACTACATTGATCACACCACCTATTTTAGATGATTATGCTGATGATTTGACTTTGCCATGTGATCAAACAACTGCAACATCAAGAATTTTGAGTGCACCCATTGAATTAACCGTTGATGTGAAAGAACCATGTGAATCAGGCACTAAAATAAATTTGGATCAACTACGTTTGAAAATAATTGTGCCAATGTTTAACCATTTTGATATGACCTCTAATCTTGGTGATGATTCTGTGTCAAATGACTTATTGCATGTTGTCATATTTAAGCATGTTGTAGCATGTAAATTTTATCCAAGTAAGGTTTATTCACCAATATTGGGATGGTTTAATGATGAATATTGTCAATCTTTTCATATGAATAAGAGCTTCACTTATATGTGCAAACTGAGTTGCAATACTTTCATGCCTTCTACTTCTTGTCATGATATTTTGTTCACTATGAAAGTTACTCATGTATACATGTGTCATATGTGCAAATTCCACGGGAAGTAAAAATTGATGACCTATACATATACAACATGTACACCTTGTCTCTTTTGTTAGCCACATTTCAGATAAAGCAACGCCGAGGACGGCTTTATTTTCAAGAAGGGGAGGATGATGAGGCCATGACTACCTTGGATAAGACCAAAAATATTGCATACATGCATATTTGTCAGGTGATTTCTAGTGTCAACTATTCAATAATCTATTTATATTATCCAGAACAAAAATAGTTCACACACTTTTGTGTTTTGTCTAATTGCAGGTCTATGGGACATTTGTACAATACACATATGAAGATAAGGGAAAAAGAGAAGATTAGGTGCTGTTCAAAAAGTCCCTTCGCATCACTTTTGGGCCAAGAGAAGATAGAGTCCAAGTCTCTCACGTTCTGGATTCAGATTTGGACTGCACAGACATACTTGACTAAAAACGGCTAGAACTTTATCATACGAACTCCGAATTGGGTGATTCTTTTTTTTGTTGGAAAGTAGATTTCGTCCTCTTTCCACTCCAATTAGATTCACCTTTAAATTCGTACGGAGCATTGAGATATGGACGAAACAATCTGACGCTGCAGCAGAATCCGAGTCAAACAACAAGTCCAAAGGTGTTGCATTACCTCCACTTGGGCCCATGAGCCTTGTACGACCTAGGGTTGGTTTTAGGCTGCCTTGGGACGTCCTCCCACCTCCTTGGCCGCCACCCCTTGCTCCTATATAAGTAGATCCACCTAGTAGCTTTTTCCTTGGGATTTGTTTAGTTAAAAGTTAGCCAACGCAACTTCGTGTACTTTGTTTGTGTCCAACGACCAGACCAAGACCGCTTTCAGATCCCCACCATTATCAATACTCCATCCATATTCGCAATATTCAGATTGCTTTATCATATTCTTGCATGTTCTTTGATTGCTTGCAGGAATAGACCTTCGTGGTCAGGCTGATCGTGCTTCCAGCATCATCAGTAACCTCGGGAGATTGGTTTAGCGATTGCTAAGGTGCAACATCGTGCACGTTTGTAGTCGGATCATCCAAGTCGTCTCCACCAAATCGAGAGTTATCATCTCATCGAAAGATTGGGACACCCCCGCCTCTATCAAGTACTATCACAACCAAAAGTTTTATGCGCCCGTAACCCAATCTCAGGCGTCGACAACATTTCGGAGGCAAGATCCGACTGGTAAAATTGAGTTCTAGACGATTTTATGCTGGAGGTATAATCTGCCACCCTCTACCACCCTTCCGTGAGCTCACCTACGGACTGATATATGGACAATAACATATGGAACAATGCACCATCCTTCCATTACAAACTAGGAAGACTACATGTTTAGTCACGACACAAGGAGGAGGATCTTCGTCGCATCAAAACCCAAGAATTGATGCTTTACATGGTCAATCACCTATCTCGCTACCACCCTCTCGTTCTCACCAGCGGATGCATTATTCTTGGAGCATAAAGTACATAATAGTTCATCCTCACTCCATTTATGCACCCGAAAAATTATAGATCATTCCTAGTTGTGCAAGATGGCTCGTCGGTGCAATCAACTTACCTTGAAAGTTGTATTCACGGTCTGTCCCGCGATGTTGTATCCATAAACCGGCAACAATTTTGCCACAAAAACTTCATTGGAGCTCCATGACCCGCCAAAACCATCACAACCAAAAGTTTTATGCGCCCGTAGCCCACTCTCGGGCTTCGACAACATTTCGGAGGCATGATCCGGCTGGTAAAAATGAGTTCCAAATGACTTTATTCTTGAGGTATACTCTGCCACCCTCTACCACCCTTCCGTGAGCTCAGCTACGGACTAATATGTGGACAATAACATATAGAACAATGCACCCTCCTTCCATTACAAACTAGGAAGACTACATGTTCAGTCACGACACAAGAAGGAGGCTCTTCATCGCATCGAAACCCAAGAATTGATGCTTTACATGGTCATTCACCCATATCGCTACCACCCTCACGTTTTCACCAGTGGATGCATTATTGATGAGGACATCAATACCATTGTTACACCCACAGCCCCTACCGCTATACATACTGGACCAATTACTAGAGCTCGCGCACGCCAATTGAATTATCAGGTACTTTCGTTTCTTGGTAATGATTCTAATGTTCATGAGAATATGATGCTGCCTAAATTGGATACATTTGTTTTGCTCACAAATGAAGGGCCTAGCTTGGAGAAGGATGATCATTGGAGCAAGAACAAGCATGGAGTTGATGGCATGCGCAAGGGAGACAAGAACAGAGTTTCAAGTGATGATTTCAGGACTTTGAAGCCACCATAATGAGTGCATGAAGCCTTGTACCCTAGGTCGTACAAGGCTCATGGGCCCAAGTGGAGGTAATGCAACACCTTTGGACTTGTTGTTTGACTCGGATTCTGCTGCAGCGTCAGATTGTTTCGTCAATAACTCAACGCTCCGGATGAATTTTAGCGTGAATCCATTTGGCCTGGAAAGAGCACGAAATCTAGTTTCTAACAAAAAAAATGAATCACCCAATTCGGAGTCCGTATGAAAGAGTTTGTCGGGGGGAATCGGCTTCCTCGAACACCTATGGGGACCGAGCCCCTTACTGGTTCGGCGGGGGGCGGAGGTTGCACAAAGAGCAGATCGAGGCGGTGCACACAGGGGGATTTTACCCAGCTCCGGGCCGCAAAGATGCGTAAAACCCTACTGCTGCTTGGTGGATTGTATTGTGTTCTTGCTCGGGAGCGCGCGGTGCTACAGTACATGCGGGCCGCCGGCGAGGTCGAGCGTAAAGATTGGTCTCCCCCCTCTACGTGCGCATGGGGCCTCCTTTTATATGCTCAAGGGGTTACCAACAGGTGGCAGCGTAGGTGAGGGCAAAAATGGTAGAATGCTGTAGTGGGTACAGCTGCCTGCACAGTAGCTGTACAATGCTATCATACCTAACTCTGACGGCGGGGGACAAGGGCATTAAATGCCCGTCCGCGTCGCCCAGACGGAGCAGGGGAGTGGACCGTCAGGAGCGCCACCGTTTGCCACGATGGCTACTCTGCCAGCTTCGCTTCGCCACCGCATGCCCCTCGCTGCTCAGCCTCCCGCCACGTGCGCCTGGGATGCCCCCCAGAGCGACACGTTGGTGGGTGAGCTGGAGCGCAGGCACGAGGTGGTAACTTGCCGCGGCAAGCGCCTTGCCGCGGTGGATGTCTTGTCGCGCCCGGGAGCTTGTTGCTCACCGGGCCTTGCCGGGGCGCGGGGCGCGCCATGGCAGGGTCCTTGTCGTGCCGTGGATGGCCTTCCCGGCAAGCTCCTCTTGCCGGGGTCTTGTGCTTCGAGCGGCAGTCCCGGCAAACTCCTCTTGCCAGGGCCTTGCTCTCTTCGGGTGGCCTTCCCGGCAAGCTCCCCTTGCCGGGGCCTTGGCTCAAATACTTTGTTCTTGAATGGCCCAAGAGGGGACCATTGAGGGTCTTGGCGATCGCCTGGCAGGCCTTGCCGCGGGGTGCTACGACTGCCCGTGCACAAGTTCGGGGTACTAAGGTACCCCTACTTTAGTACACCGACAGGAGCCCCCGGGCCTGGGCCATACACGGTGCCGAGCGCTGTTGGGCCAGGCCCAAAACAGTGCACGGGCACGCGCGGCCTGGGTCACGGTACATCTTTTTCTGCGCCCACCACGCCCTCCCCGAACGGCACGCGTCGAATGCGGCATCATGGGGGAGAGGCGTGTGTGGCGTGGGTGGCGTGCGCGGGGCCGAGCCCTGCAGGCATGCGTCACGTCGCAGGCGATTTGTTGGCTTGGAAAGGCGAAACGCCCACCCCTCCTCTCCTTATAAGCAGGGGAGACAGGGGCAGTCCGCCCACCCGCCAGTTGCGATTCCTCGAAATCCTACGCCACTTCCCAAGAGAAGCAGCGCTCCGCCCCCTCTCCTTCCGCCACCACCGGTGCCACCGATGCCGTCGACCTCCCTCCCTCCTTCCGCCATGGCCCCGAAGGGCGACAAGGGAAAGGGGAAGGCCGTGAAGTCGGCCGAGGCGTTGCGGCTCGAGGCGTAAGCATATGGGTTGCTTCCCGCCGTTGGGCGCGCCCGGGTACCCTTCGCTTCTTCTGACATTTGGCTAACGATTCGTGTAGGAGCAGAGCAACCCCACCAGGAGCGTCCGGAGACCACCCCCGAGGAGCCACCCGCTACAACTACACCGCCAAGGGGGAGTTCCCCGGCGAGGGAGCCGTCCCCGGCGCGGGAGCGGTCTCCGGCGAGGGAGCAGCCCCCGGCAAGGGAGCCGTCTCCGGCGAGGGGCGATGCCAACGCCTCCTTGGCGACGGAGACTGCGACGGCAGACCCTGGCCCAGGTAGCCTTCTTGCCTCGAAACTCCCCTGGGGTTCTTCTTCTTTGGATAGCTGCTTGACTTCTCCCCCTCCTACGGCCTTCAGACCCGCCCGCCACGGACTCGATGGAGACCGAGGTCGTCGTCAAGGAGGACGCGCGCGGCCATACCGACGACGTGGCCGCCACCGGGGGGGGGGCGGAGGGTACCGAAGATCCGGTCGGCGAAGAGGCTGCCAAGGCAGCCGCGGGTGAGGGGGGCGGCGATTGTACTGACGGCCCTAAGGCCGCAGGAGCGCCAGGCGCTGCGCCGACCGCCGATCCTGCCTCCGCCACGGCGTCGGGCCCCGAGGAGCCCCAGCCAGGCGCCTACCTGAAGGCCGGCGACGATGTCTTCATCAAGCTCCCCTGGGAGTCGACTTCCAGGGCGCCGGTCGAGGGGGAGGCCTTGGACGGAGAGGTGCTCGCCTCCGCCGGGCTGACGTTGGTTGACACGCCAAGCAGCAGCGGCGGTGAGCCTGAAGAGGAGCGGCTGCTCCGGAAGCTGGTGTCGCTCTACCGCGCCCGACAAGCCCAGGCGGAACGCCGGGAAGCGCTTGTCGCAAAGGCGGGAGCTGACATGGAGAAGCGTGCTGGGGAGCTCCGGGAGCTCAACCAGGAGGCCCTCCGTTCCTTGGCGGAGGAGCGAAGGCAGCTCGACGAGGCGCGGACGGCCTTCATCCTCGAGAAGGCGGAAGCCGAGGAGCAGCAAAGGCTTGCCGCCGCGGGGCTAGCCGCGCGGGAGGGCGAGCTGGCGCAGCAGAGAGCCAGCCTCGCCAGCCACGAGGAGGAGGTCGCCGCACGCGAGCAAGCGCTCGGCGGAGCCCTCAAAGAGGCGCGAGATGTGCCGCGGCCGCCGAGACCGCCAAGGAGGCGAGGGTGGCGCAGCTCGACGCCGACCTCAGGGCGAGCGGCGAGGAGCTCGCCGCGCTCAAGCAGGAGCTCGGGAAGGGTGCCCACACCCTTGGTGAGCTACAGGGCCGCTTCGCCGAGAAGATCAAAGAGCTCGACGCCGCCAAGGACTCCAACGCCGACCTCGAGCTGAAGCTGAACACCTTGTCCAAGGCGCTGGACAGCGCCAAGGAGCAAGAGGTGGCCTTGCGGAAGGAGGTCGCGAACAATGAGGCGCTGTTGGAGAGCGCCGCGGTCACCCAGAACGAGTTCAGGGCGACGGTGGAGCAGTGGACCGAGGGCCTCGTGGACATCGCCACCTCCATCGACAAGGAGCTGATGCTGCTGGGGATGGAGGGCCACGAGTATCCCACCGGCGAGAACGTCCCACCCAGCGCCAAGCTCACTTCGTTCTTCAGGGGCGTGGTGGCGGCCCTCAAGCATCTCCGGAATGCGATCCCCGAGCAGTTGGCCGGCGAGACGCGCGAAGCCGTCGCCGGTGCCCTCGAGAAGGTGTTGGTGAAAGTCGCCTTTCGCAACCCCGGCATCAGGCTCACCAACGTCCTCAAATCCCTGCCGGCGGAGGCTGACCTTGAGGAGATCAAGGCCCTCGTCGCGCCTATAGTGGAGAAGGTGGCCGGGATCAAGAGGATCGAGGGCGACCGAGTGGACTAGGCCGCCTCCCCTTTCCTTTTCTTGTTGCTGCTGGCCAAGTCATGAAGGCGATTCATTAGGGCTGCGACAAGCTTGCTTTTGTAATATAACTCTATCTTAGGTAGTGACTGCACTGTTATTTCCTCTACTTGACTCCGTGCTTTGTATGTTTTTGCCCTACGCTTCTGGGGACTTGTCGGCATAGGCCTCCGCCTTACCGCGGGCTCTGAGTGTGGGACATCAGCAGCCCGCCAGCGGCGCCACTACCGGCAAGAAACCTTGTCGCGGCTAGCTGCAGCTCACTTAGATTGTTGAGCAGGCTCAAAGCAAAGTAAGTGTTGCGACTGCAGTCACAGCACACCTAAGCTGCCGAGCGAGCTCGAAACAAAGTAAGGATGCCACTCTGGTTGTAGCACACTTAAGTCGTTGAGCGGACTCGAAACGAAGTAAGGGCGCAACTAGCCACAAGCCGGTCCCTCCGCGCACAGGTTTTCCATACAGAGTACGGTCGTCCGAGGAAGATAACCTCAAAAATTTAAAACTCGATTGCTCAAGCTTTAGCAACTTAGCTTTTCCATGGCTCGCTGCCCGGCAAGGTCGCTTTCCGGCAGGGCGAGGCATGGGGCTCGCCGCCGCTTACCGAGGATCAGTGCTGCATAGAGTGTCAGATAATGCATGCAAAGAATAAAGAGCACGAGATCGACAAAGTGCGCGGAGCACACGAAACCAATCTGCGCACAGGGTCTGTGCCTGGCTCTGTACAAAGGATCACATGCAACAACGGCAAGACTTTGTACAGAAGGGTGGTTGCCGGACGGGGTCCGACAACCGCGCCGTACGGGAGAAACTTACGAAGATGCCCAACGTTCCAAGAGTTGCTCACCGGAGTGGTATCTTCGGTCTCAAGGCGGACAGCGCCAGGCCTATCAACTCGTTTCACCCGGTAAGGGCCTTCCCACATTCCCGGGACTTCTGGCACCAACTCTGCGGCTATAAAAGCGGCGCAAAGCTTGCTGGTAGCGAGCAGCTCGCACAGCGGCCTGAAGACGGTCCTCCTCGAGGAGCAGCGCGTCATCTCGACGCAGCTGCTCTCGCTCGAGCTCAGCGTGAGCGAGCACTCAAGGTGGGCCGTACGCGAGATTTGTGGGGCTAACTGCCTCCGCTCCATGGAATAGAGCGAAAGGTTGCCTGGTATGACCAGGGCTTGCCTGTGCCGAGGGGCGTCGGCGCGGGTGTGGACGCCGTTGCGTTATGAGCTCGGTGCATGTTCGGGCGCCGCGGCGCCACGGGCTGGCTCGACGACGCCCGTCCCGTCACCGGTGCCGTCCCTGCCACCCATTTGCTCCAAGGGCGGCGAGTTCGACGCGGACGGACCGGCCACCTCCGGAGCCTTCTTCTTCGGTGGCATGTCGTTGAGGATTAAGGAGATCTAGCTGGTGCAGACGCCGGATCAGGTTCGCACAACTTCGACTCCCCCTACCTGGCGCGCCAAAGATGTCGGGGGAATCGGCTTCCTCGAACACCTATGGGGACCGAGCCCCTTACTGGTTCGGCGGGGGGCGGAGGTTGCACAAAGAGCAGATCGAGGCGGTGCACACAGGGGGATTTTACCCAGCTTCGGGCCGCAAAGATGCGTAAAACCCTACTGCTGCTTGGTGGATTGTATTGTGTTCTTGCTCGGGAGCGCGCGGTGCTACAGTACACGCGGGCCGCCGGCGAGGTCAAGCGTAAAGATTGGTCTCCCCCCTCTACGTGCGCATGGGGCCTCCTTTTATATGCTCAAGGGGTTACCCACAGGTGGCAGCGTAGGTGAGGGCAAAAATGGTAGAATGCTGTAGTGGGTAGAGCTGCCTGCACAGTGGCTGTACAGTGCTATCATACCTAACTCTGACGGCGGGGGACAAGGGCATTAAATGCCCGTCCGCGTCGCCCAGACGGAGCAGGGGAGTGGACCGTCAGGAGCGCCACCGTTTGCCACGATGGCTACTCTGTCAGCTTCGCTTCGCCACCGCATGCCCCTCGCTGCTCAACCTCCCGCCACGTGCGCCTGGGATGCCCCCCAGAGCGACACGTTGGTGGGTGAGCTGGAGCGCAGGCACGAGGTGGTAACTTGCCGCGGCAAGCGCCTTGCCGCGGTGGATGTCTTGTCACGCCCGGGAGCTTGTTGCTCACCGGGCCTTGCCGGGACGCGGGGCGCGCCGTGGCAGGGTCCTTGTCGAGCCGTGGATGGCCTTCCCGGCAAGCTCCTCTTGCCGGGGTCTTGTGCTTCGAGCGGCAGTCCCGACAAACTCCTCTTGCCAGGGCCTTGCTCTCTTCGGGTGGCCTTCCCGGCAAGCTCCTCTTGCCGGGGCCTTGGCTCAAATACTTTGTTCTTGAATGGCCCAAGAGGGGACCATTGAGGGTCTTGGCGATCGCCTGGCAGGCCTTGCCGCGGGGTGTTACGACTGCCCGTGCACAAGTTCGGGGTACTAAGGTACCCCTACTTCAGTACACGGACAGAGTTCTTGCCATTTTGAGTCAGGTATGTCTGTGCAGTCCGAATCTGAATCCAGAACGTGAGAGACTTGGACTCTATCTTCTCTTGGCCCAAAAGTGACGTGAGAAGACTTGTTGAACAGAACTTAAACTTCTCCTTTCCCCCTATCTTCATACGTGGATTGTACAAATGTTCCATACACCTACAATTAGACAAAACACAAAAGTGTGTGAAGTATTTTTGTTCTGGATAATATAAATAGATTATTGAATAGTTGACACTAGAAATCACCTGACAAATATGCATGTATGAAATATTTTTGGTCGTATCCAAGGTAGTCATGTCCTCATCACAACAAAAAAAGGATCACCCAATTCGGAGTCCTTATGAAAAAGTTCTTGCCGTTTTGAGTTAGGTATGTCTGTGCAGTCCGAATCTGAATCCAGAACGTGAGAGACTTGGACTCTATCTTCTCTTGGCCCAAAAGTGACGTGAAAGGACATATTGAACAGCACCTAAACTTCTCATTTTCCCTTATCTTCATATGTGGATTGTACAAATGTCCCATACACCTGCAATTAGACAAAACACAAAAGTGCGTGAAGTATTTTTGTTCTGGATAATATAAATAGATTATAGAATAGTTGACACTAGAAATCACCAAACAAATATGCATGAATGCAATATTTTTGGTCGTATCCAAGGTAGTCATGTCCTCATCAATTTCTAGGTCAGTTGATCGTACCGACGAGCCATCATGCACAACCCGGAATGACCTATAATTTTTCAAGTGCATAAATGGAGTGAGGATGAACTGTTATGTACTTTATGCTCCAAGAATAATGCATCCGCTGGTGAAAACGTGAGGGTGGTAGCGAGATGGGTGATTGACCATGTAAAGCATCAATTCGTGGGTTTCGATGCGACGAAGAGCCTCCTCCTTGTGTCGTGACTGAACATGTAGTCGTCCTAGTTTGTAATGGAAGGATGTGCATTGTTCTATATGTTATTGTCCACATATCAATCCGTAGCTGAGCTCACGGTAGGGTGGTAGAGGGTGGTCGAGTATACCTCAAGCATAAAATCGTTTGGAACTCAATTTTACTAGCCGGATCATGCCTCCGAAATGTTGTCGAAGCCCGAGAGTGGGTTACGGGCGCATAAAACTTTTGGTTGTGATAGTATTGGCGGGTCATGGAGCTCCAATGGAGTTTTTGTGGAAAAATTGTTGTCGTTTTATGGATACAACATCGCGGGACAGACGGTGAATACAATTTCAAGGACAGTTGATCGTACCGACGAGCCATCATGCACAACTCGGAATGAACTATAATTTTTTAGGTGCATAAATGGAGCGAGGATGAACTGTTATGTCCTTTATGCTCCAAGAATAATGCATCCACTAGTGAAAATGTGAGGGTGGTAGCGAGATGGGTGATTGACCATGTAAAGCATCAATTCTTGGGTTTCGATGCGACGAAGAGCCTCCTCCTTGTGTCGTGATTGAACTTGTAGTCTTCCTAGTTTTTAATGTAAGGATGGTGCATTGTTCTATATGTTATTGTCCACATATCAGTCCGTAGCTGAGCTCACGGAATGGTGGTAGAGGGTGGCAGAGTATACCTCAAGCATAAAATCGTTTGGAACTCAATTTTACCAGCCGGGTCGTGCCTCCGAAATGTTGTCGAAGCCCGAGAGAGGGTTACGGGCGCATAAAACTTTTGGTTGTGCTAGTATTGGCAGGTCATGGAGCTCCAATGGAGTTTTTGTGGCAAAATTGTTGCCGGTTTATGGATACAACATCGCGGGATAGACCGTGAATACAACTTTCAAGGTAAGTTGATCGCACCGACGAGCCATCTTGCACAACTCGGAATGACCTATTATCTTTTCGGTGCATAAATGGAGTGAGGATGAACTGTTATATACTTTATGCTCCAAGAATAATGCATCCACTGGTGAAAACGTGACGGTCGTAGCGAGATGGGTGATTGGCCATGTACAACATCAATTCTTGGATTTCGATGCGACGAAGAGCCTCCTCCTTGTGTCATGACTGAACATGTAGTCTTCCTAGTTTGTAATGGAAGGATGGTGCATTGCTCTATATGTTATTGTCCATACATCAATCCGTAGGTGAGCTCGCGGAAGGGTGTTAGAGGGTGGCAGATTATACCCCAAGCATAAAATCGTCTGGAACTCAATTTTACAAGCCGGATCTTGCCTCCGAAATGTTGTCGAAGCCCGAGAGTGAGTTACGGGCGCATAAAACTTTTGGTTGTGATAGTATTGGCGGGTCATGGAGCTCAAATGGAGATTCTGTGGTAAAATTGTTGCCAGTTTATGGATACAACATTGCGGGACAGACCGTGAATACAACTTTCAAGGTAAGTTGTTCGCACCGACGAGCCATCTTGCACAACTGAGAATGACCTATAATTTTTCGGGTGCATAAATGGAGTGATGATGAACTGTTATGTACTTTATGCTCCAAGAATAATGTATCCGCTGGTGAAAACGAGAGGGTGGAAGCAAGATGGGTGATTGACCATGTAAAGCATCAATTCTTGGGTTTCGATGCGACAGAGAGCCTCCTCCTTGTGTCGTGACTGAACATGTAGTCTTCCTAGTTTGTAATGGAAGGATGGTGCATTGTTCCATATGTTATTGTCCATATATCAGTCCATAGGTGAGCTCACGGAAGGGTGGTAGAGGGTGGCAGATTATACCTCCAGCATAAAATCGTTTGGAACTCAATTTTACAAGCCGCATCTTACCTCCGAAATGTTGTCGAAACTCGAGAGTGGGTTACAGGCGCATAAAACTTTTGGATGTGATAGTATTGGCGGGTCATTGAGCTCCAATGCAGTATTTGTGGCAAAATTGTTGTCGGTTTATGGATACAACATCACGGGACAGACCGTGAATACAACTTTCAAGGTAAGATGATCGCGCCGACGAGCCATCTTGCACAACTCGGAATGACCTATAATTTTTCCGGTGCATAAATGGAGTGAGGATGAACTGTTATGTACTTTATGCTCCAAGAATTATGCATCCGCTGGTGAAAACGATAGGGTGGTAGCGACATGGGTGATTGACCATGTAAAGTATCAATTCTTGGGTTTCGAAGTGACAAAGAGCCTCCTCCTTGTGTCGTGACTGAACATGTAGTCTTCCTAGTTTGTAATGGAAGGATAGTGCATTGTTCTATATGTTATAGTCCATATATCAGTCCGTAGATGTGCAAACGGAAGGGTGGTAGAGGGTGGCAGATTATACCTCAAGTATAAAATCGTCTGGAACTCAATTTTACCAGCCAGATCTTGCCTCCGAAATGTTGTCGAAGCCTGAGAGTGGGTTACGGGCGCATAATACTTTTGGTTGTGATAGTATGGGCGGGTCATGGAGCTCCAATGGAGTATTTGTGGCAAAATTGTTGCCGGTTTATGGATACAACATCGCGGGACAGATCGTGAATACAACTTTCAAGGTAAGTTGATCGCACCGACGAGCCATCTTGCACAACTCGGAATGACCTATTATTTTTTGGGTGCCTAAATGGAGTGAGGATGAACAGTTATGTACTTTATGCTCCAAGAATAATGCATCCACTGGTGAAAACGTTAGGGTCGTAGCGAGATGGGTGATTGGCCATGTACAACATCAATTCTTGGATTTCGATGCGACGAAGAGCCTCCTCCTTGTGTCATGACTGAACATGTAGTATTCCTAGTTTGTAATGGAAGGGTGGTGCATTGCTCTATATGTTATTGTCCATATATCAGTCCGTAGGTGAGCTCGCGGAAGGATGTTAGAGGGTGGCAGATTATACCCCAAGCATAAAATCGTCTGGTACTCAATTTTACAAGCCGGATCTTGCCTCCGAAATGTTGTCGAAGCCCGAGAGTGAGTTACGGGTGCATAAAACTTTTGGTTGTGATAGTATTGGCGGGTCATGGAGCTCCAATGGAGTTTTTGTGGCAAAATTGTTGCCGGTTTATGGATACAACTTTGCGGGACAGACCGTGAATACAACTTTCAAGGTAAGTTGTTCGCACCGACGAGCCATCTTGCACAACTGGGAATGACCTATAATTTTTCGTGTGCATAAATGGAGTGACGATGAACTGTTATGTACTTTATGCTCCAAGAATAATGTATCCGCTGGTGAAAACGAGAGGGTGGTAGCGAGATGGGTGATTGGCCATGTACAACATCAACTCTTGGATTTCGATGCGACGAAGAGCCTCCTCCTTGTGTCATGACTGAACATGTAGTCTTCCTAGTTTGTAATGGAAGGATGGTGCATTGTTCTATATGTTATTGTCCATATATCTGTCCGTAGGTGAGCTCGCGGAAGGGTGGTAGAGGGTGGCAGATTATACCTCAACATAAAATCGTCTGGAACTCAATTTTACAAGCCGGATCTTGCCTCCGAAATGTTGTCGAAGCCCGAGAGTGGGTTACGGATGCATAAACCTTTTGTTGTGATAGTATTGGTGGGTCCTGGAGCTCCAATGAAGTTTTTGTGGCAAAATTGTTGCGGTTTATGGATACAACATCGCGGGACAGACCGTGAATACAATTTCTAGGTCAGTTGATCGTACCGACGAGCCATCATGCACAACCCGGAATGACCTATAATTTTTTAAGTGCATAAATGGAGTGAGGATGAACTGTTATGTACTTTATGCTCCAAGAATAATGCATCCGCTGGTGAAAACGTGAGGGTGGTAGCGAGATGGGTGATTGACCATGTAAAGCATCAATTCTTGGGTTTTGATGCGACGAAGAGCCTCCTCCTTGTGTCGTGACTGAACATGTAGTCTTCCTAGTTTGTCATCGAAGGATGTGCATTGTTCTATATGTTATTGTCCACGTATCAGTCCATAGCTGAGCTCACGGAAGGGTGGTAGAGGGTGGCAGAGTATACCTCGAGCATAAAATCGTTTGGAACTCAATTTTTCCAGCCGGATCTTGCCTCCGAAATGTTGTCGAAGCCCGAGAGTGGGTTACGGGCGCATGAAACTTTTGGTTGTGATAGTATTGGCGGGTCATGGAGGTCCAATGGAGTTTTTGTGGCAAAATTGTTGTCGGTTTATGGATACAACATCACGGGACAGACGGTCAATAAAATTTCAAGGACAGTTGATCGTACCGACGAGCCATCATGCACAACTCGGAATGACCTATAATTTTTTTGGTGCATAAATGGAGTGAGGATGAACTGTTATGTACTTTATGCTCCAAGAATAACACATCCACTGGTGAAAACGTGAGGGTGGTAGCGAGATGGGTGATTGACCATGTAAAGCATCAATTCTTGGGTTTCGATGCGACGAAGAGCTTCCTCCTTGTGTCGTGACTGAACTTGTAGTCTTCCTAGTTTTTAATGGAAGGATGGTGCATTGTTCTATATGTTATTTTCCACATATCAGTCCGTAGCTGAGCTCACGGAAGGGTGGTAGAGGGTGGCAGAGTATACCTCAAGCATAAAATCGTTTGGAACTCAATTTTACCAGCCGGATCATGCCTCCGAAATGTTGTCGAAACCCGAGAGAGGGTTACAGGCGCATAAAACTTTTGGTTGGGCTAGTATTGGCGGGTCATGGAGCTCCAATGGAGTTTTTGTGGCAAAATTGTTGTCGGTTTATGGATACAACATAGCGGGACAGACCGTGAATACAACTTTCAATGTAAGTTGCTCGCACCGAAGAGCCATCTTGCACAACTCGGAATGACTTATTATCTTTTGGGTGCATAAATGGAGTGAGGATGAACTGTTATGTACTATTTGCTCCAAGAATAATGCATCCACTGGTGAAAACGTGAGGGTCGTAGAGAGATGGGTGATTGGCCATGTATAGCATCAATTCTTGGATTTCGATGTGACGAAGAGCCTCCTCCTTGTGTCATGACTGAACATGTAGTCTTCCTAGTTTGTAATGGAAGGATGGTGCATTGCTCTATATGTTATTGTCCATATATCAATCCATAGGTGAGCTTGCGGAAGGGTGTTAGAGGGTGGCAGATTATACCCCAAGCATAAAATCATCTGGAAATCAATTTTACAAGCCGGATCTTGCCTCCGAAATGTTGTCGAAGCCTGAGAGTGAGTTACGGGCGCATAAAACTTTTGGTGGTGATAGTATTGGCGGGTCATGGAGCTCCAATGGAGTTTCTGTGGCAAAATTGTTGCCGGTTTATGGATACAACATTGCGGGACAGACCGTGAATACAACTTTCAAGGTAAGTTGTTCGCACCGACGAGCCATCTTGCACAACTGGGAATGACCTATAATTTTTCGGGTGCATAAATGGAGTGATGATGAACTGTTATGTACTTTATGCTCCAAGAATAATGTATCCGCTGGTGAAAACGAGAGGGTGGTAGCGAGATGGGTGATTGACCATGTAAAGCATCAATTCTTGGGTTTCGATGGGACAAAGAGCCTCCTCCTTGTGTCGTGACTGAACATGTAGTCTTCCTAGTTTGTAGTGGAAGGATGGTGCATTGTTCCATATGTTATTGTCCATATATCAGTCCGTAGGTGAGCTCACGGAAGGGTGGTAGAGGGTGGCAGATTATACCTCCAGCATAAAATCGTTTGGAACTCAATTTTACAAGCCGCATCTTGCCTCCGAAATGTTGTCAAAACCCGAGAGTGAGTTACGGGCGCATAAAACTTCTGGATGTGATAGTATTGGTGGGTCATAGAGCTCCAATGCAGTATTTGTGGCAAAATTGTTGCCGGTTTATGGATACAACATCGCGGGACAGACCGTGAATACAACTTTCAAGGTAAGATGATCGCACCGACGAGCCATCTTGCACAAGTCGGAATGACCTATAATTTTTCGGGTGCATAAATGGAGTGAGGATGAACTGTTATGTACTTTATGCTCCAAGAATAATGCATCCGCTGGTGAAAACGAGAGGGTGGTAGCGAGAAGGGTGATTGACCATGTAAAGTATCAATTCTTGGGTTTCGATGTGACAAAGAGCCTCGTCCTTGTGTCGTGACTGAACATGTAGTCTTCCTAGTTTGTAATGGAAGGATGGTGCATTGTTCTATATGTTATAGTCCATATATCAGTCCGTAGATGTGCAAACGGAAGGGTGGTAGAGGGTGGCAGATTATACCTCAAGCATAAAATCATCTGGAACTCAATTTTACCAGCCAGATCTTGCCTACAAAATGTTGTCGAAGCCTGAGAGTGGGTTACGGGCGCATAAAATTTTTGGTTGTGATAGAGGCGGGGTGTCCCGATCTTTCGATGAGATGATAACTATCGATTTGTGGAGACGACTTGGACGATCCGACTACAAACGTGCACGACGTTGCACCTTGGCAATCGCTAAACCAATCACCGTGAGGTTACCGACGATGCTGGAAGCACGACCAGCCTGACCACGAAGGTCTATTCCTGCATGCAATCGAAAAACAAGCAAGAATATGATAAAAGCAATCTGAATATTGCGAATATGGATGAAGTATTGATAAAGTTGGGGATCCGTAAGCGGTCTTGGTCTGGTCGTTGGACACAAACGAAGTACACGAAGTTGCAATGGCTAACTTTTAACTAAACAAATCCCAAGGAAAAAGCTACTAGGTGGATCTACTTATATAGGAGCAAGGGGTGGCGGCCAAGGAGGTGGGAGGACGTCCCAAGGCAGCCTAACACCAACCCTAGGTCGTACAAGGCTCATGGGCCCAAGTGGAGGTGATGCAACACCTTTGGACTTGTTGTTTGACTCGGATTCTGCTGCAGCATCAGATTGTTTCGTCCATATCTCAATGCTCCGGACGAATTTAAGGGTGAATCCAATTAGAGTGGAAAGAGGACAAAATCTACTTTCCAACAAAAAAAGAATCACCCAATTCGGAGTCCGTATGAAAAAGTTCTTGCCGTTTTGAGTCAGGTATGTCTGTGCAGTCCGAATCTGAATCCAGAACGTGAGAGACTTGGACTCTATCTTCTCTTGGCCCAAAAGTGACGTGAAGGGACTTTTTCAACAGCACCTAAACTTCTCTTTTTCCCTTATCTTCATATGTGGATTGTACAAATGTCCCATACACCTGCAATTAGACAAAACACAAAAGTGTGTGAAGTATTTTTGTTCTGGATAATATAAATAGTTTATTGAATAGTTGACACTAGAAATCACCTGACAAATATGTATGTATGCAATATTTTTGGTCGTATCCAAGGTAGTCATGTCCTCATCATCCTCCCCTTCTTGAAAATAAAGCCGTTCTCGGCGTTGCTTTATCTGAAATGTGGCTAACAAAAAAGACAAGGTGTACATGTTGTATATGTATATGTCATCAATTTTTACTTCCCGTGGATTTTGCACATATGACACAGGTATACATGAGTAACTTTCATAGTGAATAAAATATAAAGCCAAAATATTATCATAAGAAGTAGAAGGCATGAAAGTATTCCAACTCAGTTTGCACATATAAGTGAAGCTCTTATTCATATGAAAAGATTGACAATATTCATCATTAAACCATCCCAATATTGGTGAATAAACCTTACTTGCGTCAAATTTAGATGCTACAACATGCTTAAATAAGCAAACATGCAATAAGTCATTTGACACAGAATCATCACCAAGATTAGAGGTCATATCAAAATGATTAAACATTGGTTCTTTTGCATCAACAGTTAATTCATTGGGTGCACTCAAAATTGTTGGTATTTCAGTTGTTTGATCACAAGACGCATTCATGACAGTAACATGATTCTCTGAAATAGGTGATGCGCTCAAATCAACAGGTAACTCAACACATAATGTATTCAAGTTAACTAGGCATGCATCATTCTAATGTGAAGTTATATCATCAATACCTTTACAGTTACCTTGTCGCAAAGATGTAGCTGATGTAGGTACGGATGATGGCAATGTACCATACTCTTGAGATGATGTCGCGCTCACAATCTGAGGTGTGGCTGCTCTAGTAGGTGCAACGGTGGAGGAACCAAGCGGTGGTGATGAGCATGAACTAGAATAGTAGTTGTTGTAGTCACCCAATGCATCCTCCTGTAACTGTCTCTCAAAGGTACAAGCACGAACATACATACCAGTAATACAACGAGGAATATACTGAAATCGTGCCTGAATATCATGGTTCAAACCACCAAAAAATCTATTCATTGTATCATCCTCAGATTCTGCTATGTCACAATGATGCATATAAGATTTGAACTCTTGGTAGTAAGCATGAACAGTGTTGTTGCCTTGTTTAAATCGTTCAAATTTGCGAAGCAATTCATGACGATAGTAATAAGGGAAAAATTGTTGTCTCATTACATCTTTCAAATCTTTCCAAGTTGTGGGTTGGTTATCAATGTTTTTCTTACAATGCACACTCCACCAAACAGAAGCAAAACCAGTACCTGCTCTAGTGACAGCTCGTACTCTCTCAAGTTCAGAAAAGTCATGTTGACTAAAAATTTGTTCTACTTCAAGCTCCCAAGCTAGATAAATAGCAGGATTAAATCTACACTCAAATGACGGTAAAGAGATAACCTGACCATGCGCTTCTCTGTGTTGTCCCAACTCTCGTGATGGTGAAGATGTGTCCGTCGTCCAAGAACTTCTATCTCCGGAACCTATCATGATTAGTAGAAACAAGAAACAAAATTCAAGAATAATGTTCCTATGAACTACTAGGATGTGGATGTAAAGTGTTCACAGTAAAGCAAATATCAATATCTTACAAGTTCTTACCATGCGGCAGGTGGTGACAGGCAACCAGCGGTGTCAAATAACTCCAAAGATTGTGTTAAGAGATTGCCAGGGGAACGTACGTATACACGGTGTAGAAATATGTGGAGCTGGGTTGGCTATATATGGTAGCAAAAGATTAGCAATAATCAATTCAAAGATGCAATGTTGAATAAACGCTCAACGACGGTACTGTGCTGGTCCTAGGCTAGACCGGACTAGAGACGCGAGCCTAGAACACCAATAAGGTCACGGCGTAGCACAACTAGCATCAATAGAGGATATGAAGTAGCTCTGGACAGCAAGATATAAGTGAAGATCACAATAGCAGTAAAGATAATGATGTGAACAACTGCCAAGCAGGATAAACAACAACTCTCTCTCCAACTTTCCTCTTGAAAAGTTTGAGCAACTTTTCTGATAACTTTTTTCAAAGAATGCTACTAGCTCAAGCTTTCCAATGCAAAAAGAATCACTCAATTCCGAATTGATATGAGGAGTCAAAGAATTCAAAACTGGCCTGAAAACTGGAATAAGCTGTGTCCGCGAACTTCGGAGGGCAAAAATACCTATTTAGAAGACGGTTTTGAGGTGTCAAATATTGAACTAGCTTCTGCAACTATTTAGATGCGACTCGTCGCTAGCTTTAATTTGAGCACTCGTGGAGCCAAAACGGACTTCGTATGAGGAAGTTATGCCTGTTTGACTGAACAGTGCACAAAACAGAATCCAATCCGAATTCAACTACGAGATTGAGTCTAGATAGATCCGAATTTTGTTTTTTTTCTTCTTTTTTTTCCTCACACTTTTTTTCTTTTCCTTTATCTATTTTTTTCTCTGACTTTTTTTTCTTTTTTGTTCTCTGTCTTTTTTTTCTCTCCCTCTTTCCAAGATAAACTAGATAAATGCAGATTGGATCAAGCGAAGATGTGAACAACCTCAACTATGATTGTGACAATGAACTATGGGTAGCACGAGGTGAAAATTGATGGATGGTGTGGTGAACAGCGGAAGGGATAACGATGCAGCGGCGACGTGACTAATATGAACAGAACTCGAAACTCTAAATGAACTAGACACTAAGACCAGCAACTCGACACGACAATGCAACCGATAATTCAATAATGCAAACAATAAAAAGGAAATTGCAAAGGCTCAGACTGGCTTGGACAAAAGGATGAATAGATCTAACTTTTTTGTGGCTTTTTCTTGGACAATAGGTAAGAAAATAAATCTAATCTAGGGGAAACTAGAAATTCTCACCGAGCAACCTGAAAACTGATACCACTTGATAGAGGCGGGGTGTCCCGATCTTTCGATGAGATGATAACTATCGATTTGTGGAGACGACTTGGACAATCCGACTACAAACGTGCACGACGTTGCGCCTTAGCAATCGGTAAACCAATCTCCGTGACGTTACCGACGATGCTGGAAGTACGACCAGCCTGACCACGAAGGTCTATTCCTGCATGCAATCGAAAAACAAGCAAGAATATGATAAAAGCAATCTGAATATTGCGAATATGGATGAAGTATTGATAAAGGTGGGGATCCGTAAGCGGTCTTGGTCTGGTCGTTGGACACAAACGAAGTACACGAAGTTGCAATGGCTAACTTTTAACTAAACAAATCCCAAGGAAAAAGCTACTAGGTGGATCTACTTATATAGGAGCAAGGGGTGGCGGCCAAGGAGGTGGGAGGACGCCCCAAGGCAGCCTAACACCAACCCTAGGTCGTACAAGGCTCATGGGCCCAAGTGGAGGTGATGCAACACCTTTGGACTTGTTGTTTGACTCGGATTCTGCTGCAGCGTCAGATTGTTTCGTCCATATCTCAATGCTCCGGACGTATTTAAGGGTGAATCCAACTAGAGTGGAAAGAGGACAAAATCTACTTTCCAACAAAAAAAGAATCACGCAATTTGGAGTCTGTATGAAAAAGTTCTTGCCGTATTGAGTCAGGTATGTTTGTGCAGTCCGAATCTGAATCCAGAACGTGAGAGACTTGCACTCTATCTTCTCTTGGCCCAAAAGTGACGTGAAGGGCTTTTTGAACAGCACCTAAACTTCTCTTTTTCCCTTATCTTCATATGTGGATTGTACAAATGTCGCATACACCTGCAATTAGACAAAACACAAAAGTGTGTGAAGTATTTTTGTTCTGGATAATATAAATAGATTATTGAATAGTTGACACTAGAAATCACCTGACAAATATGTATATATGCAATATTTTTGGTCGTATCCAAGGTAGTCATGTCCTCATCAGGTTGTGATAGTATGGGCGGGTCATGGAGCTCCAATGGAGTATTTGTGGCAAAATTGTTGCCGGTTTATGGATACAACATCGCGGGACAGATCGTGAATACAACTTTCGATGCGACGAAGAGCCTCCTCCTTGTGCCATGACCGAACATGTAGTCTTCCTAGTTTGTAATGGAAGGATGGTGCATTGCTCTATATGTTATTGTCCATATATCAGTCCGTAGGTGAGCTCGCGGAAGGGTGTTAGAGGGTGGCAGATTATACCCCAAGCATAAAATCGTCTGGAACTCAATTTTACAAGCCGGATTTTGCCTCCGAAATGTTGTCGAAGCCCGAGAGTGAGTTACGGGTGCATAAAACTTTTGGTTGTGATAGTATTGGCGGGTCATGGAGCTCCAATGGTGTTTTTGTGGCAAAATTGTTGCCGGTTTATGGATACAACATTGCGGGACAGACCGTGAATACAACTTTCAAGGTAAGTTGTTCGCACCGACGAGCCATCTTGCACAACTGGGAATGACCTATAATTTTTCGGGTGCATAAATGGAGTAACGATGAACTGTTATGTACTTTATGCTCCAAGAATAATGTATCCGCTGGTGAAAACGAGAGGGTGGTAGCGAGATGGGTGATTGACCATGTAAATCATCAATTCTTGGGTTTCGATGCGACGAAGAGCCTCCTCCTTATGTCGTGACTGAACATGTAGTCTTCCTAGTTTGTAATAGAAGGATGGTGCATTGTTCCATATGTTATTGTCCATATATCAGTCCGTACATGAGCTCACGGAAGGGTGGTAGAGGGTGGCAGATTATACCTCCAACATAAAATCGTTTGGAACTCAATTTTACAAGCCAGATCTTGCCTCCAAAATGTTGTCGAAACCCGAGAGTGGGTTACGGGCGCATAAAACTTTTGGATGTGATAGTATTGGCGGGTCATAGAGCTCCAATGCAGTATTTGTGGCAAATTTTTTGGCAGTTTATGGATACAACATCGCGGGACAGACTGTGAATACAACTTTCAAGGTAAGATGATCGCACCGACGAGCCATCTTGCACAACTCGGAATGACCTATAATTTTTCGGGGGCATAAATGGAGTGAGGATGAACTGTTATGTACTTTATGCTCCAAGAATAATGCATCCGCTGATGAAAACGAGAGGGTGGTATCGAGCTGGGTGATTGACCATGTAAAGCATCAATTCTTGGGTTTCGATGCGACGAAGATCCTTCCATGAGCTCAGCTACGGACTGATGCATTGTTCTATATGTAATGGAAGGATGGTGCATTGTTCTATATGTTATTGTCCATATATCAGTCCATAGCTGAGCTCATAGATACAACATCGCGGGATAGACCGTGAATACAACTTTTAAGGTAAGTTGATCGCACCGATGAGCCATCTTGCACAACTCGGAATGACCTATAATTTTTTGGGTGCATAAATGGAGTGAGGATGAAATGTTATGTACTTTATGCTCCAAGAGTAATGCATCCGCTGGTGAAAATGAGAGGGTGGTAGCGAGATGGGTGATTGACCATGTAAAGTATCAATTCTTGGGTTTCGATGCGACAAAGAGCCTCCTCCTTGTGTCGTGACTGAACATGTAGTCTTCCTAGTTTGTAATGGAAGGATGGTGCATTGTTCTATATGTTATTGTCCATATATCAGTCCGTAGGTGTGCAAACGGAAGGGTGGTAGAGGGTGGCAGATTATACCTCAATCATAAAATCTTCTCGAACTCAATTTTACCAGCCAGATCTTGCCTCCGAAATGTTGTCGAAGCCTGAGAGTGGGTTACGGGCGCATAAAACTTTTGGTTGTGATAGGGTGGGCGGGTCATGGAGCTCCAAAGGAGTATTTGTGGCAAAATTGTTCCCGTTTTATGGATACAACATCGCGGGACTGACCGTGAATACAACTTTCAAGGTAAGTTGATCGCACCGACGAGCCATCTTGCACAACTGGGAATGACCTATAATTTTTCGGGTGCATAAATGGAGTGAGGATGAACTGTTATGTACTTTATGCTCCAAGAATAATGCATCAACTGGTGAAAACGTTAGGGTTGTAGCGAGATGGGTGATTGGCCATGTACATCATCAATTCTTGGATTTCGATGCGACGAAGAGCCTCCTCCTTGTGTTGTGACTGAACATTTAGTCTTCCTAGTTTGTAATGGAAGGATGGTGCATTGTTCTATATGTTATTGTCCATATATCAGTCCGTAGGTGAGCTCACGGAAGGGTGGTAGAGGGTGGCAGATTATACCTCAAGCATAAAATCGTCTCGAACTCAATTTTACAAGCCGGATCTTGCCTCTGAAATGTTGTCGAAGCCCGAGAGTGGGTTACGGGCGCATAAAACTTTTGGTTGTGATAGTATTGGCGGGTCATGGAGCTCCAATGGAGTTTTTGTGGCAAAATTTTTGTCGGTTTATGGATACAACATCGCGGGACTAATGAGGACATCAATACCATTGTTACACCCACAGCCCCTACTATTACATACGATGGACCAATTACTAGAGCTCGCGCACGCCAATTAAATTACCAGGTACTTTCGTTTCTTGGTAATGATTCTAATGTTCATGAGAATATGATGCTGCCTAAATTGGATACATTTGTTTTTCTTACAAATGAAGGGCCTAGCTTGGAGAAGGATGAACTTTGGAGCAAGAACAAGCATGGAGTTGATGGCATGCGCAAGGGGAACAAGAACGGAGTTACAAGTGCTGATTTCAGGACTCTGGAGCCACCATAAGGAGTGAATGAAGCCTTGGACGAAATATACAAGATGCCACTTCATAAATTTTGTCCAGAGGCTATTCTAGGTGCTGCATCACTTTATTATTGGGCCAGGCCCATGTAATTTCGAAATACTTAAGTATAGGCTGTTTTTAGAGTCCGTATGTGTGGGGAAACAACAGTTAGGGTTGGTATCGGACCCCTTCCTCAAGGGCCACGAATCCCCCCCTCTTCCTCCATATATACAGCCCTTAGGGCGTCGTTTAGACTTTGGGTTTTGTTTAGATTAAAAGTTCGCCATAGCTGCAACTTCGCGTACTTTGTTTGTGTTCAACGACCAGACAAAGGCGTCATAGAACCCCACCTTGATCAATAAAGCTTTCCTCTTATATTCGCAATATCCAGATTGCAATCTTAGTTTCTTGCTTGTTCTTCGTTTGCCTGCAGGAAACAGACCCTCGTGGTCAGGTTGATCGTGCTCCGGCGTGGTCAATAACCTCTCGGAGTTGGTTTAGCGATTGCTAAGGCGCGTCGTCATCGCACGTTCGTAGTCGGATCGTCGAAGTCGACTTCATCCTAAACGATAGCCACCATCTCATCAAAAGACGGGACACCTTTGTCTCTATCAAGTGGTATCAGATTTCCAGGTTGCTCGGTGAGATTTTACAGTTTTTCATAGTTTAGATCGAGTCTGTTCTTCATACCTATAGTCCACGAAAAAACCAAAAAAAAATAGGGTTAGTTCATCCCATCCGAACCAATCTGAGCCTTTGCATAATCTTTTCTGTATTTGCTTTGTTGAATTTGCAGTTGCATCGTCGTGTCAAGTTGCTGGTCTTAGCGTCTAGTCCTTTAGAGTTTCGAGTTTTGTACACAGGTTGTCACGTCGTCGCTGCCATATATCACCATCGCATCATCATCATCGCTGCTGCCATATACCACCACCGCACCAACTTCATCACCGCTGCCATATACCACCACCACATATTCACCACCAATCCGAGTCCATATACGCCACCACATACCCGCCGCCATCACGCCAATCCGAGTCCACCGGCAACATATATCTACCGCCAGTCCGAGTTCCACCAGATTCATCTCCGCCACCAGTCCGAGTTCCACCAGATTCATCTCCGCCACCAGTCCTATTCCGAGTCCAGTATTTTGTTACTCTGTTTTGGATTTCCAGATCACGCCATACTCCGAGTAGTGACAAAGAAGGACTCCCCAACTTTCGTTCTACCCGCAGAAGAAAAATAGTTCCAAACTCAAAAAAAAAACTAAGTCTGGAAAATCTGGCTAGGCAGTTTTTAGGACATTTGTAGAGTTTTTCGAAAAAAAATTGTTGCGGAGCAAAAAAAAAGAGAAAAAAGTGCAAAAAAAAAGTGAAAAAAAGAAAAAAAATCAGAGTGTGCTCCTCCCTTGTTTACGTGCAGCGCCGTGATTTTGTTAGTGTTCTAGGCTCGCGTCTCTAGTACGGTCTAGCCTAGGACCAGCACAGTACCGTCGTTGAGCGTTTTTTCAACTTTGCATCTCTGAATTGATTATTGCTGACCCTTTTTGCTACCATATTATAAGCCTTCCTAGCTCCACTTACATCTACGTCGTGCGTTTGACTCTCCCTGGCAATCGCTCTATCCAAGCTTTGAGAGTTTTGACTACAACGGTTGCCGATCACCGCCTGCTGTTGGGTAAGAACTGGTAAGAATTTGAGATTTGCTTGACGGATTTGTGACTGTCCACCCCACCACCACCACCACTTCCTACTAGTCTGTAGAATCATATTCTTGTGTGTTGCTATTGCTGCTAACCATGGCAGGATCACAAGCCGACGAGTCTGGCTGGGAGAGCATAACAAACAAAGAGTTACATGATAAGTTTCAGCAAATGATGAGTGGACAGGTGGAAGATGTGCTAAACAGATTTGAAGAAGCCATGGAGAAGATAGATGGCATTGAGAAGGCGTTCGAAACAAAGCTCGATAACAAATTTAATGAATTGCTCGCGCGTCTACCACCACCACCACCGGCTGCACCTAACGCACCTCTACAACAGCAACAACGACTACCTCCACATCGCGACACAACCCTCCGCCGAGTGACCCGTGTCCCTCTTCAGCCTGGCCAAGCTGCTGGTGCTGCTGTTGATACTTCTATAGCTCCTGCTGCTGATGTGGAGGAGGATGATTATGTGGGAGATTACGAGGATGAGGTTGATCAAAATCAGAACTACGCGCAACCACCAGCACCACAACCACCAGGTCGTCCACATGCAAATAATGGCAATGTTAGGGCTCCCCCTCAGGTACGAGATCATGACCATCTCCCTAAACTGAATTTGAATATTCCACCATTTGAGGGTAGATATGTTCCTGATATATATCTTACTTGGGAGTTAGAAACTGAACAACGATTTACATGTTTACAATATCCTGAGGAGCGACGTGTTCCTGCTGCTGTTTGTGCTTTCACTAGCTTTGCATGTGTTTGGTGGTCTGAATATTGTAGATTATATCCTGTTCCAGCTACTTGGGCTGCGTTGAAAACTGCTATGCGTACTCGTTGGGTTCCACCATATTATCAACGTGAATTACTTCAAAAATTGCAGCGCTTAAGACAAGGAAAAAATTCGGTAGAAGAATATTATCAGGATTTACAAACTGGCTTGATTAGATGTGGTATCGTTGAGGAGAATGAAGCTATGCTTGCATGATTTCTGGGTGGATTAAATAGAGAGATTCAGACCATTCTAGACTATAATGATTATAATAATATCACTCGTTTATTCCATCTTGCTTGTAAAGCTGAACGTGAAGTGCAGGATCGACAGGCATTGGCGCGAACTAACTTTTCTGCAGGTCGACCTTCATCGTGGACACCACGTGCATCATCTACTTCCACACGTTCTGCTACACCGGCACCTCCGTCAGCTGCCACCTCCAACCGTGATACAAGAAAGCAGGCACAACCACCACTATCTGCCAAGAGCACACCTGCCGGGCATGCACAGAGCTCTGCTTCTTCCATGGCGTCTACAGGGCACACAAGTGATATTATTTGTCGTCGTTGTAAGGGAAGAGGACATTTTGCACGAGAATGCACATCTCAGCGTGTGATGATTGCTACTGAGGATGGTGGGTATGAGTCCGCTAGTGACTATGATGAGGAGACTTTGGCTCTTCTTACACATGAAGAACACAGTGGAGATGATTCTGATCATGAGACGCAATACATGGCTGCTGAAGATGCTGACAGGTATGAATGTTTAGTTGCTCAACGTGTTTTGAGTGTGCAGGTCACGCAAGCTGAGCAAAATCAGAGGCATAATTTGTTCCATACAAAGGGAGTTGTGAAGGAACGTTCTGTTCGTGTTATCATAGATGGAGGGAGCTGCAACAACTTGGCTAGCATGGAGATGGTGTTGAAGCTATCTCTCACCACAAGACCACATCCACATCCTTACTACATCCACTGGTTCAACAACAGCGGCAAGGTTAAGGTAACACGTACTGTTCGTGTGCATTTTAGTCTCTCTACATATGCTGATTATGTTGATTGTGATGTGGTACCTATGCAAGCATGTTCCTTATTACTTGGTAGACCATGGCAATTTGATAAAAATTATGTACACCATGGTAGAAACAATCAGTATACTCTTGTTCATAAGGACAAAAATATTACTTTGCTTCCTATGACTCCTGATTCCATTTTGAAAGATGATATTAATCGAGCTAATAAAGCAAAACAGGAGCAAAATAAGAGTGAAAATCAGATTGTGGCAAAAGAATTTGAGCAACAAATGAAGCCTAATAATAAACCATCTAGTGTTGCTTCTGAAATTAAATTGAAAAGTGCATGTTTATTTGCCACCAAATCTGATATTGATGATCTAGATGTTAGCACATCTGTTTGCTATGCTTTTGTGTGCAAAGAGGCATTATTTTCATTCGAGGACGTGCCTTCCTCTTTGCCTCCTGCTGTTACTAACATTTTGCAGGAGTTCGCTGACGTCTTTCCACATGACGTGCCACCGGGATTACCACCTATTCGAGGGATTGAGCATCAAATTGACTTAATTCCCGGTGCATCATTACCCAACCGCGCACCATACCGTACCAATCCAGAGGAGACGAAGGAGATTATGCGTCAAGTACAAGAGCTACTCGACAAAGGTTATATACGCGAATCCCTTAATCCTTGTGCTGTTCCTATTATTCTAGTGCCGAAAAAGGATGGTACCTCGCGTATGTGTGTTGATTATAGAGGCATTAATAATATTACCATTCGGTATCGTCATCCTATTCCTAGGCTAGATGATATGCTTGATGAATTGAGTGGCTCTACAATATTCTCCAAAGTTGATTTGCGTAGTGGATACCATCAAATTCGTATGAAATTGGGAGATGAATGGAAAACAACATTTAAAACTAAATTTGGTTTATATGAGTGGTTAGTCATGCCTTTTGGGTTAACTAATGCACCTAGTACTTTCATGAGACTAATGAACGAAATTTTACGTGCTTTCATTGGGCGATTTGTGGTAGTCTATTTTGATGATATACTGATTTATAGCAAATCTTTGGAAGAACATTTGGAACATTTACGTGCTGTTTTTAATGCTCTACGTGATGCACGTTTGTTTGGTAACCTTGGGAAGTGCACCTTTTGCACTGACCGAGTGTCTTTTCTTGGCTATGTTGTTACTCCACAGGGAATTGAAGTTGATAAAGCCAAGATTGAAGCTATTGAGAGTTGGCCGCAGCCCAAAACGGTCACACAAGTGAGGAGTTTTCTTGGACTCGCTGGTTTCTATAGGCGTTTTGTGAGAGATTTTAGCACCATTGCTGCACCTCTCAATGAGCTTACAAAGAAGGATGTGCCTTTTGTTTGGGGTACCGCACAGGAAGAAGCCTTCACAGTATTGAAAGATAAGTTGACACATGCTCCTTTACTCTAACTTCCTGATTTTAATAAGACTTTTGAGCTTGAATGTGATGCTAGTGGAATTGGATGAGGAGGTGTGTTATTACAAGATGGCAAACCTGTTGCATATTTTTCTGAAAAATTGAGTGGGCCTAGTCTGAACTATTCTACTTATGATAAGGAATTATATGCTCTTGTTCGGGCTTTAAAGACATGGCAACATTATTTATGGCCCAAAGAATTTGTTATACATTCTGATCATGAATCTTTGAAACATATTAAAAGTCAAGCTAAACTGAATCGTAAACATGCTAAATGGGTTGAATTCATTGAGACTTTCCCTTATGTCATCAAACACAAGAAGGGTAAAGAAAATGTTATTGCTGATGCTTTGTCTTGTCGCTATACTATGCTTTCACAACTTGACTTCAAAATATTTGGTTTGGAGACCATCAAAGATCAATATGTGCATGATCTGCTTTTAAAGAAGTAATGCAGAATTGTAAGGAAGGAAGAACATGGAACAAGTTCGTTGTTAATGATGGTTTTGTGTTCCGCGCTAACAAGCTATGCATTCCTGCTAGCTCTGTTCGTCTTTTGTTGTTGCAGGAGGCTCATGGAGGAGGATTAATGGGACACTGATGTAGGGTAGAACCCTAGACGGGCGATCTTTCACGAAAGGAGCGAGATCCCTCGAAGAACACGACGAACACGGGGAAGAACGAGGGGAAAACACGAGAGAAACACTCAACCAACAAGAAATAGATCACACATATGCTAGATCGATGAACACAAAGAGATACACGATGATCCAAGGTCAACAAAGGACGATACAAAGTAACCGGTTCTTCTCCATGAGGAGGTCTTGATGGGGGTCTTCTCCGTGAGGAGGTCTTGAATCCACGAGGATCTTCTCCGAGGAGGGGCCGCGGTCACTCTCGAAGAGATGATCCGGATGGATGAGCGAAGCTCTATCTCACATATGAGCTAAATCAACGCTAACCTTGGCTAGGAGGAGGTGGGGGAGTTTATATAGCATCTGTCCACGAAGGGGTAAGTGAGGAGGGGATACATGGGCCTCTGGCCCGACTCTGCGTGCAAGCAGGGCGGTAGTACCGGCCAAAGGGCGGTAGTACCGCTCAAGCGGTAGTACCGCTTAGGTTGAGCGGTAGTACCGCTCGTGTCGTCGTGTCGTAGTTTTTTAGTACCGGACGCCTGGCGGTAGTACTGCTCGTCGGTCGTGGCGCGGCAGTGGGGAGCGGTAGTACCGCTGGAGGGAGCGGTAGTACCGCTGTAGGGAGCGGTAGTACCGCTGGTTCTGGAGCGGTAGTGGCGAGCGGCAGTGGGGGCGGTAGTACCGCTGGTCAGCGGTAGTACCGCTTACGGGGGCGGTAGTACCGCTCGTCCTGGGTCTTCTTCCGTCGTCGCTTCCAGGCTTCCCTCGCGGATGGTGTAGTTGTTCCTTGGCGCTTGCACTCCTCCTCGTCGTCCTTAGTGTTCCGACAATACCTATGCATGCACACGAGTGGAGTGTCAAGTAGTATACCATCCTCGAAGGGGTCAAGTAAGCACGTGTAAAGGAGATGATTCACCTTTGTGTATGTGAAGTAGATGTCGCACGTGTCACTCGTCGAACGGACTCTTGACATGGTGATGTCCATAGGATGCACCGTATCATCTCCCCTCCCTTGGGAAAGATCCGACCTCGGATCGTGATCCTCATCACCATGGAAACGGTTGTCGTAGACGAACTTGTAGTTGGACGGAGTTGAAGACACGGTGCAATCCAAGTAGTCCAAGGTGTCGCCGGAGTGATAGACATGCAAAAAGAGCAAACACAAGCAACACTCGGAAATACAATGGTTAGCGCACATAAAGTGTCCGTCATGTAAGAATGAGTCCGTGCGGTAAGATTGGTCGTGACAAAGCGCATGAAGCTTATCAAGATGATCTAGAATGAGATGCAAAACATTCATGGAAACAAAAGCATGGTGGACAAAGCGACAAATTCGACCATTGTGCAAAATGATGTCATAGAGAGATGGTTCATCAATAGCATGAATATGGTAATGGATGCTCAATATGATTATGTTATCATGCAATTGATGGTAGGCAATATGATCACGAGTTATGAATATGTCATCGAGAAAGATCACAACAAATTTGCTAAGAAAATGCACAAGCTCATATATCATGGATGACATGGGAATAAGTGCAACAAGACAATCATAATATGTGTCAATCCATGCATAGGGTGCAAATTTGTCATGGGTGGTGTTGTACCATAGCTCGATGTCGTGGCACTCCTCAACTTGAAGGTCCATAGGGTTCATCTCCAATGTCGGTCCTCCATCCAATATATGCATCATGTAGACAAGAAGAAGGAAACAACAATGAAAGAATGACCCGTCCAATATGTATATATGAGGATGGTTCAAAGTGAAGGAGGTCACCTTTAGGTGTTTCTCAAGGATGATGGAGTTGCACATCTTGTATGCCTTCACATAACCAATATGTGTCGTTATGGTACCACCTTGTGAATCCTTGAAAATGAAAGAACATGACAAACGCTCGGAAAAACAAATGAGGTTAGTGCAAATGCAACACCTATCATTCGTGTGGTAAGATACCCAACAAGTGTTCTCATCATTCTTATCATAAGAAAGGACAAGGTGTGGTATTGTATGAAAGCATAATATACAACTACAACCAAAGACAATAGGCTTAAACAAGCAAGCATGCATCACAAGTAATATGTCCAAGTCTCGACAATCAATAAGCATAGCAAGTTGGCACTCAATACAAGGTGATATGAGATATGCAACTAATGGAGACAAGAGACAAAGATCAAGATGTATCATGTGAGAGGCATGAACATATATGTCATCAACCCAAGAAAGCGAGCAAGAATGGAACATGGGCGATGCATCAAAGCAATCAATCATAGAGATCAAGTCAAGCAAGCTAGTAGTGCGAAGATGCAACGTACTAGAAGGAATCATGGCAAACATGTCATGTGTGCAAATAGTGGGCATATATAATGCACATGACATTTCACAAGCATAAGGGCAAGATATGAGCAAAATAGCATCAATAGCATGGGGCACATGATAAACATGGCAATAGCAGCAAGGATCTCCACCAAGCATGCAAATACACATAGGAGTATCATAATGGTGCATCATGGGTAAATGCAAGCAAGGGTCACAATTGCATGGCAAAATCATAGAAAGAGGCATAACATGCAAAGTGAACACGATAGAATGGGCATAATGTGACAAGTGGTAAATAGCCCAAAGCCGTGTGAGAGCCAAGTAGAAGAGATGCGCGTAGTCCTTGCGCGAAGGGAATGGTGGTAAGGATAGTCCATGGGATCCCAAATCGTCGTTGCTCTCAAGAGCTCATTTCGTCAACTCATGGGATTGAGATGTTGACGAGTATACGTGCGTACCTACACAAAACAAAGACAAAGGAAAAATTGTGTGTGCGTGGTAGATGTACGCATCATCCATCATGATGCATACGTGCTTGTGTTGGTTAGCACCAAATATCCAATGCTCAAATAAATGAGATGCGTGATATAGAAACATGTCATCCATCATGATAGGTTTGTTATTATGTATGGCATAATGGAGACTCAAAGGATGTAATGCATCATGAGAAATATCTAGAGCATAGTTATTCATGGAATGCATATGGTGCACACAATTATGGGAATCATGTAAAGTATGGAATGCATCAAAATCTCCTAATATGTATGAGGAAACTATGGGGGTCGCCTCAAGAGCATGAGTAGCAACATCACATGGAGAATATTGACAACATCCAAAACAAAGCATATTTGGAACAATGTGATCATGGCATGACATAGTAGATGAATTGCGCAAATCATGTAAAGGAAGCATGGCAATATCATCACATGAAAAACAAAAGCCAATGACCATCATCTCGTCATCTATGCCATAAGTGCAAATGGGATTTATTTTAATGGGGCATGCATAGTTACTATGTTGAGATTGAAATGATGCAATATGGGAGATCTCACTCATAGCATATGACAAGTTCAATGGATTGTCAAACATGATGTGACCAAAAGAATTTTCACAACATATCCTATGAAGCATAGTATCACAACTAGGAAACTCAACATGCTCATCATCATATTCATCATAAATAGGTAAGTCAAGGTATGAAGAAGTTTCACTAGCATGAAGCATGGTAATAGGTGGGTCAACATCATGGGAGCAATCGATGTCAAGATAGTCCACTAGTGGGACAAGAGAAGCACCATCACCTATGTTACCTTTGGAGTGTCGCTCATGTGTTGTAGGTGAGGTGTTGAAGATCGTCTCGTTGTCATCTTCATCTTGATGGAACCATGTGGGGGGTGCATCATCGTCCACCATGGCCATCGGTTTTCCCTTTGGAGGGATGGACTCGTCGAGGGTAGGCATGTCGTCATGTAGGAGACCTGGCACCGAAGAAGAAAACACACTAGGAGTAGAGGTTAAGTCGTTAGAAATCATGGTGGCCTCACATGCCGTGTCAACTACCTCACTCACTAAGTGTTGTGACTCACTCACTCCCAATATGATGCTCTCACTCGTATGGTTGGTGGAGTCACTCAAATGGCTCTCAGCCTCACATAGGATGTGTGGCATGCTCTCAAGTGTGGGGCTAGTGGTGGTCAAACTCATCCTCTCGTAGGAAATGCTCTCAATGTCACGTATGGTGGAGGCACTCATCTCTCTCATGGGGTGGTGGCTCTCCTCACATGACAAATAGGGCAGGTCAACATATGTGGGTGTCGATGTAGGCGAACTCATGGGAAGTAGGCGAAGATGCCGTACGTCTAAAGGCGAAGATGCCTTGATAGCACTTGGCGAAGATGCCGAAGTGGATGGTGTAGTCGTAGCACCGTCTTGGTGGTGGTCGTCTCGCGATCTTCTCTTTTGCTCATGAAGCTTGGACTTGTACGTTTGCGCTTGTGGAGCATCTTCATGTTGATGGTGTCGTTGTCGCACTTGAGCTCGTAGTAGATGTTGGTCGTTATCGTCGTGCACGTGATGCTTGTAGGTGACTTGCTCTTCATGACGATGTAGATCAGGAAAGTGATGGTGGTCGCCATGTATATGTGGACGTGGATGACTTGCGCTTGTGTCGCGTGGGCGCTCCGAAGATGATCGACTTGAACGTTGCCGCCTTGAGGATGATGAAGGGGAAGTAGACTTGATCAAGGATCGAATCTCCTCCATCCTTGCATCTTGCTCCTCCTTTTGTGCGGAAAGCTTGTTGTCGATGTAGTCCCTTTTCCTTGCTTCGGAGTGATGAATGTCGATGGAGAGGTTCTCGATGCGCTTTTGCAATCTTGATTGTGCGCCTTGCATTTGTCATTGTAGACCGAAGATGGACGCTTTGGTGATGTAGTTGTTCACGCCGTCGTTGTTGTCGAAGACCGGAGATGAAATGCCTTGCCTATCCATCACACGACTCGAGCAAATATGAATGGGAGAAAGAGAAGAACTTATACCAAATGTACCTTGACCAATGTTGAAGATGGATCAATGATCACTCAATGTGTAACAAGGAAATAGCACAATTGGTATCAATTCTTGTCGGTTTCTCACACCTACACAAGTAAGGCTTGTGGTGGAGCTCGGTGAGGATAGTGGCACAAAAATTTGATGCAAAATGTTAGCAAGAGTCAATAATGTTGAAAGAGATTCACAAATTTGCAAGTGAAACAAGTAGACCAATAGCAAAGAATGGCACACGGAAACACACACACGGATAGATAGATGGGGTCGTGCAACCAAGGAATGAGCACAAAATGTGGAGTCCACGGAAAACGCTCGTGTTGCACAACTCAAGAGAGACGCTAGCACGATTGCTCTATAGGCGGATACGACACTTGTGCACAACCTATGATATGCAAAATGGATAAACTTCTATCCCAAGTATGCTATAGATGTATGGTTCCCGGTGTTTGATCCAAGATGATCGGATATGACAATCTTATATGCAATGTGGTATCATGCTATGGCACTTGCTTACAAGCTTATTTGCTCTTCTCTTTTGCTTAAAAGCTTATTCTCTTTTTTTGTATGTATGGCCACTTTGCGAAATGCACAAACCAAGATAGCAATTGTGTATATGCGGGAACAATCTTGTGACACAAGGGATGATATGATACCAATATGATATGGTATGTATGCAATGGGAGGTGTAGACCACTAATGTGCACAAGTAACGTTGCCGGGCAATACTCAAATGGCTAGTCTCGATAGGTAAGTGACGCAAAATGGGCTAGGGGTTATCAATGCAATGTGCAAGGGAAATATACAATGGTGTCGTCGAGGTTACCGTCCGTTGCGATGATGAGTGGTGGTGTTCTTGATGTAGATACCAAGATGATGGAGACTCGTCCCTAAGTAGCCGAAACACCTTAGGAAACGGAAAAACCACAACTCAAAATCTCAAGGACAAAATTCAAACGGTGGTAGCGGGAATGTGGTGGTGGTTGCGGAAGCTCAATGGGATTGCCTCTATGCAATGATGGGGTTTTGAGACACAATGCGGAAATCGAGGGTAAATCGGTGTACTATACACGGTGTCGGAGTTGGAAGCACGGTCCCTAAGTAGCCGAAACACCTTAGGAGACACAACTCACAACACAAACAAAATTGGGTTAGGTTGGGATGGCGGAAGTGTGTGTTGGGTAAGTCTATACGGAAGTTATGGTGGTGGTTGATGAAGAAGCAACCGTCCCTAAGTAGCCTAAACACCTTAGGAGACTCAAATCACAACTCAAACAACCTCAAATGTTATGGGGAATAAAAT
This sequence comes from Aegilops umbellulata, assembly GCA_032464435.1. NCBI lineage: Eukaryota > Viridiplantae > Streptophyta > Magnoliopsida > Poales > Poaceae > Aegilops > Aegilops umbellulata. The sequence continues at coordinate 65,407,311 of CP136059.1, read as the reverse complement.
TGGTTGGGTTGCGGAAGTCGGTGGTGGTTATGCGGAGGATGTGGTGGAAGCCCTAGGCAAAGATGCCAAAGTTCCAAAAAATTTATGGAGTCAAAAGGTGGTGAAACCAAGATGAGGACCTCGGGCACGTCGATAGCTTCAAAACGAGCCAAAGAACACTCAAATCGGAGTTCGGAGTGAAAAGTTATGGACAAGACGGTGAAACTCGGAATGCTGAAACTGGCATGGGCGGTAGTACCGCTCGGATGGGCGGCAGTACCGCTTGTAAGCGGTAGTACCGCTTGGGATGGGCGGTAGTACCGCTCGTGTCAGGTTTTTTCGCAAAATCTGGCTCTGGGAGGGGCGGTAGTGCCGCTTGGAAGGGCGGTAGTACCGCTTGGAGGTGCTAAGCGGTAGTGCCGCTCAGATGGGCGGTAGTACCGCTCGTGACGGGATAAATCGCAAATCCGGATCTGGGCGCGATTTTGGGGCGGAAATGGATGATTTCGGGGTCAAAATTGGAGAGATTTCGTGGATGGAAAGTGGGGAAACTTGGGGAGATGCTAGATCCACTCGAAACCAAGCAAATCCATGGATCAAATCCAACAAAACATCATCACACCAACAAATCACAAAAAAAATTGGGGCTATTTTTGGTGGGGATTTTCAAATTAGGACGAAAAACAACAAAATCAAGGCTAGAAAACACAACGGGGAGGCTCCAAATTCGTGATAAACCTAAGCTCTGATCCAAGATGATCATGAGCTAGAGCTGGCTCTGATCCAAGATGATGTAGGGTAGAACCCTAGACGGGCGATCTTTCACGAAAGGAGCGAGATCCCTCGAAGAACACGACGAACACGGGGAAGAACGAGGGGAAAACACGAGAGAAACACTCAACCAACAAGAAATAGATCACACATATGCTAGATCGATGAACACAAAGAGATACACGATGATCCAAGGTCAACAAAGGACGATACAAAGTAACCGGTTCTTCTCCATGAGGAGGTCTTGATGGGGGTCTTCTCCGTGAGGAGGTCTTGAATCCACGAGGATCTTCTCCGAGGAGGGGCCGCGGTCACTCTCGAAGAGATGATCCGGATGTATGAGCGAAGCTCTATCTCACATATGAGCTAAATCAACGCTAACCTTGGCTAGGAGGAGGTGGGGGAGTTTATATAGCATCTGTCCACGAAGGGGTAAGTGAGGAGGGGATACATGGGCCTCTGGCCCGACTCTGCGTGCAAGCAGGGCGGTAGTACCGGCCAAAGGGCGGTAGTACCGCTCAAGCAGTAGTACCGCTTAGGTTGAGCGGTAGTACCGCTCGTGTCGTCGTGTCGTAGTTTTTTAGTACCGGACGCCTGGCGGTAGTACTGCTCGTCGGTCGTGGCGCGGCAGTGGGGAGCGGTAGTACCGCTGGAGGGAGCGGTAGTACCGCTGTAGGGAGCGGTAGTACCGCTGGTTCTGGAGCGGTAGTGGCGAGCGGCAGTGGGGGCGGTAGTACCGCTGGTCAGCGGTAGTACCGCTTACGGGGGCGGTAGTACCGCTCGTCCTGGGTCTTCTTCCGTCGTCGCTTCCAGGCTTCCCTCGCGGATGGTGTAGTTGTTCCTTGGCGCTTGCACTCCTCCTCGTCGTCCTTAGTGTTCCGACAATACCTATGCATGCACACGAGTGGAGTGTCAAGTAGTATACCATCCTCGAAGGGGTCAAGTAAGCACGTGTAAAGGAGATGATTCACCTTTGTGTATGTGAAGTAGATGTCGCACGTGTCACTCGTCGAACGGACTCTTGACATGGTGATGTCCATAGGATGCACCGTATCAGACACTTTGGCGTGAAGAAGATGGAGGACGTACTTGCTACACATTTCTTTTGGCCAAAGATGAGACGGGATGTTGAGCGTTTTGTTGCTCGCTGCACTACATGTCAAAAAGCTAAGTCACGACTCAATCCTCATGGTTTATATATGCCTTTGCCTGTGCCTAGTGTTCCTTGGGAGGATATATCTATGGACTTTGTTTTAGGTTTACCTCGAACAAAGAAGGGGAGGGATAGCATATTTGTTGTTGTGGATAGATTCTCGAAAATGGCACACTTTATACCATGTCATAAAAGCGATGATGCTGTTAATGTTGCTGATTTGTTCTTTCGTGAAATTATTCGCTTGCATGGTGTGCCAAATACTATTGTTTCAGATCGTGATACTAAATTTCTTAGCCACTTTTGGAGATGTTTATGGGCTAAGTTGGGGACTAAACTGCTTTTTAGTACTACTTGTCACCCCCAAACTGATGGACAAACTGAAGTAGTCAATAGAACATTGTCTACTATGCTTAGGGCTGTTTTGAAGAATAATAAGAAAATGTGGGAAGAATGCTTGCCTCATATTGAATTTGCTTATAATCGTTCATTGCATTCTACTACTAAGATGTGCCCTTTTGAAATTGTGTATGGTTTCCTACCTCATGCACCTATTGATTTGTTGCCTCTTCCATCTTCGGAGAAGGTTAATTTTGATGCTAAACAACGTGTTGATTTGATCTTAAAGATGCTAAGGAAAATATTGAGCGCATGAATGCTAAATATAAACTTGTTGGAGATAAGGGTAGAAATCGTGTTGTCTTTGCACCTGGAGATCTTGTTTGGTTACATTTGCGTAAGGATAGGTTTCCTAATTTGCGCAAGTCAAAGCTAATGCCACGTGCTGATGGTCCTTTTAAGGTGTTAGAAAAAATAAATGATAATGCATATAAACTTGAGTTGCCTGCAGATTTTGGTGTTAGTCCCAGTTTTAACATTGCAGATTTGAAGCCTTATTTGGGTGAGGAAGATGAGCTTCCGTCGAGGACGACTTCATTTCAAGAAGGGGAGGATGATGAGGACATCAATACCATTGTTACACCCACAGCCCCTACAGTTACATACGATGGACCAATTACTAGAGCTCGCGCACGCCAATTAAATTACCAGGTACTTTCGTTTCTTGGTAATGATTCTAATGTTCATGAGAATATGATGCTGCCTAAATTGGATACATTTGTTTTGCTTACAAATGAAGGGCCTAGCTTGGAGAAGGATGAACATTGGAGCAAGAACAAGCATGGAGTTGATGGCATGCGCAAGGGGAACAAGAACGGAGTTACAAGTGCTGATTTCAGGACTCTGGAGCCACCATAAGGAGTGAATGAAGCCTTGGACGAAATATACAAGATGCCACTTCATAAATTTCGTCCAGAGGCTATTCTAGGTGCTGCGTCACCTTATTATTGGGCCAGGCCCATGTAATTTCGAAATACTTAAGTATAGGCTGTTTTTAGAGTCCGTATGTGTGGGGAAACAAGAGTTAGGGTTGGTTTCGGGCCCCTTCCTCAAGAGCCATGAAATCCCCCCCCCTCTTCCTCCATATATACAGCCCTTAGGGCGTCGTTTAGACTTTGGGTTTTGTTTAGATTAAAAGTTCGCCATAGCTGCAACTTCGCGTACTTCGTTTGTGTTCAACGACCAGACAAAGGCGTCATAGAACCCCACCTTGATCAATAAAGCTTTCCTCTTATATTCGCAATATCCAGATTGCAATCTTAGTTTCTTGCTTGTTCTTCGTTTGCCTGCAGGAAACAGACCCTCGTGGTCAGGTTGATCGTGCTCCGGCTTGGTCAATAACCTCTCAGAGTTGGTTTAGCGATTGCTAAGGCGCGACGTCATCGCAAGTTCGTAGTTGGATCGTCAAAGTCGACTTCATCCTAAACGATAGCCACCATCTCATCGAAAGACGGGACACCTTTGTCTCTATCAGGGACAGACCGTGAATACAATTTTAAGGTCAGTTGATCGTACCAACGAGCCATCATGCACAACTCGGAATGACCTATAATTTTTTAGGTGCATAAATGGAGTGAGGATGAACTGTTATGTACTTTATGCTCCAAGAATAATGCATCCACTGGTGAAAATGAGAGGGTGGTAGCGAGATGGGTGATTGACCATGTAAAGCATCAATTCTTGGGTTTCGAAGCGACGAAGAGCCTCCTCCTTGTGTCGTTACTGAACATGTAGTCTTCCTAGTTTGTAATGGAAGGATGGTGCATTGTTCTATATGAAGATAAGGGGAAAATAGAAGTTTAGGTGCTGTTCAAAAAGTCCCTTCACGTCACTTTTGGGCCAAGATAAGATAGAGTCCAAATCTCTCACGTTCTGGATTCAGATTCGGACTGCACAGACATACCTGACTCAAAACGGCAAGAACTTTTTCATACGAACTCCGAATTGGGTGATTCCTTTTTTGTTGGAAAGTCGATTTCGTCGTCTTTCCACTCCAATTGGATTCACCTTTAAATTCGTCCGGAGCATTGAGATATGGACGAAACAATCTGATGCTGCAGCAGAATCCGAGTCAAACAACAAGTCCAAAGGTGTTGCATCACCTCCACTTGGGCCCATGAGCCTTGTACGACCTAGGGTTGGTTTTAGGCTGCCTTGGGATGTCCTCCCACCTCCTTGGCCGCCACCCCTTGCTCCTATATAAGTAGATCCACCTAGTAGCTTTTTCCTTGGGATTTGTTTAGTTAAAAGTTAGCCATTGCAACTTCGTGTACTTCGTTTGTGTCCAACGACCAGACCAAGACCGCTTCCGGATCCCCACCTTTATCAATACTTCATATATATTCGCAATATTCAGATTGCTTTATCGTATTCTTGATTGTTCTTCGATTGCGTGCAGGAATAGACCTTCGTGGTCAGGTTGATCGTGCTCCGGCGTGGTCAATAACCTCTCGGAGTTGGTTTAGCGATTGCTAAGGCGCAACGTTGTGCACGTTTGTAGTCGGATCGCCAAAGTCGTCTCCACCAAATCGATAGTTATCATCTCATCGAAAGATCTGGACACCCCGCCTCTATCAAGTGGTATCAGTTTTCAGGTTGCTCGATGAGAATTTCCAGTTTTTCTAGATTAGATTTATTTTCTTACCTATTGTCCAAGAAAAAGGCACAAAAAAAGTTAGATCTATTCATCCTTTGTCCAAGCCAGTCTAAGCCTTTGCAATTATCTTTTCATTATTTGCATTATTGAATTATCGGTTGTATCGCCGTGTCGAGTTGCTGGTCTTAGTGTCTAGTTCGTTTAGAGTTTCGAGTTCTGTTCACATTAGTCACGTCGCCGCTGCATCGTTATCAGTTCCGTTGTCCACCACATGATCCATCAATTTCCACCACATGTTACCCATAGTTCATTGTCACAATCATAGTTGAGGTCGTTCACATCTTCGCTTGATTCAATCTGCATCTTATCTAGTTTGTCTTGGAAAGAGGGAGAGAAAAAAAAGGAAGAGAAAAAATAAGAGAGAAAAAAAAAGTAATAAAAAGTCAGAAAAAAAGAGAAAGAAAAAGAAAAAAAAGTGTGAGGAAAAAAAAGAGAGAAGAAAAAAAACAAAATTCGGATCTATCTAGACTCAATCTCGTAGTTGAATTCGGATTGGAATCTGTTTTGTGCACTGTTCAGTAAAACAGGCATAACTTCCTCATACGAAGTCCGTTTTGCCTCCACGTGTAATCAAATGAAAGCTAGCAACTAGACGCATCTAAATAGTTACAGGGGCTAGTTCAATACTTGACACCTCAAAATCATCTTCTAAATAGGTCTTTTTGCCCTCCGAAGTTCGCGGACACAGCTTATTCCAGTTTTTCAGGCCAGTTTTCGAATTCTTTGACTCCTCATATCAATTCGGAACTGAGTGAATCTTTTTGCATTGGAAAGCTTGAGCTAGTAGCATTCCTTGAAAAAAGTTATCATAAAATTTGCTCAAACTTTTCAAGAGGAAAGTTGGAGAGAGAGTTGTTGTATATCCTGCTTGGCAGTTGTTTCACATCATTATCTTTACTGCTATTGTGATCTTCACTTATATCTTGCTGTCCAGAGCTACTTCATATCCTTTATTGATGCTAGTTGTGCTACGCCGTGACCTTATTAGTGTTCTAGGCTCGCGTCTCTAGTCCGGTCTAGCCTAGGACCAGCACAATACCGTCGTTGAGCGTTTATTCAATATTGCATCTTTGAATTGATTATTGCTAATCTTTTGCTATCATATATAGCCAACCCAGCTCCACATATTTCTACACCGTGTATACGTATGTTCCCCTGGCAATCGCTTTACACAATCTTCAGAGTTATTTGACACCGCTGGTTGGCTGTCACCACCTGCCGCATGGTAAGAACTTGTAAGATATTGATATTTGCTTAACTGTGAGCACATTACAACCACATCCTAGTAGTTCATAGGAACATTATTCTCGAATTTTGTTTCTTGTTTCTACTAATCATGACAGGTTCCGAAGGCATAAGTTCTTGGACGACAGACACATCATCACCATCACGAGAGTTGGGACAACACACACAAGCACATGGTCAGGTTATCTCTTTACCGTCATTTGAGGTAGATTTAATCCTGCTATTTATCTAGCTTGGGAGCTTGAAGTAGAACAAGTTTTTAGTCACCATGACTTTTCTGAACTTGAGCGAGTACGAGCTGCCACTAGAGCATTTATTGGTTTTGCTTCTGTTTGGTGGAGTGTGCATTGTAAGAAAAATATTGTTAACCAACCCACAACTTGGAAAGATTTGAAAGATGTAATGAGACAACAATTTTTCCCTCCTTACTATCGTCGTGAATTGCTTCGCAAATTTGAACAATTTAAACAAGGCGACAACACTGTTCATGCTTACTACCAAGAGTTCAAATCTTATATGCATCATTGTGACATAGAAGAATCTGAGGATGATACAATGAATATATTTTTTGGTGGTTTGAACCATGATATTCAGGCACGATTTCAGTATATTCCTCGTTGCATTACTGGTATGTATGTTCGTGCTTGTACCTTTGAGAGACAGTTACAGGAGGATGCATTGGGTGACTACAACAACTACTATTCTACTTCATGCTCACCACCACCGCTTGGTTCCTCCACCGTTGCACCTACTAGAGCAGCCACACCTCAGATTGTGAGCGCGACATCATCTCAAGAGTATGGTACATTGCCATCTTCCGTACCTACATCAGCTACATCTTTGCGACAAGGAAACTGTAAAGGTATTTATGATATAACTTCACATGAGAATGATGCATGCCTAGTTAACTTGAATACATTATGTGTTGAGTTACCTGTTGATTTGAGCGCATCACCTATTTTAGAGAATCATGTTACTGTCATGAATGCGTCATGTGATCAAACAACTGAAATACCAACAAGTTTGTGATAGAGACAAAGGTGTCCCGTCTTTCGATGAGATGGTGGCTATCGTTTTGGAGGAAGTCGACTTGGACGATCCGACTACGAACGTGCGAGTACGTCGCGCCTTAGCAATCGCTAAACCAACTCCGAGAGGTTATTGACCATGCCGGAGCATGATCAACCTAACCACGAAGGTCTGTTTCCTGTAGGCAAACGAAGAACAAGCAAGAAACTAAGATTGCAATCTGGATATTGCGAATATAAGAGGAAAGCTTTATTGATCAAGGTGGGGTTCTGTGACGCCTTAGTCTGGTCGTTGAACACAAACGAAGTACGCGAAGTTGCAGCTATGGCGAACTTTTAATCTAAACAAAACCTCAAGTCTAAACGACGCCCTAAGGGTTGTATATATGGAGGAAGAGGAGGGAATTTCGTGGCCCTTGAGGGTGGGGTCTGAAACCAACCCTATCTCTTGTTTCCCCACACATACGGACTCTAGAAATAGCCTATACTTAAGTATTTCGAAATTACATGGGTCTGGCCCAATAATAAGGTGACGCAGCACCTAAAATAGCCTATGGACGAATATTATGAAGTGGCATCTTGTATATTTCGTCCAAGGCTTCATGCACTCCTTATGGTGGCTTCAAAGTCCTAAAATCATCACTTGTAACTCCGTTCTTGATCCCCTTGCGCATGCCATCAACTCCATGCGTGTTCTTGCTCCAATGTTCATCCTTCTCCAAGCTAGGCCCTTCATTTGTAAGCAAAACAAACGTATCCAATTTAGGCAGCATCATATTCTCATGAACATTAGAAGCATTGCCAAGAAACGAAAGTACCTGGTAATTTATTTGGCGTGCGCGAGCTCTAGTAATTGGTCCAGTATATGTAACAGTAGGGGCTGTGGGTGTAACAATGGTATTGATGTCCTCATCATCCTCCCCTTCTTGAAATGAAGTCGTCCTCGACGGAAGCTCATCTTCCTCACCCAAATAAGGCTTCAAATCTGCATTGTTAAAACTGGGACTAACCCCAAAATCTGCAGGTAGCTCAAGTTTATATGCATTATCATTTATTTTCTCTAACACCTTAAAAGGACCATCGGCACGTGGCATTAGCTTTGATTTGCGCAAATTAGGAAATCTATCTTTACGCAAATGTAACCAAACAAGATCTCCAGGTGCAAACACAACATGTTTTCTACCCTTATCTCCAGCAAGTTTATATTTAGCATTCATACGCTCAATGTTTTCCTTAGTTAACTCATGCATTTTTAAAATCAATTCAGAACGTTCTTTAGCATCAAAATTAACCTTCTCCGAAGATGGAAGAGGCAACAAATCAATAGGTGCACGAGGTAGGAAACCATACACAATTTCAAAAGGGCACATCTTAGTAGTAGAATGCAATGAACGATTATAAGCAAATTCAATATGAGGCAAGCATTCTTCCCACATTTTCTTATTATTGTTCAAAACAGCCCTAAGCATAGTAGACAATTTTCTATTGACTACTTCAGTTTGTCCATCAGTTTGGGGGTGACAAGTAGTACTAAAAAGCAGTTTAGTCCCCAACTTAGCCCATAAACATCTCCAAAAGTGGCTAAGAAATTTAGTATCACGGTCTGAAACAATAGTATTTGGCACACCATGCAAGCGAATAATTTCACGAAAGAACAAATCAGCAACATTAACAGCATCATCGCTTTTATGACATGGTATAAAGTGTGCCATTTTCGAGAATCTATCCACGACAACAAATATGCTATCCCTCCCCTTCTTTGTTCGAGGTAAACCTAAAACAAAGTCCATAGATATATCCTCCCAAGGAACACTAGGTACAGGCAAAGGCATATATAAACCATGCGGATTGAGTCGTGACTTAGCTTTTTGACATGTAGTGCAGCGAGCAACAAAACGCTTAACATCCCGTCTCATCTTTGGCCAAAAGAAATGTGTAGCAAGTATATCCTCTGTCTTCTTCACGCCAAAGTGTCCCATTAGTCCTCCTCCATGCGCCTCCTGCAACAACAAAAGACGAACGGAGCTAGCTGGAATGCATAGCTTGTTAGCACGAAACACAAATCCATCGTTAACGACGAACTTGTTCCATGTTCTACCTTCTTTACAATTCTGCAATACATCTTTAAATTCAGCATCATGCACATATTGATCTTTGATGGTCTCCAAACCAAATATTTGAATATCAAGTTGTGAAAGCATAATATAAAGACGAGACAATGCATCAACAATAACATTTTCTTTACCCTTCTTGTGTTTAATGACATAAGGGAAAGTCTCAATGAATTCAACCCATTTAGCATGTCTACGGTTCAGTTTTGCTTGACTCTTAATGTGTTTCAAAGATTCATGATCAGAATGTATAACAAATTCTTTGGGCCATAAATAATGTTGCCATGTTTCTAAAGTCCGAACAAGAGCATATAATTCTTTATCATAAGTAGAATAGTTCAGACTAGGCCCACTCAATTTTTCAGAAAAGTATGCAACAGGTTTGCCATCTTGTAATAACACACCTCCTAATCCAATTCTACTAGCATCACATTCAAGCTCAAAAGTCTTATTAAAATCAGGAAGTTGGAGTAAAGGAGCATGTGTCAACTTATCTTTCAATACCGTGAAGGCTTCTTCCTGTGCGGTACCCCAAACAAAAGGCACATCCTTCTTTGTAAGTTCATTGAGAGGTGCAGCAATGGTGCTAAAATCTCTCACAAAACGCCTATAGAAACCAGCGAGTCCAAGAAAACTCCTTACGTGTGTGACCGTTTTGGGCTGCGGCCAGCTCTCAATAGCTTCAATCTTGGCTTTATCAACTTCAATTCCCTGTGGAGTAACAACATAGCCAAGAAAAGATACTCAGTCGGTGCAAAAGGTGCACTTCCCAAGGTTACCAAACAAACGTGCATCACGTAGAGCATTAAAAATAGCACGTAAATGTTCCAAATGTTCTTCCAAAGATTTGCTATAAATCAGTATATCATCAAAATAGACTACCACAAATCGTCCAATGAAAGCACGTAAAACTTCGTTCATTAGTCTCATGAAAGTACTAGGTGCATTAGTTAACCCAAAAGGCATGACTAACCACTCATATAACCCAAACTTAGTTTTAAATGCTGTTTTCCATTCATCTCCCAATTTCATACGAATTTGATGGTATCCACTACGCAAATCAACTTTGGAGAATATTGTAGAGCCACTCAATTCATCAAGCATATCATCTAGCCTAGAAATAGGATGACGATAACGAATAGTAATATTATTAATGCCTCTACAATCAACACACATACGCGACGTACCATCCTTTTTAGGCACTAGTATAATCGGAACAACACAAGGACTAAGAGATTCGCGTATATAACCTTTGCCGAGCAGCTCCTATACTTGACGCATAATCTCCTTCGTCTCCTCTGGATTGGTATGGTATGGTGCACGGTTGGGTAGCGATGCACCGGGAATTAAGTCAATTTGATGCTCAATCCCTCGAATAGGTGGTAATCCCGGTGGCACGTCTTGTGGGAAGACGTCAGCGAACTCCTGCAAAATGTTAGTGACAGCAGTGGGCAAAGAGGAAGGCACTTCCTCGAATGAAAATAATGCCTCTTTGCACACAAAAGCATAGCAAACAGATTTGCTAGAATCTAGCTCATCAATATCAGATTTGGTGGCAAGTAAACATGCACTTTTTAGTTTACTTTCAGAAGCAACATTAGATGGTTTATTATTAGGCTTCATTTGTTGCTCAAATTCTTTTGCCACAATCTGATTTTCACTCATATTTTTCTCCTGTTTTGCTTTATTAGCTCTATTAATATCATCTTTCAAAATGGAATCAGGAGTCATAGGAAGCAAAATAATATTTTTATCCTGATGAACAAGAGTATACTGATTGTTTCTACCATGGTGTACAGAATTTTTATCAAATTGCCAAGTAATAAGGAACATGCTTGCATAGGTACCACATCACAATCAACATAATCATCATATGTAGAGATACTAAAATGCACACGAACATTACGTGTTACCTTAACCTTGCCGCTGTTGTTGAACCATTGGATGTAGTAAGGATGTGGATGTGGTCTTGTGGTGAGAGAAAGCTTCTCCACCATCTCCATGCTAGCCAAGTTGTTGCAGCTCCCTCCATCTATGATGACGCGAATAGAATGTTCCTTCACAACCCCCTTTGTATGGAACAAATTATGCCTCTGATTTTGCTCAGCTTGTGTAACCTGCACACTCAAAACACGTTGAGCAACTAAACATTCATACCTGTGAGCATCTTCAGCAGCCATGTATTGCGTCTCATGATCAGAATCATCTCCACTGTGTTCTTCAAGTGTAATAAGAGCCAAAGTCTCCTCATCATAGTCACTAGCGGACTCATACCCGCCATCCTCCGTAACAATCATCACACGCTTAGATGGGCATTCTCTCGCATAATGACCTCCACCCTTGCAATGTCGACAAATAATATCATGTGTTTGCCCTGTTGATGCCATGGATGAAGAAGAGCTCTTTGCAGGCCCAGAAGGTGTGCTCTTGGCAGATAGTGGTGATTGCGCCTGCTTTACTGCATCACGGTTGGAGGTGGTAGCCGACGGAGGTGCCAGTGTAGCAGAACGTGTGGAAGTAGATGATGCACGTGGTGTCCATGATGAAGGTCGACCTGCAGAAAAGTTAGTTCGCGCCAATGCCTGTCGATCATGCACTTCATGTTCAGCTTTACAAGCAAGATGGAATAAACGAGTGATATTATTATAATCCTTATAGTCTAGAATGGTTTGAATCTCTCTATTTAATCCACCCAGAAAACGTGCAAGCATAGCTTCATTCTCCTCAACAATACCACATCTAATCAAGGCAGTTTGTAATTCCTGATAATATTCTTCTACCGGATTTTTTCCTTGTCTTAAGCGCTGCAATTTTTGAAGTAATTTTTGAAGTACGCATAGCAGTTTTCAAAGCAGCCCAAGTAGCTGCAACAGGATATAATCTACAATGTTCAGACCACCATACACATGCAAAGCTAGTGAAAGCACAAACAGCAGCAGGAACACGTCTCTCCTCAGGATATTGTAAACATGTAAATCGTTGTTCAGTTTCTAACTCCCAAATAAGATATATATCAGGAACATATCTACCCTCAAATGGTGGAATATTCAATTTTAGTTTAGGGAGATGGTCATGATCTCGTACGTGAGGGGGAGCCGTAACATTGCCATTATTTGCATGTGGACGACCTGGTGGTTGTGGTGCTGGTGGTTGCACGTAGTTCTGATGTTGATCAACCTCATCCTCATAATCTCCCACATAATCATCCTCCCCCACATCAGCAGCAGGAGCCATAGAAGTATCAACAGCAGCACCAGCAGCTTGGCCAGGCTGAAGAGGGACACGGGTCGCTCGGCGGAGGGTTGTTTCGCGATGTGGAGGTAGTCGTTGCTGCTGTTGTAGAGGTGCGTTAGGTGCAGCCGGTGGTGGTGGTGGTAGACGCGCGAGCAATTCATTGAACTTGTTATCGAGCTTTGTTTCGAACGCCTTCTCAATGCCATCTATCTTCTCCATGGCCTCTTCAAATCTATTTAGCACATCTTCCACCTGTCCACTTATCATTTGCTGAAACTTATCATGTAACGCTTTGTTTGTCATGTTCTCCAATCAGTCTCGTCGGCTTGTGATCCTGCCATGGTTAGCAGCAATAGAAACACACAAGAATATGATTCTACAGACTACTAGGAAGTGGTGGTGGTGGTGTGGTGGACAGTCACAAATCCGTCAAGCAAATCTCAAATTCTTACCAGTTCTTACCCAGCAGCAGGCGGTGATCGGCAACCGTTGTAGTCAAAACTCTCAAAGCTTGGATAGAGCGATTGCCAGAGAGAGTCAAACGCACGACGTAGATGTATGTGGAGCTGGAAAGGCTTATAGTATGGTAGCAAAAAGGTCAGCAATAATCAATTTAGAGATGCAAAGTTGAATAAACGCTCAACGACGGTACTGTGCTGGTCCTAGGCTAGACCGTGCTAGAGACGCGAGCCTAGAACACTAACAAAATCACGGCGCTGCACGGAAACAAGGGAAAAGCACACTCTGGATTATTTTTTTTCGCTCTGTTTTTTTTTGCGCTCTTTTTTTTTGCGCTCTTTTTTTTGTGCTCCTCTTTTTTTTTGTGGCAAAATTGTTGCCGGTTTATGGATACAACATCGCGGGACTGGCCGTGAATACAACTTTCAAGGTAAGTTGATCGCACCGACGAGCCATCTTGCACAACTCGGAATGACCTATTATTGTTTGGGTGCATAAATGGAGTGAGGATGAACTGTTATGTACTTTATGCTCCAAGAAAAATGCATCCACTGGTGAAAACGCAAGGGTTGTAGTGAGATGGGTGATTGGCCATGTACAGCATCAATTCTTGGATTTCGATGCGACGAAGAGCCTCCTCCTTGTGTCATGACTAAAAATGTAGTCTTCCTAGTTTGTAATGGAAGGATGGTGCATTGTTCTATATGTTATTGTCCATATATCGGTCCGTAGGTCAGCTCGCGGAAGGGTGGTAGAGGGTGGCAGATTATACCTCAAGCATAAAATCGTTTGCAACTCAATTTTACAAGCCGGATCTTGCCTCCAAAATGTCGTCGAAGCCCGAGAGTGGGTTACGGGCGCAAAAAACTTTTGGTTGTGATAGTATTGGCGGGTCATGGAGCTCCAATGGAGTTTTTGTGGCAAAATTGTTGTCGGTTTATGGATAAAACATCGCGGGACAGACCGTGAATACAATTTCAAGGTCAGTTGATCGTACCACCGAGCCATCATGCACAACTCGGAATGACCTATAATTTTTTAGGTGCATACATGGAGTGAGGATGAACTGTTATGTACTTTATGCTCCAAGAATAATGCATCCACTAGTGAAAATGCGAGGGTTGTAGCGAGATGGGTGATTGGCCATGTACAACATCAATTCTTGGATTTCGATGCGACGAAGAGCCTCCTCCTTGTGTCATGACTAAAAATGTAGTCTTCCTAGTTTGTAATGGAAGGATGGTGCATTGTTCTATATGTTATTGTCCATATATTAGTCCGTAGGTGAGCTCGCGGAAGGGTGGTAGAGGGTGGCAGATTATACCTCAAGCATAAAATCGTTTGCAACTCAATTTTACAAGCCGGATCTTGCCTCCGAAATGTCGTCGAAGCCCGAGAGTGGGTTACGGGCGCAAAAAACTTTTGGTTGTGATAGTATTGGCGGGTCATGGAGCTCCAATGGAGTTTTTGTGGCAAAATTGTTGTCGGTTTATGGATAAAACATCGCGGGACAGACCGTGAATACAATTTCAAGGTCAGTTGATCGTACCACCGAGCCATCATGCACAACTCGGAATGACCTATAATTTTTTAGGTGCATACATGGAGTGAGGATGAACTGTTATGTACTTTATGCTCCAAGAATAATGCATCCACTGGTGAAAACGAGAGGGTGGTAGCGAGATGGGTGATTGACCATGTAAAGCATCAATTCTTGGGTTTCGAAGCGACGAAGAGCCTCCTCCTTGTGTCGTGACTGAACATGCAGTCTTCCTAGTTTGTAATGGAAGGATGGTTCATTGTTCCATATGTTTTTTTCCACATATCAGTCTGTAGCTGAGCTCACGGAAGGGTGGTGGAGGGTGGAAGAGTATACCTCAAGCATAAAATCGTTTGGAACTCAATTTTACCAGCCGGATCTTGCCTCCGAAATGTTGTCGAAGCCCGAGAGTGGGTTACGGGCGCATAAAACTTTTGGTTGTGCTAGTATTGGCGGGCCATGGAGCTCCAATGGAGTTTTTGTGGCAAAACTGTTGCCGGTTTATGGATACAACATCGTGGGACAGACCGTGAATACAACTTTCAAGGTAAGTTGATCGCACCGACGACCCATCTTGCATAACTCGGAATGACCTATTATTTTTTGGGTGCATAAATGGAGTGAGGATGAACTGTTATGTACTTTATGCTCCAAGAATAATGCATCCACTGGTGAAAATGATAGAGGCGAGGGTGTCCCGATCTTTCGATGAGATGATAACTATCGATTTGGTGGAGACGACTTTGACGATCCGACTACAAACATGCACGACGTTGCGCCGTAGCAATCGCCAAACCAACTCCAAGATGTTATTGACCACGCCGGAGCACGATCAACCTGACCACGAAGGTCTATTCCTGCACGCAATCGAAGAACAAGCAAGAATATGATAAAGCAATCTAAATATTGCGAATATATATGAAGTATTGATTAATGTGGGGATCCGAAAGCGGTCTTGGTCTTGTCGTTGGACACAAACGAAGTACACGAAGTTGCAATGGCTAACTTTTAACTAAACAAATCCCAAGGAAATAGCTACTAGGTGGATCTACTTATATAGGAGCAAGGGCTGGCGGCCAAGGAGGTGGGAGGACGTCCCAAGGCAGCCTAAAACCAACCCTAGGTCGTACAAGGCTCATGGGCCCAAGTGGAGGTGATGCAACACCTTTGGACTTGTTGTTTGACTCGGATTCTGCTGCAGCGTCAGGTTGTTTCGTCCATATCTCAATGCTCTGGACGAATTTAAAGGTGAATCCAAATGGAGTGGAAAGAGGACGAAATCTACTTTCCAACAAAAAAAGAATCACCCAATTCGGAGTCCGTATGAAAAAGTTCTTGGCATTTTGAGTCAGGTATGTCTGTGCAGTCCGAATCTGAATCCAGAATGTGAAAGACTTGGACTCTATCTTCTCTTGGCCCAAAAATGACGTGAAGGGACTTTTTGAACAGCACCTAAACTTCTCTTTTTCCCTTATCTTCATATGTGGATTGTACAAATGTCCCATACACCTGCAATTAGACAAAACACAAAAGTGTGTGAAGTATTTTTGTTCTGGATAATATAAATAGATTATTGAATAGTTGACACTAGAAATCACCTGACAAATATGCATGTATGCAATATTTTTGGTCGTATCCAAGGTAGTGATGTCCTCATCATCCTCCCCTTCTTGAAAATAAAGCCGTCCTCGGCGTTGCTTTATCTTAAATGTGGCTAAAAAAAGAGACAAAGTGTACATGTTGTATATGTATATGTCATCAATTTTTACTTCCCGTGGAATTTGCAGATATGACACATGTATACATGAGTAACTTTCATAGTGAATACAATATAAAGCCAAAATATTATCACAACAAGTAGAAGGTATGAAAGTATTGCAACTCAGTTTGCACATATAAGTGAAGCTCTTATTCATATGAAAAGATTGACAATATTCATCATTAAACCATCCCAATATTGGTGAATAAACCTTACTTGCATAAAATTTACATGCTACAACATGCTTAAATAAGCCAACATGCAATAAGTTATTTGACACAGAATCATCACCAAGATTAGAGGTCATATCAAAATGATTAAACATTGGCACAATTATTTTCAAACGTAGTTGATCCAAATTTGTTTTAGTGCCTGATTCACATGGTTCTTTCACATAAACGGTTAATTCAATGGGTGCACTCAAAATTCTTGATATTGCAGTTGTTTGATCACATGGCAAAGTCAAATCATCAGCATAATCATCTAAAATAGGTGGTGTGATCAATGTAGTGGCTAGAGCATCACATGGTGTATTTAAATCGACAAGGCATTCATCATTCGCATGCGAAGTTAGAAGATCAATACCTTTGTCATTACCTCGTGTTATCAACTCAGATGATGTTGGAACTCTCGGCAGTGACGGGTCATAATATGGAGCTGATGCAGTGCTCACAACAACGGATGTTGTTGTCATAGTAGGCACAGTGGTTGAAGGAAGGACCGTCTCAACTCCTTGGATGTGCACCTTATGCTTGTTTGTCTTGTGGGCATCACGCCTCTTTATTACCTGTTTAGCTTTGCAAGCAAGATGAAACAAATGGTCCATAGGATAACATTCTTCATGAATTAGTATCTCCTGAATATCACGGTTTAATCCTCCCCAAAATCTATCCATAAGATCTTCTTCACTTTCCTCTAAAAAGGAATGCAACAAGGTAGTTTGTAAATCATCATAATATTTTCTTACAGTGTCACTACCTTGTTTTAAATGTTGTAGTTTTTTAATCATGCCACGAGTATAATAAACATCGACGAATCTATCTCTCATGACAAGTTTTAAATCATCCCAAGTAGTAGGTACATAATCAGGGTATAACCGACAATGTTCACTCCACCAAACAGGAGCAAAACTAGTGAAAGAACCAACCGCAAGCTTAACTTTTTTACGTTCCGAAAAATCATGGGAAGCAAATATAACATTTATTTCGAACTCCCATTCAATATATAAATCAGGATTAAAACGACCATTAAAAGGTGGCATGGAAACAAAAACCTGATTGTGCGTATTCTTATGCCTTTGCACCTCTTGTGACGGTGGTTGTATTTTCGGAGCTGGTGGCACATCTCCCACGATTGATGAAGCCTAACTGACTCTGGAACCTGCCATATTTAGTAGAAAAACAAGAAACAAAATCCGAGAATAATGTTCCTATGAACTACTACGATGTGGTGGTAAAACGCTCACAGTATAGCAAATATCAAAGTCTTACAAGTTCTTACCATGCAGCAAGTGGTGACGGGCAACCAGCGGTGTCAAATAACTCCGAAGATTGAGTAAAGCGATTGCCAGTTGAGCGTATGTATACACGGTATAGAAATATGTGGAGCTTGGAAGGCCAAATATATGGTAGCAAAAGATCAGTAATAATCAATTCAGAGATGCAATGTTGAATAAACGCTCAACGACGGTACTGTGCTGGTCCTAGGCTAGACCGGACTAGAGACGCGAGCCTAGAACACTAATGAGGTCACGGCGTAGCACAACTAGCATCAATGAAGTATAGTAAGTAGCTCTGGACAGCAAGATATAAGTGAAGATCACAATGGCAGTATAGATAATGATGAAAAACAACTGCCAAGCAGGATATACAACAACTCTCTCTCTCCAACTTTCCTCTTGAAAAGTTTGAGGCAATTTTCTAATAACTTTTTTCAGAGTATGCTACTAACTCAAGCTTTCCAATGCAAAAATAATAACTCAATTCCGAATTGATATCAGGAGTCAGAGAATTCAAAAACTGGCCTAAAAAACTAGAATAAGCTATGTCCGCGAACTTCGGAGGGCAAAAAGACCTATTTAGAAGCCGATTTTGAGGTGCCAAATATTGAACTAGCTTCTGCAACTATTTATATGCGGCTCGTCGCTAGCTTTAATTTGAGTACTCATGGAGCCAAAACGGACTTCGTATGAGGCAGTTATGCCTGTTTGACTGAACAGTGCACAAAACAGAATCTAATCCGAATTCAACTACGAGATTGAGTCTAGATTGATCCGAATTTTGTTTTTTTTCTTTTCCTTTGTCTCTTTTTTTTCTCTGACTTTCTTTTTCTCTGACTTTTTTTCTTTTTTGTTCTCTATCTTTTTTTTCTCTCCCTCTTTCCAAGACAAACTAGATAAGATCCAGATTGGATCAAGCGAAGATGTGAACGACCTCAACTATGATTGTGACAATGAACTATGGGTAGCACGAGGTGAAAATTGATGGATGGTGTGGTGAACAGCGGAAGGGATAACGATGCAGCGGCGACGTGACTAATGTGAACAGAACTCAAAACTCTAAACGCACTAGACACTAAGACCAGCAACTCGACACGACGATGCAACCGATAATTCAATAATGCAAACAATGAAAAGAAAATTGCAAAGGCTCAGACTGGCTTGGACAAAAGGATGAATAGATCTAACTTTTTTGTGGCTTTTTATTGGACAATAGGTAAGAAAATAAATCTAATCTAGGGGAAACTAGAAATTCTCACCGAGCAACCTGAAAACTGATACCACTTGATAGAGGCGAGGGTGTCCCGATCTTTCGATGAGATGATAACTATCGATTTGGTGGAGACGACTTTGACGATCCGACTACAAACGTGCACGACGTTGCGCCTTAGCAATCGCTAAACCAACTCCAAGAGGTTATTGACCACGCCGGAGCACGATCAACCTGACCACGAAGGTCTATTCCTGCACGCAATCGAAGAACAAGCAAGAATATGATAAAGCAATCTGAATATTGCGAATATATATGAAGTATTGATAAATGTGGGGATCCGGAAGCGGTCTTGGTCTGGTCGTTAGACACAAACGAAGTACACGAAGTTGCAATGGCTAACTTTTAACTAAACAAATCCCAAGGAAATAGCTACTAGGTGGATCTACTTATATAGGAGCAAGGGGTGGCGGCCAAGGAGGTGGGAGGACGTCCCAAGGTAGCCTAAAACCAACCCTAGGTCGTACAAGGCTCATGGGCCCAAGTGGAGGTGATGCAACACCTTTGGACTTGTTGTTTGACTCGGATTCTGCTGCAGCGTCAGATTGTTTCGTCCATATCTCAATGCTCCGGACGAATTTAAAGGTGAATCCAATTGGAGTGGAAAGAGGACGAAATCTACTTTCCAACAAAAAAAAGAATCACCCAATTCGGAGTCCGTATGAAAAAGTTCTTGCCGTTTTGAGTCAGGTATGTCTGTGCAGTCCGAATCTGAATCCAGAACGTGAGAGACTTGGACTCTATCTTCTCTTGGCCCAAAACTGACGTGAAGGGACTTTTTGAACAGCACCTAAACTTCTCTTTTTCCCTTATCTTCATATGTGGATTCTACAAATGTCCCATACACCTGCAATTAGACAAAACACAAAAGTGTGTGAAGTATTTTTGTTCTGGATAATATAAATAGATTATTGAAAAGTTGACACTAGAAATCACCTGACAAATATGCATGTATGTGTCGGTGTACTAAAGTAGGGGTAGGCGTAGCTTCCTGCTGCTGTTTGTGCTTTCACTAGCTTTGCATGTGTTTGGTGGTCTGAATATTGTAGATTATATCCTGTTCCAGCTACTTGGGCTGCTTTGAAAACTGCTATGCGTACTCGTTGGGTTCCACCATATTATCAACGTGAATTACTTCAAAAATTGCAGCGCTTAAGACAAGGAAAAAATTCGGTAGAAGAATATTATCAGGAATTACAAACTAGCTTGATTAGATGTGGTATCGTTGAGGAGAATGAAGCTATGCTTGCACGTTTTCTGGGTGGATTAAATAGAGAGATTCAGACCATTCTAGACTATAAGGATTATAATAATATCACTCGTTTATTCCATCTTGCTTGTAAAGCTGAACGTGAAGTGCAGGATCGACAGGCATTGGCGCGAACTAACTTTTCTGCAGGTCGACCTTCATCGTGGACACCACGTGCATCATCTACTTCCACACGTTCTGCTACACCGGCACCTCCGTCAGCTGCCACCTCCAACCGTGATACAAGAAAGCAGGCACAACCACCACTTTCTGCCAAGAGCACACCTGCCGGGCCTGCACAGAGCTCTGCTTCTTCCATGGCGTCTATAGGGCACACAAGTGATATTATTTGTCGTCGTTGTAAGGGAAGAGGACATTTTGCGCGAGAATGCACATCTCAGCGTGTGATGATTGCTACTGAGGATGGTGGGTATGAGTCCGCTAGTGACTATGATGAGGAGACTTTGGCTCTTCTTACACATGAAGAACACGGTGGAGATGATTCTGATCATGAGACGCAATACATGGCTGCTGAAGATGCTGACAGGTATGAATGTTTAGTTGCTCAACGTGTTTTGAGTGTGCAGGTCACGCAAGATGAGCAAAATCAGAGGCATAATTTGTTCCATACAAAGGGAGTTGTGAAGGAACGTTCTGTTCGCGTCATCATAGATGGAGGGAGCTGCAACAACTTGGCTAGCATGGAGATGGTGGAGAAGCTATCTCTCACCACAAGACCACATCCACATCCTTACTACATCCAATGGTTCAACAACAGCGGCAAGGTTAAGGTAACACGTACTGTTCGTGTGCATTTTAGTATCTCTACATATGCTGATTATGTTGATTGTGATGTGGTACCTATGCAAGCATGTTCCTTATTACTTGGTAGACCATGGCAATTTGATAAATATTCTGTACACCATGGTAGAAACAATCAGCATACTCTTGTTCATAAGGACAAAAATATTACTTTGCTTCCTATGACTCCTGATTCCATTTTGAAAGATGATATTAATCGAGCTAATAAAGCAAAACAGGAGAAAAATATGAGTGAAAATCAGATTGTGGCAAAAGAATTTGAGCAACAAATGAAGCCTAATAATAAACCATCTAGTGTTGCTTCTGAAATTAAATTGAAAAGTGCATGTTTATTTGCCACCAAATCTGATATTGATGATCTAGATGTTAGCAAATCTGTTTGCTATGCTTTTGTGTGCAAAGAGGCATTATTTTCATTTGAGGACGTGCCTTCCTCTTTGCCTCCTGCTATTACTAACATTTTGCAGGAGTTCGCTGACGTCTTTCCACAAGACGTGCCACCAGGATTACCACCTATTCGAGGGATTGAGCATCAAATTGACTTAATTCCCGGTGCATCATTACCCAACCGCGCACCATACCGTACCAACCCAGAGGAGACGACGGAGATTATGCATCAAGTACAAGAGCTACTCGACAAAGGTTATATACGCGAATCCCTTAGTCCTTGTGTTGTTCCTATTATTCTAGTGCCGAAAAAGGATGGTACCTCGCGTATGTGTGTTGATTGTAGAGGCATTAATAATATTACTATTCGTTATCGTCATCCTATTCCTAGGCTAGATGATATGCTTGATGAATTGAGTGGCTCTACAATATTCTCCAAAGTTGATTTGCGTAGTGGATACCATCAAATTCGTATGAAACTGGGAGATGAATGGAAAACAGCTTTTAAAACTAAGTTTGGTTTATATGAGTGGTTAGTCATGCCTTTTGGGTTAACTAATGCACCTAGTACTTTCATGAGACTAATGAACGATTTTACGTGCTTTCATTGGACGATTTGTGGTAGTCTATTTTCATGATATACTGATTTATAGCAAATCTTTGGAAGAACATTTGGAACATTTACGTGCTGTTTTTAATGCTCTACGTGATGCACGTTTGTTTGGTAACCTTGGGAAGTGCACCTTTTGCACTGACCGAGTATCTTTTCTTGGCTATGTTGTTACTCTACAGGGAATTGAAGTTGATAAAGCCAAGATTGAAGCTATTGAGAGTTGGCCGCAGCCCAAAACGGTCACACAAGTGAGGAGTTTTCTTGGACTCGCTGGTTTCTATAGGCGTTTTGTGAGAGACTTTAGCACCATTGCTGCACCTCTCAATGAGCTTACAAAGAAGGATGTGCCTTTTGTTTGGGGTACCGCACAGGAAGAAGCCTTCACGGTATTGAAAGATAAGTTGACACATGCTCCTTTACTCCAACTTCCTGATTTTAATAAGACTTTTGAGCTTGAATGTGATGCTAGTGGAATTGGATTAGGAGGTGTGTTATTACAAGATGGCAAACCTGTTGCATACTTTTCTGAAAAATTGAGTGGGCCTAGTCTGAACTATTCTACTTATGATAAGGAATTATATGCTCTTGTTCGGACTTTAGAAACATGGTAACATTATTTATGGCCCAAAGAATTTGTTATACATTCTGATCATGAATCTTTGGAACACATTAAAAGTCAAGCTAAACTGAACTGTAGACATGCTAAATGGGTTGAATTCATTGAGACTTTCCCTTATGTCATTAAACACAAGAAGGGTAAAGAAAATGTTATTGCTGATGCATTGTCTCGTCGTTATACTATGCTGTCACAACTTGATTTTAAAATATTTGGTTTGGAGACCATCAAAGATCAATATGTGCATGATGCTGAATTTAAAGATGTATTGCAGAATTGTAAAGAAGGTAGATCATGGAACAAGTTCGTCGTTAACGATGGATTTGTGTTTCGTGCTAACAAGCTATGCATTCCAGCTAGCTCCGTTCGTCTTTTGTTGTTGCAGGAGGCGCATGGGGGAGGACTAATGGGACACTTTGGCATGAAGAAGACGGAGGATATACTTGCTACACATTTCTTTTGGCCAAAGATGAGACGGGATGTTGAGCGTTTTGTTGCTCGCTGCACTACATGTCAAAAAGCTAAGTCACGACTCAATCCTCATGGTTTATATATGCCTTTGCCTGTACCTAGTGTTCTTTGAGAGGATATATCTATGGACTTTGTTTTAGGTTTACCTCGAACAAAGAAGGGGAGGGATAGCATATTTGTTGTCGTGGATAGATTCTCGAAAATGGCACACTTTATACCATGTCATTGACAAGTAGTACTAAAAAGCAGTTTAGTCCCCAACTTAGCCCATAAACATCTCCAAAAGTGGCTAGGAAATTTAGTATCACGATCTGAAACAATAGTATTTGGCACACCATGCAAGCGAATAATTTCACGAAAGAACAAATCAGCAACATTAACAACATCATCGCTTTTATGACATGGTATAAAGTGTGCCATTTTCGAGAATCTATCCACGACAACAAATATGCTATCCCTCCCCTTCTTTGTTCGAGGTAAACCTAAAACAAAGTCCATAGATATATCCTCCCAAAGAACACTAGGTACAGGCAAAGGCATATATAAACCATGAGGATTGAGTCGTGACTTAGCTTTTTGACATGTAGTGCAGCGAGCAACAAAACGCTCAACATCCCGTCTCATCTTTGGCCAAAAGAAATGTGTAGCAAGTATGTCCTCCGTCTTCTTCATGCCAAAGTGTCCCATTAGTCCTCCCCCATGCGCCTCCTGCAACAACAAAAGACGAACCGAGCTAGCAGGAATGCATAGCTTGTTAGCGCGGAACACAAAACCATCGTTAACGACGAACTTGTTCCATGTTCTTCCTTCTTTACAATTCTGCATTACTTCTTTAAAACCAGCATCATGCACATATTGATCTTTGATGGTCTCCAAACCAAATATTTTAAAATCAAGTTGTGACAGCATAGTATAGCGACGAGACAAAGCATCAACAATAACATTTTCTTTACCCTTCTTGTGTTTGATGACATAAGGGAAAGTCTCAATGAATTCAACCCATTTAGCATGTCTACGATTCAGTTTAGCTTGACTTTTAATGTGTTTCAAAGATTCATGATCAGAATGTATAACAAATTCTTTGGGCCATAAATAATGTTGCCATGTCTCTAAAGTCCGAACAAGAGCATATAATTCCTTATCATAAGTAGAATAGTTTAGACTAGGCCCACTCAATTTTTCAGAAAAGTATGCAACAGGTTTGCCATCTTGTAATAACACACCTCCTAATCCAATTCCACTAGCATCACATTCAAGCTCAAAAGTCTTATTAAAATCAGGAAGTTGGAGTAAAGGAGCATGTGTCAACTTATCTTTCAATACCGTGAAGGCTTCTTCCTGTGCGGTACCCCAAACAAAAGGCACATCCTTCTTTGTAAGCTCATTGAGAGGTGCAGCAATGGTGCTAAAGTCTCTCAAAAAACGCCTATAGAAACCAGCGAGTCCAAGAAAACTCCTGACTTGTGTGACCGTTTTGGGCTGCGGCCAACTCTCAATAGCTTCAATCTTGGCTTTATCAACTTCAATTCCCTGTGGAGTAACAACATAGCCAAGAAAAGATACTCGGTCGATGCAAAAGGTGCACTTCCCAAGGTTACCAAACAAACGTGCATCACGTAGAGCATTAAAAACAGCACGTAAATGTTCCAAATGTTCTTCCAAAGATTTGCTATAAATCAGTATATCATCAAAATAGACTACCACAAATCGTCCAATGAAAGCACGTAAAACTTCGTTCATTAGTCTCATGAAAGTACTAGGTGCATTAGTTAACCCAAAAGGCATGACTAACCACTCATATAAACCAAACTTGGTTTTAAAAGCTGTTTTCCATTCATCTCCCAGTTTCATACGAATTTGATGGTATCCACTACGCAAATCAACTTTGGAGAATATCGTAGAGCCACTCAATTCATCAAGCATATCATCTGATCTAGGAATAGGATGACGATAACGAATAGTAATATTATTAATGCCTCTACAATCAACACACATACGCGAGGTACCATCCTTTTTCGGCACTAGAATAATAGGAACAGCACAAGGACTAAGGGATTCGCGTATATAACCTTTGTCGAGTAGCTCTTGTACTTGACGCATAATCTCCTTCGTCTCCTCTGGATTGGTACGGTATGGTGCGCGGTTGGGTAATGATGCACCGGGAATTAAGTCAATTTGATGCTCAATCCCTCGAATAGGTGGTAATCCTGGTGGCACGTCTTGTGGAAAGACGTCAGTGAACTCCTGCAAAATGTTAGTAACAGCAGGAGGCAAAGAGGAAGGCACGTCCTCGAATGAAAATAATGCCTCTTTGCACACGAAAGCATAGCAAACAGATTTGCTAACATCTAGATCATCAATATCAGATTTGGTGGCAAATAAACATGCACTTTTCAATTTAATTTCAGAAGCAACACTAGATGGTTTATTATTAGGCTTCATTTGTTGCTCAAATTCTTTTGCCACAATATGATTTTCACTCTTATTTTGCTCCTGTTTTGCTTTATTAGCTCGATTAATATCATCTTTCAAAATGGAATCAGGAGTCATAGGAAGCAAAGTAATATTTTTGTCCTTATGAACAAGAGTATACTGATTGTTTCTACCATGGTGTACAAAATTTTTATCAAATTGCCATGGTCTACCAAGTAATAAGGAACATGCTTGCATAGGTACCACATCAAATCAACATAATCAGCATATGTAGAGATACTAAAATGCACACGAATAGTACGTGTTACCTTAACCTTGCCGCTGTTGTTGAACCATTGGATGTAGTAAGGATGTGGATGTGGTCTTGTGGTGAGAGATAGCTTCTCCACCATCTCCATGCTAGCCAAGTTGTTGCAGCTCCCTCCATCTATGATGACACGAACAGAATGTTCCTTCACAACTCCCTTTGTATGGAACAAATTATGCCTCTGATTTTGCTCAGCTTGCGTGACCTGCACACTCAAAACACGTTGAGCAACTAAACATTCATACCTGTCAGCATCTTCAGCAGCCATGTATTGCGTCTCATGATCAGAATCATCTCCACCGTGTTCTTCATGTGTAAGAAGAGCCAAAGTCTCCTCATCATAGTCACTAGCGGACTCATAACCACCATCCTCAGTAGCAATCATCACACGCTGAGATGTGCATTCTCGCGCAAAATGTCCTCTTCCTTACAACGACGACAAATAATATCACTTGTGTGCCCTGTAGACGCCATGGAAGAAGAAGAGCTCTGTGCAGGCCCGGCAGGTGTGCTCTTGGCAGATAGTGGTGGTTGTGCCTACTTTCTTGTATCACGGTTGGAGGTGGCAGCTGACGGAGGTGCCGGTGTAGCAGAACGTGTGGAAGTAGATGATGCACGTGGTGTCCACGATGAAGGTCGACCTGCAGAAAAGTTAGTTCGCGCCAATGCCTGTCGATCCTGCACTTCACGTTCAGCTTTACAAGCAAGATGGAATAAATGAGTGATATTATTATAATCCTTATAGTCTAGAATGGTCTGAATCTGTCTATTTAATCCACCCAGAAAACGTGCAAGCGTAGCTTCATTCTCCTCAACGATACCACATCTAATCAAGCCAGTTTGTAATTCCTGATAATATTCTTCTACCGAATTTTTTCCTTGTCTTAAGCGCAGCAATTTTTGAAGTAATTCATGTTGATAATATGGTCGAACCCAACGAGTACGCATAGCAGTTTTCAAAGCAGCCCAAGTAGCTGGAACAGGATATAATCTACAATATTCAGACCACCAAACACATGCAAAGCTAGTGAAAGCACAAACAGCAGCAGGAACACGTCTCTCCTCAGGATATTGTAAACATGTAAATCGTTGTTCATATTCTAACTCCCAAGTAAGATATATATCAGGAACATATCTACCCTCAAATGGTGGAATGTTCAATTTCAGTTTAGGAGATGGTCATGATCTCGTACCTGAGGGGGAGCCCTAACATTGCCATTATTTGCATGTGGACGACCTGGTGGTTGTGGTGCTGGTCTATTTGTGGACGTCCGGGATCTCATCCAGGACTCCGAACAACATTCGGGTTACTGCATATACATATCTTCACAACCCTAGCGTTACCGAACCTTAAGTGTGTAGACCCTACGGGTTCGGGAGACATGCAGACATGACCGAGACGGCTCTCGGGCAATAACCAATAGCGGGATCTGGATACCCATGTTGGCTCCCACATGCTCCATGATGATCTCATCAGATGAACCACGATGTCGAGGATTCAATTAATCCCGTATACGATTCCCTTTGTCAATCGGTATTTTACTTGCCCGAGATTCGATCGTCGGTATCCCAATACCTCGTTCAATGTCGTTACCGACAAGTCACTTTACTCGTACCGTAATGCATGATCCCGTGATCAAACACTTTGATCACATTGAGCTCATTATGATGATGCATTACCGAGAGGGCCCGGTGATACCTCTCCGTCAAGCGGAGTGACAAATCCCAGTCTTGATCCGTGTCAACCCAACAGATACTTTCGGAGATACCCATAGTATACCTTTATAGTCACCCAGTTACGTTGTGACGTTTGGCACACCCAAAGCACTCCTACGATATCCGGGAGAACGATCTCATGGTCTAAGGAAAGGATACTTGACATTGAAAAACTCTAGCAAACGAACTATGCGATCTTATGCTATGTTTAGGATTGGGTCTCGTCCATCACATCATTCTCCTAATGATGTGATCTCGTTATCATTGACATCCAATGCCCATAGTCAGGAAACCATGACTATCTATTGATCAACGAGCTAGTCAACTAGAGGCTTACTAGGGACACGTTGTTGTCTGTTATTCACACATGTATTACGATTTCCGGATAACACAATTATAGCACGAATAAAGACAATTATCATGAATAAGGAAATATAATAATAATGCTTTTATTATTGCCTCTAGGGCATATTTCCAACACATGTTCTATTGACTACTTCAGTTTGTCCATCAGTTTGGGGGTGACAAGTAGTACTAAAAAGCAGTTTAGTCCCCAACTTAGCCCATAAACATCTCCAAAAGTGGCTAAGAAATTTAGTATCACGGTCTGAAACAATAGTATTTGGCACACCATGCAAGCGAATAATTTCACGAAAGAACAAATCAGCAACATTAACAACATCATCGCTTTTATGACCTGGTATAAAGTGTGCCATTTTTGAGAATCTATCGACGACAACAAATATTCTATCCCTCCCCTTCTTTGCTCGAGGTAAACCTAAAAGAAAGTCCATAGATATATCCTCCCAAGGAACACTAGGCACAGGCAAAGGCATATATAAACCATGACGATTGAGTCATGACTTAGCTTTTTGACATGTAGTGCAGCGAGCAACAAAACGCTCAACATCCCGTCTCATCTTTGGCCAAAAGAAATGTGTAGCAAGTACGTCCTCCATCTGCTTCACGCCAAAGTGTCCCGTTAATCCTCCTCCATGCGCCTCCTGCAACAACAAAAGACGAACAGAACTAGCAGGAATGCATAGCTTGTTAGCACGGAACACAAAACCATCATTAACAACGAACTTGTTCCATGTTCTTCCTTCTTTACAATTATGCATTACATCTTTAAAATCAGCATCATGCACATATTGATCTTTGATGGTCTCAATACCAAATATTTTGAAGTCAAGTTGTGAAAGCATAGTATAGCGACGAGACAAAGCATCAGCAATAACATTGTCTTTACCCTTCTTGTGTTTAATGACATAAGGGAAAGTCTCAATGAATTCAACCCATTTAGCATGTCTACGATTTAGTTTAGCTTGACTTTTAATATGTTTCAAAGATTCATGATCAGAATGGATAACAAATTCTTTGGGCCATAAATAATGTTGCCATGTCTCTAAAGTCCGAACAAGAGCATATAATTCTTTATCATAAGTAGAACAGTTCAGACTAGGCCCACTCAATTTTTCAGAAAAGTATGCAACAGGTTTGCCGCTTGTAATAACACACCTCCAAATCCAATTCCACTAGCATCACATTCAAGCTCAAAAGTCCTATTAAAGTCAGGAAGTTGGAGTAAAGGAGCATGTGTCAACTTATCTTTCAATATCGTGAAGGCTTCTTCCTGTGCGGTACCCCAAACAAAAGGCACATCCTTCTTTGTAAGCTCATTGAGAGGTGCAACAATGGTGCTAAAGTCTCTCACAAAACGCCTATAGAAACCAGCTAGTCCAAGAGAACTCCTCACTTGTGTGACCGTTTTGGGCTGCGGCCAACTCTCAATAGCTTCAATCTTGGCTTTATCAACTTCAATTCCCTGTGGAGTAACAACATAGCCAAGAAAAGATACTCGGTCGGTGCAAAAGGTGCATTTCCCAAGGTTACCAAACAAACGTGCATCATGTAGAGCATTAAAAACAGCACGTAAATGTTCCAAATGTTCTTCCAAAGATTTGCTATAAATCAGTATATCATCAAAATAGACTACCACAAATCGTCCAATGAAAGCACGTAAAACTTCGTTCATTAGTCTCATGAAAGTACTAGGTGCATTAGTTAACCTAAAAGGCATGACTAACCACTCATATAAACCAAACTTAGTTTTAAATGCTGTTTTCCATTCATCTCCCAATTTCATATGAATTTGATGGTATCCACTACGCAAATCAACTTTGGAGAATATTGTAGAGCCACTCAATTCATCAAGCATATCATCTAGCCTAGGAATAGGATGACGATAACGAATAGTAATATTATTAATGCCTCTACAATCAACACACATACGCGATGTACCATCCTTTTTAGGCACTAGTATAATAGGAACAACACAAGGACTAAGAGATTCGTGTATATAACCTTTGGCGAGCAGCTCATGTACTTGACGCATAATCTCCTTCGTCTCCTCTGGATTGGTACGGTATGGTGCACGGTTGGGTAGCGACGCACCGGGAATTAAGTCAATTTGATGCTCAATCCCTCGAATAGGTTGTAATCCCGGTGGCACGTCTTGTGGGAAGACGTCAGCAAATTCCTGCAAAATGTTAGTGACAGCAGGGGCAAAGAGGAAGGCGCGTCCTCGAATGAAAATAATGCCTCTTTGCACACAAAAGCATAGCAAACAGATTTGCTAGAATCTAGCTCATCAATATCAGATTTGGTGGCAAGTAAACATGCACTTTTCAATTTAATTTCAGAAGCAACACTAGATGGTTTATTACTAGGCTTCATTTGTTGCTCAAATTCTTTTGCCACAATCTGATTTTCACTCTTATTTTTCTCCTGTTTTGCTTTTTTAGCTCTATTAATATCATCTTTCAAAATGGAATCAGGAGTCATAGGAAGCAAAGTAATATTTTTATCCTTATGAACAAGAGTATACTGATTGTTTCTACCATGGTGTACAGAATTTTTATCAAATTGCCATGGTCTACCAAGTAATAAGGAACATGCTTACATAGGTACCACATCACAATCAACATAATCAGCAAATGTAGAGATACTAAAATGCACACGAACAGTATGTGTTACCTTAACCTTGCCGCTGTTGTTGAACCATTGGATGTAGTAAGGATGTGGATGTGGTCTTGTGGTGAGAGATAGCTTCTCCACCACCTCCATGCTAGCCAAGTTGTTGCAGCTCCCTCCATCTATGATGACGCGAATAGAACGTTCCTTCACAACTCCCTTTGTATGGAACAAATTATGCCTCTGAGTTTGCTCAGCTTGTGTAACCTGCACACTCAAAACACGTTGAGCAACTAAACATTCATACCTATCAGCATCTTCAGCAGCCATGTATTGCGTCTCATGATCAAAATCATCTCCACCGTGTTCTTCATGTGTAATAAGAGCCAAAGTCTCCTCATCATAGTCACTAGCGGACTCATACCCACCATCCTCAGTAACAATCATCACACGCTTAGATGGGCATTCTCTCGCATAATGACCTCCACCCTTACAACGTCGACAAATAATATCATGTGTTTGCCCTGTTGATGCCATGGATGAAGAAGAGCTCTTTGCAGGCCCAGAAGGTGTGCTCTTTGAAGTAATTCACGTTGATAATATGGTGGAACCCAACGAGTATGCATAGCAGTTTTCAAAGCAGCCCAAGTAGCTGGAACAGGATATAATCGACAATGTTCAGACCACCAAACACATGCAAAGCTAGTGAAAGCACAAACAGCAGCAGGAACACGTCTCTCCCCAGGATATTGTAAACATGTAAATCTTTGTTCAGTTTCTAACTCCCAAGTAAGATATATATCAGGAACATATCTACCCTCAAATGGTGGAATATTCAATTTCAGTTTAGGGAGATGGTCATGATCTCGTACCTGAGGGGGAGCCCTAACATTCCCATTATTTGCATGTGGACGACGTGGTGGTTGTGTTGCTGGTGGTTGCACGTAATTCTGATGTTGATCAACCTCATCCTCGTAATCTCCCACATAATCATCCTCCCCCACATCAGCAGCGAGAGCCACAGAAGTATCAACAGCAGCACCAGTAGCTTGGCCAGGTTGGAGAGGGACACGGATCGCTCGGCGGAGGGCTGTTTCACGGTGTGGAGGTAGTCGTTGTTGTTGTTGTAGAGGTGCGTTAGGTGCAGCCGGTGGTGGTGGTGGTAGACGCGCGAGCAATTCATTAAACTTGTTATCGAGCTTTGTTTTGAACGCCTTCTCAATGCCATCTATCTTCTCCATGGCATCTTCAAATCTATTTAGCACATCTTCCACCTGTCCACTCATCATTTGTTGAAACTTATCATGTAACGCTTTGT
Organism: Aegilops umbellulata; assembly: GCA_032464435.1. Classification (NCBI taxonomy): domain Eukaryota; kingdom Viridiplantae; phylum Streptophyta; class Magnoliopsida; order Poales; family Poaceae; genus Aegilops; species Aegilops umbellulata. Next base: position 65,375,304 of record CP136059.1, on the reverse strand, counting down.
TTGTCACGTTCTCCCAGTCAGTCTTGTCGGCTTGTGATCCTGCCATGGTTAGCAGCAATAGGAACACACAAGAATATGATTCTACAGACTACTAGGAAGTGGTGGTGGTGGTGTGGTGGACAGTCAAAAATCCGTCAAGCAAATCACAAATTCTTACCAGTTCTTACCCAGCAGCAGGGAGAGTCAAACGCACGACGTAGATGTATGTGGAGCTAGGAAGGCTTATAATATGGTAGCAAAAAGGGTCAGCAATAATCAATTCAGAGATGCAAAGTTGAATAAACGCTCAATGACGGTACTGTGCTGGTCCTAGGCTAGACCGTGCTAGAGACGCGAGCCTAGAACACTAACAAAATCACGGTGCTGCACGGAAACAACGGAAAAGTACACTCTGGAATTTTTTCTCGCTCTTTTTTTTTGCGCTCCCTTTTTTTTGCGAAAAATCACTATAATGGCGAGTGTCTCAAAACTCTTCCCAGGTCAAACTGACAGGATGGGTTTGAAATTTTTTTGACAATTTTTTTTCGAAAATCAGGGCAGCGACGACGAAAAAGTGCGACCAAAAATCACTATGATGGCGAGTGTCTCAAAAGACTCAGAACAGCCTAAAAATAGGATAGGAAAAATATATTTTCGGTCGCCGAAATTTTGGCCTAAAAACTGCCCGGGGGTCTCCATATACCACCACCGCTGCCATATCTTATCATCATATATCCACCACCAATCTGAGTTCTTTTCATATTAGGTTTGTTTTCGTGATCCATCTAGTTTTCATTTTGTGTTTCCTTGCCTGCGTAGGTCTCGGAAAACAAAAAATTCGATGACCGAAAATATTTTTAGGCCAAAATTTTGACGACCGAAAATATTCAACAAAGCAAAAACCCTAAAAAGATTATGCCAAGGCTCAGATTGGTTCGGATATGATGAACTAACACTAATTTTTTTTTTGCTTTTTCGTGGACTGTAGGTATGAAGAACAGACTCGATCTAAACTACGAAAAACAGTAAAATCTCACCGAGCAACCTGGAAATCTGATACCACTTGATAGAGACCAAGGTGTCCCGTCTTTCGATGAGATGGTGGCTATCGTTTTGGAGGAAGTCCACTTTGATGATCTGACTACGAATGTGCGAGGACATCGCGCCTTAGCAATCGCTAAACCAACTCCGAGAGGTTATTGACCACGCCGGAGCACGATCAACCTGACCACGAAGGTCTGTTTCCTGCAGGCAAATGAAGAACAAGCAAGAAACTAATATTGCAATCTGGATATTGCGAATATAAGAGGAAAGCTTTATTGATCAAGGTGGGGCTCTGTGACGCCTTGGTCTGGTCATTGAACACAAACGAAGTACGCGAAGTTGCAGCTATGGCAAACTTTTAATCTAAACTAAACCCAAAGTCTAAATGGTGCCCTAAGGGCTGTATATATGGAGGAAGAGGGGGAAATTTCGTGGCCCTTGGGGAAGGGGTCTGGAACCAACCCTATCTCTTGTTTCCCCACACATACGGACTCTAAAAACAGCCTATACTTATGTATTTCGAAATTACATGGGCCTGGCCCAATAATAAGGTGACACAGCACCTAGAATAGCCTCTAGACAAAATTTATGAAGTGACATCTTGTATATTTCGTCCAAGGCTTCATTCACTCCTTATGGTGGCTTCAAAGTCCTAAAATCATCACTTGTAACTCCGTTCTTGTTCCCCTTGCGCATGCCATCGACTCTATGCTTGTTCTTGCTCCAATGTTCATCCTTCTCCAAGCTAGGCCCTTTATTTGTAAGCAAAACAAATGTATCCAATTTAGGCAGCATCATATTCTCATGAACATTAGAATCATTACCAAGAAATGAAAGTACGTGGTAATTTAATTGGCGTGCGCGAGCTCTAGTAATTGGTCCATTATATGTAACAGTAGGGGCTGTGGGTGTAACAATGGTATTGATGTCCTCATCAAGCACGGATGTTGGGGAGTCCTTTTCTGTCACAACTCGGAGTATGGCGTGATCTGGAAATTCAAAACAGAGTAACAAAATACTGGAATCGGAATAGGACTTGATAGAGGCGGGGTGTCCCGATCTTTCGATGAGATGATAACTATCGATTTGATGGAGCCGACTTTGACGATCCGACTACAAACGTGCACGACGTTGCGCCTTAGCAATCGGTAAACCAACTTCGAGAGGTTATTGACCACGCCGGAGCACAATCAACCTGACCATGAAGGTCTATTCCTGCAACCAATCGAAGAACAAGCAAGAATATGATAAAAGCAATCTGAATATTGCGAGTATATATGAAGTATTGATAAAGGTGGGGATCCGTAAGTGGTCTTGGTCTGGTCGTTGGACACAAACGAAGTACACGAAGTTGCAATGGCTAACATTTAACTAAACAAATCCCTAGCAAAAAGCTACTAGATGGATCTACTTATATAGGAGCAAGGGGTGGCGGCCAAGGAGGTGCGAGGACGCCCCAAGGCAGCCTAATACCAACCCTAGGTCGTACAAGGCTCATGGGCCCAGGTGGAGGTGATGCAACACCTTTGGACTTGTTGTTTGACTCGGATTCTGCTGCAGCGTCAGATTGTTTCGTCCATATCTCAACGCTCCGGATGAATTTAAAGGTGATTCCAATTGGTTTGGAAAGAGGATAATATCTACTTTCCAACAAAAAAAGAATCACCCAATTCGGAGTCCGTATGAAAAAGTTCTTGGCGTTTTGAGTCAGGTATGTGTGTGCAGTCCGAATCTGAATCCAGAACGTGAGAGACTTGGACTCTATCTTCTCTTGGCCCAAAAGTGACGTGAGAGGACTTTTTGAACAGAACTTAAACTTATCCTTTTCCCCTATCTTCATATGTGGATTGTACAAATGTCCCATACACCTACAATTAGACAAAACACAAAAGTGTGTGAAGTATTTTTGTTCTGGATAATATAAATAGATTATTGAATAGTTGACACTAGAAATCACCTGACAAATATGCATGTATGCAATATTTTTGGTCGTATCCAAGGTAGTCATGTCCTCATCACAAGGTAGTCATGTCCTCATCATCCTCCCCTTCTTGAAAATAAAGCCGTCCTCGGCGTTGCTTTATCTGAAATGTGGCTAACAAAAGAGACAAGGTGTACATGTTGTCTATGTATATGTCATCCATTTTTATTTACCTTAGAATTTGCACATATGACACATGTATACATGAGTAACTTTCATAGTGAATAAAATATAAAGCCAAAATATTATCACAAGAAGTAGAAGGCATGAAAGTATTGCAACTCAGTTTGCACATATAAGTGAAGCTCTTATTCATATGAAAAGATTGACAATATTCATCATTAAACCATCCCAATATTGGTGAATAAACCTTACTTGCATAAAATTTACATGCTACAACATGCTTAAATAAGCCAACATGCAATAAGTCATTTGATACAGAATCATCACCAAGATTAGAGGTCATATCAAAATGATTAAACATTGGCACAATTATTTTCAAACGTAGTTGATCCAAATTTGTTTTAGTGCCTGATTCACATGGTTCTTTCACATCAACGGTTAATTCAATGGGTGCACTCAAAATTCTTGATATTGCAGTTGTTTGATCACATGGCAAAGTCAAATCATCAGCATAATCATCTAAAATAGGTGGTGTGATCAATGTAGTGGCTAGAGCATCACATGGTGTATTTAAATCGACAAGGCATTCATCATTCGCATGCGAAGTTAAAAGATCAGTACCTTTGTCATTACGTCGTGTTATCAACTCAGACGATGTTGGAACTCTCGGCAGTGACGGGTCATAATATGGAGCTGATGTAGTGCTCACAACAACGGATGTTGTTGTCATAGTAGGCGCAGTGGTAGAAGGAAGGACCGTCTCAACTCCTTGGATGTGCACCTTATGCTTGTTTGTCTTGTGGGCATAACGCCTCTTTATTTCCTGTTTAGTTTTGCAAGCAAGATGAAACAAATGGTCCATAGGATAACATTCTTCATGAATTAGTATTTCCTGAATATCCCGGTTTAATCCTCCCCAAAATCTATCCATAAAATCTTCTTCACTTTCCTCTAAAAAGGAATGCAACAAGGTAGTTTGTAAATCATCATAATATTTTCTTACAGTGTCACCACCTTGTTTTAAATGTTGTAGTTTTTTAATCATGCCACGAGTATAATAAACATCGACGAATCTATCTCTCATGACAAGTTTTAAATCATCCCAAGTAGTAGGTACATAATCAGGGTATAACCGACAGTGTTCACTCCACCAAACAGTAGCAAAACTAGTGAAAGAACCAACCGCAAGCTTAACTTTTTTACGTTCCGAAAAATCATGGGAAGCAAATATAACATTTATTTTGAACTCCCATTCAATATATAAATCAGGCTTAAAACGACCATTAAATGGTGGCATGGAAACAAAAACCTGATTGTGCGTATTCTTATGTCTTTGCACCTCTTGTGACGATGGTTGTATTTTCGGAGCTGGTGGCACGTCTCCCACGATTGATGAAGCCCAACTGACTCTGGAACCTGTCATATTTAGTAGAAAAACAAGAAACAAAATCCGAGAATAATGTTCCTATGAACTACTAGGATGTGGTGGTAAAACGCTCATAGTATAGCAAATATGAAAGTCTTACAAGTTCTTACCATGCAGCAGGTGGTGACCGGCTACCAGCGGTGTCAAATAACTCCCAAGATTGAGAAAAGCGATTGCCAGGTGAACGTATGTATACACGGTGTAGAAATATGTGGAGCTTGGAAGGCCAAATATATGGTAGCAAAAGATCAACAATAATCAATTCAGAGATGCAATGTTGAATAAACGCTCAACGACGGTGTTGTGCTGGTCCTAGGCTAGACCGGACTAGAGACGCGAGCCTAGAACACTAATGAGGTCACGGCATAGTACAACTAGCATCAATGAAGTAGAGTAAGTAGCTCTGGACAGCAAGATATAAGTGAAGATCACAACGGCAGTAAAGATAATGATGAAAAACAACTGCCAAGCAAGATATACAACAACTCTCTCTCCAACTTTCCTCTTGAAAAGTTTGAGCCAATTTTCTGATAACTTTTTTCAAAGAATGCTACTAACTCAAGCTTTCCAATGCAAAAAGAATAACTCAATTCCGAATTGATATGAGGAGTCAAAGAATTCTAAAACTGGCCTGAAAAACTAGAATAAGCTGTGTCTGCGAACTTCGGAGGGCAAAAAGACCTATTTAGAAGCCGATTTTGAGGTGCCAAATATTGAACTAGCTTCTGCAACTATTTAGATGCGGCTCGTCGCTAGCTTTAATTTAAGTACTCATGAAGCCAAAACGGACTTCGTATGAGGAAGTTATGCCTGTTTGACTGAACAGTGCACAAAACAGAATCTAATCCGAATTCAACTACGAGATTGAGTCTAGATAGATCCGAATTTTGTTTTTTTTTCTTTTTTTCCTCACACTTTTTTCTTTTCCTTTCTCTCTTTTTTTTCTCTGACTTTTTTTTCTTTTTGTTCTCTGTCTTTTTTTTCTCTCCCTCTTTCCAAGACAAATTAGATAAGATGCAGATTGGATCAAGCGAAGATGTGAACAACCTCAACTATGATTGTGACAATGAACTATGGGTAGCACGAGGTGAAAATTGATGGATGGTGTGGTGAACAGCGGAAGGGATAACGATGCAGCGGCGACGTGACTAATGTGAACAGAACTCGAAACTCTAAACGAACTAGACACTAAGACCAGCAACTCGACACGACGATGCAACCGATAATTCAATAATGCAAACAATGAAAAGAAAATTGCAAAGGCTCAGACTGGCTTGGACAAAAGGATGAATAGATCTAACATTTTTGTGGCTTTTTCTAGGACAATAGGTAAGAAAATAAATCTAATCTAGGGGAAACTTGGAATTCTCACCGAGCAACCTGAAAACTGATACCACTTGATAGAGGCGGGGTGTCCCGATCTTTCAATGAGATGATAACTATCGATTTGATGGAGCCGACTTTGACGATCCGACTACAAACGTGCACGACGTTGCGCCTTAGCAATCGCTAAACCAACTTCGAGAGGTTATTGACCACGCCGGAGCACAATCAACCTGACCACGAAGGTCTATTCCTGCAACCAATCGAAGAACAAGCAAGAATATGATAAAAGCAATCTGAATATTGCGAGTATATATGAAGTACTGATAAAGGTGGGGATCCGTAAGCTGTCTTGGTCTGGTCGTTGGACACAAACGAAGTACACGAAGTTGCAATGGCTAACTTTTAACTAAACAAATCCCCAGCAGAAAGCTACTAGATGGATCTACTTATATAGGAGCAAGGGGTGGCGGCCAAGGAGGTGGGAGGACGTCCCAAGGCAGCCTAAAACCAACCCTAGGTCGTACAAGGCTCATGGGCCCAAGGGGAGGTGATGTAACACCTTTGGACTTGTTGTTTGACTCGGATTCTGCTGCAGCGTTAGATTGTTTCGTCCATATCTCAACGCTCCGGATGAATTTAAAGGTGATTCCAATTGGTTTGGAAAGAGGATAAAATCTACTTTCCAACAAAAAAAGAATCACCCAATTCGGAGTCCGTATGAAAAAGTTCTTAGCGTTTTGAGTCAGGTATGTCTGTGCAGTCCGAATCTGAATCCAGAACGTGAGAGACTTGGACTCTATCTTGTCTTGGCCCAAAAGTGACGTGAGAGGACTTTTTGAACAGAACTTAAACTTCTCCTTTTCCCCTATCTTCATATGTGGATTGTACAAATGTCCCATACACCTACAATTAGACAAAACACAAAAGTGTGTGAAGTATTTTGGTTCTGGATAATATAAATAGATTATTGAATACGTGACACTAGAAATCACCTGACAAATATGCATGTATGCAATATTTTTGGTCGTATCCAAGGTAGTCATGTCCTCATCACAAGGTAGTCATGTCCTCATCAGGACTGGTGGCGGAGATTAATCTGGTGGAACTCGGACTGGTGGCGGTGAAGAATCTGGTGGAACTCGGACTGGTGGCGGATATATGTCACAGGTGGACTCGGATTGGCGTGATGGCGGCGGATATGTGGTGGCGTATATGGACTAGGATTGACGATGAATATGTGCTGGTGGTATATGGCAGCGGTGATGAAGTTGGTGCGGTGGTGGTATATGGCAGCAGCGATGATGATGATGCGGTGGTGATATATGGCAGCAGCGACGTGACAACCTGTGAACAAAACTCGAAACTCTAAAGGACTAGACGCTAAGACCAGCAACTTGACACGATGATGCAACCGCAAATTCAACAAAGCAAATACAGAAAAGATTATGCAAAGACGCAGATTGGTTCGGATGGGATGAACTAACCCTAACTTTTTTGGCTTTTTCGTGGACTATAGGTATGAAGAACAGACTCGATCTAAACTACGAAAAACTGTAAAATCTCACCAAGCAACCTGGAAATCTGATACCACTTGATAGAGGCAAAGGTGTCCCGTCTTTCGATGAGATGGTGACTATCATTTTGGACGAAGTCGACTTTGACGATCCGACTACGAATGTGAGAGGACATCACGCCTTAGCAATCGCTAAACCAACTCCGAGAGGTTATTGACCATGCTGGAGCACGATCAACCTGACCACGAAGGTCTGTTTCCTGCAGGCAAACGAAGAACAAGCAAGAAACTAAGATTGCAATCTGGATATTGCGAATATAAGAGGAAAGCTTTATTGATCAAGGTGGGGTTCTGTGACGCCTTGGTCTGGTTGTTGAACACAAACGAAGTACGCGAAGTTGCAGCTATGGCAAACTTTTAATCTAAACAAAACCCAAAGTCTAAACGGTGCCCTAAGGGCTGTATATATGGAGGAAGAGGGGGGAATTTCGTGCTCCTTGGGGAAGGGTTCCGAAATCAACCCTATCTCTTGTTTCCCCACACATACGGACTCTAAAAACGGCCTATACTTATGTATTTCGAAATTACATGGGCCTGGCCCAATAATAAGGTGAAGCAGCACCTAGAATAGCCTCTGGACGAAATTTATGAACTGGCATCTTGTATATTTCGTCCAAGGCTTCATTCACTCCTTATGGTGGCTTCAAAGTCCTGAAATCATCACTTGTAACTCCGTTCTTGTTCCCTTGCGCATGCCATCAACTCCATGCTTGTTCTTGCTCCAATGTTCATCCTTCTCCAAGTTAGGCCCTTCATTTGTAAGCAAAACAAATGTATCCAATTTAGGCAGCATCATATTCTCATGAACATTAGAATCATTACCATGAAACGAAAGTAACTGGTAATTTAATTGGCGTGCGCGAGCTCTAGTAATTGGTCCATTATATGTAACAATAGGGGCTGTGGGTGTAACAATGGTATTGATGTCCTCATCAGTGATAGACCATGTAAAGCATCAACTCTTGGGTTTCGATGAAACGATGAGCCTCCCCCTTGTGTCATGACTGAACCTGTAGTCTTTGTAGTGTGTAATGGAAGGATGGTGCATTGTTCTATATGTTATTGTCCATATATCAGTCCGTAGGTGAACTCACGGAAGGATGGTAGAGGGTGGCAGAGTATACTTCAAGCATAAAATCGTCCAGAACTCAATTTTACAAGCCCGATCTTGTCTCCGAAATGTTGTCGAACCCTGCGAGTGGGTTGCGGGCGCATACAACTTATGGTTGTGATTATTTTGGCGGGTCATGGAGATCCAATGGAGTTTTTGTGGCAAAATTGTTGCCGGTTTATGGATACAACATCCCGGGATAGACCGTGAATACAACTTTCAATGTAAGTTGATCGCATCGATGAGCCATCTTGCACAACTCGGAATGACCTATAATTTTTCGTGTGCATAAATGGAGTGAGGATGAACTGTTATGTACTTTATGCTCCAAGAATAATGCATACGCTGGTGAACGTAAGGGTGGTAGCGAGATGGGTGATTGACCATGTAAAGCATCAATTCTTGGGTTTCGATGCGACGAAGAGCCTCCTCCTTGTGTGGTGATTGAACCTGTAGTCCTTCTAGTGTGTAAGGGAAGGATGGCATATTGTTCTATATGTTATTTTCCATATATTATCCCATAGGTGAGCTCACAGAAGGGTGGTAGTCGGTGGCAGAGTATACCTCAAGCATAAATTCGTCCGAAACTCAATTTTCCAAGCCAGATCTTGCCTTCGAAATGTTGTCGAAGCACGAGAGTTGGTTACGGGCGCATAAAAGTTTTGGTTGTGATAGTATTGGCGGGTCATGGAGCTCCAATGGAGTTTTTGTGGGAAAATTGTTTCCATTTTATGAATACAACATCGCGGGACAGATTATGAATACAACTTTCAAGGTAAGACGATCGCACCGAAAAGCCATCTTGCACAACTCGGAATGATCTATAATTTTTCGAGTGCATAAATGGAGTGAGGACGAACTATTATGTACTTTATGATCCAAGAATAATGCATCCGCTGGTGAAAATGTGAGGTGGTAGCGAGATGGGTGATAGACCATGTAAAGCATGAACTCTTGGGTTTCGATGCAACGATGAGCCTCCCCCTTGTGTCGTGGCTGAACCTGTAGTCTTTCTAGTGTGTAATGGAAGGATGGTGCATTGTTCTATATGTTATTGTCCATATATCAGTCCGTAGGTGAACTCACGGAAGGGTGGCAGAGTATACTTCAAGCATAAAATCGTCCGAAACTCAATTTTACATGCCGGATCTTGTCTCCGAAATGTTGTCGAACCCTGCAAGTGGGTTGCGGGCGCATACAACTTTTGGTTGTGATTGTTTTGCCGGGTCATGGAGATGCAATGTACTTTTTGTGGCAAAATTGTTGCCGGTTTATGGATACAACATCCCGGGATAGACCGTGAATACAACTTTTAAGGTAAGTCGATTGCACCGATGAGCCATCTTGCACAACTCGGAATGACCTATAATTTTTTGGGTGCATAAATGGAGTGAGGATGAACTGCTATGTACTTTATGCTCCAAGAATAATGCATCCGCTGGTGAAAACGTGAGGGTGGTAGCGAGATGGGTGAATGACCAGGTAAAGCATCAATTCTTGGGTTTCAATGCGACGAAGAGCCTCCTCCTTGTGTCGTGACTGAACCTGTAGTCTTTCTAGTGTGTAAGGGAAGGATGGTGCATTGTTCTATATGTTATTTTCCATATATTAGCCCGAAGGTGAGCTCACGGAAGGGTGGTAGATGGTGGCAGAGTATACCACAAGCATAAAATCGTCCGGAACTCAATTTTCCATGCCGGATCTTGCCTCTGAAATGTTGTCGAAGCACGAGAGTTGGTTACGGGCGCATAAAATTTTTGGTTGTGATAGTATTGGCGGGTCATGGACCTCCAATGGAGTTTTTATGGCAAAATTGTTGCCGGTTTATGGATACAACATCTCGGGACAGACCGTGAATACAACTTTCAAGGTAAGTTGATCGCACCGACGAGCCATCTTGCACAACTCGGAATGACCTATAATAATTTTGCGGGTGCATAAATGGAGTGAGGATGAACTGTTATGTACTTTATGCTCCAAGAATAATGCATCCGCTGGTGAAAACGTGAGGGTGGTAGCGAGATGGGTGATTGACCATGTAAAGTATCAATTCTTGGGTTTTGATGCCACGAAGAGCCTCCTCCTTGTGTCATGACTGAACATGTAGTCTTTCTAGTGTATAATGGAAGGATGGTGCATTGTTCTATATGTTATTGTCCATATTTTAGCCCGTAGGTGAGCTCACGGAAGGGTGGTAGATGGTGGCAGAGTATACCACAAGCATAAAATCGTCTGGAACTCAGTTTTCCAAGCCGGATCTTGCCTCCGAAATGTTGTCGAAGCACGAGAGTTGGTTACGGGTGCATAAAACTTTTGGTTGTGATAGTATTGGCGGGTCATGGAGCTCCAATGGAGTTTTTGTGGGAAAATTGTTGCCGTTTTATGGATACAACATCGCGGGACAGACTGTGAATACAACTTTCAAGGAAAGATGATCGCACCAACGACCCATCTTGCACAACTCGGAATGATCTATAATTTTTCGAGTGCATAAACTGAGTGAGGATGAACTGTTATGTACTTTATGATCCAAGAATAATGCTTCCGCTGGTGAAAATGTGAGGGTGGTAGCGAGATGGGTGATAGACCATGTAAAGCATCAACTCTTGGGTTTCGATGCAACAACGAGCCTCCCCCTTGTGTCGTGACTGAACCTGTAGTCTTTGTAATGTGTAATGGAAGGATGGTGCATTGTTCTATATGTTATTGTCCATATATCAATCCGTAGGTGAACTCACGGAAGGGTGGCAGAGTATACTTGAAGCATAAAATCGTCCGGAACTCAATTTTACAAGCCGAATCTTGTCTACGAAATGTTGTCGAACCCTGCGAGTGGGTTGCGGGCGCATACAACTTTTGGTTGTGATTGTTTTGGCGGGTCATGGAATTCCAATATAGTTTTTGTGGCAAAATTGTTGTCGATTTATTGATACAACATCCCGGGACAGACCGTGAATACAACTTTCAAGGTAAGTTGATCGCACCAACGAGCCATCTTGCACAACTCGGAATGACCTATAATTTTCCGGGTGCATAAATGGAGTGAGGATGAACTATTATGTACTTTATGCTCCAAGAATAATGCATCCGCTGGTGAAAATGTGAGGTGGTAGTGAGATGGGTGATAGACCATGTAAAGCATCAACTCTTGGGTTTCGATGCAACGATGAGCCTCCCCCTTGTGTCGGGGCTGAACTTGTAGTCTTTCTAGTGTGTAATGGAAGGATGGTGCATTGTTCTATATGTTATTGTCCATATATCAGTCCGTAGGTGAACTCACGGAAGGGTGGCAGAGTATACTTCATGCATAAAATCGTCCGAAACTCAATTTTACATGCCGGATCTTGTCTCCGAAATGTTGTCGAACCCTGCGACTGGGTTGCGGGCGCATACACCTTTTGGTTGTGATTGTTTTGCCGGGTCATGGAGATGCAATGTAGTTTTTGTGGCAAAATTGTTGCCGGTTTATGGATACAACATCTCGGGATAGACCGTGAATACAACTTTTAAGGTAAGTCGATTGCACCGACGAGCCATCTTGCACAACTCGGAATGACCTATAATTTTTTTGGTGCATAAATGGAGTGAGGATGAACTGCTATGTACTTTATGCTCCAAGAATAATGCATCCTTTGGTGAAAACGTGAGGGTGGTAGCGAGATGGGTGAATGACCATGTAAAGCATCAATTCTTGGGTTTCGATGCGACGAAGAGCCTCCTCCTTGTGTCGTGACTGAACCTGTAGTCTTTCTAGTGTATAATGGAAGGATGGTGCATTGTTCTATATGTTATTTTCCATATATTAGCCCGGAGGTGAGCTCACGGAAGGGTGGTAGATGGTGGCAGAGTATACCACAAGCATAAAATCGTCCGGAACTCAATTTTCCATGCCGGATCTTGCCTCTGAAATGTTGTCGAAGCACGAGAGTTGGTTACGGGCGCATAAAACTTTTGGTTGTGATAGTATTGGCGGGTCATGGAGCTCCAATGGAGTTTTTATGGCAAAATTGTTGCCGGTTTATGGATACAACATCTCGGGACAGACCGTGAATACAACTTTCAAGGTAAATTGATCGCACCGACGAGCCATCTTGCACAACTCGGAATGACCTATAATAATTTTGCGGGTGCATAAATGGTGTGAGGATGAACTGTTATGTACTTTATGCTCCAAGAATAATGCATCCGCTGGTGAAAACGTGAGGGTGGTAGCGAGATGGGTGATTGACCATGTAAAGTACCAATTCTTGGGTTTTGATGCCATGAAGAGCCTCCTCCTTGTGTCATGACTGAACATGTAGTCTTTCTAGTGTATAATGGAAGGATGGTGTATTGTTCTATATGTTATTGTCCATATTTTAGCCCGTAGGTGAGCTCACGGAAGGGTGGTAGATGGTGGCAGAGTATACCTCAAGCATAAAATCGTCTGGAACTCAGTTTTCCAAGCTGGATCTTGCCTCCGAAATGTTGTCGAAACACGAGAGTTGGTTACGGGTGCATAAAACTTTTGGTTGTGATAGTATTGGCGGGTCATGGAGCTCCAATGGAGTTTTTGTGGGAAAATTATTGTCGTTTTACGGATACAACATCGCGGGACAGACTGTGAATACAACTTTCAAGGAAAGATGATCGCACCGACGACCCATCTTGCACAACTCGGAATGACCTATAATTTTTCGAGTGCATAAACTGAGTGAGGATGAACTGTTATGTACTTTATGATCTAAGAATAATGCATCCGCTGGTGAAAATGTGAGGGTGGTAGCAAGATGGGTGATAGACCATGTAAAGCATCAACTCTTGGGTTTCGATGCAACGACGAGCCTCGCCATTGTGTCGTGACTGAACCTGTAGTCTTTCTAATGTGTAATGGAAGGGTGGTGCATTGTTCTATATGTTATTGTCCATATATCAATCCGTAGGTGAACTCACGGAAGGGTGGCAGAGTATACTTGAAGCATAAAATCGTCCGGAACTCAATTTTACAAGTCGAATCTTGTCTGCGAAATGTTGTCGAACCCTGCGAGTGGGTTGCGGGCGCATACAACTTTTGGTTGTGATTGTTTTGGCGGGTCATGGAATTCCAATATAGTTTTTGTCGCAAAATTGTTGCCAATTTATTGATACAACATCCCGGGACAGACCGTGAATACAACTTTCAAGGTAAGTTGATCGCACCAACGAGCCATCTTGCACAACTCGGAATGACCTATAATTTTTCGGGTGCATAAATGGAGTGAGGATGAACTATTATGTACTTTATGCTCCAAGAATAATGCATCCGCTGGTGAACGTAAGGGTGGTAGCGAGATGGGTGACTGACCATGTAAAGCACCAATTCTTGGGTTTCGATGCGACGAAGAGCCTCCTCCTTGTGTCGTGACTGAACCTGTAGTCTTTCTAGTGTGTAAGGGAAGGATGGTGCATTGTTCTATATGTTATTTTCCATATATATTAGCCCGTAGGTGAGCTCACGGAAGGGTGGTAGATAGTGGCAGATTATACCTCAAGCATAAAATGGTCTGGAACTCAATTTTTCAAGCGGATCTTGCCTCCGAAATGTTGTCGAAGCACGAGAGTTGGTTATGGGTGCATAAAACTTTTGGTTGTGATAGTATTGGCGGGTCATGGAGCTCCAATGGAGTTTTTGTGGGAAAATTGTTGCCGTTTTATGGATACAACATCGCGGGACAGACTGTGAATACAACTTTCAAGGAAAGATGATCGCACCGACGACCCATCTTGCACAACTCGGAATGACGTATAATTTTTCGAGTGCATAAACTTAGTGAGGATGAACTGTTATGTACTTTACGATCCAAGAATAATGCATCCGCTGGTGAAAATGTGAGGGTGGTAGCGAGATGGGTGATAGACCATGTAAAGCATCAACTCTTGGGTTTCGATGCAACGACGAGCCTCCCCCTTGTGTCGTGACTGAACCTGTAGTCTTTCTAATGTGTAATGGAAGGATGGTGCATTGTTCTATATGTTATTTTCCATATATCAATCCGTAGGTGAACTCACGGAAGGGTGGCAGAGTATACTTGAAGCATAAAATCGTCCGGAACTCAATTTTACAAGCCGAATCTTGTCTGCGAAATGTTGTCCAACCCTGCGAGTGGGTTGCGGGCGCATACAACTTTTGGTTGTGATTGTTTTGGCGGGTCGTGGAATTCCAATATAGTTTTTGTGGCAAAATTGTTGTCGATTTATTGATACAACATCCCGGGACAGACGGTGAATACAACTTTCAAGGTAAGTTGATCGCACCAACGAGCCATCTTGCACAACTCGGAATGACCTATAATTTTTCGGGTGCATAAATGGAGTGAGGATGAACTATTATGTACTTTATGCTCCAAGAATAATGCATCCGCTGGTGAAAATGTGAGGTGGTAGTGAGATGGGTGATAGACCATGTAAAGCATCAACTCTTGGGTTTCGATGCAACGATGAGCCTCCCCCTTGTGTCGTGGCTGAACCTGTAGTCTTTCTAGTGTGTAATGGAAGGATGGTGCATTGTTCTATATGTTATTGTCCATATATCAGTCCGTAGGTGAACTCACGGAAGGGTGGCAGAGTATACTTCAAGCATAAAATCGTCCGAAACTCAATTTTACATGCCGGATCTTGTCTCCGAAATGTTGTCGAACCCTGCGAGTGGGTTGCGGGCGCATACACCTTTTGGTTGTGATTGTTTTGCCGGGTCATGGAGATGCAATGTAGTTTTTGTGGCAAAATTGTTGCCGGTTTATGGATACAACATCTCGGGATAGACCGTGAATACAACTTTTAAGGTAAGTCGATTGCACCGACGAGCCATCTTGCACAACTCGGAATGACCTATAATTTTTTTGGTGCATAAATGGAGTGAGGATGAACTGCTATGTACTTTATGCTCCAAGAATAATGCATCCGCTGGTGAAAACATGAGGGTGGTAGCGAGATGGGTGAATGACCATGTAAAGCATCAATTCTTGGGTTTCGATGCGACGAAGAGCCTCCTCCTTGTGTCGTGACTGAACCTGTAGTCTTTCTAGTACGTAAGGGAAGGATGGTGCATTGTTCTATATGTTATTTTCCATATATTAGCCCGGAGGTGAGCTCACGGAAGGGTGGTAGATGGTGGCAGAGTATACCACAAGCATAAAATTGTCCGGAACTCAATTTTCCATGCCGGATCTTGCCTCTGAAATGTTGTCAAAGCACAAGAGTTGGTTACGGGCGCATAAAACTTTTGGTTGTGATAGTATTGGCGGGTCATGGAGCTCCAATGGAGTTTTTATGGCAAAATTGTTGCCGGTTTATGGATACAACATCTCGGGACAGACCGTGAATACAACTTTCAAGGTAAGTTGATCGCACCGACGAGCCATCTTGCACAACTCGGAATGACCTATAATAATTTTGCGGGTGCATAAATGGAGTGAGGATGAACTGTTATGTACTTTATGCTCCAAGAATAATGCATCCGCTGGTGAAAACGTGAGGGTGGTAGCGAGATGGGTGATTGACCATGTAAAGTACCAATTCTTGGGTTTTGATGCCATGAAGAGCCTCCTCCTTGTGTCATGACTGAACATGTAGTCTTTCTAGTGTATAATGGAAGGATGGTGCATTGTTCTATATGTTATTGTCCATATTTTAGCCCGTAGGTGAGCTCACGGAAGGGTGGTAGATGGTGGCAGAGTATACCTCAAGCATAAAATCGTCTGGAACTCAGTTTTCCAAGCCGGATCTTGCCTCCGAAATGTTGTCGAAGCACGAGAGTTGGTTACGGGTGCATAAAACTTTTGGTTGTGATAGTATTGGCGGGTCATGGAGCTCCAATGGAGTTTTTGTGGGAAAATTGTTGCCGTTTTATGGATACAACATCGCGGGACAGACTGTGAATACAACTTTCAAGGAAAGATGATCGCACCGACAACCCATCTTGCACAACTCGGAATGACCTATAATTTTTCGAGTGCATAAACTGAGTGAGGATGAATTGTTATGTACTTTATGATCCAAGAATAATGCATCCGCTGGTGAAAATGTGAGGGTGGTAGCAAGATGGGTGATAGACCATGTAAAGCATCAACTCTTGGGTTTCGATGCAACGACGAGCCTCCCCCTTGTGTCGTGACTGAACCTGTAGTCTTTCTAATGTGTAATGGAAGGATGGTGCATTGTTCTATATGTTATTTTCCATATATCAATCCGTAGGTGAACTCACGGAAGGGTGGCAGAGTATACTTGAAGCATAAAATCGTCCGGAACTCAATTTTACAAGCCGAATCTTGTCTGCGAAATGTTGTCGAACCCTGCCAGTGGGTTGCAGGCGCATACAACTTTTGGTTGTGATTGTTTTGGCGGGTCATGGAATTCCAATATAGTTTTTGTGGCAAATTTGTTGCCGATTTATTGATACAACATCCCGGGACAGACCGTGAATACAACTTTCAAGGTAAGTTGATCGCACCAACGAGCCATCTTGCACAACTCGGAATGACCTATAATTTTTCGGGTGCATAAATGGAGTGAGGATGAACTATTATGTACTTTATGCTCCAAGAATAATGCATCCGCTGGTGAACGTAAGGGTGGTAGCGAGATGGGTGACTGACTATGTAGAGCACTAATTCTTGGGTTTCGATGCGACGAAGAGCCTCCTCCTTGTGTCGTGACTGAACCTGTAGTCTTTCTAGTGTGTAAGGGAAGGATGGTGCATTGTTCTATATGTTATTTTCCATATATATTAGCCCGTAGGTGAGCTCACGGAAGGGTGGTAGATAGTGGCAGAGTATACCTCAAGCATAAAATGGTCTGGAACTCAATTTTTCAAGCGGATCTTGCCTCCGAAATGTTGTCGAAGCACGAGAGTTGGTTACGGTTGCATAAAACTTTTGGTTGTGATAGTATTGGCGGGTCATGGAGCTCCAATGGAGTTTTTGTGGGAAAATTGTTGCCGTTTTATGGATACAACATCGCGGGACAGACTGTGAATACAACTTTCAAGGAAAGATGATCGCACCGACGACCCATCTTGCACAACTCGGAATGACCTATAATTTTTCGAGTGCATAAACTGAGTGAGGATGAACTGTTATGTACTTTATGATCCAAGAATAATGCATCCGCTGGTGAAAATGTGAGGGTGGTAGCGAGACGGGTGATAGACCATGTAAAGCATCAACTCTTGGGTTTCAATGCAACGACGAGCCTCCTCCTTGTGTCGTGACTGAACCTGTAGTCTTTCTAATGTGTAATGGAAGGATGGTGCATTGTTCTATATGTTATTGTCCATATATCAATCCGTAGGTGAACTCACGGAAGGGTGGCAGAGTATACTTGAAGCATAAAATCGTCCGGAACTCAATTTTACAAGCCGAATCTTGTCTGCGAAATGTTGTCGAACCCTGCGAGTGGGTTGCGGGCGCATACAACTTTTGGTTGTGATTGTTTCGGCGGGTAATGGAATTCCAATATAGTTTTTGTGGCAAAATTGTTGTCGATTTATTGATACAACATCCCGGGACAGACCGTGAATACAACTTTCAAGGTAAGTTGATCGCACCAACGAGCCATCTTGCACAACTCGGAATGACCTATAATTTTTCGGGTGCATAAATGGAGTGAGGATGAACTATTATGTACTTTATGCTCCAAGAATAATGCATCCGCTGGTGAAAATGTGAGGTGGTAGTGAGATGGGTGATAGACCATGTAAAGCATCAACTCTTGGGTTTCGTTGCAACGATGAGCCTCCCCCTTGTGTCGTGGCTGAACCTGTAGTCTTTCTAGTGTGTAATGGAAGGATGGTGCATTGTTCTATATGTTATTGTCCATATATCAGTCCGTAGGTGAACTCACGGAAGGGTGGCAGAGTATACTTCAAGCATAAAATCGTCCGAAACTCAATTTTACATGCCGGATCTTGTCTCCGAAATGTTGTCGAACCCTGCGAGTGGGTTGCGGGCGCATACACCTTTTGGTTGTGAATGTTTTGCCGGGTCATGGAGATGCAATGTTGTTTTTGTGGCAAAATTGTTGCCGGTTTATGGATACAACATCCCGGGATAGACCGTGAATACAACTTTTAAGGTAAGTCGATTGCACCGACGAGCCATCTTGCACAACTCGGAATGACCTATAATTTTTTTGGTGCATAAATGGAGTGAGGATGAACTGCTATGTACTTTATGCTCCAAGAATAATGCATCCGCTGGTGAAAACGTGAGGGTGGTAGCGAGATGGGTGAATGACCATGTAAAGCATCAATTCTTGGGTTTCGATGCGACGAAGAGCCTCCTCCTTGTGTCGTGACTGAACCTGTAGTCTTTCTAGTACGTAAGGGAAGGATGGTGCATTGTTCTATATGTTATTTTCCATATATTAGCCCGGAGGTGAGCTCACGGAAGGGTGGTAGATGGTGGCAGAGTATACCACAAGCATAAAATTGTCCAGAACTCAATTTTCCATGCCGGATCTTGCCTCTGAAATGTTGTCGAAGCACGAGAGTTGGTTACGGGCGCATAAAACTTTTGGTTGTGATAGTATTGGCGGGTCATGGAGCTCCAATGGAGTTTTTATGGCAAAATTGTTGCCGGTTTATGGATACAACATCTCGGGACAGACCGTGAATACAGCTTTCAAGGTAAGTTGATCGCACCGACGAGCCATCTTGCACAACTCGGAATGACCTATAATAATTTTGCGGGTGCATAAATGGTGTGAGGATGAACTTTTATGTACTTTATGCTCCAAGAATAATGCATCCGCTGGTGAAAACGTGAGGGTGGTAGCGAGATGGGTGATTGACCATGTAAAGTACCAATTCTTGGGTTTTGATGCCATGAAGAGCCTCCTCCTTGTGTCATGACTGAACATGTAGTCTTTCTAGTGTATAATGGAAGGATGGTGCATTGTTCTATATGTTATTGTCCATATTTTATCCCGTAGGTGAGCTCATGAAAGGGTGGTAGATGGTGGAAGAGTATACCTCAAGCATAAAATCGTCTGGAACTCAGTTTTCCAAGCCGGATCTTGCCTCCGAAATGTTGTCGAAGCACGAGAGTTGGTTACGGGTGCATAAAACTTTTGGGTGTGATAGTATTGGCGGGTCATGGAGCTCCAATGGAGTTTTTGTGGGAAAATTGTTGCCGTTTTGTGGATACAACATCGCGGGACAGACTGTGAATACAACTTTCAAGGAAAGATGATTGCACCGACGACCCATCTTGCACAACTCGGAATGACCTATAATTTTTCGAGTGCATAAACTGAGTGAGGATGAACTGTTATGTACTTTATGATCCAAGAATAATGCATCCGCTGGTGAAAATGTGAGGGTGGTAGCAAGATGGGTGATAGACCATGTAAAGCATCAACTCTTGGGTTTCGATGCAACGACGAGCCTCCCCCTTGTGTCGTGACTGAACCTGTAGTCTTTCTAATGTGTAATGGAAGGATGGTGCATTGTTCTATATGTTATTGTCCATATATCAATCCGTAGGTGAACTCACGGAAGGGTGGCAGAGTATACTTGAAGCATAAAATCGTCCGGAACTCAATTTTACAAGCCGAATCTTGTCTGCGAAATGTTGTCGAACCCTGCCAGTGGGTTGCAGGCGCATACAACTTTTGGTTGTGATTGTTTTGGCGGGTCATGGAATTCCAATATAGTTTTTGTGGCAAAATTGTTGCCGATTTATTGATACAACATCCCGGGACAGACCGTGAATACAACTTTCAAGGTAAGTTGATCGCACCAACGAGCCATCTTGCACAACTCGGAATGACCTATAATTTTTCGGGTGCATAAATGGAGTGAGGATGAACTATTATGTACTTTATGCTCCAAGAATAATGCATCCGCTGGTGAACGTAAGGGTGGTAGCGAGATGGGTGACTGACCATGTAAAGCACCAATTCTTGGGTTTCGATGCGACGAAGAGCCTCCTTATTGTGTCGTGACTGAACCTGTAGTCTTTCTAGTGTGTAAGGGAAGGATGGTGCATTGTTCTATATGTTATTTTTAATATATATTAGCCCGTAGGTGAGCTCACGGAAGGGTGGTAGATAGTGGCAGAGTATACCTCAAGCATAAAATGGTCTGGAACTCAATTTTTCAAGCGGATCTTGCCTCCGAAATGTTGTCGAAGCACGAGAGTTGGTTACGGGTGCATAAAACTTTTGGTTGTGATAGTATTGGCGGGTCATGGAGCTCCAATGGAGTTTTTGTGGGAAAATTGTTGCCGTTTTATGGATACAACATCGCGGGACAGACTGTGAATACAACTTTCAAGGAAAGATGATCGCACCGACGACCCATCTTGCACAACTCGGAATGACCTATAATTTTTCGAGTGCATAAACTGAGTGAGGATGAACTGTTATGTACTTTATGATCCAAGAATAATGCATCCGCTGGTGAAAATGTGACGGTGGTAGCGAGATTGGTGATAGACCATGTAAAGCATCAACTCTTGGGTTTCGATGCAACGACGAGCCTCCCCCTTGTGTCGTGACTGAACCTGTAGTCTTTCTAATGTGTAATGGAAGGATGGTGCATTGTTCTATATGTTATTGTCCATATATCAATCCGTAGGTGAACTCACGGAAGGGTGGCAGAGTATACTTGAAGCATAAAATCGTCCGGAACTCAATTTTACAAGCCGAATCTTGTCTGCGAAATGTTGTCGAACCCTGTGAGTGGGTTGCGGCCGCATACAACTTTTGGTTGTGATTGTTTTGGCGGGTCATGGAATTCCAATATAGTTTTTGTGGCAAATTTGTTGCCGATTTATTGATACAACATCCCGGGACAGACCGTGAATACAACTTTCAAGGTAAGTTGATCGCACCAACGAGCCATCTTGCACAACTCGGAATGACCTATAATTTTTCGGGTGCATAAATGGAGTGAGGATGAACTATTATGTACTTTATGCTCCAAGAATAATGCATCCGCTGGTGAACGTAAGGGTGGTAGCGAGATGGGTGACTGACTATGTAGAGCACTAATTCTTGGGTTTCGATGCGACGAAGAGCCTCCTCCTTGTGTCGTGACTGAACCTGTAGTCTTTCTAGTGTGTAAGGGAAGGATGGTGCATTGTTCTATATGTTATTTTCCATATATATTAGCCCGTAGGTGAGCTCACGGAAGGGTGGTAGATAGTGGCAGAGTATACCTCAAGCATAAAATGGTCTGGAACTCAATTTTTCAAGCGGATCTTGCCTCCGAAATGTTGTCGAAGCACGAGAGTTGGTTACGGTTGCATAAAACTTTTGGTTGTGATAGTATTGGCGGGTCATGGAGCTCCAATGGAGTTTTTGTGGGAAAATTGTTGCCGTTTTATGGATACAACATCGCGGGACAGACTGTGAATACAACTTTCAAGGAAAGATGATCGCACCGACGACCCATCTTGCACAACTCGGAATGACCTATAATTTTTCGAGTGCATAAACTGAGTGAGGATGAACTGTTATGTACTTTATGATCCAAGAATAATGCATCCGCTGGTGAAAATGTGACGGTGGTAGCGAGATTGGTGATAGACCATGTAAAGCATCAACTCTTGGGTTTCGATGCAACGACGAGCCTCCCCCTTGTGTCGTGACTGAACCTGTAGTCTTTGTAATGTGTAATGGAAGGATGGTGCATTGTTCTATATGTTATTGTCCATATATCAATCCGTAGGTGAACTCACGGAAGGGTGGCAGAGTATACTTGAAGCATAAAATCGTCCGGAACTCAATTTTACAAGCCGAATCTTGTCTGCGAAATGTTGTCCAACCCTGCGAGTGGGTTGCGGGCGCATACAACTTTTGGTTGTGATTGTTTTGGCGGGTCGTGGAATTCCAATATAGTTTTTGTGGCAAAATTGTTGTCGATTTATTGATACAACATCCCGGGACAGACCGTGAATACAACTTTCAAGGTAAGTTGATCGCACCAACGAGCCATCTTGCACAACTCGGAATGACCTATAATTTTTCGGGTGCATAAATGGAGTGAGGATGAACTATTATGTACTTTATGCTCCAAGAATAATGCATCCGCTGGTGAAAATGTGAGGTGGTAGTGAGATGGGTGATAGACCATGTAAAGCATCAACTCTTGGGTTTCGTTGCAACGATGAGCCTCCCCCTTGTGTCGTGGCTGAACCTGTAGTCTTTCTAGTGTGTAATGGAAGGATGGTGCATTGTTCTATATGTTATTGTCCATATATCAGTCCGTAGGTGAACTCACGGAAGGGTGGCAGAGTATACTTCAAGCATAAAATCGTCCGAAACTCAATTTTACATGCCGGATCTTGTCTCCGAAATGTTGTCGAACCCTGCGAGTGGGTTGCGGGCGCATACACCTTTTGGTTGTGAATGTTTTGCCGGGTCATGGAGATGCAATGTTGTTTTTGTGGCAAAATTGTTGCCGGTTTATGGATACAACATCCCGGGATAGACCGTGAATACAACTTTTAAGGTAAGTCGATTGCACCGACGAGCCATCTTGCACAACTCGGAATGACCTATAATTTTTTTGGTGCATAAATGGAGTGAGGATGAACTGCTATGTACTTTATGCTCCAAGAATAATGCATCCGCTGGTGAAAACGTGAGGGTGGTAGCGAGATGGGTGAATGACCATGTAAAGCATCAATTCTTGGGTTTCGATGCGACGAAGAGCCTCCTCCTTGTGTCGTGACTGAACCTGTAGTCTTTCTAGTACGTAAGGGAAGGATGGTGCATTGTTCTATATGTTATTTTCCATATATTAGCCCGAAGGTGAGCTCACGGAAGGGTGGTAGATGGTGGCAGAGTATACCACAAGCATAAAATTGTCCAGAACTCAATTTTCCATGCCGGATCTTGCCTCTGAAATGTTGTCGAAGCACGAGAGTTGGTTACGGGCGCATAAAACTTTTGGTTGTGATAGTATTGGCGGGTCATGGAGCTCCAATGGAGTTTTTATGGCAAAATTGTTGCCGGTTTATGGATACAACATCTCGGGACAGACCGTGAATACAGCTTTCAAGGTAAGTTGATCGCACCGACGAGCCATCTTGCACAACTCGGAATGACCTATAATAATTTTGCGGGTGCATAAATGGTGTGAGGATGAACTTTTATGTACTTTATGCTCCAAGAATAATGCATCCGCTGGTGAAAACGTGAGGGTGGTAGCGAGATGGGTGATTGACCATGTAAAGTACCAATTCTTGGGTTTTGATGCCATGAAGAGCCTCCTCCTTGTGTCATGACTGAACATGTAGTCTTTCTAGTGTATAATGGAAGGATGGTGCATTGTTCTATATGTTATTGTCCATATTTTATCCCGTAGGTGAGCTCATGAAAGGGTGGTAGATGGTGGAAGAGTATACCTCAAGCATAAAATCGTCTGGAACTCAGTTTTCCAAGCCGGATCTTGCCTCCGAAATGTTGTCGAAGCACGAGAGTTGGTTACGGGTGCATAAAACTTTTGGGTGTGATAGTATTGGCGGGTCATGGAGCTCCAATTGAGTTTTTGTGGGAAAATTGTTGCCGTTTTGTGGATACAACATCGCGGGACAGACTGTGAATACAACTTTCAAGGAAAGATGATTGCACCGACGACCGATCTTGCACAACTCGGAATGACCTATAATTTTTCGAGTGCATAAACTGAGTGAGGATGAACTGTTATGTACTTTATGATCCAAGAATAATGCATCCGCTGGTGAAAATGTGAGGGTGGTAGCAAGATGGGTGATAGACCATGTAAAGCATCAACTCTTGGGTTTCGATGCAACGACGAGCCTCCCCCTTGTGTCGTGACTGAACCTGTAGTCTTTCTAATGTGTAATGGAAGGATGGTGCATTGTTCTATATGTTATTGTCCATATATCAATCCGTAGGTGAACTCACGGAAGGGTGGCAGAGTATACTTGAAGCATAAAATCGTCCGGAACTCAATTTTACAAGCCGAATCTTGTCTGCGAAATGTTGTCGAACCCTGCCAGTGGGTTGCAGGCGCATACAACTTTTGGTTGTGATTGTTTTGGCGGGTCATGGAATTCCAATATAGTTTTTGTGGCAAAATTGTTGCCGATTTATTGATACAACATCCCGGGACAGACCGTGAATACAACTTTCAAGGTAAGTTGATCGCACCAACGAGCCATCTTGCACAACTCGGAATGACCTATAATTTTTCGGGTGCATAAATGGAGTGAGGATGAACTATTATGTACTTTATGCTCCAAGAATAATGCATTCGCTGGTGAACGTAAGGGTGGTAGCGAGATGGGTGACTGACCATGTAAAGCACCAATTCTTGGGTTTCGATGCGACGAAGAGCCTCCTTATTGTGTCGTGACTGAACCTGTAGTCTTTCTAGTGTGTAAGGGAAGGATGGTGCATTGTTCTATATGTTATTTTCAATATATATTAGCCCGTAGGTGAGCTCACGGAAGGGTGGTAGATAGTGGCAGAGTATACCTCAAGCATAAAATGGTCTGGAACTCAATTTTTCAAGCGGATCTTGCCTCCGAAATGTTGTCGAAGCACGAGAGTTGGTTACGGGTGCATAAAACTTTTGGTTGTGATAGTATTGGCGGGTCATGGAGCTCCAATGGAGTTTTTGTGGGAAAATTGTTGCCGTTTTATGGATACAACATCGCGGGACAGACTGTGAATACAACTTTCAAGGAAAGATGATCGCACCGACGACCCATCTTGCACAACTCGGAATGACCTATAATTTTTCGAGTGCATAAACTGAGTGAGGATGAACTGTTATGTACTTTATGATCCAAGAATAATGCATCCGCTGGTGAAAATGTGACGGTGGTAGCGAGATTGGTGATAGACCATGTAAAGCATCAACTCTTGGGTTTCGATGCAACGACGAGCCTCCCCCTTGTGTCGTGACTGAACCTGTAGTCTTTGTAATGTGTAATGGAAGGATGGTGCATTGTTCTATATGTTATTGTCCATATATCAATCCGTAGGTGAACTCACGGAAGGGTGGCAGAGTATACTTGAAGCATAAAATCGTCCGGAACTCAATTTTACAAGCCGAATCTTGTCTGCGAAATGTTGTCGAACCCTGCGAGTGGGTTGCGGCCGCATACAACTTTTGGTTGTGATTGTTTTGGCGGGTCATGGAATTCCAATATAGTTTTTGTGGCAAAATTGTTGTCGATTTATTGATACAACATCCCGGGACAGACCGTGAATACAACTTTCAAGGTAAGTTGATCGCACCAACGAGCCATCTTGCACAACTCGGAATGACCTATAATTTTTCGGGTGCATAAATGGAGTGAGGATGAACTATTATGTACTTTATGCTCCAAGAATAATGCATCCGCTGGTGAAAATGTGAGGTGGTAGTGAGATGGGTGATAGACCATGTAAAGCATCAACTCTTGGGTTTCGATGCAACGATGAGCCTCCCCCTTGTGTCGTGGCTGAACCTGTAGTCTTTCTAGTGTGTAATGGAAGGATGGTGCATTGTTCTATATGTTATTGTCCATATATCAGTCCGTAGGTGAACTCACGGAAGGGTGGCAGAGTATACTTCAAGCATAAAATCGTCCCAAACTCAATTTTACATGCCGGATCTTGTCTCCGAAATGTTGTCGAACCCTGCGAGTGGGTTGCGGGTGCATACACCTTTTGGTTGTGATTGTTTTGCCGGGTCATGGAGATGCAATGTTGTTTTTGTGGCAAAATTGTTGCCGGTTTATGGATACAACATCCCGGGATAGACCGTGAATACAACTTTTAAGGTAAGTCGATTGCACCGACGAGCCATCTTGCACAACTCGGAATGACCTATAATTTTTTTGGTGCATAAATGGAGTGATGATGAACTGCTATGTACTTTAATCTCCAAGAATAATGCATCCGCTGGTGAAAACGTGAGGGTGGTAGCGAGATGGGTGAATGACCATGTAAAGCATTAATTCTTGGGTTTCGATGCGACGAAGAGCCTCCTCCTTGTGTCGTGACTGAACCTGTAGTCTTTCTAGTACGTAAGGGAAGGATCGTGCATTGTTCTATATGTTATTTTCCATATATTAGCCCGGAGGTGAGCTCACGGAAGGGTGGTAGATGGTGGCAGAGTATACCACAAGCATAAAATTGTCCGGAACTCAATTTTCCATGCCGGATCTTGCCTCTGAAATGTTGTCGAAGCACGAGAGTTGGTTACGGGCGCATAAAACTTTTGGTTGTGATAGTATTGGCGGGTCATGGAGCTCCAATGGAGTTTTTATGGCAAAATTGTTGCCGGTTTATGGATACAACATCTCGGGACAGACCGTGAATACAACTTTCAAGGTAAGTTGATCGCACCGACGAGCCATCTTGCACAACTCGGAATGACCTATAATAATTTTGCGGGTGCATAAATGGTGTGAGGATGAACTTTTATGTACTTTATGCTCCAAGAATAATGCATCCGCTGGTGAAAACGTGAGGGTGGTAGCGAGATGGGTGATTGAACATGTAAAGTACCAATTCTTGGGTTTTGATGCCATGAAGAGCCTCCTCCTTGTGTCATGACTGAACATGTAGTCTTTCTAGTGTATAATGGAAGGATGGTGCATTGTTCTATATGTTATTGTCCATATTTTAGCCCGTAGGTGAGCTCACGGAAGGGTGGTAGATGGTGGCAGAGTATACCTCAAGCATAAAATCGTCTGGAACTCAGTTTTCCAAGTCGGATCTTGCCTCCGAAATGTTGTCGAAGCACGAGAGTTGGTTACGGGTGCATAAAACTTTTGGGTGTGATAGTATTGGTGGGTCATGGAGCTCCAATGGAGTTTTTGTGGGAAAATTGTTGCCGTTTTATGGATACAACATCGCGGGACAGACTGTGAATACAACTTTCAAGGAAAGATGATCGCACCGACGACCCATCTTGCACAACTCGGAATGACCTATAATTTTTCGAGTGCATAAACTGAGTGAGGATGAACTGTTATGTACTTTATGATCCAAGAATAATGCATCCGCTGGTGAAAATGTGAGGGTGGTAGCAAGATGGGTGATAGACCATGTAAAGCATCAACTCTTGGGTTTCGATGCAACGACGAGCCTCCCCCTTGTGTCGTGACTGAACCTGTAGTATTTCTAATGTGTAATGGAAGGATGGTGCATTGTTCTATATGTTATTGTCCATATATCAATCCGTAGGTGAACTCACGGAAGGGTGGCAGAGTATACTTGAAGCATAAAATCGTTCGGAACTCAATTTTACAAGCCGAATCATGTCTGCGAAATGTTGTCGAACCCTGCCAGTGGGTTGCGGGCGCATACAACTTTTGGTTGTGATTGTTTTGGCGGGTCATGGAATTCCAATATAGTTTTTGTGGCAAAATTGTTGCCGATTTATTGATACAACATCCCGGGACAGACCGTGAATACAACTTTCAAGGTAAGTTGATCGCACCAACGAGCCATCTTGCACAACTCGGAATGACCTATGATTTTTCGGGTGCATAAATGGAGTGAGGATGAACTATTATGTACTTTATGCTCCAAGAATAATGCATCCGCTGGTGAACGTAAGGGTGGTAGCGAGATGGGTGACTGACCATGTAAAGCACCAATTCTTGGGTTTCGATGCGACGAAGAGCCTCCTTATTGTGTCGTGACTGAACCTGTAGTCTTTCTAGTGTGTAAGGGAAGGATGGTGCATTGTTCTATATGTTATTTTCAATATATATTAGCCCGTAGGTGAGCTCACGGAAGGGTGGTAGATAGTGGCAGAGTATACCTCAAGCATAAAATGGTTTGGAACTCAATTTTTCAAGCGGATCTTGCCTCCGAAATGTTGTCGAAGCACGAGAGTTGGTTACGGGTGCATAAAACTTTTGGTTGTGATAGTATTGGCGGGTCATGGAGCTCCAATGGAGTTTTTGTGGGAAAATTGTTGCCGTTTTATGGATACAACATCGCGGGACAGACTGTGAATACAACTTTCAAGGAAAGATGATCGCACCGACGACCCATCTTGCACAACTCGGAATGACCTATAATTTTCCGAGTGCATAAACTGAGTGAGGATGAACTGTTATGTACTTTATGATCCAAGAATAATGCATCCGCTGGTGAAAATGTGACGGTGGTAGCGAGATTGGTGATAGACCATGTAAAGCATCAACTCTTGGGTTTCGATGCAACGACGAGCCTCCCTATTGTGTCGTGACTGAACCTGTAGTCTTTGTAATGTGTAATGGAAGGATGGTGCATTGTTCTATATGTTATTGTCCATATATCAATCCGTAGGTGAACTCACGGAAGGGTGGTAGAGTATACTTGAAGCATAAAATCGTCCGGAACTCAATTTTACAAGCCGAATCTTGTCTGCGAAATGTTGTCGAACCCTGCGAGTGGGTTGCGGCCGCATACAACTTTTGGTTGTGATTGTTTTGGCGGGTCATGGAATTCCAATATAGTTTTTGTGGCAAAATTGTTGTCGATTTATTGATACAACATCCCGGGACAGACCGTGAATACAACTTTCAAGGTAAGTTGATCGCACCAACGAGCCATCTTGCACAACTCGGAATGACCTATAATTTTTCGGGTGCATAAATGGAGTGAGGATGAACTATTATGTACTTTATGCTCCAAGAATAATGCATCCGCTGGTGAAAATGTGAGGTGGTAGTGAGATGGGTGATAGACCATGTAAAGCATCAACTCTTGGGTTTCGATGCAACGATGAGCCTCCCCCTTGTGTCGTGGCTGAACCTGTAGTCTTTCTAGTGTGTAATGGAAGGATGGTGCATTGTTCTATATGTTATTGTCCATATATCAGTCCGTAGGTGAACTCACGGAAGGGTGGCAGAGTATACTTCAAGCATAAAATCGTCCGAAACTCAATTTTACATGCCGGATCTTGTCTCCGAAATGTTGTCGAACCCTGCGAGTGGGTTGCGGGCGCATACACCTTTTGGTTGTGATTGTTTTGCCGGGTCATGGAGATGCAATGTTGTTTTTGTGGCAAAATTGTTGCCGGTTTATGGATACAACATCCCGGGATAGACCGTGAATACAACTTTTAAGGTAAGTCGATTGCACCGACGAGCCATCTTGCACAACTCGGAATGACCTATAATTTTTTTGGTGCATAAATGGAGTGAGGATGAACTGCTATGTACTTTATGCTCCAAGAATAATGCATCCGCTGGTGAAAACGTGAGGGTGGTAGTGAGATGGGTGAATGACCATGTAAAGCATTAATTCTTGGGTTTCGATGCGACGAAGAGCCTCCTCCTTGTGTCGTGACTGAACCTGTAGTCTTTCTAGTACGTAAGGGAAGGATGGTGCATTGTTCTATATGTTATTTTCCATATATTAGCCCGGAGGTGAGCTCACGGAAGGGTGGTAGATGGTGGCAGAGTATACCACAAGCATAAAATTGTCCGGAACTCAATTTTCCATACCGGATCTTGCCTCTGAAATGTTGTCGAAGCACGAGAGTTGGTTACGGGCGCATAAAACTTTTGGTTGTGATAGTATTGGCGGGTCATGGAGCTCCAATGGAGTTTTTATGTCAAAATTGTTGCCGGTTTATGGATACAACATCTCGGGACAGACCGTGAATACAACTTTCAAGGTAAGTTGATCGCACCGACGAGCCATCTTGCACAACTCGGAATGACCTATAATAATTTTGCGGGTGCATAAATGGTGTGAGGATGAACTTTTATGTACTTTATGCTCCAAGAATAATGCATCCGCTGGTGAAAACGTGAGGGTGGTAGCGAGATGGGTGATTGACCATGTAAAGTACCAATTCTTGGGTTTTGATGCCATGAAGAGCCTCCTCCTTGTGTCATGACTGAACATGTAGTCTTTCTAGTGTATAATGGAAGGATGGTGCATTGTTCTATATGTTATTGTCCATATTTTAGCCCGTAGGTGAGCTCACGGAAGGGTGGTAGATGGTGGCAGAGTATACCTCAAGCATAAAATCGTCTGGAACTCAGTTTTCCAAGCCGGATCTTGCCTCCGAAATGTTGTCGAAGCACGAGAGTTGGTTACGGGTGCATAAAACTTTTGGGTGTGATAGTATTGGCGGGTCATGGAGCTCCAATGGAGTTTTTGTGGGAAAATTGTTGCCGTTTTATGGATACAACATCGCGGGACAGACTATGAATACAACTTTCAAGGAAAGATGATCGCACCGACGACCCATCTTGCACAACTCGGAATGACCTATAATTTTTCGAGTGCATAAACTGAGTGAGGATGAACTGTTATGTACTTTATGATCCAAGAATAATGCATCCGCTGGTGAAAATGTGAGGGTGGTAGCAAGATGGGTGATAGACCATGTAAAGCATCAACTCTTGGGTTTCGATGCAACGACGAGCCTCCCCCTTGTGTCGTGACTGAACCTGTAGTCTTTCTAATGTGTAATGGAAGGATGGTGCATTGTTCTATATGTTATTGTCCATATATCAATCCGTAGGTGAACTCACGGAAGGGTGGCAGAGTATACTTGAAGCATAAAATCGTTCGGAACTCAATTTTACAAGCCGAATCATGTCTGCGAAATGTTGTCGAACCCTGCCAGTGGGTTGCGGGCGCATACAACTTTTGGTTGTGATTGTTTTGGCGGGTCATGGAATTCCAATATAGTTTTTGTGGCAAAATTGTTGCCGATTTATTGATACAACATCCCGGGACAGACCGTGAATACAACTTTCAAGGTAAGTTGATCGCACCAACGAGCCATCTTGCACAACTCGGAATGACCTATGATTTTTCGGGTGCATAAATGGAGTGAGGATGAACTATTATGTACTTTATGCTCCAAGAATAATGCATCCGCTGGTGAACGTAAGGGTGGTAGCGAGATGGGTGACTGACCATGTAAAGCACCAATTCTTGGGTTTCGATGCGACGAAGAGCCTCCTTATTGTGTCGTGACTGAACCTGTAGTCTTTCTAGTGTGTAAGGGAAGGATGGTGCATTGTTCTATATGTTATTTTCAATATATATTAGCCCGTAGGTGAGCTCACGGAAGGGTGGTAGATAGTGGCAGAGTATACCTCAAGCATAAAATGGTCTGGAACTCAATTTTTCAAGCGGATCTTGCCTCCGAAATGTTGTCGAAGCACGAGAGTTGGTTACGGGTGCATAAAACTTTTGGTTGTGATAGTATTGGCGGGTCATGGAGCTCCAATGGAGTTTTTGTGGGAAAATTGTTGCCGTTTTATGGATACAACATCGCGGGACAGACTGTGAATACAACTTTCAAGGAAAGATGATCGCACCGACGACCCATCTTGCACAACTCGGAATGACCTATAATTTTTCGAGTGCATAAACTGAGTGAGGATGAACTGTTATGTACTTTATGATCCAAGAATAATGCATCCGCTGGTGAAAATGTGACGGTGGTAGCGAGATTGGTGATAGACCATGTAAAGCATCAACTCTTGGGTTTCGATGCAACGACGAGCCTCCCCCTTGTGTCGTGACTGAACCTGTAGTCTTTGTAATGTGTAATGGAAGGATGGGGCATTGTTCTATATGTTATTGTCCATATATAAATCCGTAGGTGAACTCACGGAAGGGTGGCTGAGTGTACTTGAAGCATAAAATCGTCCGGAACTCAATTTTACAAGCCGAATCTTGTCTGCGAAATGTTGTCGAACCCTGCGAGTGGGTTGCGGCCGCATACAACTTTTGGTTGTGATTGTTTTGGCGGGTCATGGAATTCCAATATAGTTTTTGTGGCAAAATTGTTGTCGATTTATTGATACAACATCCCGGGACAGACCGTGAATACAACTTTCAAGGTAAGTTGATCGCACCAACGAGCCATCTTGCGCAACTCGGAATGACCTATAATTTTTCGGGTGCATAAATGGAGTGAGGATGAACTATTATGTACTTTATGCTCCAAGAATAATGCATCCGCTGGTGAAAATGTGAGGTGGTAGTGAGATGGGTGATAGACCATGTAAAGCATCAACTCTTGGGTTTCGATGCAACGATGAGCCTCCCCCTTGTGTCGTGGCTGAACCTGTAGTCTTTCTAGTGTGTAATGGAAGGATGGTGCATTGTTCTATATGTTATTGTCCATATATCAGTCCGTAGGTGAACTCACGGAAGGGTGGCAGAGTATACTTCAAGCATAAAATCGTCCGAAACTCAATTTTACATGCCGGATCTTGTCTCCGAAATGTTGTCGAACCCTGCGAGTGGGTTGCGAGCGCATACACCTTTTGGTTGTGATTGTTTTGCCGGGTCATGGAGATGCAATGTTGTTTTTGTGGCAAAATTGTTGCCGGTTTATGGATACAACATCCCGGGATAGACCGTGAATACAACTTTTAAGGTAAGTCGATTGCACCGACGAGCCATCTTGCACAACTCGGAATGACCTATAATTTTTTTGGTGCATAAATGGAGTGATGATGAACTGCTATGTACTTTATGCTCCAAGAATAATGCATCCGCTGGTGAAAACGTGAGGGTGGTAGCGAGATGGGTGAATGACCATGTAAAGCATTAATTCTTGGGTTTCGATGCGACGAAGAGCCTCCTCCTTGTGTCGTGACTGAACCTGTAGTCTTTCTAGTACGTAAGGGAAGGATGGTGCATTGTTCTATATGTTATTTTCCATATATTAGCCCGGAGGTGAGCTCACGGAAGGGTGGTAGATGGTGGCAGAGTATACCACAAGCATAAAATTGTCCGGAACTCAATTTTCCATGCCGGATCTTGCCTCTGAAATGTTGTCGAAGCACGAGAGTTGGTTACGGGCGCATAAAACTTTTGGTTGTGATAGTATTGGCGGGTCATGGAGCTCCAATGGAGTTTTTATGTCAAAATTGTTGCCGGTTTATGGATACAACATCTCGGGACAGACCGTGAATACAACTTTCAAGGTAAGTTGATCGCACCGACGAGCCATCTTGCACAACTCGGAATGACCTATAATAATTTTGCGGGTGCATAAATGGTGTGAGGATGAACTTTTATGTACTTTATGCTCCAAGAATAATGCATCCGCTGGTGAAAACGTGAGGGTGGTAGCGAGATGGGTGATTGACCATGTAAAGTACCAATTCTTGGGTTTTGATGCCATGAAGAGCCTCCTCCTTGTGTCATGACTGAACATGTAGTCTTTCTAGTGTATAATGGAAGGATGGTGCATTGTTCTATATGTTATTGTCCATATTTTAGCCCGTAGGTGAGCTCACGGAAGGGTGGTAGATGGTGGCAGAGTATACCTCAAGCATAAAATCGTCTGGAACTCAGTTTTCCAAGCCGGATCTTGCCTCCGAAATGTTGTCGAAGCACGAGAGTTGGTTACGGGTGCATAAAACTTTTGGGTGTGATAGTATTGGCGGGTCATGGAGCTCCAATGGAGTTTTTGTGGGAAAATTGTTGCCGTTTTATGGATACAACATCGCGGGACAGACTGTGAATACAACTTTCAAGGAAAGATGATCGCACTGACGACCCATCTTGCACAACTCGGAATGACCTATAATTTTTCGAGTGCATAAACTGAGTGAGGATGAACTGTTATGTACTTTATGATCCAAGAATAATGCATCCGCTGGTGAAAATGTGAGGGTGGTAGCAAGATGGGTGATAGACCATGTAAAGCATCAACTCTTGGGTTTCGATGCAACGACGAGCCTCCCCCTTGTGTCGTGACTGAACCTGTAGTCTTTCTAATGTGTAATGGAAGGATGGTGCATTGTTCTATATGTTATTGTCCATATATCAATCCGTAGGTGAACTCACGGAAGGGTGGCAGAGTATACTTGAAGCATAAAATCGTTCGGAACTCAATTTTACAAGCCGAATCATGTCTGCGAAATGTTGTCGAACCCTGCCAGTGGGTTGCGGGCGCATACAACTTTTGGTTGTGATTGTTTTGGCGGGTCATGGAATTCCAATATAGTTTTTGTGGCAAAATTGTTGCCGATTTATTGATACAACATCCCGGGACAGACCGTGAATACAACTTTCAAGGTAAGTTGATCGCACCAACGAGCCATCTTGCACAACTCGGAATGACCTATGATTTTTCGGGTGCATAAATGGAGTGAGGATGAACTATTATGTACTTTATGCTCCAAGAATAATGCATCCGCTGGTGAACGTAAGGGTGGTAGCGAGATGGGTGACTGACCATGTAAAGCACCAATTCTTGGGTTTCGATGCGACGAAGAGCCTCCTTATTGTGTCGTGACTGAACCTGTAGTCTTTCTAGTGTGTAAGGGAAGGATGGTGCATTGTTCTATATGTTATTTTCAATATATATTAGCCCGTAGGTGAGCTCACGGAAGGGTGGTAGATAGTGGCAGAGTATACCTCAAGCATAAAATGGTCTGGAACTCAATTTTTCAAGCGGATCTTGCCTCCGAAATGTTGTCGAAGCACGAGAGTTGGTTACGGGTGCATAAAACTTTTGGTTGTGATAGTATTGGCGGGTCATGGAGCTCCAATGGAGTTTTTGTGGGAAAATTGTTGCCGTTTTATGGATACAACATCGCGGGACAGACTGTGAATACAACTTTCAAGGAAAGATGATCGCACCGACGACCCATCTTGCACAACTCGGAATGACCTATAATTTTTCGAGTGCATAAACTGAGTGAGGATGAACTGTTATGTACTTTATGATCCAAGAATAATGCATCCGCTGGTGAAAATGTGACGGTGGTAGCGAGATTGGTGATAGACCATGTAAAGCATCAACTCTTGGGTTTCGATGCAACGACGAGCCTCCCCCTTGTGTCGTGACTGAACCTGTAGTCTTTGTAATGTGTAATGGAAGGATGGGGCATTGTTCTATATGTTATTGTCCATATATCAATCCGTAGGTGAACTCACGGAAGGGTGGCAGAGTGTACTTGAAGCATAAAATCGTCCGGAACTCAATTTTACAAGCCGAATCTTGTCTGCGAAATGTTGTCGAACCCTGCGAGTGGGTTGCGGCCGCATACAACTTTTGGTTGTGATTGTTTTGGCGGGTCATGGAATTCCAATATAGTTTTTGTGGCAAAATTGTTGTCGATTTATTGATACAACATCCCGGGACAGACCGTGAATACAACTTTCAAGGTAAGTTGATCGCACCAACGAGCCATCTTGCGCAACTCGGAATGACCTATAATTTTTCGGGTGCATAAATGGAGTGAGGATGAACTATTATGTACTTTATGCTCCAAGAATAATGCATCCGCTGGTGAAAATGTGAGGTGGTAGTGAGATGGGTGATAGACCATGTAAAGCATCAACTCTTGGGTTTCGATGCAACGATGAGCCTCCCCCTTGTGTCGTGGCTGAACCTGTAGTCTTTCTAGTGTGTAATGGAAGGATGGTGCATTGTTCTATATGTTATTGTCCATATATCAGTCCGTAGGTGAACTCACGGAAGGGTGGCAGAGTATACTTCAAGCATAAAATCGTCCGAAACTCAATTTTACATGCCGGATCTTGTCTCCGAAATGTTGTCAAACCCTGCGAGTGGGTTGCGGGCGCATACACCTTTTGGTTGTGATTGTTTTGCCGGGTCATGGAGATGCAATGTTGTTTTTGTGGCAAAATTGTTGCCGGTTTATGGATACAACATCCCGGGATAGACCGTGAATACAACTTTTAAGGTAAGTCGATTGCACCGACGAGCCATCTTGCACAACTCGGAATGACCTATAATTTTTTTGGTGCATAAATGGAGTGATGATGAACTGCTATGTGCTTTAATCTCCAAGAATAATGCATCCGCTGGTGAAAACGTGAGGGTGGTAGCGAGATGGGTGAATGACCATGTAAAGCATTAATTCTTGGGTTTCGATGCGACGAAGAGCCTCCTCCTTGTGTCGTGACTGAACCTGTAGTCTTTCTAGTACGTAAGGGAAGGATCGTGCATTGTTCTATATGTTATTTTCCATATATTAGCCCGGAGGTGAGCTCACGGAAGGGTGGTAGATGGTGGCAGAGTATACCACAAGCATAAAATTGTCCGGAACTCAATTTTCCATGCCGGATCTTGCCTCTGAAATGTTGTCGAAGCACGAGAGTTGGTTACGGGCGCATAAAACTTTTGGTTGTGATAGTATTGGCGGGTCATGGAGCTCCAATGGAGTTTTTATGGCAAAATTGTTGCCGGTTTATGGATACAACATCTCGGGACAGACCGTGAATACAACTTTCAAGGTAAGTTGATCGCACCGACGAGCCATCTTGCACAACTCGGAATGACCTATAATAATTTTGCGGGTGCATAAATGGAGTGAGGATGAACTGTTATGTACTTTATGCTCCAAGAATAATGCATCCGCTGGTGAAAACGTGAGGGTGGTAGCGAGATGGGTGATTGACCATGTAAAGTACCAATTCTTGGGTTTTGATGCCATGAAGAGCCTCCTCCTTGTGTCATGACTGAACATGTGTTCTTTCTAGTGTATAATGGAAGGATGGTGCATTGTTCTATATGTTATTGTCCATATTTTAGCCCGTAGGTGAGCTCACGGAAGGGTGGTAGATGGTGGCAGGGTATACCTCAAGCATAAAATCGTCTGGAACTCAGTTTTCCAAGCCGGATCTTGCCTCCGAAATGTTGTCGAAGCACGAGAGTTGGTTACGGGTGCATAAAACTTTTGGTTGTGATAGTATTGGCGGGTCATGGAGCTCCAATGGAGTTTTTGTGGGAAAATTGTTGCCGTTTTATGGATACAACATCGCGGGACAGACTGTGAATACAACTTTCAAGGAAAGATGATCGCACCGACGACCCATCTTGCACAACTCGGAATGACCTATAATTTTTCGAGTGCATAAACTGAGTGAGGATGAACTGTTATGTACTTTATGATCCAAGAATAATGCATCCGCTGGTGAAAATGTGAGGGTGGTAGAAAGATGGGTGATAGACCATGTAAAGCATCAACTCTTGGGTTTTGATGCAACGACGAGCCTCCCCCTTGTGTCGTGACTGAACCTGTAGTCTTTCTAATGTGTAATGGAAGGATGGTGCATTGTTCTATATGGTATTGTCCATATATCAATCCGTAGGTGAACTCACGGAAGGGTGGCAGAGTATACTTGAAGCATAAAATCGTCCGGAACTCAATTTTACAAGCCGAATCATGTCTGCGAAATGTTGTCGAACCCTGCCAGTGGGTTGCGGGCGCATACAACTTTTGGTTGTGATAGTTTTGGCGGGTCATGGAATTCCAATATAGTTTTTGTGGCAAAATTGTTGCCGATTTATTGATACAACATCCCGGGATAGACCGTGAATACAACTTTCAAGGTAAGTTGATCGCACCAACGAGCCATCTTGCACAACTCGGAATGACCTATGATTTTTCGGGTGCATAAATGGAGTGAGGATGAACTATTATGTACTTTATGCTCCAAGAATAATGCATCCGCTGGTGAACGTAAGGGTGGTAGCGAGATGGGTGACTGACCATGTAAAGCACCAATTCTTGGGTTTCGATGCGACGAAGAGCCTCCTTATTGTGTCGTGACTGAACCTGTAGTCTTTCTAGTGTGTAAGGGAAGGATGGTGCATTGTTCTATATGTTATTTTCAATATATATTAGCCCGTAGGTGAGCTCACGGAAGGGTGGTAGATAGTGGCAGAGTATACCTCAAGCATAAAATGGTCTGGAACTCAATTTTTCAAGCGGATCTTGCCTCCGAAATGTTGTCGAAGCACGAGAGTTGGTTACGGGTGCATAAAACTTTTGGTTGTGATAGTATTGGCGGGTCATGGAGCTCCAATGGAGTTTTTGTGGGAAAATTGTTGCCGTTTTATGGATACAACATCGCGGGACAGACTGTGAATACAACTTTCAAGGAAAGATGATCGCACCGACGACCCATCTTGCACAACTCGGAATCACCTATAATTTTTCGAGTGCTTAAACTGAGTGAGGATGAACTGTTATGTACTTTATGATCCAAGAATAATGCATCCGCTGGTGAAAATGTGACGGTGGTAGCGAGATTGGTGATAGACCATGTAAAGCATCAACTCTTGGGTTTCGATGCAACGACGAGCCTCCCCCTTGTGTCGTGACTGAACCTGTAGTCTTTGTAATGTGTAATGGAAGGATGGGGCATTGTTCTATATGTTATTGTCCATATATCAATCCGTAGGTGAACTCACGGAAGGGTGGCAGAGTGTACTTGAAGCATAAAATCGTCCGGAACTCAATTTTACAAGCCGAATCTTGTCTGCGAAATGTTGTCGAACCCTGGGAGTGGGTTGCGGCCGCATACAACTTTTGGTTGTGATTGTTTTGGCGGGTCATGGAATTCCAATATAGTTTTTGTGGCAAAATTGTTGTCGATTTATTGATACAACATCCCGGGACAGACCGTGAATACAACTTTCAAGGTAAGTTGATCGCACCAACGAGCCATCTTGCGCAACTCGGAATGACCTATAATTTTTCGGGTGCATAAATGGAGTGAGGATGAACTATTATGTACTTTATGCTCCAAGAATAATGCATCCGCTGGTGAAAATGTGAGGTGGTAGTGAGATGGGTGATAGACCATGTAAAGCATCAACTCTTGGGTTTCGATGCAACGATGAGCCTCCCCCTTGTGTCGTGGCTGAACCTGTAGTCTTTCTAGTGTGTAATGGAAGGATGGTGCATTGTTCTATATGTTATTGTCCATATATCAGTCCGTAGGTGAACTCACGGAAGGGTGGCAGAGTATACTTCAAGCATAAAATCGTCCGAAACTCAATTTTACATGCCGGATCTTGTCTCCGAAATGTTGTCGAACCCTGCGAGTGGGTTGCGGGCGCATACACCTTTTGGTTGTGATTGTTTTGCCGGGTCATGGAGATGCAATGTTGTTTTTGTGGCAAAATTGTTGCCGGTTTATGGATACAACATCCCGGGATAGACCGTGAATACAACTTTTAAGGTAAGTCGATTGCACCGACGAGCCATCTTGCACAACTCGGAATGACCTATAATTTTTTTGGTGCATAAATGGAGTGAGGATGAACTGCTATGTACTTTATGCTCCAAGAATAATGCATCCGCTGGTGAAAACGTGAGGGTGGTAGTGAGATGGGTGAATGACCATGTAAAGCATCAATTCTTGGGTTTCGATGCGACGAAGAGCCTCCTCCTTGTGTTGTGACTGAACCTGTAGTCTTTCTAGTACGTAAGGGAAGGATGGTGCATTGTTCTATATGTTATTTTCCATATATTAGCCCGGAGGTGAGCTCACGGAAGGGTGGTAGATGGTGGCAGAGTATACCACAAGCATAAAATTGTCCGGAACTCAATTTTCCATGCCGGATCTTGCCTCTGAAATGTTGTCGAAGCACGAGAGTTGGTTACGGGCGCATAAAACTTTTGGTTGTGATAGTATTGGCGGGTCATGGAGCTCCAATGGAGTTTTTATGGCAAAATTGTTGCCGGTTTATGGATACAACATCTCGGGACAGACCGTGAATACAACTTTCAAGGTAAGTTGATCGCACCGACGAGCCATCTTGCACAACTCGGAATGACCTATAATAATTTTGCGGGTGCATAAATGGAGTGAGGATGAACTGTTATGTACTTTATGCTCCAAGAATAATGTATCCGCTGGTGAAAACGTGAGGGTGGTAGCGAGATGGGTGATTGACCATGTAAAGTATCAATTCTTGGGTTTTGATGCCATGAAGAGCCTCCTCCTTGTGTCATGACTGAACATGTGTTCTTTCTAGTGTATAATGGAAGGATGGTGCATTGTTCTATATGTTATTGTCCATATTTTAGCCCGTAGGTGAGCTCACGGAAGGGTGGTAGATGGTGGCAGGGTATACCTCAAGCATAAAATCGTCTGGAACTCAGTTTTCCAAGCCGGATCTTGCCTCCGAAATGTTGTCGAAGCACGAGAGTTGGTTACGGGTGCATAAAACTTTTGGTTGTGATAGTATTGGCGGGTCATGGAGCTCCAATGGAGTTTTTGTGGGAAAATTGTTGCCGTTTTATGGATACAACATCGCGGGACAGACTGTGAATACAACTTTCAAGGAAAGATGATCGCACCGACGACCCATCTTGCACAACTCGGAATGACCTATAATTTTTCGAGTGCATAAACTGAGTGAGGATGAACTGTTATGTACTTTATGATCCAAGAATAATGCATCCGCTGGTGAAAATGTGAGGGTGGTAGCAAGATGGGTGATAGACCATGTAAAGCATCAACTCTTGGGTTTTGATGCAACGACGAGCCTCCCCCTTGTGTCGTGACTGAACCTGTAGTCTTTCTAATGTGTAATGGAAGGATGGTGCATTGTTCTATATGGTATTGTCCATATATCAATCCGTAGGTGAACTCACGGAAGGGTGGCAGAGTATACTTGAAGCATAAAATCGTCCGGAACTCAATTTTACAAGCCGAATCTTGTCTGCGAAATGTTGTCGAACCCTGCGAGTGGGTTGCGGGCGCATACAACTTTTGGTTGTGATTGTTTTGGCGGGTCATGGAATTCCAATATAGTTTTTGTGGCAAAATTGTTGCCGATTTATTGATACAACATCCCGGGATAGACCGTGAATACAACTTTCAAGGTATGTTGATCGCACCAACGAGCCATCTTGCACAACTCGGAATGACCTATAATTTTTCGGGTGCATAAATGGAGTGAGGATGAACTATTATGTACTTTATGCTCCAAGAATAATGCATCCGCTGGTGAATGTACGGGTGGTAGCGAGATGGGTGACTGACCATGTAAAGCACCAATTCTTGGGTTTCGTAGCGACGAAGAGCCTCCTCCTTGTGTCGTGACTGAACCTGTAGTCTTTCTAGTGTGTAAGGGAAGGATGGTGCATTGTTCTATATGTTATTTTCCATATATATTAGCCCGTAGGTGAGCTCACGGAAGGGTGGTAGATAGTGGCAGAGTATACCTCAAGCATAAAATGCTCTGGAACTCAATTTTTCAAGCGGATCTTGCCTCCGAAATTTTGTCGAAGCACGAGAGTTGGTTACGGGTGCATAAAAGTTTTGGTTGTGATAGTATTGGCGGGTCATGGAGCTCCAATGGAGTTTTTGTGGGAAAATTGTTGCCGTTTTATGGATACAACATCGCGGGACAGACTGTGAATACAACTTTCAAGGAAAGATGATCGCACCGACGACCCATCTTGCACAACTCGGAATGACCTATAATTTTTCGAGTGCACAAACTGAGTGAGGATGAACTATTATGTACTTTATGATCCAAGAATAATGCATCCTCTGGTGAAAATGTGAGGGTGGTAGCGAGATGGGTGATAGACCATGTAAAGCATCAACTCTTGGGTTTCGATGCAACGACGAGCCTCCCCCTTGTGTCGTGACTGAACCAGTAGTCTTTGTAATGTGTAATGGAAGGATGGTGCATTGTTCTATATGTTATTGTCCATATATCAATCCGTAGGTGAACTCACGGAAGGGTGGCAGAGTATACTTGCAGCATAAAATCGTCCGGAACTCAATTTTACAAGCCGAATCTTGTCTGCGAAATGTTGTCGAACCCTGCGAGTGGGTTGCAGGCGCATACAACTTTTGGTTGTGATTGTTTTGGAGGGTCATGGAATTCCAATATAGTTTTTGTGGAAAAATTGTTGTCGATTTATTGATACAACATCCCGGGACAGACCGTGAATACAACTTTCAAGGTAAGTTGATCGCACCAACGAGCCATCTTGCACAACTCGGAATGACATATAATTTTTCGGGTGCATAAATGGAGTGAGAATGAACTATTATGTACTTTATGCTCCAAGAATAATGCATCCGCTGGTGAAAATGTGAGGTGGTAGTGAGATGGGTGATAGACCATGTAAAGCATCAACTCTTGGGTTTTGATGCAACGATGAGCCTCCCCCTTGTGTCTTGGCTGAACCTGTAGTCTTTCTAGTGTGTAATGGAATGATGGTGCATTGTTCTATATGTTATTGTCCATATATCAGTCCGTAGGTGAACTCACGGAAGGGTGGCAGAGTATACTTCAAGGATAAAATCGTCCGAAACTCAATTTTACATGCCGGATCTTGTCTCCGAAATGTTGTCGAACCCTGCGAGTGGGTTGTGGGCGCATACACCTTTTGGTTGTGATTGTTTTGCTGGGTCATGGAGATGCAATGTAGTTTTTGTGGCAAAATTTTTGCCGGTTTATGGATACAACATCCCGGGATAGACCGTGAATACAACTTTTAAGGTAAGTCGATTGCACCGACGAGCCATCTTGCACAACTCGGAATGACCTATAATTTTTTGGGTGCATAAATGGAGTGAGGATGAACTGCTATGTACTTTATGCTCCAAGAATAATGCATCCGCTGGTGAAAACGTGAGGGTGGTAGCGAGATGGGTGAATGACCATGTAAAGCATCAATTCTTGGGTTTCGATGCGACGAAGAGCCTCCTCCTTGTGTCGTGACTGAACCTGTAGTCTTTCTAGTACGTAAGGGAAGGATGGTGCATTGTTCTATATGTTATTTTCCATATA
Organism: Aegilops umbellulata; assembly: GCA_032464435.1. Classification (NCBI taxonomy): domain Eukaryota; kingdom Viridiplantae; phylum Streptophyta; class Magnoliopsida; order Poales; family Poaceae; genus Aegilops; species Aegilops umbellulata. The sequence continues at coordinate 65,332,243 of CP136059.1, read as the reverse complement.
TTAGCCCGGAGGTGAGCTCACGGAAGGGTGGTAGATGGTGGCAGAGTATACCTCAAGCATAAAATCGTCTGGAACTCAGTTTTCCAAGCCGGATCTTGCCTCCGAAATGTTGTCGAAGCACGAGAATTGGTTACGGGTGCATAAAACTTTTGGTTGTGATAGTATTGGCGGGTCATGGAGCTCCAATGGAGTTTTTGTGGGAAAATTGTTCCCGTTTTATGGATACAACATCGCGGGACAAACTGTGAATACAACTTTCAAGGAAAGATGATCGCACCGACGACCCATCTTGCACAACTCGGAATGACCTATAATAATTTTGCGGGTGCATAAATGGAGTGAGGATGAACTGTTATGTACTTTATGATCCAAGAATAATGCATCCGCTGGTGAAAATGTGAGGGTGGTAGCAAGATGGGTGATAGACCATGTAAAGCATCAACTCTTGGGTTTCGATGCAACGACGAGCCTCCCCCTTGTGTCGTGACTGAACCAGTAGTGTTTCTAATGTGTAATGGAAGGATGGTGCATTGTTCTATATGTTATTGTCCATATATCAATCCGTAGGTGAACTCACGGAAGGGTGGCAGAGTATACTTGAAGCATAAAATCGTCCGGAACTCAATTTTACAAGCTGAATCTTGTCTCCAAAATGTTGTCGAACCCTGCGAGTGGGTTGCGGGTGCATACAACTTTTGGTTGTGATTGTTTTGGCGGGTCATGGAATTCCAATATAGTTTTTGTGGAAAAATTGTTGCCGATTTATTGATACAACATCCCGGGACAGACCGTGAATACAACTTTCAAGGTAAGTTGATCGCACCAACGAGCCATCTTGCACAACTCAGAATGACCTATAATTTTTCGGGTGCATAAATGGAGTGAGGATGAACTATTATGTACTTTATGCTCCAAGAATAATGCATCCGCTGGTGAACGTAAGGGTGGTAGCGAGATGGGTGACTGACCATGTAAAGCACCAATTCTTGGGTTTCGATGCGATGAAGAGCCTCCTCCTTGTGTCGTGACTGAACCTGTAGTCTTTCTAGTGTGTAAGGGAAGGATGGTGCATTGTTCTATATGTTATTTTCCGTATATATTAGCCCGTAGGTGAGCTCACGGAAGGGTGGTAGATAGTGGCAGAGTATACCTCAAGCATAAAATGGTCTGGAACTCAATTTTTCAAGCGGATCTTGCCTCTGAAATGTTGTCGAAGCACGAGAGTTGGTTACGGGCGCATAAAACTTTTGGTTGTGATAGTATTGGCGGGTCATGGAGCTCCAATGGAGTTTTTGTGGCAAAATTGTTGCTGTTTTATGGATACAACATCGCGGGACAGACCATGAATACAACTTTCATGGTAAGATGAGCGCACCGACGAGCCATCTTGCACAACTCGGAATGACCCATAATTTTTCGAGTGCATAAATGGAGTGAGGATGAAATGTTATGTACTTTATGATCCAAGAATAATGCACCCGCTGGTGAAAATGTGAGGGTGGTAGCGAGATGGGTGATAGACCATGTAAAGCATCAACTCTTGGGTTTCGATGCAACGACGAGCCTCCCCCTTGCGTCGTGACTGAAACTGTAGTCTTGCTAGTGTGTAATGGAAGGATGGTGCATTGTTCTATATGTTATTGTCCATATATCAGTTCGTAGATGAACTCACGGAAGGGTGGTAGAGGGTGCCAGAGTATACTTCAAGCATAAAATCGTCCGGAACTCAATTTTACAAGCCGGATGTTGTCTCCGAAATGTTGTCGAACCCTGCGAGTGGATTGCGGCCGCATACAACTTTTGGTTGTGATTGTTTTGGCAGGTCATGGAGATCCAATGGAGTTTTTGTGGCAAAATTGTTGCCGGCTTATGGATACAACATCCCGGGATAGACCGTGAATACAACTTTCAAGGTAAGCTGATAGCACCGACGAGCCATCTTGCACAACTCCGAATGACCTATAATTTTTCGGGTGCCTAAATGGAGTGAGGATGAACTATGATGGTGGTAGCGAGATGGGTGATTGACCATGTAAAGCGTCAATTCTTGGGTTTTGATGCGACGAAGAGCCTCTTCCTCGTGTCGTGACTGAACGTGTAGTCTTTCTAGTGTGTAAGGGAAGGATAGTGCATTGTTCTATATGTTATTTTCCATATATTAGCCCGTAGGTGAGCTCACGGAAGGGTGGTAGATGGTGGCAGAGTATACCTGAAGCATAATATCGTCCGGAACTCAATTTTCCAAGCCGAATCTTGCCTATGAAATGTTCTCGAAGCACGAGAGTAGGTTACGGGCGCATAAAACTTTTGGTTGTGATAGTATTGGCGGGTCATGGAGGTCCAGTGGAGTTTTTGTGGCAAAATTGTTGCCAGTTTATGGATACAACATCGCGGGACAGACCGTGAATACAACTTTCAAGGTAAGTTGATCGCACCGACGAGCCATCTTGCACAACTCGGAATGTGATAGAGCCGAGGGTGTCCCGTCTTTCGATGAGATGGTGGCTATCGTTTTGGAGGAAGTCGACTTTGACGATCCGACTACGAACGTGCGAGGACGTCGCGCCTTAGCAATCGCTAAACCAACTCCAAGAGGTTATTGACCACACGGGAGCACGATCAACCTGACCACGAAGGTCTGTTTCCTGGAGGCAAACGAAGATCAAGCAAGAAACTAAGATTGCAATCTGGATATTGCGAATAAAAGAGGAAGACTTTATTGATCAAGGTGAGGTTCTGTGACGCCTTGGTCTGGTCGTTGAACACAAACGAAGTACGCGAAGTTGCAGCTATGGCGAACTTTTAGTCTAAACAAAATCCAAAGTCTAAACGATGCCCTAGGGGCTGTATATATGGGGGAGAGGGGGGAATTTCGTGGCCCTTGGAGGAGGTGATGAGGACATGACTACCTTGGATACGACCAAAAATATTGCATACATGCATATTTGTCACGTAATTTCTAGTGTCAACTATTCAATAATCTATTTATATTATCCAGAACAAAAATACTTCACACACTTTTGTGTTTTGTCTAATTGCAGGTGTATGGGACATATGTACAATCCACATATGAAGATAAGGGGAAAAGACAAGTTTAGGTGCTGTTCAAAAAGTCCGTTCACGTCACTTTTGGGCCAAGAGAAGATAGAGTCCAAGTCTCTCACGTTCTGGATTCAGATTCGGACTGCACAAACATACCTGACTCTAAACGGCAAGAACTTTTTCATACGGGCTCCGAATTGGGTGATTCTTTGTTTGTTGGAAAGTAGATTTCGTCCTCTTTCCCCTCCAATTGGATTCACCTTTAAATTCGTCTGGAGCATTGAGATATGGACGAAACAATCTGACGCTGCAGCAGAATCTGAGTCAAACAACAAGTCCAAAGGTGTTGCATCACATCCACTTGGGCCCATTTGCCTTGTACGACATAGGGTTGGTGTTAGGCTGCCTTGGGACGTCCTCCCACCTCCTTGGCCGCCACCCCTTGCTCCTATATAAGTAGATCCACCTAGTAGCTTTTTCCTGGGGGATTTGTTTAGTTAAAAGTTAGCCATTGCAACTTCGTGTACTTCGTTTGTGTCCAACGACCAGACCAAGACCGCTTACGGATCCCCACCTTTATCAACACTTCATCTATATTCGCAATATTCAGATTGCATTATCATATTCTTGCTTGTTCTTCGATTGCTTGCAGGAATAGACCTTCGTGGTCAGGTTGATTGTGCTGTGGCGTGGTCAATAACCTCTCAGAGTTGGTTTAGCGATTACTAAGGCGCAACGTCATGCACGTTTGTAGTCGGATCGTCAAAGTCGTCTCCACCAAATCGATAGTTATCATCTCATCGAAAGATCGGGACACCCTCGCCTCTATCAAGTGGTATCAGTTTTCAGGTTACTCGGTGAGAATTTCCAGTTTTTCCTAGATTAGATTTATTTTCTTACCTATTGTCCAAGAAAAAGTCATAAAAAAGTTAGATCTATTCATCCTTTGTCCAAGCCAATCTGAGCCTTTGCAATTTTCTTTTCATTGCTTGCATAGTTGAATTATCGGTTGCATCGTCGCGTCGAGTTACTGGTATTAGTGTCTAGTTCGTTTAGAGTTTCGAGTTTTGTTCACATTAGTCATGCCGCCGCTGCATCATTATCTCTTCCGTTGTCCACCACCCATCCATCAATTTCCACCACGTGTTACCCATAGTTCATTGTCACAATCATAGTTGAGGTCGTTCACATCTTCGCTTGATCCAATCTGCATCTTATCTAGTTTGTCTTGGAAAGAGGGAGAGCAAAAAAAGATAGAGAAAAAAATAAAAACATTCAGAGAAAAAAGAGAAAGAAAAAGAGAAAAAAAAGTGTGAAAAAAAAACAAAATTCGGATCTATCTAGACTCAATCTCGTAGTTGAATTCGGATTGGATTCTGTTTTGTGCACTGTTTAGTCAAACAGGCATAACTTCCTCATACGAAGTCCGTTTTGGCTCCACGAGTACTCAAATTAAAGCTAGCGACGAGCCGTATCTAAACAGTTGAAGAAGCTAGTTCAATATTTGGCACCTCAAAATCGGCTTCTAAATAGGTCTTTTTGCCCTCCGAAGTTCGCGCATACAGTTTGTTCCAGTTTTTCAGGCCAGTTTTAGAACTCTTTTACTCCTCATATCAATTCGGAATTGAGTGATTCTTTTTGCATTGGAAAGCTTGAGTTAGTAGCATTCTTTGAAAAAATTGATCAAAAAATTGGCTCAATCTTTTCAAGAGGAAAGTTGGAGAGAGAGTTGTTGTATATCTGATAAAGGCAAAGGTGTCCCGATGTTTCGATGAGATGGTGGCTATCGTTTCTGTGGGAGTCGACCTTGACGATCCGACTACGAACGTGCGAGACGTCGCGCCTTAGCAATCGCTAAACCAACTTCCGAGGGTTATTGATCACGCCGGACCACGATCAACCTGACCACGAGGGCCTGTTTCGTGCGAGTAAACGAAGAACAAGGAAGAAAGTAAGATTGCAATCTGGATATTGCGAATATAAGAGGAAAGCTTTATTAATGAAGGTGGGGTTCTATGACGCCTTGATCTGGTCGTTGAACACAAACGAAGTACGCGAAGTTGCAGCTATGGCGAACTTTTGATCTAAACAAAACCCAAAGTCTAAACGACGCCCTAAGGGCTGTATATATGGAGGAAGAGGGCGGGGGGATTTCGTGTCCCTTGAGGAAGGGGTCCGAAACCCACCCTAACTCTTGTTTCCCCACACATATGGACTCTAAAAACAGCCTATATTGAAGTATTTCGAAATTACATGGGCCTGGCCCAAAAAGAAGGTGACGCAGCACCTAGAATAGCCTCTCGACGAAAATTATGAAGTGGCATCTTGTATATTTCGTCCAAGGCTTCATGCACTCATTATGGTGACTTCAAAGTCCTGAAATCATCACTTGAAACTCTGTTCTTGTCTCCCTTGCGCATGCCATCAACTCCATGCTTGTTCTTGCTCCAATGATCATTCTTCTCCAAGCTAGGCCCTTCATTTGTAAGCAAAACAAATGTATCCAATTTAGGCAGCATCATATTCTCATGAACATTAGAATCATTACCAAGAAACGAAAGTACCTGATAATTCAATTGGCGTGCGCGAGCTCTAGTAATTGGTCCAGTATGTATAGCAGCAGGGGTTGTGGGTGTAACAATGGTATTGATGTCCTCATCATCCTCCCCTTCTTCAAATGAAGTCGTCCTCGACGGAAGCTCATCTTCCTCACCCAAATAAGGCTTCAAATCTGCAATGTTAAAAGTGGGACTAACCCCAATATCTCCAGGCAACTCAAGTTTATATGCATTATCATTTATTTTCTCTAACACCTTAAAAGGACCATCAACACGTGGCATTAGCTTTGATTTGCGCAAATTAGGAAATCTATCCTTACGCAAATGTAACCAAACAAGATCTCCAGGTGCAAACACAACATGTTTTCTACCCTTATCTCCAGCAAGTTTATATTTAGCATTCATACGCTCAATGTTTTCCTTAGTTAACTCATGCATTTTTAAAATCAATTCAGCACGTTCTTTAGCATCAAAATTAACCTTCTCCGAAGATGGAAGAGGCAACAAATCAATAGGTGCACGAGGTAGGAAACCATACACAATTTCAAAAGGGCACATCTTAGTAGTAGAATGCAATGAACGATTATAAGCAAATTCAATATGAGGCAAGCATTCTTCCCACATTTTCTTATTATTCTTCAAAACAGCCCTAAGCATAGTAGACAATGTTCTATTGACTACTTCAGTTTGTCCATCAGTTTGGGGGTGACAAGTAGTACTAAAAAGCAGTTTAGTCCCCAACTTAGCTCATAAACGTCTCCAAAAGTGGCTAAGAAATTTAGTATCACGATCTGAAACAATAGTATTTGGCACCCCATGCAAGCGAATAATTTCACGAAAGAACAAATCAGCAACATTAATAGCATCATCGCTTTTATGACATGGTATAAAGTGTGCCATTTTCGAGAATCTATCCCCTTCTTTGTTCGAGGTAAACCTAAAACAAAGTCCATAGATATATCCTCCCAAGGAACACTAGGTACAGGCAAAGGCATATATAAACCATGAGGATTGAGTCGTGACTTAGCTTTTTGACATGTAGTGCAGCGAGCAACAAAACGCTCAACATCCCGTCTCATCTTTGGCCAAAAGAAATGTGTACCAAGTATATCCTCCGTCTTCTTCATGCCAAAGTGTCCCATTAGTCCTCCTCCATGCGCCTCCTGCAACAAGAAAAGACGAACGGAGCTAGCTGGAATGCATAGCTTGTTAGCACGAAACACAAATCCATCGTTAACGACGAACTTGTTCCATGTTCTTCCTTCTTTACAATTCTGCAATACATCTTTAAATTCAGCATCATGCACATATTGATCTTTGATGGTCTCCAAACCAAATATTTTAAAGTCAAGTTGTGAAAGCATAGTATAACGACGAGACAATGCATCAGCAATAACATTTTCTTTACCCTTCTTGTGTTTAATGACATAAGGGAAAGTCTCAATGAATTTAACCCATTTAGCATGTCTACGGTTCAGTTTAGCTTGACTTTTAATGTGTTTCAAAGATTCATGATCATAATGTATAACGAATTCTTTGGGCCATAAATAATGTTGCCATGTTTCTAAGGTCCGAACAAGAGCATATAATTGTTTATCATAAGTAGAATAGTTCAGACTAGGCCCACTCAGTTTTTCAAAAAAGTATGCAACAGGTTTGCCATCTTGTAATAACACACCTCCTAATCCAATTCCACTAGCATCACATTCAAGCTCAAAAGTCTTATTAAAATTAGGAAGTTGGAGTAAAGGAGCATGTGTCAACTTATCTTTCAATACCGTGAGGGCTTCTTCCTGTGCGGTACCCCAAACAAAAGGCACATCCTTCTTTGTAAGCTCATTGAGAGGTGCAGCAATGGTGCTAAAATCTCTCACAAAATGCCTATAGAAACCAGCGAGTCCAAGAAAACTCCTCACTTGTGTGACCGTTTTGGGCTGTGGCCAACTCTCAATAGCTTCAATCTTGGCTTTATCAACTTCAATTCCCTGTCGGTGCAAAAGGTGCACTTCCCAAGGTTACCAAACAAACGTGCATCACGTAGAGCATTAAAAATAGCACGTAAATGTTCCAAATGTTCTTCCGAAGACTTGCTATAAATCATTATATCATCAAAATAGACTACCACAAATCGTCCAATGAAAGCACGTAAAACTTCGTTCATTACTCTCATGAAAGTACTAGGTGCATTAGTTAACCCAAAAGGCATGATTAACCACTCATATAAACCAAACTTACTTTTAAATGTTGTTTTCCATTCATCTCCCAATTTCATACGAATTTGATGGTATCCACTACGCAAATCAACTTTGGAGAATATTGTAGAGCCACTCAATTCATCAAGCATATCATCTAGCCTAGGAATAGGATGACGATAACGAATGGTAATATTATTAATGCCTCTACAATCAATACACATATGCGACGTACCATCTTTTTTCGGCACTAGAATAATAGGAACAACACAAGGACTAAGGGATTCGCGAATATAACCTTTGTCGAGCAGCTCCTGTACTTGCCGCATAATCTCCTTCGTCTCCTCTGGATTGGTACGGTATGGTGCACGGTTGGGTAGCGATGCACCGGGAATTAAGTCAATTTGATGCTCAATCCCTCGAATAGGTGGTAATCCCAATGGCACGTCTTGTGGGAAGACGTCAGCGAACTCCTGCAAAATGTTAGTGACAGCAGGGGGCAAAGAGGAAGGCACGTCCTCGAATGAAAATAATGCCTCTTTGCACACAAAAGCATAGCAAACAGATTTGCTAAAATCTAGCTCGTCAATATCAGATTTGGTGGCAAGTAAACATGCACTTTTCAATTTAATTTTAGAAGCAACGGTAGATGGTTTATTATTAGGCTTCATTTGTTGCTCAAATTCTTTTGCCACAATCTGATTTTCACTCTTAATTTTCTCCTGTTTTGCTTTATTAGCTCTATTAATATCATCTTTCAAAATGGAATCAGGAGTCATAGGAAGCAAAGTAATATTTTTATCCTTATGAACAAGAGTATATTGATTGTTTCTACCATGGTGTACAGAATTTTTATCAAATTGCCATGGTCTATCAAGTAATAAGGAACATGCTTGCATAGGTACCACATCACAATCAACATAATCAGCATATGTAGAGATAATAAAATGCACCCGAACAGTACGTGTTACCTTAACCTGCCGCTGTAGTTGAACCATTGGATGTAGTAAGGATGTGGATGTGGTCTTGTGGTGAGAGATAGCTTCTCCACCATCTCCATGCTAGCCAAGTTGTTGCAGCTCCCTCCATCTATGATGACGCGAACAGAACGTTCCTTCACAACTCCCTTTGTATGGAACAAATTATGCCTCTGATTTTGCTCAGCTTGCGTGACCTGCACACTCAAAACACGTTGAGCAACTAAACATTCATACATGTCAGCATCTTCAGCAGCCATGTATTGCGTCTCATGATCCGAATCATCTCCACCGTGTTCTTCATGTGTAAGAAGAGCCAAAGTCTCCTCATCATAGTCACTAGCGGACATATACCCACCATCCTCAGTAGCAATCATCACACGCTGAGATGTGCATTCTCGCGCAAAATGTCCTCTTCCCTTACAACGACGACAAATAATGTCACTTGTGTGCCCTGTAGACGCTATGGAAGAAGAAGAGCTCTGTGCAGGCCCGACAGGTGTGCTCTTGGCAGATAGTGGTGGTTGTGCCTGCTTGTATCACGGTTGGAGGTGGCAGCTGACGGAGGTGCCGGTGTAGCAGAACGTGTGGAAGTAGATGATGCACGTGGTGTCCACGATGAAGGTCGACCTGCAGAAAAGTTAGTTCGCGCCAATGCCTGTCGATCCTGCACTTCACGTTCAGCTTTACAAGCAAGTGGAATAAACGAGTGATATTATTATAATCCTTATAGTCTAGAATGGTCTCAATCTCTCTATTTAATCCACCCAGAAAACGTGCAAGCATAGCTTCATTCTCCTCAACGATACCACATCTAATCAAGCCAATTTGTAATTCCTGATAATATTCTTCTACCGAATTTTTTCCTTGTCTTAAGCGCTGCAATTTTTGAAGTAATTCACGTTGATAATATGGTGGAACCCAACGAGTACGCATAGCAGTTTTCAAAGCAGCCCAAGTAGCTGGAACATGATATAGTCTACAATATTCAGACCACCAAACACATGCAAAGCTAGTGAAAGCACAAACAGCAGCAGGAACACGTCTCTCCTCAGGATATTGTAAACATGTAAATCGTTGTTCAATTTCTAACTCCCAAGTAAGATATATATCAGGAACATATCTACCCTCAAATGGTGGAATATTCAATTTCAGTTTAGGGAGATGGTCATGATCTCGTACCCGAGGGGGAGCCATAACATTGCCATTATTTGCATGTGGACGACCTGGTGGTTGTGGTGCTGGTGGTTGCACGTAGTTCTGATGTTGATCAACCTCATCCTCGTAATCTCCCACATAATCATCCTCCCCCACATGAGTAGCAGGAGCCACAGAAGTATCAACAGCAGCACCAGCAGCTTGGCCAGGCTGAAGAGGGACACGGGTCGCTCGGCGGAGGGCTGTTTCGCGATGTGGAGGTAGTCGTTGTTGCTGTTGTAGAGGTGCGTTAGGTGCAGCCAGTGGTGGTGGTGGTAGACGCGCGAGCAATTCATTGAACTTGTTATCCAGCTTTGTTTCGAACGCCTTCTCAATGCCATCTATCTTCTCCATGGCCTCTTCAAATCTATTTAGCACATCTTCCACCTGTCCACTCATCATTTGCTGAAACTTATCATGTAACGCTTTGCTTGTCATGTTCTCCCAGTCAGTCTCGTCGGCTTGTGATCCTGCCATGGTTAGCAGCAATAGAAACACACAAGAATATGATTCGACAGACTACTAGGAAGTGGTGGTGGTGGTGTGGTGGACAGTCACAAATCCGTCAAGCAAATCTCAAATTCTTACCAGTTCTTACCCAGCAGCAGGCGGTGATCGGCAACCGTTGTAGTCAAAACTCTCAAAGCTTGGATAGAGCGATTGCCAGGGAGAGTCAAACGCACGACGTAGATGTATGTGGAGCTGGAAAGGCTTATAGTATGGTAGCAAAAAGGTCAGCAATAATCAATTCAGAGATGCAAAGTTGAATAAACGCTCAACGACGATACTGTGCTGGTCCTAGGCTAGACCGTGCTAGAGACGCGAGCCTAGAACACTAACAAAATCACGGCGCTGCACGAAAACAAGGGAAAAGCACACTCTGGAAAAAAAAATTGCTCTGTTTTTTTTTTGCGCTCCTCTTTTTTTTTTGCGAAAAATCACTATAATGGCGAGTGTCTCAAAACTCTTCCCAGGTCAAACTGACAGGATGGGTACGAAATTTTTTTAACAATATTTTTTTGCGGAAATCAGGGCAGCGACGATGAAAAAGTGCGACCAAAAATCACTATGATGGCGAGTGTCTCAAAAGACTCAGAACAGCCTAAAAATAGGATAGGGAAAAAATATTTTCGGTCGCCGAAATTTTGGCCTAAAAACTGCCCGGGGGTCTGCAGAATTTTTTTTCCATGACCTACGCAGGCAAGGAAACACGAATCGGAATTTAGATGGATCTCAAAACAAACCTAATATGAGAAGAACTCGGATTGGTGGTGGATATATGGTGGTAGTATATGGCAGTGGTAGTGGTATATGGATACGTATCGGTGGTGGTATATGGATACGGATCGGTGGTGGTATCTGGATACGGATCGATGGTGATATATGGATACGGATTGGTGGTGGTATATGGATAGCGGTGGCGATTAAGCAGTGGTGGTAGATGGCAAGGCGATGATGATGGTGCGGCGGCGGCGTGACAACTTATGACCAGAACTCGAAACTCTAAAAGACTAGACTCTAAGACCAGCAACTTGACACGACGATGCAACCGCAAATTCAACAAAGCAAAAACCCTAAAAAGATTATGCAAAGGCTCAGATTGGTTCGGATATGATGAACTAACCCTAATTTTTTTTGGCTTTGTCGTGGACTATAGGTATGAAGAACAGACTCGATCTAAACTACGAAAAACTGTAAAATCTCACCGAGTAACCTGGAAATCTGATACCACTTGATAGAGGCGAGGGTGTCCCGTCTTTCGATGAGATGGTGGCTATCGTTTTGGAGGAAGTCGACTTTGACGATCCGACTACGAACGTGCGAGGACATCGCGCCTTAGCAATCGCTAAACCAACTCCGAGAGGTTATTGACCACACCGGAGCACGATCAACCTGACCACAAAGGTCTGTTTCCTGCAGGCAAACGAAGAACAAGCAAGAAACTAAGATTGCAATCTGGATATTGCGAATAAAAGAGGAAAGCTTTATTGATCAAGGTGGGGTTCTGTGACGCCTTGGTCTGGTTGTTGAACACAAACGAAGTACGCGAAGTTGCAGCTATGGCGAACTTTTAATCTAAACAAAACCCAAAGTCTAAACGATGCCCTAGGGGCTGTATATATGGGGGAAGAGGGGGGAATTTCGTGGCCCTTGGAGGAGGGGTCCGAAACCCACCCTAACTCTTGTTTCCCCACACATACGGACTCCAAAAACAGCCTATATAGAAGTATTTCGAAATTACATGGGCCTGGCCCAAAAAGAAGGTGACGCAGCACCTAGAATAGCCTCTGGACGAAAATTATGAAGTGGCATCTTGTATATTTTGTCCAAGGCTTCACGCACTCATTATGGTGGCTTCAAAGTCCTGAAATCATCACTTGAAACTCTATTCTTGTCTCCCTTGCGCATGCCATCAACTCCATGCTTGTTCTTGCTCCAATGATCATCCTTCTCCAAGCTAGGCCCTTCATTTGTAAGCAAAACAAATGTATCCAATTTAGGCAGCATCATATTCTCATGAACATTAGAATCATTACCAAGAAACGGAAGTACCTGATAATTCAATTGGCGTGCGCGAGCTCTAGTAATTGGTCCAGTATGTATAGCAGCAGGGGTTGTGGGTGTAACAATGGTATTGATGTCCTCATCAGAATGACCTATAATTTTGCGGTTGCATAAATGGAGTGAGGATGAACTGTTATGTACTTTATGCTCCAAGAATAATGCATCCGCTGGTGAACGTGAGGGTGGTAGCGAGATGGGTGATTGACCATGTAAAGCATCAATTCTTGGGTTTCGATGCGACGAAGAGCCTCCTCCTTGTGTCGTGACTAAACCTGTAGTCTTTCTAGTGTGTAAGGGAAGGATGGTGCATTGTTCTATATGTTATTTTCCATATATTAGGCCGTAGGTGAGCTCATGAAAGGGTGGTAGATGGTGGCAGAGTTTTTGTGGCAAAATTGTTGCCCGTTTATGTATACAACATCCCGGGATAGACCGTGAATACAACTTTTAAGGTAAGTCGATTGCACCGATGAGCCATCTTGCACAACTAGGAATGACCTATAATTTTTTGGGTGCATAAATGGAGTGAGGATGAACTGCTATGTACTTTATGCTCCAAGAATAATGCATCCGCTGGTGAAAACGTGAGGGTGGTAGCGAGATGGGTGAATGACCATGTAAAGCATCAATTCTTGGGTTTTGATGCGACAAAGAGCCTCCTCCTTGTGTCGTGCCTGAACCTGTAATCTTTCTAGTGTGTAATGGAAGGATGGTGCATTGTTCTATATGTTATTGTCCATATGTTAGCCCGTAGGTGAGCTCACGGAAGGGTGGTAGATGGTGGCACAGTATACCTTAAGCATAAAATCATCTGGAACTCAATTTTCCAAGCCGGATCTTGCCTCCGAAATATTGTCGAAGCATGAGAGTTGGTTACGGGTGCATAAAACTTTTGGTTGTGATAGTATTGGCGGGTCATGGAGCTCCAATGAAGTTTTTGTGGGAAAATTGTTGTTGTTTTATGGATACAACATCGCCGGACAGACCGTGAATACAACTTTCAAGGTAAGATGATCGCACCGACGAGCCATCTTGCACTACTCGGAATGACCTATAATTTATCGAGTGCATAAATGGAGTGAGGATGAAATGTTATGTACTTTATGATCCAAAAATAATGCATCCGCTGGTGAAAATGGGAAGGTGGTAGCGAGATTGGTGATAGAACATGTAAAGCATCAACTCTTGGGTTTCGATGAAACGACGAGCCTCTCCCTTGTGTCGTGACTGAACCTGTAGTCTTTCTAGTGTGTAATGGAAGGATGGTGCATTGTTCTATATATTATTGTCCATATATCAGTCCATAGGTGAACTCACGGAAGGGTGGTAGAGGGTGGCAGAGTATACTTCAAGCATAAAATCGTCCGGAACTCAATTTTACAAGCCGGATCTTGTCTGCAAAATGTTGTCGAACCCTGCGAGTGGGTTGCGGGCGCATGCAACTTTTGGTTGTGATTGTTTTGGCGGGTCATGGAATTCCAATATAGTTTTTGTGGCAAAATTGTTGTCGGTTTATGGATACAACATCCCGAGACAGACCGTGAATACAACTTTCAAGGTAAGTTGATCGCACCGACGAGCCATCTTGCACAACTCGGAATGACGTATAATTTTTCGGGTGCATAAATGGAGTGAGGATGAACTATTATGTACTTTATGCTCCAAGAATAATGCATCCGCTGGTGAACGTGAGGGTGGTAGCAAGATGGGTGATTGACCATGTAAAGCATCAATTCTTGGGTTTCGATGCGACGAAGAGCCTCCTCCTTGTGTCGTGACTAAACCTGTAGTCCTTCTAGTGTGTAAGGGAAGGATGGTGCATTGTTCTATATGTTATTTTCCATATATTAGGCCGTAGGTGAGCTCCAATGGAGTTTTTGTGGCAAAATTGTTGTCATTTTATGGATACAACATCGCGGGACAGACCATGAATACAACTTTCAAAGTAAGATGATCGCACCAACGAGCCATCTTGCACAACTCGGAATGACCTATAATTTTTCGAGTGCATAAATGGAGTGAGGATGAACTGTTATGTACTTTACGATCCAAGAGTAATGCATCTGGTGGTGAAAATGTGAGGGTGGTAGCGAGATGGGTGATAGACCATGTAGACTATCAATTCTTGGGTTTCGATGCAACGACGAGCCTCCCCTTTGTGTCATGACTAAACCTGTAGTCTTTCTAGTGTGTAATGGAAGGATGGTGCATTGTTCTATATGTTATTGTCCATATATCAGTCCGTAGATGAACTCATGGAAGGGTGGTAGAGGGTGGCAGTGTATACTTGATAGATGCGAGGGTCCCGATCTTTCGATGAGATGATAACTATCGATTTGGTGGAGACGACTTTGACGAACCGAATACAAACTTACACGACGTTGCGCCTTAGCAATCGCTAAACCAATCTCCTGAGGTTACTGACGATGCCGGAAGCACGGTCAGCCTGACCACGAAGGTCTACTCCTGCAAGCAATCGAAGTACAAGCAAGAATATGATTAAGCAATCTGAATATTCCGAATATGGATGAAGTATTGATAAAAGTGGGAATCCATAAGCGGTCTTGGTCTAGTTGTTGGACACAAACGAAGCACTCGAAGTTGCAATGGCTAACTTCTAACTAACCAAATCCCATGGAAAAAGCTACTAAGTGGATCTACTTATATAGGAGCAAGGGATGGCGGCCAAGGAGGTGGGGAGGACCTCCCAAGGCAGCCTAAAACAAACCATAGGTAGTACAAGGCTCATGGGCCCAAGTGGAGGTGATGCAACACTTTTGGACTTGTTGTTTGACTCGGATTCTGCTGCAGCATCAGATTATCTCGACCATATCTCAATGCTCCGGACGAATTTAAAGGTGAATATAATTGGAGTGAAAAGAGGACGAAATCTACTTTCCAACAAAAAAAGAATCACCCAATTCGGAGTCCTTATGAAAAAGTTCTTGCCATTTTGAGTCAGGTATGTCTGTGCAGTCCGAATCTGAATCGAGAACGTGAGAGACTTGGACTCTATCTTCTCTTGGCCCAAAAATGACGTGAAGGGACTTTTTAAACAGCACCTAAACTTCTATTTTTCCCTTATCTTCATATGTGGATTGTACAAATGTCCCATACACCTGCAATTAGACAAAACACAAAAGTGTGTGAAGTATTTTTGTTCTCGATAATATAAACAGATTATTGAATAGTTCACACTAGAAATCACCTGACAAATATGCATGTATGCAATATTTTTGGTCGTATCCAAGGTAGTCATGTCCTCATCATCCTCCCCTACTTGAAAATAAAGCCGTCCTCGGCGTTGCTTTATCTGAAATGTGGCTAACAAAAGAGACAAGGTGTACATGTTGTATATGTATACGTCATCAATTTTTACTTCCCGTGGAATTTGCACATATGACACATGTATACATGAGTAACTTTCATAGTGTACAAAATATAAAGCAAAAATATTGTTGGGGAACGCAGTAAATTCAAAAAATTTCCTACGCACACGCAAGATCATGGTGATGCATAGCAACGAGAGGGGAGAGTGTTTGTCTACGTACCCTCGTAGACCGAAGAGGAAGCGTTGACACAACATAGAGGAAGTAGTCGTACGTAGAGGAAGTAGTCGTACGTTCTCCTCGCGATCCAACCGATCACAGCACCGTTACTCCGGCACCTCCGAGTTCTTGGCACACGTTCAGCTCGATGACGATCCCCGGGCTCCGATCCAGCAAAGCGTCGGGGAAGAGTTCCGTCAGCACGACGGCGTGGTGACGATCTTGATGTGTTACCGGCGCAGGGCTTCGCCTAAGCACTGCAACGATATAATCGAGGTGGAATTTGGTGGAAGGGGGCACCGCACACGGCTAAGGAACGATCCGTAGATCAACTTGTGTGTCTTGGGGTGTCCCCTGCCCCCGTATATAAAGGATGAAGGGGGGGAGGCTGGCCGGCCAAAGGAGGGAGGCGCAGGAGGAGTCCTACTCCCTCTGGGAGTAGGATTCCCCCCCAATCCTAGTTGGACTAGGATTCTTCAAGGGGGAGAGAGAGAGAGAGGGGGCGCCCCACTTCTCCTAGTCCTAATAGGACTAGGGAAGGGGGGAGGCGCACAGCCCATGAGGGCAGCCCTCTCACCTCTTCTCCAAGGCCCATGTTGGCCCATTATGCTCCCGGGGGGTTCCGGTAACCCTCCCGGTATTCCGGTAAAATCCTGATTTCACCTGGAATGCATCCGATGTCCAAACATAGGCTTCCAATATATAATTCTTTATGTCTCGACCATTTCGAGACTCCTCGTCACGTCCGTGATCACATCCGGGACTCCGAACTCCTTCGGTACATCAAAATGCATAAACTCATAATAACTGTCATCGTAACGTTAAGCGTGCGGACCCTACGGTTCGAGAACAATGTAGACATGACCGAGACACGTTTCCGGTCAATAACCAATAGCGGGACCTGGATGCCCATATTGGCTCCTACATATTCTACGAAGATCTTTATCGGTCAGACCGCATAACAACATACGTCGTTCCCTTTGTCATCGGTATGTTACTTACCCGAGATTCGATCGTCGGTATCCAATACCTAGTTCAATCTCGTTACCAGCAAGTCTCTTTTCTCGTTCCGTAATACATCATCTCGCAACTAACTCATTGGTTGCAATGCTTGCAAGGCTTTATGTGATGTGCATTACCGAGAAGGCCCTGAGATACCTCTCCGACAATCGGAGTGACAAATCCTAATCTCGAAGTATGCCAACTCAACATGTACCTTCGGAGACACTTGTAGAGCACCTTTATAATCACCCAGTTACGTTGTGACGTTTGGTAGCACACAAAGTGTTCCTACGGTAAATGGGAGTTGCATATTCTCATAGTTAAAGGAACATGTATAAGTCATGGATAAAAGCAATAGCAATATACTAAACGATCGGGTGCTATGCTAATGCAATGGGTCATGTCAATCAGATCATTCAACTAATGATGTGATCTCGTTAATCAAACAACAACTCTTTGTTCATGGCTAGAAAACATAACCATCTTTGATTAATGAGCTAGTCAAGTAGAGGCATACTAGTGACACTCTGTTTGTCTATGTATTCACACATGTATTATGTTTCCAGTTAATACAATTCTAGCATGAATAATAAACATTTATCATGATATAAGGAAATAAATAATAACTTTATTATTGCCTCTAGGGCATATTTCCTTCAGTCTCCCACTTGCACTAGAGTCAATAATCTAGATTACAAAGTAATGATTCTAACACCCATGGAGTTTTGGTGCTGATCATGTTTTGCTCGTGGAAGAGGCTTAGTCAACGGGTCTGCAACATTCAGATCCGTATGTATCTTGCATATCTCTATGTCTCCCACCTGGACCAAATCCCTGATGGAGTTGAAGCGTCTCTTGATGTGTTTGGTTCTTTTGTGAAATCTGGATTCCTTTGCCAAGGCAATTGCACCAGTATTGTCACAAAAGATTTTCATTGGACCCGATACGCTAGGTACAACACCTAGATCGAATATGAACTCCTTCATCCAGACTCCTTCATTGGCCGCTTCTGAAGCGGCTATGTACTCAGCTTCACATGTAGATCCCGCCACGACGCTTTGTTTAGAACTGCACCAACTGACAGCTCCACCGTTTAATGTAAATACGTATCCGGTTTGCGATTTGGAATCGTCCGGATCAGTGTCAAAGCTTGCATCGACGTAACCGTTTACGACGAGCTCTTTGTCACCTCCAAAAATGAGAAACATATCCTTAGTCCTTCTCAAGTACTTAAGGATGTTCTTGACCGCTGTCCAATGATCCACTCCTGGATTACTTTGGTACCTGCCTGCTAAACTTACAGCAAGGCACACATCAGGTCTGGTACACAGCATTGCATACATGATAGAGCCTATGGCTGAAGCATAGGGAACATTTTTCATCTTCTCTCTATCTTCTGCGGTGGTCGGGCATTGAGTCTTACTCAATTTCACACCTTGTGCCACAGGCAAGAACCCTTTCTTTGCCTGATCCATTCTGAACTTTTTCAAAACTTTGTCAAGGTATGTGCTTTGTGAAAGTCCTATTAAGCGTCTTGATCTATCTCTATAGATCTTAATGCCCAATATGTAAGCAGCTTCCCCGAGGTCTTTCATTGAAAAACTTTTATTCAAGTATCCCTTTATGCTATCCAGAAATTCTATATTATTTCCGATCAGTAATATGTCATCTACATATAATATCAGAAATGCTACAGAGCTCCCACTCACTTTCTTGTAAATACAGGCTTCTCCGAAAGTCTGTATAAAACCAAAAGCTTTGATCACACTATCAAAGCGTTTATTCCAACTCCGAGAGGCTTGCACCAGTCCATAAATGGATCGCTGGAGCTTGCACACTTTGTTAGCTCCCTTTGGATCGACAAAACCTTCTGGTTGCATCATATACAACTCTTCTTCCAGAAATCCATTCAGGAATGCAGTTTTGACATCCATTTGCCAAATTTCATAATCATAAAATGCGGCAACTGCTAACATGATTCGGACAGACTTAAGCATCGCTACGGGTGAGAAAGTCTCATCGTAGTCAATCCCTTGAACTTGTCGAAAACCTTTTGCAACAAGTCGAGCTTTATAGACAGTAACATTACCATCAGCGTCAGTCTTCTTCTTGAAAATCCATTTATTTTCTATTGCTTGCCGATCATCGGGCAAGTCAACCAAAGTCCACACTTTGTTATCATACATGGATCCCATCTCAGATTTCATGGCCTCAAGCCATTTTGCGGAATCTGGGCTCACCATCGCTTCTTCATAGTTCGTAGGTTCATCATGGTCTAGTAACATGACTTCCAAAATAGGATTACCGTACCACTCTGGTGCGGATCTTACTCTGGTTGATCTACGAAGTTCAGTAGAAACTTGATCTGAAGTTTCATGATCATTATCATTAGCTTCCTCCCTATTTGATGTAGGTGTCACAGAAACAGATTTCTGTGATGTACTACTTCTCAATAAAGGAGCAGATACTGTTATCTCATCAAGTTCTACTTTCCTCCCACTCACTTCTTTCGAGAGAAACTCCTTCTCTAGAAAGTTTCCGACTTTGGCAACAAAAATTTTGCCTTCGGATCTGTGATAGAAGGTATACCCAATAGTCTCCTTTGGGTATCCTATGAAGACACATTTTTCCGATTTGGGTTCGAGCTTATCAGGTTGAAGCTTTTTCACATAAGCATCGCAGCCCCAAACTTTAAGAAACGACAACTTTGGTTTCTTGCCAAACCACAGTTCATAAGGCGTCGTCTCAACGGATTTTGATGGTGCCCTATTTAACGTGAATGCGGCCGTCTCTAGAGCATAACCCCAAAAAGATAGCGGTAAATCGGTAAGAGACATCATAGATCGCACCATATCCAGTAAAGTACGATTACGACGTTCGGACACACCATTACGTTGTGGTGTTCCGGGTGGCGTGAGTTGCGAAACAATTCCGCATTGTTTCAAATGTAGACCAAACTCGTAACTCAAATATTCTCCTCCACGATCAGATCGTAGAAACTTTATTTTCTTGTTACGATGATTTTCCACTTCACTCTGAAATTCTTTGAACTTTTCAAATGTTTCAGACTTGTGTTTCATTAAGTAGATATACCCATATCTGCTTAAATCATCAGTGAAGGTGAGAAAATAACGATATCCGCCACGAGCCTCAACATTCATTGGACCACATACATCAGTATGTATGATTTCCAATAAATCTGTTGCTCTCTCCACAGTACCGGAGAACGGTGTTTTAGTCATCTTGCCCATAAGGCACGGCTCGCAAGTGCCAAGTGATTCATAATCAAGTGACTCCAAAAGCCCATCAGTATGGAGTTTCTTCATGCGCTTTACGCCGATATGACCTAAACGGCAGTGCCACAAATAAGTTGCACTATCATTATTAACTCTGCATCTTTTGGCTTCAACATTATGAATATGTGTGTTACTACTATCGAGATTAAGTAAGAACAAACCACTCTTTAATGGCGCATGACCATAAAAGATATTACTCATATAAATAGAACAACCATTATTCTCTGATTTAAATGAATAACCGTCTCGCATCAAACAAGATCCAGATATAATGTTCATGCTCAACGCTGGTACTAAATAACAATTATTTAGATCTAATATTAATCCCGAAGGTAGATGTAGAGGTAGCGTGCCGACCGCGATCACATCGACTTTTGAACCATTTCCCACGCGCATCGTCACCTCGTCCTTAGCCAATCTTCGCTTAATCCGTAGCCCCTGTTTTGAGTTGCAAATATTAGCAACAGAACCAGTATCAAATACCCAGGTGCTACTGCGAGAATTAGTAAGGTACACATCAATAACATGTATATCACATATACCTTTGTTAACCTTGCCATCCTTCTTATCCGCCAAATACTTGGGGCAGTTCCGCTTCCAGTGACCAGTCTGCTTGCAATAGAAGCACTCAGTTTCAGGCTTAGGTCCAGACCTGGGTTTCTTCTCTTGAGTAGCAACTTGCTTGCTGTTCTTTTTGAAGTTCCCCTTTTTCTTCCCTTTGCCCTTCTTGAAACTAGTGGTTTTGTTAACCATCAACACTTGATGCTCCTTTTTGATTTCTACCTCCGCGGCTTTTAGCATCGCGAAGAGCTCGGGCATAGTTTTGGTCATCCCTTGCATATTATAGTTCATCACGAAGCTCTTGTAGCTTGGTGGCAGTGATTGGAGAATTCTGTCAATGACGCAATCATCCGGAAGATTAACTCCCAGTTGAATCAAGTGATTGTTATACCCAGACATTCTGAGTATATGCTCACTGACAGAACCATTCTCCTCCATTTTACAGCTATAGAACTTATTGGAGACTTCATATCTCTCAATCCGGGCATTTGCTTGAAATATTAACTTCAACTCCTGGAACATCTCATATGCTCCATGGTGTTCAAAACGTCGTTGAAGTCCCGGTTCTAAGCCGTAAAGCATGGCACACTGAACTATAGAGTAGTCATCAGCTTTGCTTTGCCAGACGTTCATAACATCTGGCGTAGCTCTTGCACCAGGCCTGGCACCTAGCGGTGCTTCCAGGACGTAATTCTTCTGTGCAGCAATGAGGATAATCCTCAAGTTACGGACCCAGTCCGTGTAATTGCTACCATCATCTTTCAACTTTGCTTTCTCAAGGAACGCATTAAAATTCAACGGAACAACAGCACGAGCCATCTATCTACACAACATAGACAAGCAAGATACTATCAGGTACTAAGTTCATGATAAATTAAAGTTCAATTAATCATATTACTTAAGAACTCCCACTTAGATAGACATCTCTCTAATCCTCTAAGTGATCACGTGATCCAAATTAACTAAACCATGTCCGATCATCACGTGAGATGGAGTAGTTTCAATGGTGAACATCATTATGTTGATCATATCTACTATATGATTCACGCTCGACCTTTCGGTCTCTGTGTTCCGAGGCCATATCTGTATATGCTAGGCTCGTCAGGTTAAACCTGAGTATTCCGCGTGTGCAACTGTTTTGCACCCGTTGTATTTGAACGTAGAGCCTATCACACCCGATCATCACGTGGTGTCTCAGCACGAAGAACTTTCGCAACGGTGCATACTTAGGGAGAACACTTCTTGATAATTTAGTGAGAGATCATCTTATAATGCTACCGTCAATCAAAGCAAGATAAGATGCATAAAAGGATAAACATCACATGCAATCAATATAAGTGATATGATATGGCCATCATCATCTTGTGCTTGTGATCTCCATCTTCGAAGCACCGTCATGATCACCATCGTCACCGGCGCGACACCTTGATCTTCATCGCAGCATCGTTGTCGTCTCGCTAATCTTATGCTTCTACGACTATCACTACCGTTTAGCAATAAAGTAAAGCATTACATCGCGATTGCATTGCATACAATAAAGCGACAACCATATGGCTCCTGCCAGTTGCCGATAACTCGGTTACAAAACATGATCATCTCATACAATAAAATTAGCATCACGTCTTGACCATATCACATCACAACATGCCCTGCAAAAACAAGTTAGACGTTTCTCTACTTTGTTGTTGCATGTTTTACGTGGCTGCTACGGGCTTTAAGCAAGAACTCATCTTACCTACGCATCAAAACCACAACGATAGTTTGTCAAATAGACTCCGTTTTAACCTTCTCAAGGACCGGGCGTAGCCACACTCGGTTCAACTAAAGTTGGAGAGACAGTCTTCCGCAAGCCATCTCTGTGCAAAGCACGTCGAGGGAACCGGTCTCGCGTAAGCGTACGCGTAAGGTTGGTCCGGATCGTCTCATCCAACAATACCGCTGAACCAAAGTATGACATGCTGGTAGGCAGTATGACTTGTATCGTCCACAACTCACTTGTGTTCTACTCGTGCAAATAACATCAACCATAAAACCTAGGCTCGGATGCCACTGTTGGGGAACGCAGTAAATTCAAAAAAATTCC
This sequence comes from Aegilops umbellulata, assembly GCA_032464435.1. Classification (NCBI taxonomy): domain Eukaryota; kingdom Viridiplantae; phylum Streptophyta; class Magnoliopsida; order Poales; family Poaceae; genus Aegilops; species Aegilops umbellulata. The sequence goes on along the minus strand of CP136059.1, from coordinate 65,309,222 downwards.
TACGCACACGCAAGATCATGGTGATGCATAGCAACGAGAGGGGAGAGTGTTTGTCTACGTACCCTCGTAGACCGAAGCGGAAGCGTTGACACAACGTAGAGGAAGTAGTCGTACGTAGAGGAAGTAGTCGTACGTTCTCCTCGCGATCCAACCGATCACAGCACCGTTACTCCGGCACCTCCGAGTTCTTGGCACACGTTCAGCTCGATGACGATCCCCGGGCTCCGATCCAGCAAAGCGTCGGGGAAGAGTTCCGTCAGCACGACGGCGTGGTGACGATCTTGATGTGTTACCGGCGCAGGGCTTCGCCTAAGCACTGCAACGATATAATCGAGGTGGAATTTGGTGGAAGGGGGCACCGCACACGGCTAAGGAACGATCCGTAGATCAACTTGTGTGTCTTGGGGTGTCCCCTGCCCCCGTATATAAAGGATGAAGGGGGGGAGGCTGGCCGGCCAAAGGAGGGAGGCGCAGGAGGAGTCCTACTCCCTCTGGGAGTAGGATTCCCCCCCAATCCTAGTTGGACTAGGATTCTTCAAGGGGGAGAGAGAGAGAGAGGGGGCGCCCCACTTCTCCTAGTCCTAATAGGACTAGGGAAGGGGGGAGGCGCACAGCCCATGAGGGCAGCCCTCTCACCTCTTCTCCAAGGCCCATGTTGGCCCATTATGCTCCCGGGGGTTCCGGTAACCCTCCCGGTATTCCGGTAAAATCCTGATTTCACCTGGAATGCATCCGATGTCCAAACATAGGCTTCCAATATATAATTCTTTATGTCTCGACCATTTCGAGACTCCTCGTCACGTCCGTGATCACATCCGGGACTCCGAACTCCTTCGGTACATCAAAATGCATAAACTCATAATAACTGTCATCGTAACGTTAAGCGTGCGGACCCTACGGTTCGAGAACAATGTAGACATGACCGAGACACGTTTCCGGTCAATAACCAATAGCGGGACCTGGATGCCCATATTGGCTCCTACATATTCTACGAAGATCTTTATCGGTCAGACCGCATAACAACATACGTCGTTCCCTTTGTCATCGGTATGTTACTTACCCGAGATTCGATCGTCGGTATCCAATACCTAGTTCAATCTCGTTACCGGCAAGTCTCTTTTCTCGTTCCGTAATACATCATCTCGCAACTAACTCATTGGTTGCAACGCTTGCAAGGCTTTATGTGATGTGCATTACCGAGAAGGCCCTGAGATACCTCTCCGACAATCGGAGTGACAAATCCTAATCTCGAAGTATGCCAACTCAACATGTACCTTCGGAGACACTTGTAGAGCACCTTTATAATCACCCAGTTACGTTGTGACGTTTGGTAGCACACAAAGTGTTCCTACGGTAAATGGGAGTTGCATATTCTCATAGTTAAAGGAACATGTATAAGTCATGGATAAAAGCAATAGCAATATACTAAACGATCGGGTGCTATGCTAATGCAATGGGTCATGTCAATCAGATCATTCAACTAATGATGTGATCTCGTTAATCAAACAACAACTCTTTGTTCATGGCTAGAAAACATAACCATCTTTGATTAATGAGCTAGTCAAGTAGAGGCATACTAGTGACACTCTGTTTGTCTATGTATTCACACATGTATTATGTTTCCAGTTAATACAATTCTAGCATGAATAATAAACATTTATCATGATATAAGGAAATAAATAATAACTTTATTATTGCCTCTAGGGCATATTTCCTTCAAATATTATCACAAGAAGTAGAAGGCATGAAAGTATTGCAACTCAGTTTGCACATATAAGTGAAGCTCTTATTCATATGAAAAGATTGACAATATTCATCATTAAACCATCCCAATATTGGTGAATAAACCTTACTTGCATAAAATTTACATGCTACAACATGCTTAAATAAGCCAAGATGCAATAAGTCATTTGACACAGAATCATCACCAAGATTAGAGGTCATATCAAAATGATTAAACATTGGTTCTTTTGCATCAACAATTAATTCATTAGGTGCACTCAAAATTGTTGGTATTTTAGTTCTTTGATCACATGACGCATTCATGACAGTAACATGATTCTCTAAAATAGGTGATGCGCTCAAATCAACAGGTAACTCAACACATAATGTATTCAAGTTAACTAGGCATGCATCATTCTCATGTGAAGTTATATCATCAATACCTTTACAGTTACCTTGTCGCAAAGATGTAGCTGATGGAGGTACGGATGATGGCAATGTACCATACTCTTGAGATGATGTCGCGCTCACAATCTGAGGTGTGGCTGCTCTAGTAGGTGCAACGGTGGAGGAACCAAGCGGTGGTGGTGAGCATGAACGAGATTAGTAGTTGTTGTAGTCACCCAATGCATCCTCCAGTAACTGCCTCTCAAAGGTACAAGCACGAACATACATACCAGTAATGCAACGAGGAATATACTGAAATCGTGCCTGAATATCATGGTTCAAACCACCAAAAAATCTATTCATTGTATTATCCTCAGATTCTTCTATGTCACAATGATGCATATAAGATTTGAACTCTTGGTAGTAAGCATGAACAGTGTGGTTGCCTTGTTTAAATTGTTCAAATTTGCGAAGCAATTCACGACGATAGTAAGGAGGGAAAAATTGTTGTCTCATTACATCTTTCAAATCTTTCCAAGTTGTGGGTTGGTTATCAATGTTTTTCTTACAATGCACACTCCACCAAAGAAGAAGCAAAACCAGTAAATGCTCTAGTGACAGCTCATACTCGCTCAAGTTCAGAAAAGTCATGGTGACTAAAAACTTGTTCTGCTTGAAGCTCCCAAGCTAGATAAATAGTAGGATTAAATCTACCCTCAAATGACGATAAAGAGATAACCTGACCATGTGCTTGTGTGTGTTGTCCCAACCCTCGTGATGGTGATGATGTGTCTGACAGAGGCGGGGTGTCCCGATCTTTCGATGAGATGATAACTATCGATTTGTGGAGATAACTTTGACGATCCGACTACAAACGTGCACGACGTTGCTCCTTAGCAATCGCTAAACCAATCTCCGTGAGGTTACCGACAATGCCGAAAGCACGATCAGCCTGACCACAAAGGTCTATTCCTGCATGCAATCGAAGAACAAGCAAGAATATGATAAAAGCAATCTGAATATTGCAAATATGGATGAAGTATCGATAAAGGTGGGGATCCGTAAGCGGTCTTGGTCTGGTCGTTGGACACAAATGAAGTACACGAAGTTGCAATGGCTAACTTTTAACTAAACAAATCCCAAGAAAAAAGCTATTATACGGATCTACTTATATAGGAGCAAGGGGTGGCGGCCAAGGAGGTGGGAGGACGTCCCAAGGCAGCCTCAAACCAACCCTAGGTCGTACAAGGCTCATGGGCCCAAGTGGAGGTGATGCAACACCTTTGGACTTGTTGTTTGACTCGGATTCTGCTGCAGCGTCAGATTGTTTCGTCCATATCTCTACGCTCCGGACGAATTTAAAGGTGATTCCAATTGGTGTGGAAAGAGGATGAAATCTAGTTTCCAACAAAAAAAGAATCACCCAATTCGGAGTCCGTATGAAAAAGTTCTTGGCATTTTGAGTCAGGTATGTCTGTGCAGTCCGAATCTGAATCCAGAACGTGAGAGACTTGGACTCTATCTTCTCTTGGCCCAAAAGTGACGTGAGAGGACGTTTTGAACAGAACTTAAACTTCTCCTTTTCCGGTATCTTCATATGTGGATTGTACAAATGTCCCATACACCTGCAATTAGACAAAACACAAAAGTGTGTGAAGTATTTTGTTCTGGATAATATAAATAGATTATTGAATAGTTGACACTAGAAATCACCTGACAAATATGCATGTATGCAATATTTTTGGTCGTATCCAAGGTAGTCATGTCCTCATCATCCTCCCCTTCTTGAAAATAAAGCCGTCCTCGGCGTTGCTTAATCTGAAATGTGGCTAACAAAAGAGACAAGGTGTACATGTTGTCTATGTATATGTCATCCATTTTTATTTACCTTAGTTTTGCACATATGACACATGTATACATGAGTAACTTTCAAAGTTTTTAAGATATAAAGCCAAAATATTATCACAAGAAGTAGAAGGCATGAAAATATTGTTACTCAGTTTGCACATATAAGTGAAACTCTTATTCATATCAGAAGATTGACAAAGTTCATCATTAAACCATCCCAACATTGGTGAATAAACTTTAATAGTTTCAGAATTACATGCTACAACATGTTGTAATAAGCAAACATGCAACAAGTCATTCAACACAAAATCATTATCAAGATTAGAGGTCATATCAAAATGATTAAACATTGGCACAATTATTTTCAAACGTAGTTGATCCAAATTTGTTTTAGTGCCTGATTCACATGGTTCTTTCACATCAACGGTTATTTCAATGGGTGCACTCAAAATTCTTGATATTGCAATTGTTTGATCACATGGCAAAGTCAAATCATCAGCATAATCATCTAAAATAGGTGGTGTGATCAATGTAGTGGCTAGAGCATCATATGGTGTATTTAAATCGACAAGGCATTCATCATTCGCATGCGAAGTTAGAAGATCAGTACCTTTGTCATTACCTCGTGTTATCAACTCAGACGATGTTGGAACTCTCGGCAGTGACGGGTCATAATATGGAGCTGATGCAGTGCTCACAACAACGGATGTTGTTGTCATAGTAGGCTTAGTGGTAGAAGGAAGGACCGTCTCAACTCCTTGGATGTGCACCTTATGCTTGTTTGTCTTGTGGCCATCACGCCTCTTTATTTCCTGTTCAGCTTTGTAAGCAAGATGAAACAAATGGTCCATAGGATAACATTCTTCATGAATTAGTATCTCCTGAATATCACGGTTTAATCCTCCCCAAAATCTGTCCATAAAATCTTCTTCACTTTCCTCTAAAAAGGAATGCAACAAGGTAGTTTGTAAATCATCATAATATTTTCTTACAGTGTCACTACCTTGTTTTAAATGTTGTAGTTTTTTAATCATGCCATGAGTATAATAAAAATCGATGAATCTATCTCTCATGACAAGTTTTAAATCATCCCAAGTAGTAGGTACATAATCAGGGTATAACCGACAATGTTCACTCCACCAAACAGTAGCAAAACTAGTGAAAGAACCAACCGCAAGCTTAACTTTTTTACGTTCTGAAAAATCATGGGAAGCAAATATAACATTTATTTCGAACTCCCATTCAATATATAAATCAGGCTTAAAACGACCATTAAAAGGTGGCATGGAAACAAAAACCTGATTGTGCGTATTCTTATGTCTTTGCACCTCTTGTGACGGTGGTTGTATTTTCGGAGCTGGTGGCACGTCTCCCACGATTGATGAAGCCCAACTGACTCTGGAACCTGCCATATTTAGTAGAAAAACAATAAACAAAATACGAGAATAATGTTCCTATGAACTACTAGGATGTGGTGGTAAAACGCTCACAGTATAGCAAATATCAAAGTCTTACAAGTTCTTACCATGCAGCAGGTGGTGACCGGCAACCAGCGGTGTCAAATAACTCCGAAGATTGAGTAAAGCGATTGCCAGGTGAGCGTATGTATACACGGTGTAGAAATATGTGGAGCTTGGAAGGCCAAATATATGGTAGCAAAAGATCAGCAATAACCAATTCAGAGATGCAATGTTGAATAAACGGTCAACGACGGTACTGTGCTGGTCCTAGGCTAAACCGTGCTAGAGACGCGAGCCTAGAACACTAAAAAAAATCACGGCGCGACGCGTAACAAAGGCGGAGCACACTCTGAATATCTTTTTTTTTCTCCTTTTTTCACGGAATTTTTTTCACTTTTTTTCCTCTTTTTTTTTCTTTTTTTCTCTCAGTTTTTTTTCTTTTTTCTTTCTCTTTTTTTCACAAACAAGCTAGATAAGATGCAGATTGGATCTAGTGATGACGCGAACGACCTCAAGTATGATTATGACAATGAATGATGGGGAGTACGTGGTTGAAATTGATGGATGGCGGTGGTGGACAGCGGATGCAATAATGAGGCGGTGGTGGTATATGGCAACAACAATGAAGATGGTGCGGCGGTGGCGTGACAAACTGTGAACAAAACTCGAAACTCTAAAGGACTAGGCACTAAGACCAGCAACTTGACACGACGATGTAACCGCAAATTCAACAAAGCAAAACACTAAAAATATTATGCAAAGGCTCAGACTGGCTTGGACAAAGGATGAACAGATCTAACTTTTTTGTGTGGCTTTTTCTTGGACAATAGGTAAGAAAATAAATCTAATCTAGGGAAAACTGGAAATTCTCACCGAGCAACTGGAAAACTGATACCACTTGATAGAGGCGAGGGTGTCCCGATCTTTCGATGAGATGATAACTATCGATTTGGTGGAGATGACTTTGACGATCCAACTACCAACGTGCACCACGTTGCGCCTTAGCAATCGCTAAACCAATCTCCGTGAGGTTACCGACAATGCCGAAAGCACGATCAGCCTGACCACGAAGGTCTATTCCTGCATGCAATCGAAGAACAAGCAAGAATATGATAAAAACAATCTGAATATTGCAAATATGGATGAAGTAGTGATAAAGGTGGGGATCCGTAAGCGGTCTTGGTCTGGTCGTTGGACACAAACGAAGTACACGAAGTTGCAATGGCTAACTTTTAACTAAACAAATCCCAAGGAAAAAGCTATTATATGGATCTACTTATATAGGAGCAAGGGGTGACGGCCAAGGAGGAGGGAGGACGTCCCAAGGTAGCCTAAAACCAACCCTAGGTCGTACAAGGCTCATGGGCCCAATGGAGGTGATGCAACACCTTTGGACTTGTTGTTTGACTCGGATTCTGCTGCAGCGTCAGATTGTTTCATCCATATCTCAATGCTCCGGACGAATTTAAAGGTGATTCCAATTGGTGTGGAAAGAGAATGAAATCTAGTTTCCAACAAAAAAAGAATCACCCAATTCGGAGTCCGTATGAAAAAGTTCTTGGTGTTTTGAGTCAGGTATGTCTGTGAAGTCCGAATCTGAATCCAGAACGTGAGAGACTTGGACTCTATCTTCTCTTGGCCCAAAAGTGACGTGAGAGGACTTTTTGAACAGAACTTAAACTTCTCCTTTTCCCTTATCTTCATATGTGGATTGTACAAATGTCCCATACACCTGCAATTAGACAAAACACAAAAGTGTGTGAAGTATTTTTGTTCTGGATAATATAAATAGATTATTGAATAGTTGACACTAGAAATCACCTGACAAATATGCATGTATGCAATATTTTTGGTCGTATCCAAGGTAGTCATGTCCTCATCATCATCAAGGTGGGGTTCTGTGACGCCTTGGTCTGGTTGTTGAACACAAACGAAGTACGCGAAGTTGCAACTATGGCGAACTTTTAATCTAAACAAAACCCCAAGGAAAAAGCTATTATATGGATCTACTTATATAGGAGCAAGGGGTGGCGGCCAAGGAGGTGGGAGGACGTCCCAAGGCAGCCTAAAACTAACCCTAGGTCGTAAAAGGCTCTTGGGCCCAAGTGGAGGTGATGCAACACCTTTGGACTTGTTGTTTGACTCGGATTCTGCTGCAGCGTCAGATTTTTTCGTCCATATCTCAAAGCTCCGGACGAATTTAAAGGTGATTCCAATTGGTGTGGAAATAGGATGAAATCTAGATTCCAACAAACAAAGAATCACCCAATTCGGAGTCCGTATGAAAAAGTTCTTGGCGTTTTGAGTCAGGTATGTCTGTGCAGTCCGAATCTGAATCCAGAACGTGAGAGACTTGGACTCTATCTTCTCTTGGCCCAAAGGTGACATGAGAAGACTTTTTGAACAGAACTTAAACTTCTCCTTTTCCCCTATCTTCATATGTGGATTGTACAAATGTCCCATACACCTGCAATTAGACAAAACGCAAAAGTGTGTGAAGTATTTTTGTTCTGGATAATATAAATAGATTATTGAATAGTTGACACTAGAAATCACCTGACAAATATGCATGTATGCAATATTTTTGGTCGTATCCAAGGTAGTCATGTCCTCATCACTGTCCGTCGTCCAAGAATTTCTGTCTCCGGAACCTGTCATGATTAGTAGAAACAAGAAACAAAGTTCGAGAATAATGTTACTATGAACTACTAGGATGTGGTTGTAAAGTGCTCACAGTAAAGCAAATATCAATATCTTACAATTTCTTACCATGCGGCAGGTGGTGACAGGCAACCAGCGGTGTCAAATAACTCTGAAGATTGTGTAAAGCGATTGCCAGGGAAACATACGTATACACGGTGTAGAAATATGTGGAGCTGGGTTGGCTATATATGGTAGCAAAAGATTAGCAATAATCAATTAAAGATGCAATGTTGAATAAACGCTCAACGGCAGTACAGTGCTGGTCCTAGGCTAGACCGGACTAGAGACGCGAGCCTAAAACACTAATAGGTCACGGCGTAGCACAACTAGCATCAATGAAGAATACTAAGTAGCTCTGGACAGCAGGATATAAGTGAAGATCACAATGGCAGTAAAGACAATGATGAAAAACAACTGCCAAGTAGGATATACAACAACTCTCTCTCCAACTTTCCTCTTGAAAAGTTTGAGCCAATTTTCTGATAACTTTTTTCAAAGAATGCTACTAACTCAAGCTTTCCAATGCAAAAAGAATCACTCAATTCCGAGTTGATATGAGGAGTCAAAAAATTCTAAAACAGGCCTGAAAAACTTGAACAAGCTGTGTTCGTGAACTTCGGAGGGATAAAAAGACCTACTTAGAAGCCGATTTTGAGGTGCCAAATATTGAACTAGCTTCTAAAACTATTTAGATGCGGCTCGTCGCTAGCTCTCATTTGACTCATATGTGAGACAGAGCTTTGCTCATCCATACGGATCTCCTCCTTGAGAGAGACTGTGGCCCCTCTTCGGAGAAGATCAACTTGGATTCAAGTCCCCCTCTTGGGTGGCCCACTCAAGACCTCCTTCAAGGAGAAGAACCGGTTACCTTTGTATCGTCCGTTGTTGACCTTGGATCATGTATATCTCTTTGTGTTCTTGGATCTAGCGCATGTGTAATCGAATCTTGTTGGTTTGAGTGATTATCTTGTGTTTCCCCTCATTTTCCTCCTCGTGTTGATGCGGAGCATCCCACGATCATCCCCATGGACCTACCATCGTCTCATCAAGAGCCAAGAGGGCCTATGACATGAGCACGAGCTAGAGCTCTTGAGAACTGATAGAGGCTAAGGTGTCCCGATGTTTCGATGAGATGGTGGCTATCGTTTCTGTGGGAGTCGACCTTGACGATCCGACTACGAACGTGCGAGACGTCGCGCCTTATTAATCGCTAAACCAACTTCCGAGGGTTATTGACCACGCCGAAGCATGATCAACCTGACCACGAGGGCCTGTTTCCTGCGAGCAAACGAAGAACAAGCAAGAAACTAAGATTGCAATCTGGATATTGCGAATATAAGAGGAAAGCTTTATTAACGAAGGGGGGGTTCTAAGACGCCTTGGTCTGGTCGTTGAACACAAACGAAGTATGCGAAGTTGCAGCTATGGCGAACTTTTGATCTAAACAAAACCCAAAGTCTAAACGACGCCCTAAGGGCTGTATATATGGAGGAAGAGGGGGGGAATTTGGTGGCCCTTGAGGAAGGGGTCTGAATCAAACCCTAACTCTTGTTTCCCCACACATACGGACTCTAAAAACAGCCTATACTTAAGTATTTCGAAATTACATGGGCCTGGCCCAATAATAAGGTGACGCAGCACCTAGAATAGCCTCCAGACGAAATTTAAGAAGAGGCATCTTGTATATTTTGTCCAAGGCTTCATTCACTCCTTATGGTGGCTTCATAGTTCTGAAATCATCACTTGTAACTCCGTTCTTGTTCCCCTTGCGCATGCCATCAACTCCATGCTTGTTCTTGCTCCAATGTTCATCCTTCTCCAAGCTAGGCCCTTCATTTGTAAGCAAAACAAATGTATCCAGTTTAGGCAGCATCATATTCTCATGAACATTAGAATCATTACCAAGAAACGAAAGTACCTGGTAATTTAATTGGCGTGCGCGAGCTCTAGTAATTGGTCCATCATATGTAACAGTAGGGGTTGTGGGTGTAACAATGGTATTGATGTCCTCATCATCCTCCCCTTCTTCAAATGAAGTCGTCCTCGACGGAAGCTCATCTTCCTCACCCAAATAAGGCTTCAAATCTGCAATGTTAAAAGTGGGACTAACCCCAAAATCTGCAGGCAACTCAAGTTTATATGCATTATCATTTATTTTTTCTAACACCTTAAAAGGACCATCAGCACGTGGCATTAGCTTTGACTTGCGCAAATTAGGAAACCTATCCTTACGCAAATGTAACCAAACAAGATCTCCAGGTGCAAAGACAACACGTTTTCTACCCTTATCTCCAACAAGTTTATATTTAGCATTCATGCGCTCAATATTTTCCTTAGTTAACTCATGCATATTTAAGATCAAATCAGCACGTTGTTTAGCATCAAAATTAACCTTCTCCGAAGATGGAAGAGGTAACAAATCAATAGGTGCACGAGGTAGGAAACCATACACAATATCAAAAGGGCACATCTTAGTAGTAGAATGCAATGAAAGATTATAAGCAAATTCAATATGAGGCAAGCATTCTTCCCACATTTTCTTATTATTCTTCAAAACAGCCCTAAGCATAGTAGACAATGTTCTATTGACTACTTCAGTTTGTCCACCAGTTTGGGGGTGACAAGTAGTACTAAAAAGCAGTTTAGTCCCCAACTTAGCCCATAAACATCTCCAAAAGTGGCTAAGAAATTTAGTATCACGATCTGAAACAATAGTATTTGGCACACCATGCAAGCGAATAATTTCACAAAAGAACAAATCAGCAACATTAACAGCATCATCGCTTTTATGACATGGTATAAAGTGTGCCATTTTTGAGAATCTATCCACGACAACAAATATGCTATCCCTCCCCTTCTTTGTTCGAGGTAAACCTAAAACAAAGTCCATAGATATATCCTCCCAAGGAACACTAGGCACAGGCAAAGGCATATATAAACCATGAGGATTGAGTCGTGACTTAGCTTTTTGACATGTAGTGCAGCAAGCAAAAAAACGCTCAACATCCCGTCTCATCTTTGGCCAAAAGAAATGTGTAGCAAGTACGTCCTCCATCTTCTTCACGCCAAAGTGTCCCATTAATCCTCCTCCATGCGCATCCTGCAACAACAAAAGACGAACAGAGCTAGCAGGAATGCATAGCTTGTTAGCGCGGAACACAAAACCATCATTAACAACGAACTTGTTCCATGTTCTTCCTTCTTTACAATTCTGCATTACTTCTTTAAAATCAGCATCATGCACATATTGATCTTTGATGGTTTCCAAACCAAATATTTTGAAGTCAAGTTGTGAAAGCATAGTATAGCGACGAGACAAAGCATCAGCAATAACATTTTCTTTACCCTTCTTGTGTTTGATGACATAAGGGAAAGTCTCAATGAATTCAACCCATTTAGCATGTCTACGATTCAGTTTAGCTTGACTTTTAATATGTTTCAAAGATTCATGATGAGAATGTATAACAAATTCTTTGGGCCATAAATAATGTTGCCATGTCTCTAAAGTCCGAACAAGAGCATATAATTCCTTATCATAAGTAGAGTAGTTCAGACTAGGCCCACTCAATTTTTCAGAAAAGTATGCAACAGGTTTGCCATCTTGTAATAACACACCTCCTAATCCAATTCCACTAGCATCACATTCAAGCTCAAAAGTCTTATTAAAGTCAGGAAGTTGAAGTAAAGGGGCATGTGTCAACTTATCTTTCAATACCGTGAAGGCTTCTTCCTGTGTGGTACCCCAAACAAAGGGCACATCCTTCTTTGTAAGCTCATTGAGAGGTGCAGCAATGGTGCTAAAGGCTCTCACAAAACGCCTATAGAAACCAGCGAGTCCAAGAAAACTCCTCACTTGTGTGACCGTTTTGGGCTGGGGCCAACTCTCAATAGCTTCAATCTTGGCTTTATCAACTTCAATTCCCTGTGGAGTAACAACATAGCCAAGAAAAGATACTCGGTCGGTGCAAAAGGTGCACTTCCCAAGGTTACCAAACAAACGTGCATCACGTAGAGCATTAAAAACATCACGTAAATGTTCCAATTGTTCTTCCAAAGATTTGCTATAAATCAGTATATCATCAAAATAGACGACCACAAATCGTCCAATGAAAGCACGTAAAACTTCATTCATTAGTCTCATGAAAGTTCTAGGTGCATTAGTTAACACAAAAGGCATGACTAACCACTCATATAAACCAAACTTAGTTTTAAAAGCTGTTTTCCATTCATCTCCCAATTTCATACGAATTTGATGGTACCCACTACGCAAATCAACTTTGGAGAATATTGTAGAGCCACTCAATTCATCAAGCAGATCATCTAGCCTAGGAATAGGATGACGATAACGAATAGTAATATTATTAATGCCTCTACAATCAACACACATACGCGAGGTACCATCCTTTTTCGGCACTAGAATAATAGGAACAACACAAGGACTAAGGGATTCGCGTATATAACCTTTGTCGAGTAGCTCTTGTACTTGACGCATAATATCCTTCGTCTCCTCTGGATTGGTACGGTATGGTGCGCGGTTGGGTAATGATGCACCGGGAATTAAGTCAATTTGATGTTCAATCCCTCGAATAGGTGGTAATCCCGGTGGCACGTCTTGTGGAAAGACGTCAGCGAACTCCAGCAAAATGTTAGTAACAGCAGGAGGCAAAGAGGAAGGCACGTCCTCGAATGAAAATAATGCCTCTTTGCACACAAAAGCATAGCAAACAAATTTGCTAACATCTAGATCATCAATATCAGATTTGGTGGCAAATAAACATGCACTTTTCAATTTAATTTCAGAAGCAACACTAGATGGTTTATTATTAGGCTTCATTTGTTGCTCAAATTCTTTTGCCACAATCTGATTTTCACTCTTATTTTTCTCCTGTTTTGCTTTATTAACTCGATTAATATCATCTTTCAAATTGGAATCAGGAGTCATAGGAAGCAAAGTAATATTTTTGTCCTTATGAACAAGAGTATACTGATTGTTTCTACCATGGTGTACAGAATTTTTATCAAATTGCCATGGTCTACCAAGTAATAAGGAACATGCTTGCATAGGTACCACATCACAATCAACATAATCAGCATATGTAGAGATACTAAAATGCACACGAACAGTACGTGTTACCTTAACCTTGCCGCTGTTGTTGAACCATTGGATGTAGTAAGGATGTGGATGTGGTCTTGTGGTGAGAGATAGCTTCTCCACCATCTCCATGCTAGCAAAGTTGTTGCAGCTCCCTCCATCTATGATGACGCGAACAGAACGTTCCTTCACAACTTCCTTTGTATGGAACAAATTATGCCTCTGATTTTGCTCAGCTTGCGTGACCTGCACACTCAAAACACGTTGAGCAACTAAACATTCATACCTGTCAGCATCTTCAGCAGCCATGTATTGCGTCTCATGATCAGAATCATCTCCACCGTGTTCTTCATGTGTAAGAAGAGCCAAAGTCTCCTCATCATAGTCACTAGCGGACTCATACCCACCACCCTCAGTAGCAATCATCACACGCTGAGATGTGCATTCTCGCGCAAAATGTCCTCTTCCCTTACAACGACGACAAATAATATCACTTGTGTGCCCTGTAGACGCCATGGAAGAAGCAGAGCTCTTTGCATGCCCGGCAGGTGTGCTCTTGGCAGATAGTGGTGGTTGTGCCTGCTTTCTTGTATCACGGTTGGAGGTGGCAGCTGACGGAGGTGCCGGTGTAGCAGAATGTGTGGAAGTAGATGATGCACGTGGTGTCCACGATGAAGGTCGACCTGCAGAAAAGTTAGTTCGCGCCAATGCTTGTCGATCCTGCACTTCACGTTCAGCTTTACAAGCAAGATGGAATAAACGAGTGATATTATTATAATCCTAATAGTCTAGAATGGTCCGAATCTCTCTATTTAATCCACCCAGAAAATGTGCAAGCATAGCTTCATTCTCCTCAACGATACCACATCTAATCAAGCCAGTTTGTAATTCCTGATAATATTCTTCTACCGATTTTTTTCCTTGTCTTAAGCGCTACAATTTTTGAAGTAATTCACGTTGATAATATGGTGGAACCCAACGAGTACGCATAGCAGTTTTCAAAGAAGCCCAAGTAGCTGGAACAGGATATAATCTACAATATTCAGACCACCAAACACATGCAAAGCTAGTGAAATCACAAACAGCAGCAGGAACACGTCTCTCCTCAGGATATTGTAAACATGTAAATCGTTGTTCAGTTTCTAACTCCCAAGTAAGATATATATCAGGAACATATCTACCCTCAAATGGTGGAATATTCAATTTCAGTTTAGGGAGATAGTCATGATCTCGTACCTGAGGGGGAGCCCTAACATTGCCATTATGTGCATGTGGACGACCTGGTGGTTGTGGTGCTGGTGGTTGCACGTAGTTCTGATGTTGATCAACCTCATCCTCGTAATCTCCCACATAATCATCCTCCTCCACATCAGTAGCAGGAGCCACAGAAGTATCAACAACAGCACCAACAGCTTGGCCAGGCTGAAGAGGGACACGGGTCGCTCGGCGGAGGGCTGTGTCGCGATGTGGAGGTAGTCGTTGTTGCTGTTGTAGAGGTGCGTTAGGTGCAGCCGGTGGTGGTGGTGGTAGACGCGCGAGCAATTCATTAAACTTGTTATTGAGCTTTGTTTCGAACGCCTTCTCAATGCCATCTATCTTCTCCATGGCCTCTTCAAATCTATTTAGCACATCTTCCACCTGTTCACTCATCATTTGTTGAAACTTATCATGTAACGCTTTGTTTGTCATGTTCTCCGAGTCAGTCTCGTCGGCTTGTGATCCTGCCATGGTTAGCAGCAATAGAAACACACAAGAATATGATTCTACAGACTACTAGAAAGTGGTGGTGGTGGTGTTGTGGTGGACAGTCACAAATCCGTCAAGCAAATCTCAAATTCTTACCAGTTCTTACCCAGCAGCAGGCGGTGATCGGCAACCGTTGTAGTCAAAACTCTCAAAGCTTGGATAGAGCGATTGCCAGGGAGAGTCAAACGCATGACATAGATGTATGTGGAGCTGGAAAGGCTTATAGTATGGTAGCAAAAAGGTCATCAATAATCAATTCAGAGATGCAAAGTTGAATAAATGCTCAACGACGGTACTGTGCTGGTCCTAGGCTAGACCGTGCTAGAGACGCGAGCCTAGAACACTAACAAAATCACGGCGCTGCACGAAAACAAGGGAAGAGCACACTCTGGGAATTTTGATTCGCTCTTTTTTTTTGCGCTCCTTTTGTTTTTGCGCTCTTTTTTTTTTGCAAAAAATCACTATAATGGCGAGTGTCTCAAAACTTTTCCCAGGTCAAACTGACAGGATTAGACACGAAATTTTTGCGAATTCTGTTTTTTTTTTGACTGCCCGGACCCAAAAACTGGAAACGTCTCAAAAAAAACTTTTAATAACGGCGACTGTCTCAAAAGGCTAAGAAACACCTAAAAATAGGATAGCCAGACTTTTTTTTGTCAAATGCGTTTTTGGAATTTTGTTTCTGGAAACCAACCTCTTCTACGGACGGCAAAAGATTGATGGAATCCCAAACCTACTCAAACAAGGAAACACGAATCTGGCAACAGATGGATCTCGGAAGCAAACCTAATATGAGATGGACTCGAAGTGATGGTGGTATATGGATACGGATTGGTGGTGGTATATGGACTCGGAGCGGTGGCGGATAAGCGGTGGTGGAAGATGGCAGGGACAATGATGATGGTGCGGCAGCGGCGTGACTAATATGACCAGAACTCGAAACTCTAAAAGACTAGACGCTAAGACCAGCAACTTGACACGACGATGCAACCGCAAATTCAACAAAGCAAATACAGAAAAGATTATGCAAAGGCTCAGATTGGTTCGGATAGGATGAACTAACCCTAATTTTTTTTGGCTTTTTCGTGGACTATATGTATGAAGAACAGACTCGATCTAAACTACGAAAAACTGTAAAATCTCACCGAGCAAACTGAAAATCTGATACCACTTGATAGAGGCTAAGGTGTCCCGATGTTTCGATGAGATGGTGGCTATCGTTTCTGTGGGAGTCGACCTTGACGATCTGACTACGAACGTGCGAGACGTCGTGCCTTAGCAATCGCTAAACCAACTTCCGAGGGTTATTGACCACGCCGGAGCACGATCAACCTGACCACGAGGGCATGTTTCCTGCGAGCAAACGAAGAACAAGCAAGAAACTAAGATTGCAATCTGGTTATTGCGAATATAAGAGGAAAGCTTTATTAATGAAGGTGGGGTTCTGAGACGCCTTGGTCTGGTCGTTGAACACAAATGAAGTACGTGAAGTTGCAGCTATGGCAAACTTTTGATCTAAACAAAACCCAAAGTCTAAACGATGCCCTAAGGGTTGTATATATGGAGGAAGCGGGGGGAATTTCGTGGCCCTTGAGGAAGGGGTCCAAATCCAACCCTAACTCTTGTTTCCCCACACATACGGACTCTAAAAACAGCCTTTACTTAAGTATTTCGAAATTACATGGGCCTGGCCCAATAATAAGGTGACGCAGCACCTAGAATAGCCTCTGAACGAAATTTATGAAGTGGCATCTTGTATATTTCGTCCAAGGTTTCATTCACTCCTTATGGTGGCTTCAGAGTCCTGAAATCATCACTTGTAACTCCGTTCTTGTTCCCCTTGCGCATGCCATCAACTCCATGCTTGTTCTTGCTCCAATGTTCATCCTTCTCCAAGCTAGGCCCTTCATTTGTAAGCAAAACAAATGTATCCAATTTAGGCAGCATCATATTCTCATGAACATGAGAATCATTACCAAGAAACGAAAGTACCTGGTAATTTAATTGGCATGCGCGAGCTCTAGTAATTGGTCCATCGTATGTAACAGTAGGGGCTGTGGGTGTAACAATGGTATTGATGTCCTCATCAAGAACGAGGTGACTTCTTTCCTTAGTGATATCACATATGATCCACTCGAGACATGGCTACTACCTAAATCCGATATGCTATGCGTGATCAGGTGTCAAGAGGAGCCTCCCGAAGATGCACGTGAAGATGGACGAGCCGCCAAGTCCAAGGATGAAGAGAACCAACGGAAACGGGCAAGTTCACCTTCCAGGCCCCGGACATCCGGCCAAGATCCCGGACATCCGGCCCCTGGAGATGCACAAGACAGCATAAGTCCAGCCAAAGAAAAGCTACAGGACCCGGACATCCGGCCCCGTGCCCCGGACATCCGGCTCCCTCCCGAAGCCCCGGAAATCCGGCCATCAGCCCGGAAATCCGGCCCCGTCTATCCAGAGAGCACAGAAACTTACCCCGCCAGCCCGGACATCCGGCCCCCAGCCCGGACATCCGACCCCTCCTGAAGCCCCAGACATCCGGCCGGACGCCCGGACATCCGGCTCCGCCTGTCTGCGCACAGTAAAGGGCCGAAGCCCATGTACCTCTTCGCCCCCTAGACTATATATACTTCACCCCTTCCTCTTTCTAGGGTTAGCATTGTTTTGACTCATATGTGAGATAGAGATTTGCTCATCCATACGGATCTCCTCCTCGAGAGAGACTGCGGCCCCTCTTCGGAGAAGATCAACTTGGATTCAAGTCCCCCTCTTGGGTGGCCCCCTCAAGACCTCCTTCTAGGAGAAGAACCGGTTACCTTTGTATCGTCCGTTGTTGACCTTGGATCATGTGTATCTCTTTGTGTTCTTGGATCTAGCGCATGTGTAATCGAATCTTGTTGGTTTGAGTGATTCTCTTGTGTTTCCCCTCGTTTTCCCACTCGTGTTGATGCGGAGCATCCCACGATAATCCCCATGGACCTACCATCGTCTCATCAAGAGCCAAGAGGGCCTATGACACGAGCACGAGCTAGAGCTCTCGAGAACGAGGTGACTTCTTTCCTTAGTGATATCACATATGATCCACTCGAGACATGGCTACTACCTAAATCCGATATGTTATGCGTGATCAGGTGTCAAGAGGAACCTCCCGAAGATGCACGTGAGGACGGACGAGCTGCCAAGTCCAAGGATGAAGAGAACCAACGGAAACGGGCAAGTTCACCTTCCAGGCCCCGGACATCCGGCCAAGACCCCGGACATCCGGCCCCTGGAGATGCACAAGACAGCAGCGGTCCAGCCGCAGAAAAGCTACAGGGCCCGGACATCCGGCCCCGTGCCCCGGACATCCGGCTCCTCCCGAAGCCCCGGAAATCCGGCCATCAACCCGGAAATCTGGCCCCGTCTATCCAGAGAGTATAGAAATTTACCCCGTCAGCCCGGACATCCGGCCCCTCCTGAAGCCCCAGACATCCGGCCCGACACCTGGACATCCGGCTCCGCCTGTCTGCGCACAGTAAAGGGCCGAAGCCCATGTACCTCTTCGCCCCTAGACTATATATACTTCACCCCGTTCCTCTTTCTAGGGTTAGCATTAGTTTAGCTCATTTGTGAGATAGAGCATTGCTCATCCATACGGATCTCCTCCTCGTGAGAAACTGCGGCCCCTCTTCGGAGAAGATCAACTTGGATTCAAGTCCCCCGCTTGGGTGGCCCCATCAAGACCTCCTTCTAGGAGAAGAATCGTTTACCTTCGTATCGTCCTTTATTGACCTTGGATCATGTGTATCTCTTTGTGTTCTTGGATCTAGCGCATGTGTAATCGAATCTTGTGGGTTTGAGTGTTTCTCTTGTGTTTCCCCTCGTTTTCCCCTCGTGTTCTTCGTGTTCGTAGTTGGGATCCGCTCCTTTCTTGAAAGATCGGCCATCTAGGGTTCCACCCTACATCATATTGGTATCATGAGCCACGTTGATCACGATTTCGGAGCCCCCTCTTTTTGTTTTCTAGCTTGATTTTGTTGTTTTGTGTCCTAATTCAAAAATTGCCCCACAAAAATAGCCCCAATTTTTTTTTGTGATTTCTTGGTGTGACGAAGTTTTGTTGGATTAGATCTGCGGATTTCATGTGTTGCAGGTAGATCTAGCATTCCCCCACCTTTTCCCCAATTTCCATCCACAAAATCTTCCGAATTTTGCCCCGGATTTGACCTCTTCACACGGTGTTCTTCGAGTTCGTCCACGGATCCATAGCCCAGACATCCGGCCCGACCAGCCCGGACATCCGGCTCTGATGAGGACATAAATACCATTGTTACACACACAGCCCCTGCTTCTATACATACTGGACCAATTACTAGAGCTCGCGCACGCCAATTGAATTATCAGGTACTTTCATTTCTTGGTAATGATTCTAATGTTCATGAGAATATGATGCTGCCTAAATTGGATACATTTGTTTTGCTTACAAATGAAGGGCCTAGCTTGGAGAAGGATTACCATTGGAGCAAGAACAAACATGGAGTTGATGGCATGCGCAAGGGAGACAACAACAGAGTTTCAAGTGATGATTTCAGGACTTTGAAGCCACCATAATGAGTGCATGAAGCCTTGGACGAAATATACAAGATGCCACTTCATAATTTTCGTCCAGAGGCTATTCTAGGTGCTGCTCACCTTCTTCTTGGGCCAGGCCCATGTAATTTCGAAATACTTCAATATAGGCTGTTTTTAGAGTCCGTATGTGTGGGGAAACAAGAGTTAGGGTGGGTTTCGGACCCCTCCTCCAAGGGCCACGAAATTCCCCCCTCTTCCCCCATATATACAGCCCCTAGGGCATCGTTTAGACTTTGGGTTTTGTTTAGATTAAAAGTTCGCCATAGCTGCAACTTCGCGTACTTCGTTTGTGTTCAACGACCAGACCAAGGCGTCACAGAACCCCACCTTGATCAATAAAGCTTTCCTCTTATATTCGCAATATCCATATTGCAATCTTAGTTTCTTGCTTGTTCTTTGTTTGCCTGTAGGAAACAGACCTTCGTGGTCAGGTTGATCGTGCTCCAGCGTGGTCAATAATCTCTCGGAGTTGGTTTAGCGATTGCTAAGGCGCGACGTCCTCGGACGTTCGTAGTCGGATCGTCAAAGTTGACTTCCTCCAAAACGATAGCCACCATCTCATCGAAAGACGGGACACCTTTGCCTCTATCAAGTGGTATCAGATTTCCAGGTTGCTCGGTGAGATTTTACAGTTTTTCGTAGTTTAGATCGAGTCTGTTCTTCATACCTAAAGTCCACGAAAAAGCCACAAAAAAATTAGGGTTAGTTCATCATATCCGAACCAATCTGAGCCTTTGCATAATCTTTTTAGGGTTTTTGCTTTGTTGAATTTGCGGTTGCATCGTCGTGTCAAGTTGCTGGTCTTAGAGTCTAGTCTTTTAGAGTTTCGAGTTCTCGTCATAAGTTGTCACGCCGCCGCCGCACCATCATCATCGCCTTGCCATCTACCATCATTGCTTCTCCGCCACCGCTCTGAATCCGTATCCATATACCACCACCAATTCGTATCCATATACCACCACCAATCTGTATCCATATACCACCACCGCTACCATATACCACCACCGCTGCCATATACCACCACCATATATCCACCACCAATCCGAGTTCTTCTCCTATTAGGTTTGTTTTCGAGAGCCATCTAAATTCCGATTCGTGTTTCCTTGCCTGCGTAGGTCTCGGAAAAAAATTCGGCGACCGAAAATATTTTTTTCCTATCTTATTTTTAGGCTGTTCTGAGTCTTTTGAGACACTCGCTATCATAGTGATTTTTGGTCGCACTTTTTCGTCGTCGCTGCCCTGATTTCCGAAAAAAAATTGTCAAAAAAATTTCGTACCCATCTTGTCAGTTTGACCTGGGAAGAATTTTGAGACACTCGCCATTATAGTGATTTTTCGCAAAAAAGAAAAAAAAGAGGAGCGCAAAAAAAAGAGCGCAAAAAAAAACAGAGCGAAAAAAAATTCCAGAGTGTGCTTTTCCCTTGTTTCCGTGCAGCGCCGTGATTTTGTTAGTGTTCTAGGCTCGCGCCTCTAGCATGGTCTAGCCTAGGACCAGCACAGTACCATCATTGAGCGTTTATTCAACTTTGCATCTCTGATTTGATTATTGCTGACCCTTTTTGCTACCATACTATAAGCCTTCCCAGCTCCACATACATCTACCTGGCAATCGCTCTATCCAAGCTTTTGAGAGTTTTGACTACAACGGTTGCCGATCACCGCCTGCTGCTGGGTAAGAACTGGTAAGAATTTGAGTTTTGCTTGACAGATTTGTGACTCCCACCACCACCTCTTATTAGTAGTCTGTAGGATCATATTCTTGTGTGTTTCTATTGCTGCTAACCATGGCAGGATCACAAGCCGACGAGATGATAGAGGCGAGGGTGTCCCGATCTTTCGATGAGATGATAACTATCGATTTGGTGGAGACGACTTTGACGATCCGACTACAAACGTGCACGACGTTGCGCCTTAGCAATCGCTAAACCAACTCCAAGAGGTTATTGACCACGCCGGAGCACGATCAACCTGACTGATAGAGGCGGGGGTGTCCCGATCTTTCGATGAGATGATAACTATCGATTTGGTGAAGATGACTTTGACAATCCGACTACAAACGTGCACGACGTTGCGCCTTAGCAATCGCTAAACCAACTTCGAGAGGTTATTGACCACGCCGGAGCACAATCAACCTGACCGCGAAGGTCTATTCCTGCAAGCAATCGAAGAACAAGCAAGAATATGATAAAAGCAATCTGAATATTGCGAGTATATATGAAGTATTGATAAAGGTGGGGATCCGTAAGTGGTCTTGGTCTGGTCGTTGGACACAAACGAAGTACACGAAGTTGCAATGGCTAACTTTTAACTAAAAAAATCCCAAGCAAAAATCTACTAGGTGGATCTACTTATATAGGAGCAAGGGGTGGCGGCCAAGGAGGTGGGAGGACGTCCCAAGGCAGCCTCAAACCAACCCTAGGTCGTACAAGGCTCATGGGCCCAAGTGGAGGTGATGCAACACCTATGGACTTGTTGTTTGACTCGGATTCTACTGCAGCGTCAGATTGTTTCGTCCATATCTCTATGCTCCAGACGAATTTAAAGGTGAATCCAATTGGAGTGGAAAGAGGACGAAATCTACTTTCGAACAAAAGAAGAATCACCCAATTCGGAGTCCGTATGAAAAAGTTATTGCCGTTTTGAGTCAGGTATGTCTGTGCAGTCCGAATCTTAATCCAGAACGTG
The DNA here is from genome assembly GCA_032464435.1 of Aegilops umbellulata. NCBI lineage: Eukaryota > Viridiplantae > Streptophyta > Magnoliopsida > Poales > Poaceae > Aegilops > Aegilops umbellulata. The sequence continues at coordinate 65,286,965 of CP136059.1, read as the reverse complement.
AGAGACTTGGACTCTATCTTCTCTTGGCCCAAAAGTGACGTGAAGGGACTTTGTGAACAGCACCTAAACTTCTCTTTTTGCCCTTATCTTCATATGTGGATTGTACAAATGTCCCATACACCTGCAATTAGACAAAACACAAAATTGTGTGAAGTATTTTTGTTCTGGATAATATAAATAGATTATTGAATAGTTGACACTAGAAATCACCTGACAAATATGCATGTATGCAATATTTTTGGTCGTATCCAAGGTAGTCATGTCCTCATCATCCTCCCCTTCTTGAAAATAAAGCCGTCCTCGGCGTTGCTTTATCTGAAATGTGGCTAACAAAAGAGACAAGGTGTACATGTTGTATTTGTATATGTCATCAATTTTTACTTCCCGTGGAATTTGCACATATGACACATATATACATGAGTAACTTTCATAGTGAATAAAATATAAAGCCAAAATATTATCATAAGTAGAAGGCATGAAAATATTGCAACTCAGTTTGCACATATAAGTGAAGCTCTTATTCATATCAAAAGGTTGACAATATTCATCATTAAACCATCCCAACATTGGTGAATAAACCTTACTTGCATCAAATTTACATGCTACAACATGCTTAAATAAGCAAACATGCAATAAGTCATTCGGCACAGAATCATCACCAAGATTAGAGGTCATATCAAAATGATTAAACATTGATTCTTTTGCATCAACAGTTAACTCAATGGGTGCACTCAAAATTATTGGTATTTCAGTTGTTTGATCACATGACGCAGTCATGACAGTATCAAGATTCTCTAAAATAGGTGTTGTGCTCAAATCACCAGGTAACTGAACACATGATGCATTCAACTTAACTAGGGATGCATCATTCTCATGTGAAGTTATATCATCAATACCTTTACTATTACCTTGTCGCAAAGACGTAGCTGATGTAGGTACGGACGTTGACAATGCACCATACTCTTGAGATAATGTCGCGCTCCCAATCCGAGGTGGGGCTGCTCTAGTAGGAGCAACGGTGGAGGAACCAACCGGCGGTGGTGAGCACGAACATGAATAGTAGTTGTCGTAGTCACCCAATGCATCCTCCTGCATCTGTCTCTCAAAGGTACAAGCACGAACATACATACCAGTAATGCAACGGGGAATATACTGAAATCTTGCCCGAATATCATGGTTCAAACCACCAAAAAATCTATTCATTGTATCATGCTTAGATTCTTCTATGTCACAATGATGCATATAAGATTTGAACTCTTGGTAGTAAGCATGAACAGTGTTGTTGCCTTGTTTAAATTGTTCAAATTTGTGAAGCAATTCACGACGATAGTAAGGAGGGAAATATGTTGTCTCAATACATCTTTCAAATATTTCCAAGTTGTGGGTTGGTTATCAATGTTTTTCTTACAATGCACACTCCACCAAACAGAAGCAAAACTAGTAAATGCTCTAGTGGCAGCTCGTACTCGCTCAAGTTCAGAAAAGTCATGGTGACTAAAAACTTGTTCTACTTCAAGCTCCCAAGCTAGATAAATAGCAGGATTAAATCTACCCTCAAATGACGGTAAAGAGATAACCTGATCATGTGCTTGTGTGTGTTGTCCCAAGTCTCGTGATGGTGATGATGTGTGTGTCGTCCAAGAACTTCTATCTCCGGAACCTGTCATGATTAGTAGAAACAAGAAACAAAATTCAAGAATAATGTTCCTATGAACTACTAGGATGTGGTTGTAAAGTGCTCACAGTAAAGCAAATATCAATATCTTACAAGTTCTTACCATGCGCGGGTGGTGACAGGCAACCAGCGGTGTCAAATAACTCCGAAGATTGTGTAAAGCGATTGCCAGGGGAACGTAAGTATACACGGTGTAGAAATATGTGGAGCTGGGTTGGCTATATATGGTAGCAAAAGATTAGCAATAATCAATTCAAAGATGCAATGTTGAATAAACGCTCAACGACGGTACTGTGCTGGTCCTAGGCTAGACCCGGACTAGAGACGCGAGCCTAGAACACTAATGAGGTCACGGCGTAGCACAACTAGCATCAATGAAGGATACTAAGTAGCTCCGGACAGCAAGATATAAGTGAAGATCACAATGGCAGTATAGATAATGATGAAAAACAACTGCCAAGCAGGATATACAACAACTCTCTCTCCAACTTTCCTCTTGAAAAGTTTGAGCCAATTTTTCTACTAAATATGGCAGGTTCTAGAGTCAGTTGGGCTTCATCAATCGTGGGAGACGTGCCACCATCTCCGAAAATACTACCACCGTCACAAGAGGTGCAAAGACATAAGAATACGCACAATCAGGTTTTTGTTTCCATGCCACCTTTTAATGGTTGTTTTAAGCCTGATTTATATATTGAATGGGAGTTTGAAATAAATGTTATATTTGCTTCCCATGATTTTTCGGAACGTAAAAAAGTTAAGCTTGCGGTTGGTTCTTTCACTAGTTTTGCTACTGTTTGGTGGAGTGAACATTGTCGGTTATACCCTGATTATGTACCTACTACTTGGGATGATTTAAAACTTGTCATGAGAAATAGATTCGTCGATGTTTATTATACTCATGGCATGATTAAAAAACTACAACATTTAAAACAAGGTAGTGACACTGTAACAAAATATTATGATGATTTACAAACTACCTTGTTGCATTCCTTTTTAGAGGAAAGTGAAGAAGATTTTATGGATAGATTTTGGGGAGGATTAAACCGTGATATTCAGGAGATACTAATTCATGAAGAATGTTATCCTATGGACCATTTGTTTCATCTTGCTTGCAAAGCTAAACAGGAAATAAAGAGGCGTGATGCCCACAAGACAAACAAGCATAAGGTGCACATCCAAGGAGTTGAGACGGTCCTTCCTTCTACCATTGCGCCTACTATGACAACAACATCTGTTGTTGTGAGCACTGCATCAGCTCCATATTATGACCCGTCACTGCCGAGAGTTCCAACATCGTCTGAGTTGATAACAAGAGGTAATGAAAAAGGTACTGATCTTCTAACTTCGCATGCGAATGATGAATGCCTTGTCAATTTAAATACACCATGTGATGCTCTGATACCACTTGATAGAGGCGGGGGTGTCCCTATCTTTTGATGAGATGATAACTATCAATTTGGTGAAGATGACTTTGACGATTCGACTACAAACGTGCACGACGTTGCGCCTTAGCAATCGCTAAACCAACTTCGAGAGGTTATTGACCACGCCGGAGCACAATCAACCTGACCGCGAAGGTCCATTCCTGCAAGCAATCGAAGAACAAGCAAGAATATGATTAAAGCAATCTGAATATTGCGAGTATATATGAAGTATTGATAAAGGTGGGGATCCGTAAGCGGTCTTGGTCTGGTCGTTGGACACAAACGAAGTACACGAAGTTGCAATGGCTAACTTTTAACTAAACAAATCCCAAGCAAAAAGCTACTAGGTGGATCTACTTATATAGGAGCAAGGGGTGGCGGCCAAGGAGGTGGGAGGACGTCCCAAGGCAGCCTAAAACCAACCCTAGGTCGTACAAGGCTCATGGGCCCAAGTGGAGGTGATGCAACACCTTTGGACTTGTTGTTTGACTCGGATTCTACTGCAGCGTCAGATTGTTTCGTCCATATCTCAATGCTCCAGACGAATTTAAAGGTGAATCCAATTGGAGTGGAAAGAGGACGAAATCTACTTTCGAACAAAAAAAGAATCACCCAATTCGGAGTCCGTATGAAAAAGTTCTTGCCGTTTTGAGTCAGGTATGTCTGTGCAGTCCGAATCTGAATCCAGAACGTGAGAGACTTGGACTCTATCTTCTCTTGGCCCAAAAGTGACGTGAAGGGACTTTTTGAACATCACCTAAACTTCTCTTTTTCCCTTATCTTCATATGTGGATTGTACAAATGTCCCATACACCTGCAATTAGACAAAACACAAAATTGTGTGAAGTATTTTTGTTCTGGATAATATAAATAGATTATTGAATAGTTGACACTAGAAATCACCTAACAAATATGCATGTATGCAATATTTTTGGTCGTATCCAAGGTAGTGATGTCCTCATCACTGACCACGAAGGTCTATTCCTGCCCGCAATCGAAGAACAAGCAAGAATATGATAAAGCAATCTGAATATTGCGAATATATATGAAGTATTGATAAAGGTGGAGATCCGGAAGCGGTCTTGGTCTGGACGTTGGACACAAACGAAGTACATGAAGTTGCAATGGCTAACTTTTAACTAAACAAATCCCAAAGTCTAAACGATGCCCTAGGGGCTGTATATATGGAGGAAGAGGGGGGGGGATTTCGTGGCCCTTGGAGGAGGGGTCCGAAACCCACCCTGGTATACTTACGGTTCGACATCAACATCGCCACCGCTCATGTTCGCCAAGGACTACTATGAACGGCTACTTCACTTTGGTATCACCTTCACCTTGGATATCATCTTGGTATCGTGATATCGTCATACTCTCTTGCTTTTGCATTGATAACCCCATAGCTTTACTTTTGCGTCACTTACCCATCGAGACTAGCCTTTAAGTATTGCCGGCAACGTGAGTTGTGCACATTAGTGTTCATACTTCACATAACATACATACCATCATCGTGTTGCATCTCTTGGTATCATCACTTGTGTCACAAAGTTGTTGTCGCATACACAATTGCTAGCTTGATTTGTGAAGCATTGCATGAGAAAAGAGCTCAAACATCAAAGAGCCAAACAAGCTTTTAAGAAAAAGAGGAAAGATAAGCAAAGAGCTTATAAGCAAGAACCATAGCATCATACAACATTAAGATTGTCATACTCAATCATCTTGGATCAACGCATAGGAACATCATACATATATCGTACTTGGGATAGAAGTCGTTGCATTTTTGCTAAATAGGTTGTGCACAAGTTCGTATCCGCCTATTGTGCAATCGTGCTAGCGTCTCTCTAGTGTTGTGCAACAAGAGCATCTTGGTTAATTCCACATTTTGGCTCATCCTTGGTTGCACAACCCCATCTTATCTATTTGCGTGTGTGCTTCCGTGTACCATATCTTGCTATTGGTATACTTGTTGCATTTGCAAATTTGTGAATCTTTTCCAACATTATTGAGTCTCACTTACAATTGCATCAAATTTTGTGCCACCATCCTAACCGAGCTCCACCATAAGCTTTTACTTGTGTAGGTGCGAGAGCCGACAAGAATTGGTACCAATTGTGTTGTTTCCCTGATACACATTGAAGTGATCTTTGATCCATTTTCAACTTCGGTCAAGGTACATTTGGTATAGGTTCTTATTTGTCTCACACTCACATATCTTTGTTTGGAATGATGGATAGGCCAAGTACTTCTACCAACCCACTTTTCTTGGAGCAAGACGACGACATGTCTTCCTACGTCACCAAGACTTAACTATTTGGTGCACAACGGGCTTTGCATCAAGAACAACTTGCTTTGGGAGACCGCATCGACAATCTCGCCACCGACCTACGACAATCCGAGCAACGTACACGGGATTACTTTGACAACAAGCTCGACGAACACAAAATCGAGAATAACGCAAGAATGGACGAGATTCGTGCATTGTTGCTCTGCCCTTCTACTTCGTCATCGTCAAGATGGAACCGCTCAAGTCGACACTCCGACGACACCATCTCCGGTTCAAGTACACCAACATCGAATACTCTTCGTCGTGCCGCGCACCAAGACCGTCAAGCAAACCGCAATCCTCTACACTACACCGACTCTCAAGAGCATCGACATCGTGATGCGGAGCATCCTATGGACATCACCATGTCAAGAGTCCGTTCGGCGAGTGACACGTGCGACATCTACTTCACATACACAAAGGTGAATCATCTCCTATACACGTGCTCACTTGATGATAGAGGCAAAGGTGTCCCAATGTTTCGATGAGATGGTGGCTATCGTTTCTGTGGGACTCGACCTTGACGATCCGACTACGAACGTGCGAGACGTCGCGCCTTAGCAATCGCTAAACCAACTTCCGAGGGTTATTGACCACGCCGGAGCACGATCAACCTGACCACGAGGGCCTGTTTCCTGCGAGCAAACGAAGAACAAGCAAGAAACTAAGATTGCAATCTGGATATTGCGAATATAAGAGGAAAGCTTTATTAATGAAGGTGGGGTTCTGTGACGCCTTGGTCTGGTCGTTTAACACAAACGAAGTACGCAAAGTTGCAGCTATGGCGAACTTTTGATCTAAACAAAACCCAAAGTCTAAACGACACCCTAAGGGCTGTATATATGGAGGAAGAGGGGGGGGGGGATTTCGTGGCCCTTGAAGAAGGGGTCCGAAACCAATCCTAACTCTTGTTTCCCCACACATACGGACTCTAAAAACAGCCTATACTTAAGTATTTCGAAATTACATGGGCCTGGCCCAATAATAAGGTGACGCAGCACCTAGAATAGCCTCTGGACGAAATTTATGAAGTGGCATCTTGTATATTTCGTCCAAGGCTTCATTCACTCCTTATGGTGGCTTCAGAGTCCTGAAATCATCACTTGTAACTCCGTTCTTGTTCCCCTTGCGCATGCCATCAACTCCATGCTTGTTCTTGCTCCAATGTTCATCCTTCTCCAAGCTAGGCCCTTCATTTGTAAGCAAAACAAATGTATCCAATTTAGGCAGCATTATATTCTCATGAACATTGAATCATTACCAAGAAACAAAAGTACCTGGTAATTTAATTGGCGTGCGCGAGCTCTAGTAATTGGTCCATCATATGTAAAAGTAGGGGCTGTGGGTGTAACAACGGTATTGATGTCCTCATCATCCTCCCCTTCTTAAAATGAAGTCGCCCTCGACGGAAGCTCAACTTCCTCACCCAAATAAGGCTTCAAAGCTGCAATGTTAAAACTGGGACTAACCCCAAAATCTGCAGGCAACTCAAGTTTATATGCATTATCATTTATTTTTTCTAACACCTTAAAAGGACCATCTGCATGTGGCATTAGCTTTGACTTGCGCAAATTAGGAAACCTATCCTTACGCAAATTTAACCAAACAAGATCTCCAGGTGCAAAGACAACACGTTTTCTACCCTTATCTCCACCAAGTTTATATTTAGCATTCATGCGCTCAATATTTTCCTTAGTTAACTCATGCATCTTTAAGATCAAATCAGCACGTTGTTTATCATCAAAACTAACCTTCTCCGAAGATGGAAGAGGCAACAAATCGATAGGTGCACGAGGTAGGAAACCATACACAATTTCAAAAGGGCACATCTTAGTAGTAGAATGCAATGAACGATTATAAGAAAATTCAATATGAGGCAAGCATTCTTCCCACATTTTCTTATTATTCTTCAAAACAGCCTTAAGCATAGTAGACAATGTTCTATTGACTACTTTAGTTTGTCCATCAGTTTGGGGGTGACAAGTAGTACTAAAAAGCAGTTTAGTCCCCAACTTAGCCCATAAACATCTCCAAAAGTGGCTAAGAAATTTAGTATCACGATCTGAAACAATAGTATTTGGCACACCATGCAAGCGAATAATTTCACGAAAGAACAAATCAGCAACATTAACAGCATCATCGCTTTTATGACATGGTATAAAGTGTGCCATTTTTGAGAATCTATCCACGACAACAAATATGCTATCCCTCCCCTTCTTTGTTCGAGGTAAACCTAAAACAAAGTCCATAGATATATCCTCCCAAGGAACACTAGGCACAGGCAAAGGCATATATAAACCATAAGGATGGAGTCGTGACTTAGCTTTTTGACATGTAGTGCAGCGAGCAACAAAACGCTCAACATCCCGTCTCATCTTTGGCCAAAAGAAATGTGTAGCAAGTACGTCCTCCATCTTCTTCACGCCAGAGTGTCCCATTAATCCTCCTCAATGCGCCTTCTGCAACAACAAAAGACGAACAGAGCTAGCAGGAATGCATAGCTTGTTAGCGCGGAACACAAAACCATCATTAACAACGAACTTGTTCCATGTTCTTCCTTCTTTACAATTCTGCATTACTTCTTTAAAATCAGCATCATGCACATATTGATCTTTGATGGTCTCCAAACCAAATATTTTGAAGTCAAGTTGTGAAAGCATAGTATAGCGACGAGACAAAGCATCAGCAATAACATTTTCTTTACCCTTCTTGTGTTTGATGACATAAGGGAAAGTGTCAATGAATTCAACCCATTTAGCATGTCTACGATTCAGTTTAGCTTGACTTTTAATATGTTTCAAAGATTCATGATCAGAATGTATAACAAATTCTTTGGGCCATAAATAATGTTGCCATGTCTCTAAAGTCCGAACAAGACCATATAGTTCTTTATCATAAGTAGAATAGTTCAGACTAGGCCCACTCAATTTTTCAGAAAAGTATGCAGCAAGTTTGCCATCTTGTAATAACACACCTCCTAATCCATTTCCACTAGCATCACATTCAAGCTCAAAAGTCTTATTAAAGTCAGGAAATTGAAGTAAAGGAGCATGTGTCAACTTATCTTTCAATACCATGAAGGCTTCTTCCTGTGCAGTACCCCAAACAAAAGGCACATCCTTCTTTGTAAGCTCATTGAGAGGTGCAGGAATGGTGCTAAAATCTCTCACAAAACGCCTATAGAAACCAGCGAGTCCAAGAAAACTCCTCACTTGTGTGACCGTTTTGGGCTGCGGCCAACTCTCAATAGCTTCAATCTTAGCCTTATCAACTGCAATTCCCTCTGGAGTAACAACATAGCCAGGAAAAGACACTTGGTCGGTGCAAAAGGTGCACTTCCCAAGGTTACCAAAACAAACATGCATCACGTAGAGCATTAAAAACAACACGTAAATGTTCCAAATGTTCTTCCAAAGATTTGCTATAAATCAGTATATCATCAAAATAGACTACCACAAACCGTCCAATTAAAGCACGTAAAACTTCGTTCATTAGTCTCATGAAAGTACTAGGTGCATTAGTTAACCCAAAAGGCATGACTAACCACTCATATAAACCAAACTTAGTTTTAAATGCTGTTTTCCATTCATCTCCCAATTTCATACGAATTTGATGGTATCCGCTACGCAAATCAACTTTGGAGAATATTGTAGAGCCACTCAATTCATCAAGCATATCATCTAGCCTAGGAATAGGATGACGATAACGAATAGTAATATTATTAATGCCTCTACAATCAACACACATACGCGATGTACCATCCTTTTTAGGCAATAGTATAATAGGAACAACACAAGGACTAAGAGATTCGCGTATATAACCTTTGTCGAGCAGCTCCTGTACTTGACGCATAATCTCCTTCGTCTCCTCTGGATTGGTACGGTATGGTGCACGGTTGGGTAGCGATGCACCAGGAATTAAGTCAATTTGATGCTCAATCCCTCGAATAGGTGGTAATCCCGGTGGCACGTCTTGTGGGAAGACGTCACCGAACTCCGGCAAAATGTTAGTGACAGCAGGGGGCAAAGAGGAAGGCACGTCCTCGAATGAAAATAATGCCTCTTTGCACACAAAAGCATAGCAAACAGATTTGCTAGAATCTAGCTCATCAATATCAGATTTGGTGGCAAGTAAACATGCACTTTTCAATTTAATTTCAGAAGCAACACTAGATGGTTTAATACTAGGCTTCATTTGTTGCTCAAATTCTTTTGCCACAATCTGATTTTCACTCTTATTTTTCTCCTGTTTTGCTTTATTAGCTCTATTAATATCATCTTTCAAAATGGAATCAGGAGTCATAGGAAGCAAAGTAATATTTTTATCCTTATGAACAAGAGTATACTGATTGTTTCTACCATGGTGTACAAAATTTTTATCAAATTGCCATGGTCTACCAAGTAATAAGGAACATGCTTGCATAGGTACCACATCACAATCAACATAATCATCATATGTAGAGATACTAAAATGCACATGAACAGTATGTGTTACCTTAACCTTGGCGCTGTTGTTGAACCATTGGATGTAATAAGGATGTGGATGTGGTCTTGCGGTGAGAGAGAGCTTCTCCACCATCTCCATGCTAGCCAAGTTGTTGCAGCTCCCTCCATCTATGATGACGCGAATAGAACGTTCCTTCACAACTCCCTTTGTATGGAACAAATTATGCCTCTGATTTTGCTCAGCTTGTGTAACCTGCACACTCAAAACACGTTGAGCAATTAAACATTCATACCTGTCAGCATCTTCAGCAGCCATGTATTGCGTCTCATGATCAGAATCATCTCCACCGTGTTCTTCATGTGTAATAAGAGACAAAGTCTCCTCATCATAGTCACTAGCGGACTCATACCCACCATCCTCAATAACAATCATCACACGCTTAGATGGGAATTCTCTCGCATAATGACCTCCACCCTTGCAACGTCGACAAATAATATCATGTGTTTGCCCTGTAGACGCCATGGAAGAAGCAGAGCTCTTTGCAGGCCCAGAAGGTGTGCCCTTGGCAGATAGTGGTGATTGTGCCTGCTTTACTGTATCACGGTTGGAGGTGGCAGCTGACGGAGGTGCTGGTGTAGCAGAACGTGTGGAAGTAGATGATGCATGTGGTGTCCATGATGAAGGTCGACCTGCAGAAAAGTTAGTTCGCGCCAATGCCGGTCGATCCTGCACTTCACGTTCAGCGTTACAAGCAAGATGGAATAAACGATTGATATTATTATAATCCTTATAGTCTAGAATGGTCTGAATCTCTCTATTTAATCCAACCAGAAAACGTGCAAGCATAGCTTCATTCTCCTCAACAATACCACATCTAATCAAGCCAGTTTGTAATTCCTGATAATATTCTTCTACCGAATTTTTTCCTTGTCTTAAGCGCTGCAATTTTTGAAGTAATTCACGTTGATAATATGGTGGAACCCAACGAGTACGCATAGCAGTTTTCAAAGCAGCCCAAGTAGCTGGAACAGGATATAATCTACAATGTTCAGACCACCAAACACATGCAAAGGTAGTGAAAGCACAAACAGCAGCAGGAACACGTCTCTCCTCAGGATATTGTAAACATGTAAATCGTTGTTCAGTTTCTAACTCCCAAGTAAGATATATATCAGGAACATATCTACCCTCAAATGGTGGAATATTCAATTTCAGTTTAGGGAGATGGTCATGATCTCGTACCTGAGGGGGAGCCCTAACATTGCCATTATTTGCATGTGGACGACCTGGTGGTTGTGGTGCTGGTGGTTGCACGTAGTTTTGATGTTGATCAACCTCATCCTCATAATCTCCCACATAAGCATCCTCCTCCACATCAGCAGTAGGAGCCACAGAAGTATCAACAGCAGCACCAGCAGCTTGGCCAGGCTGAAGAGGGACACGGGTCGCTCGACGGAGGGCTGTGTCGCGATGTGGAGGTAGTCGTTGTTGCTATTGTAGAGGTGCGTTAGGTGCAGCCGGTGGTGGTGGTGGTAGACGCGCGAGCAATTCATTAAACTTGTTATCGAGCTTTGTTTCGAACGCCTTCTCAATGCCATCTATATTCTCCATGGCCTCTTCAAATCTATTTAGCACATCTTCCACTTGTCCACTCATCATTTGCTGAAACTTATCATGTAGCGCTTTGTTTGTCATGTTCTCCCAGTCAGTCTCGTCGGCTTGTGATCTTGCCATGGTTAGCAGCAATAGAAGCACACAAGAATATGATTCTACAGACTACTAGGAAGTGGTGGTGGTGGTGTGGTGGACAGCCACAAATCCGTCAAGCAAATCTCAAATTCTTACCAGTTCTTACCCAGCAGCAGGCGGTGATCGGCAACCGTTGTAGTCAAAACTCTCAAAGCTTGGATAGAGCGATTGCCAGGGAGAGTCAAACGCACGACGTAGATGTATGTGGAGCTGGAAAGGCTTATAGTATGGTAGCAAAAAGGTCAGCAATAATCAATTCAGAGATGCAAAGTTGAATAAACGCTCAACGACGGTATTGTGCTGGTCCTAGGCTAGACCGTGCTAGAGACGCAAGCCTAGAACACTAACAAAATCACGGTGCTGCACGAAAACAAGGGAAAAGCACACTCTGGAAATTTTTTTTTCGCTCTTTTTTTTTTTGCGCTCCTCTTTTTTTTTGGAAACCAACCTCTTCTACGGACGGCAAAAGATTGATGGAATCCCAAACCTACTCAAACAAGGAAACACGAATCTGGCAACAGATGGATCTCGAAAGCAAACCTAATATGAGATGGACTCGAAGTGATGGTGGTATATGGATACGGATCGGTGGTGGTATATGGACTCGGAGCGGTGGCGGATAAGCGGTGGTGGAAGATGGCTGGGACAATGATGATGGTGCGGCGGCGGCGTGACTAATATGACCAGAACTCGAAACTCTAAAAGACTAGACGCTAAGACCAGCAACTTGACACGACGATGCAACCGCAAATTCAACAAAGCAAATCCAGAAAAGATTATGCAAAGGCTCAGATTGGTTCAGATAGGATGAACTAACCCTAGTTTTTTTTGGCTTTTTCGTGGACTATAGGTATGAAGAACAGACTCGATCTAAACTATGAAAAACTGTAAAATCTCACCGAGCAACCTGAAAATCTGATACCACTTGATAGAGGCAAAGGTGTCCCAATGTTTCGATGAGATGGTGGCTATCGTTTCTGTGGGAGTCGACCTTGACGATCCGACTACGAACGTGCGAGACGTCGCGCCTTAGCAATCGCTAAACCAACTTCCGAGGGTTATTGACCACGCTGGAGCACGATCAACCTGACCACGAGGGCCTGTTTCCTGCGAGCAAACGAAGAACAAGCAAGAAACTAAGATTGCAATCTGGATATTGCGAATATAAGAGGAAAGCTTTATTAATGAAGGTGGGGTTTTGTGACGCCTTGGTCTGGTCGTTTAACACAAACGAAGTACGCGAAGTTGCAGCTATGGCGAACTTTTGATGTAAACAAAACCCAAAGTCTAAACGACGCCCTAAGGGCTGTATATATGGAGGAAGAGGGGGGGAATTTCGTGGCCCTTGAGGAAGGGGTCCGAAACCAATCCTAACTCTTGTTTCCCCACACATACGGACTCTAAAAACAGCCTATACTTAAGTATTTCGAAATTACATGGGCCTGGCCCAATAATAAGGTGACACAGCACCTAGAATAGCCTCTGGACGAAATTTATGAAGTGGCATCTTGTATATTTCGTCCAAGGCTTCATTCACTCCTTATGGTGGCTTCAGAGTCCTGAAATCATCACTTGTAACTCCGTTCTTGTTCCCCTTGCACATGCCATCAACTCCATGCTTGTTCTTGCTCCAATGTTCATCCTTCTCCAAGCTAGGCCCTTCATTTGTAAGCAAAACAAATGTATCCAATTTAGGCAGCATCATATTCTCATGAACATTAGAATCATTACCAAGAAACGAAAGTACCTGGTAATTTAATTGGCGTGCGCGAGCTCTAGTAATTGGTCCATCATACGTAACAGTAGGGGCTGTGGGTGTAACAATTGTATTGATGTCCTCATCACTTGACCCCTTCAATGATGGTATACTACTTGACACTCCACTCGTGTGCATGCATAGGTATTGTAGGAACACTACGGACAACGAGGAGGAGTGCAAGCGCCAAGGAACAAGTACACCATCTGCGAGGGAAGCATGGAAGCGACGGCGGAAGAAGAATACGGAGACAGCTCCCAGGACCCGGACATCCGGCCCCTGGAACCTCACACACAGCAGTCGTTCAGCCGCCAAGTACCTACAGGCCCCAGACATCCGGCCCAGCCCGGACATCCGGCCTTTTCCCCGGAAATCCGTCATCGACGACAGGACGCACCCGAAGTTGGCCACTTCAGCCCGGATATCCGGCGCCTCCTGAAGCCCCGGACATCCGGCCCCCAGCCCGGATATCCGGCACCTGCGCGTGCACAGCCGTGCCAAAGGCCCATGTATCCCCTCCTCACTTACCCCTTCGTGGACTAGCCTATATATACTCCTTCCCCTTCCTCTAGTTAGGGTTAGCAAAGGATTAGCTCATATGTGAGATAGAGTTTTGCTCATCCTTTACGGATCTACTCCACGAGAGAGACCGCGGCCCCTCCACGGAGAAGATCACCTTAGATTCAAGACCCCCTCTTGGGTGGCCCCCATCAAGACCTCCTCACGGAGAAGAACCGGTTACTGTTTGTATCATCCGTTGTTGACTTTGGATCTTGTATCTTACCTTTGTGTTCATCGATCTAGCGCATGTGTGATCTATTCTTGTTGGTTGAGTGATTTCTCTCGTGTTCTCCTCGTGTTTCCCTCGTGTTCATCACATTCTTCGTAGGGATCCGCACCTTTCGTGAAAGATCGGCCATCTAGGGTTCCACCCTACATCATCTTGGATCAGAGCTTAGGTTGATCACGACTTCGGAGCCTCCCCGTTGTGTTTTCTAGCCTAGTTTTGTTGATATCATCCTAAATTCGAAAAATCCCCACCTAAAATAGCCCCAAATTTTTTGTGATTTGTTGGTTTGATGATGTTTTGTTGGATTTGATCCAAGGATTTGCTTTGTTACTGGTGGATCTAGCATTCCCCCAAGTTTCCCCACTTTCCATCCACGAAATCTCCGCAAATTTTGCCCCCAAAATCATCAATTTCCGCCCCCAAAATTGAGGTCCTCGAGTTCATCCTCGGATTTGGAGCCCGGACATCTGGCCCGAGCCCCGGACATCCGGCCACCCCGGAAGTCCGGCTATTAGCCCGGACATCCGGCTCCTGGAGCGCATTTTCGCGTAACTTTCTGGACATCAGGTCCCGGATATCCGGCCCCCACCCCGGATGTCCGACCCCTGGGATTTCAGCTTTTCCCGTTTCACCGTTTTGTGCATAACTAATTCATCCAGAGTCCGTTTTTGACGTTCTTTAGCTCGTTTTGAAGCTATTGACATCCCCCATCCCACAAAAATACTACCATCACCATTTGGCTCCATCAAAATTTTGGAACTTTGGCATCTTTGCCTAGGGCTTCCACCATAACTCCCGCAAAACCACCACCGACTTCCGCAACCTAACCAATTTTGTTCCCCATAGCATTAGTGGTTGCTTGAGTTGCGATTCGAGTCTCCTAAGGTGTTTAGGATACTTAGGGACGGTTGCTTCTTCATCAACCACCACCATAACTTCCGCATAGACTTACCCAACACACACTTCCGCCATCCCAACCTAACCCAATTTTGTTTGTGTTGTGAGTTGTGTCTCCTGAGGTGTTTTGGCTACTTAGGGACCGTGCTTCCAACTCCGACACCGCGTATAGTCCATCCACCTTAACCTCGACTTCCGCATTGCATACTCTGAACCCCATCATTGCACTTCCGCAATCACTTTGAGCTTCCGCAAAACCACCACCGCATTCCCGCTACCACCATTTTGACATTTGACGTTTGAGATTTTGAGTTCACGGTTTTTCCATTTCCTAAGGTGTTTCAGCTACTTAGGGACGAGTCTCCATATTGGTATCTACATCAAGAACACCGCCACTCATCATCGCAAAGGACGGTAACCTCGACGACATCATTGTACATTCCCCTTACTATTGCAATTGTTAACCCCTAGCCCATTTTGTGTCACTTGCCTATCGAGACTAGCCATTTGTGTATTGCCAGCAACATTACTTGTGCACATTAGTGATCATTTGTTTACACCTTCCATTACATACATACCATACTATATTTGGTATCATCTTGGTATGATGAGCACATCAATACCATTGTTACACCCACAACCCCTGCTACTATACATACTGGACCGATTACTAGAGCTCGCGCACGCCAATTAAATTACCAGGTACTTTCGTTCCTTGGTAATGATTCTAATGTTCATAAGAATATGATGCTGCCTAAATTGGATACATTTGTTTTGCTTAAAAATGAAGGGCTTAGCTTGGAGAAGGATGAACATTGGAGCAAGAACACGCATGGAGTTGATGGCATGCGCAAGGGATCAAGAACGGAGTTACAAGTGATGATTTCAGGACTTTGAAGCCACCATGAGGAGTGCATGAAGCCTTGGACGAAATATAAAAGATGCCACTACATAAATTTCGTCTAGAGGCTATTCTAGGTGCTGCGTCACCTTAATATTGGGCCAGGCCCATGTATTTTCGAAATACTTAAGTATAGGATGTTTTTAGAGTCTGTATGTGTGGGGAAACAAGAGTTAGGGTTGGTTTCGGACTCCTCTTCCAAGGGCCACGAAATTCCCCCCTCTTCCTCCATATATGCAGCCCTTAGAGCGTCCTTTAGACTTTGGGTTTTGTTTAGATTAAAAGTTCGCCATAGCTGCAACTTCGCGTACTTCGTTTGTGTTCACCGACCAAACCAAGGCGTCACAGAACCCCACCTTGATCAATAAAGCTTTCCTCTTATATTCGCAATATCCAGATTGCAATCTTAGTTTCTTGCTTGTTCTTTGTTTGCCTGCAGGAAACAGACCTTTGTGGTCAGGTTGATCGTGCTCCGCCGTGGTCAATAACCTCTCGGAGTTGGTTTAGCGATTGCTAAGGCGCGACGTCCTCGCACGTTCGTAGTCGGATCGTCAAAGTCGACTTCGTCCAAAACAATAGCCATATATCACCACCGCATCATCATCATCGCTGCTGGCATATACCACCACCGCACCAACTTCATCACCGCTGCCATATACCACCACCACATATTCATCGCCAATCGGAGTCCATATACACCACCATATATCCGCCGCCATCACGCCAATCCGAGTCCAACTGCAACATATATCCGCCACCAGTCCGAGTTCCACCAGATTCATCACCGCCACCAGTCCGAGTTCCACCAGATTCATCTCCGCCACCAGTTATATTCCGAGTCCAGTATTTTGTTACTCTGTTTTGGATTTCCAGATCACCCTATACTCTGAGTCGTGATAGAGAAGGACTCCCCAACTTCCATGCTACCCGCAGAAGAAAAATAGTTCCAGCTTCAAAAAAAACTAAGTCTGGAAAATTCTGGCTAGGCAGTTTTTAGGACATTTGTAGACATTTTCGAAAATATTTGTTGCGGAGAAAAAAAAGAGGAAAAAAGTGCAAAAAAAAGTGAAAAAAAAAATTCAGAGTGTGCTCCTCCCTTGTTTACGTGTAGCGCCGTGATTTTGTTAGTGTTCTAGGCTCGCGTCTCTAGTACGGTCTAGCCTAGGACCAGCACGGTACCGTCGTTGAGCCTTTATTCAACTTTGCATTCTGAATTGATTATTCCTAACCCTTTTTTGCTACCATATTATAAGCCTTCCTAGCTCCACATACATCTACGTCGTGCGTTTGACTCTCCCTGGATCGCTCTATCCAAGCTTTGAGAGTTTTGACTACAACGGTTGCCGATCACCGCGTGCTGCTGGGTAAGAACTGGTAAGAATTTGAGATTTGCTTGACGGATTTGTGACTGTCCACCACACCACCACCACCACTTCCTAGTAGTCTGTAGAATCATATTCTTGTGTGTTTCTATTGCTGCTAACCATGGCAGGATCACAAGCCGACGAGACTGACTGGGAGAACATGACAAACAAAGAGTTACATGATAAGTTTCAGCAAATGATGAGTGGACAGGTGGAAGATGTGCTAAACAGATTTGAAGAGGTCATGGAGAAGATAGATGGCATTGAGAAGGCGTTCGAAAAAAAGCTCGATAACAAGTTTAATGAATTGCTCGCGCGTCTTCCACCACCACCACTGGCTGCACCTAACGCACCTCTACAACAACAACAATGACTACCTCCACATCGCGAAACAGCCCTCTGCTGAGCGACCCGTGTCCCTCTTCAGCCTGGCCAAGCTGCTGGTGCTACTGTTGATACTTCTGTGGCTCCTGCTGCTGATGTGGAGGAGGATGCTTATGTGGGAGATTATGAGGATGAGGTTGATCAACATCAGAACTACGTGCAACCACCAGCACCACAACCACCAGGTCGTCCACATGCAAATAATGGCAATGTTAGGGCTCCCCCTCAGGTACGAGATCATGACCATCTCCCTAAACTGAAATTGAATATTCCACCATTTGAGGGTAGATATGTTCCTGATATATATCTTACTTGGGAGTTAGAAACTGAACAACGATTTACATGCTTACAATATCCTGAGGAGAGACGTGTTCCTGCTGCTGTTTGTGCTTTCACTAGCTTTGCATGTGTTTGGTGGTCTGAACATTGTAGATTATATCTTGTTCCAGCTACTTGGGCTACTTTGAAAACTGCTATTCGTACTCGTTGGGTTCCACCATATTATCAACGTGAATTACTTCAAAAATTGCAGCGCTTAAGACAAGGAAAAAATTCGGTAGAAGAATATTATAAGGAATTACAAACTGGCTTGATTAGATGTGGTATTGTTGAGGAGAATGAAGCTATGCTTGCACGTTTTCTGGGTGGATTAAATAGAGAGATTGAGACCATTCTAGACTATAAGGATTGTAATAATATCACTCGTTTATTCCATCTTGCTTGTAAAGCTGAACGTGAAGTGCAGGATCGACAGGCATTGGCGCGAACTAACTTTGTTGCAGGTCGACCTTCATCATGGACACCACGTGCATAATCTACTTCCCCACGTACTGCTACACCGGCACCCCCGTCAGCTGCCACCACCAACCGTGATACAATAAAGCAGGCACAATGATGAGGACATCAATACCATTGTTACACCCATATCCCCTACTGTTACTTATAATGGACCAATTACTAGAGCTCGCGCATGCAAATTAAATAACCAGTTACTTTCATTTCTTGGTAATGATTCTAATGTTCATGAGAATATGATGCTGCCTAAATTGGATACATTTGTTTTGCTTACAAATGAAGGGCCTAACTTGGAGAAGGATGAACATTGGAGCAAGAACAAGCATGGAGTTGATGGCATCCGCAAGGGGAACAAGAACGGAGTTACAAGTGATGATTTCAGGACTTTGAAGCCACCATAAGGAGTGAATGAAGCCTTGGACAAAAAATACATAAGTATAGGCTGTTTTTAGAGTCCGTATGTGTGGGGAAACAAGAGATAGGGTTGATTTCGGACCCCTTCCCCAAGGGCCACGAAATTTCCCCCTCTTCCTCCATATATATAGCCCTTAGGGCATCGTTTAGACTTTGGGGTTTTGTTTAGATTAAAAGTTCGCCATAGCTACAACTTCGCGTACTTCGTTTGTGTTCAACGACCAGACCAAGGCATCACAGAACCCCACCTTGATCAATAAAGCTTTCCTCTCATATTCGCAATATCCAGATTGCAATCTTAGTTTCTTGCTTGTTCTTCGTTTTCCTACAGGAAACAGACCTTCGTGGTCAGGTCGATCGTGCTCCGGCGTGGTCAATAACCTCTCGGAGTTGGTTTAGCGATTGCTAAGGCGCGACGTCCTCGCACGTTCGTAGTCGGATCGTCAAAGTCGACTTCGTCCAAAACAATAGCCACCATCTCATCGAAAGACGGGACACCTTTGCCTCTATCAAGTTGTATCAGATTTCCAGGTTGCTCGGTGAGATTTTATAGTTTTTCGTAGATTAGATCGAGTCTGTTCTTCATACATAAGGTCCACGAAAAAGCCAAAAAAAATAGGGTTAGTTCATCATATCCGAACCAATCTGAGCCTTTGCATAATCTTTTTAGGGTTTTTGCTTTGTTGAATTTGCGATTGCATCATCGTGTCAAGTTGCTGGTCTTAGAGTCTAGTCATTTAGAGTTTCGAGTTCTGGTCATAAGTTGCCACGCCGCCGCCGCACCATCATCATCGCCTTGCCATCTACCACTATTGCTTATCCGCCACCTCTCTGAATCCATATCCATATACCACCACCAATCCGTATCCATATACCACCACCGCTACCATATACCACCACCGCTGCCATATACCACCACCATATATCCACCACCAATCCGAGTTCTTCTCATATTAGTTTTGTTTTTGAGATCCTTCTAAATTCCGATTTGTGTTTCCTTGCCTGCGTAGGTCTCGGAAAAAAAAAGAGTCTGGAGACCCCCGGGCAGTTTTTAGGCCAAAATTTCGGCGACCGAAAATATTTTTCCCTATCCTATTTTTAGGCTGTTCTGAGTCTTTTGAGACACTCGCCATCATAGTGATTTTTGGTCGCACTTTTTGTCGTCGCTGCCCCGATTTCTGAAAAAAAAATTGTCAAAAAATTCCGTACCCATCCTGTCAGTTTGACCTGGGAAGAGTTTTGAGACACTCGCCATTATAGTGATTTTTCGCAAAAAAAAGAGGAGCACAAGAAAAAAAAGAGCGCAAAAAAAATAGAGCGATTTTTTTTTTCCAGAGTGTGCTTTTCCCTTGTTTCCGTGCAGCGCCGTGATTTTGTTAGTGTTCTAGGCTCGCGTCTCTAGCACGGTCTAGCCTAGGACCAGCACAGTACCGTCGTTGAGCGTTTATTCAACTTTGTATCTCTGAATTGATTATTGCTGACCTTTTTGCTACCATACTATAAGCCTTCCCAGCTCCACATACATCTACGTCGTGCATTTGACTCTCCCTGGCAATCGCTCTATCCAAGCTTTTGAGAGTTTTGACTACAACGGTTGTCGTTCACCGCCTGCTGCTGGGTAAGAACTGGTAAGAATTTGAGATTTGCTTGACGGATTTGTGACTGTCCACCACACCACCACCACCACTTCCTAGTAGTCTGTCGAATCATATTCTTGTGTGTTTCTATTGCTGCTAACCATGGCAGGATCACAAGCCGACGAGACTGACTGGGAGAACATGACAAACAAAGCGTTACATGATAAGTTTCAACAAATGATGAGTGGACAGGTGGAAGATGTGCTAAATAGATTTGAAGAGGCCATGGAGAAGATAGATGGCATTGAGAAGGCGTTCGAAACAAAGCTCGATAACAAGTTCAATGAATTGCTCGCGCGTCTACCACCACCACCACCGGCTGCACCTAATGCACCTCTACAACAACAACAACGACTACCTCCACATCGCGAAACAGCCCTCCGCCGAGCGACCCATGTCCCTCTTCAGCCTGGCCAAGCTGCTAGTGCTGCTGTTGATACTTCTGTGGCTCCGGCTGCTAATGTGGGGGAGGATGATTATGTGGGAGATTACGAGGATGAGGTTGATCAACATCAGAACTACGTGCAACCACCAGCACCACAACCACCAGGTCCTCCACATGCAAATAATGGCAATGTTAGGGCTCCCCCTCAGGTACGAGATCATGACCATCTCCCTAAACTGAAATTAAATATTCCACCATTTGAGGGTAGATATGTTCCTGATATATATCTTACTTGGGAGTTAGAAACTGAACAACGATTTACATGTTTACAATATCCTGAGGAGAGACGTGTTCCTGCTGCTATTTGTGCTTTCACTAGCTTTGCATGTGTTTGGTGGTCTGAACATTGTAGATTATATCCTGTTCCAGCTACTTGGGCTGCTTTGAAAATTGCTATGCGTACTCGTTGGGTTCCACCATATTATCAACGTGAATTACTTCAAAAATTGTAGCGCTTAAGACAAGGAAAAAATTCGGTAGAAGAATATTATCAGGAATTATAAACTGGCTTGATTAGATGTGGTATTGTTGAGGAGAATGAAGCTATGCTTGCACGTTTTCTGGGTGGATTAAATAGAGAGATTGAGACCATTCTAGACTATAAGGATTATAATAATATCACTCGTTTATTCCATCTTGCTTGTAAAGCTGAACGTGAAGTGCAGGATCGACAGGCATTGGCGCGAACTAACTTTTCTGCAGGTCGACCTTCATCATGGACACCACGTGCATCATCTACTTCCACACGTTCTGCTACACCGGCACCTCCGTCGGCTGCCACCTCCAACCGTGATACAATAAAGCAGGCACAATCACCACTATCTGCTAAGAGCACACCTTCTGGGCCTGCAAAGAGCTCTTCTTCATCCATGGCATCAACAGGGCAAACACATGATATTATTTGTCGACGTTGCAAGGGTGGAGGTCATTATGCGAGAGAATGCCCATCTAAGCGTGTGATGATTGTTACTGAGGATGGTGGGTATGAGTCCGCTAGTGACTATGATGAGGAGACTTTGGCTCTTATTACACATGAAGAACACGGTGGAGATGATTCTGATCATGAGACGCAATACATGGCTGCTGAAGATGCTGACAGGTATGAATATTTAGTTGCTCAACGTGTTTTGAGTGTGCAGGTTACACAAGCTGAGCAAAATCAGAGGCATAATTTGTTCCATACAAAGGGAGTTGTGAAGGAACGTTCTATTCGCGTCATCATAGATGGAGGGAGCTGCAACAACTTGGCTAGCATGGAGATGGTGGAGAAGTTATCTCTCACCACAAGACCACATCCACATCCTTACTACATCCAATGGTTCAACAACAGCGGCAAGGTTAAGGTAACACGTACTATTCGTGTGCATTTTAGTATCTCTACATATGATGATTATGTTGATTGTGATGTGGTACCTATGCAAGCATGTTCCTTATTACTTGGTAGACCATGGCAATTTGATAAAAATTCTGTACACCATGGTAGAAACAATCAGTATACTCTTGTTCATAAGGATAAAAATATTACTTTGCTTCCTATGACTCCTGATTCCATTTTGAAAGATGATATTAATTAATAGAGCTAATAAAGCAAAACAGGAGAAAAATAAGAGTGAAAATCAGATTCTGGCAAAACAATTTGAGCAACAAATGAAGCCTAATAATAAACTATCTAGTGTTGCTTCTGAAATTAAATTGAAATGTGCATGTTTACTTGCCACCAAATCTGATATTGATGAGCTAGATTCTAGCAAATCTGTTTGCTATGCTTTTGTGTGCAAAGAGGCATTATTTTCATTCGAGGACGTGCCTTCCTCTTTGCCCCCTGCTGTCACTAACATTTTGCAGGAGTTCGCTGACGTCTTCCCACAAGACGTGCCACCGGGATTACCACCTATTCGAGGGATTGAGCATCAAATTGACTTAATTCCCGGTGCATCACTACCCAACCGTGCACCATACCGTACCAATCTAGAGGAGACGAAGGAGATTATGCGTCAAGTACAGGAGCTGCTCGACAAAGGTTATATACGCGAATCTCTTAGTCCTTGTGTTGTTCCTATTATACTAGTGCCTAAAAATGATGGTACATCGCGTATGTGTGTTGATTGTAGAGGCATTTATAATATTACCATCCGTTATCGTCATCCTATTCCTAGGCTAGATGATATGCTTGATGAACTGAGTGGCTCTACAATATTCTCCAAAGCTGATTTGCGTAGTGGATACCATCACATTCGTATGAAATTGGGAGATGAATGGAAAACAACATTTAAAACTAAGTTTGGTTTATATGAGTGGTTAGTCATGCCTTTTGGGTTAACTAATGCGCCTAGTACTTTCATGAGACTAATGAACGAAGTTTTACGTGCTTTCATTGGACGATTTGTGGTAGTCTATTTTGATGATATACTGATTTATAGCAAATCTTTGGAAGAACATTTGGAACATTTACGTGTTGTTTTTAATGCTCTACGTGATGCACGTTTGTTTGGTAACCTTGGGAAGTGCACCTTTTGCACCGACCAAGTGTCTTTTCTTGGCTATGTTGTTACTCCACAGGGAATTGAAGTTGATAAAGCCAAGATTGAAGCTATTGAGAGTTGGCCGCAGCCCAAAACGGTCACACAAGTGAGGAGTTCTCTTGGACTCGCTGGTTTCTATAGGCGTTTTGTGAGAGAGTTTAGCACCATTGCTGCACCTCTCAATGAGCCTACAAAGAAGGATGTGCCTTTTGTTTGTGGTACCGCACAGGAAGAAGCCTTCACGGTATTGAAAGATAAGTTGACACATGCTCCTTTACTTCAACTTCCTGATTTTAATAAGACTTTTGAGCTTGAATGTGATGCTAGTGGAATTGGACTAGGAGGTGTGTTATTACAAGATGGCAAACCTGTTGCATACTTTTCTGAAAAATTGAGTGGGCCTAGTCTGAACTATTCTACTTATGAATAAAGAATTATATGCTCTTGTTCGTACTTTAGAGACATGGCAACATTACTTATGGCCCAAAGAATTTGTTATACATTCTGATCATGAATCTTTGAAACATATTAAAAGTCAAGCTAAACTGAATCGTAGACATGCTAAATGGGTTGAATTCATTGAGACTTTCCCTTATGTCATTAAACACAAGAAGGGTAAAGAAAATGTTATTGCTAATGCTTTGTCTCATCTCTATACTATGCTTCCACAACTTGACTTCAAAATATTTGGTTTGGAGACCATCAAAGATCAATATGTGCATGATGCTGATTTTAAAGATGTAATGCAGAATTGTAAAGAAGGAAGAACATGGAACAAGTTCGTTATTAATGATGGCTTTGTGTTCCGTGCTAACAAGCTATGCGTTCCTCCTAGTTCTGATCGTCTTTTGTTGTTACAGGAGGCGCATGGAGGAGGATTAATGGGACACTTTGGCGTGAAGAAGACGGAGGACGTACTTGCTACACATTTCTTTTGGCTAAAGATGAGACGGGATGTTGAGCGTTTTGTTGCTCGCTGCACTACATGTCAAAAAGCTAAGTCACGACTCAATCCTCGTGGTTTATATATGCCTTTCCCTGTACCTAGTGTTCCTTGGGAAGATATATATATGGACTTTGTTTTAGGTTTACCTCGAACAAAGAAGGGGAGGGGTAGCATATTTGTTGTCGTGGATAGATTCTAGAAAATTGCACACTTTATACCATGTCATAGAAGCGATGATGCTGTTAATGTTGCTGATTTGTTCTTTCGGGAAATTATTCGCTTGCATGGTGTGCCAAATACTATTGTTTCAGATCGTGATACTAAATTCGTTAGCCACTTTTGGAGATGTTTATGGGCTAAGTTGGGGACTAAACTGCTTTTTAGTACTACTTGTCACCCCCAAACTGATGGACAAACTGAAGTAGTCAATAGAACATTGTCTACTATGCTTAGGGCTGTTTTGAAGAATAATAAAAAATGTGGGAAGAATGCTTGCCTCATATTGAATTTGCTTATAATCGTTCGTTGCATTCTACTACTAAGATGTGCCCTTTTGAAATTGTGTATGGTTTCCTACCTCGTGCACCCATTGATTTGTTGCCTCTTCCATCTTCGGAGAAGGTTAATTTTGATGCTAAACAACGTGCTGAATTGATCTTAAAAATGCATGAGTTAACTAAGGAAAACATTGAGCGTATGAATGCTAAATATAAACTTGCTGGAGATAAGGGTAGAAAACATGTTGTGTTTGCACCTGGTGATCTTGTTTGGTTACATTTGCGTAAGGATAGGTTTCCTAATTTGCGCAAATCAAAGCTAATGCCACGTGCTGATGGTCCATTTAAGGTGTTAGAGAAAATAAATGATAATGCATATAAACTAGAGCTGCCTGCAGATTTTGGGGTTAGTCCCACTTTTAACATTGCATATTTGAAGCCTTATTTGGGTGAGGAAGATGAGCTTCCATCGAGGACGACTTCATTTCAAGAAGGGGAGGATGATGAGGACATCAATACCATTGTTACTGATGAGGACATCAATACCATTGTTACACCCACAGCCCCTACTGTTACATATACTGGACCAATTACTAGAGCTCGCGCACGCCAATTAAATTTCCAGGTACTTTCGTTTCTTGGTAATGATTCTAATGTTCATGAGAATATGATACTGCCTAAATTGGATACATTTTTTTGCTTACAAATGAAGGGCCTAGCTTGGAGAAGGATGAACATTGGAGCAAGAACACGCATGGAGTTGATGGCATGCGCAAGGGGATCAAGAACGGAGTTACAAGTGATGAATTCAGGACTTTGAAGCCACCATAAGGAGTGCATGAAGCCTTGGACGAAATATACAAGATGCCACTTCATAATATTCGTCCATAGGCTATTCTAGGTGTTGTGTCACTTTATTATTGGGCCAGCCCGTGTAATTTCGAAATACTTAAGTATAGGCTATTTTTAGAGTCCGTATGTGTGGGGAAACAAGAGCTAGGGTTGGTTTCGGACCCCACTCTCAAGGGCCACGAAATTCCCTCCTCTTCCTCCATATATACAGCCCTTAGGGCGTCGTTTAGACTTTGGGTTTTGTTTAGATTAAAAGTTCGCCATAGCTGCAACTTCGCGTACTTCGTTTGTGTTCAACAACCAGACCTAGGTTCACAGAACCCCACCTTGATCAATAAATATTTCCTCTTATATTCGCAATATCCAGATTGCAATCTTAGTTTCTTGCTTGTTCTTTGTTTGCCTGCAGGAAATAGACCTTCGTGGTCAGGTTGATCATGCTCCGGCATGGTCAATAACCTCTGGGAGTTGGTTTAGCGATTGCTAAGGCACGACGTCCTCGCACGTTCGTAGTTGGATCGTCAAAGTCGACTTCCTCCAAAACGATAGCCACCATCTCATCGAAAGACGAGACACCTTTGCCTCTATTAGTTACACCCACAACCCCTGCTACTATACATACTGGACCGATTACTGGAGCTCGCGCACGCCAATTAAATTACCAGGTACTTTCGTTCCTTGTCAATGATTCTAATGTTCATGAGAATATGATGCTGCCTAAATTGGATACATCTGTTTTGCTTAAAAATGAAGGGCTTAGCTTGGAGAAGGATGAACATTGGAGCAAGAACACGCATGGAGTTGATGGCATGCGCAAAGGGATCAAGAACGGAGTTACAAGTGATGATTTCAGGACTTTGAAGCCACCATAAGGAGTGCATTAAACCTTGGACGAAATATACAAGATGCCACTTCATAATATTCGTCCATAGGCTATTTTAGGTGCCGCGTCACCTTATTATTGGGCCAGGCCCATGTAATTTCGAAATACTTAAGTATAGGCTATTTTTAGAGTCCGTATGTGTGGGGAAACAAGATATAGGGTTGGTTTCGGACCCCACCCTCAAGGGACACGAAATTCCCTCCTCTTCCTCCATATATACCGCCCTTAGGGCGTCGTTTAGACTTTGGGTTTTGTTTAGATTAAAAGTTCGCCATAGCTGCAACTTCGCATACTTCGTTTGTGTTCAACGAGCAGACCAAGGCGTCACAGAACCCCACCTTGATCAATAAAGCTTTCCTCTTATATTCGCAATATCCAGATTGCAATCTTAGTTTCTTGCTTGTTGTTCGTTTGGCTGCAGGAAACAGACCTTCGTGGTCAGGTTGATCGTGCTCCGGCGTGGTCAATAACCTCTCGGAGTTGGTTTAGCGATTGCTAAGGCGCGACGTCCTCGCACGTTCGTAGTCGGATCGTCAAAGTCGACTTCCTCCAAAACGATAGCCACCATCTCATCGAAAGACGGGACACCTTTGCCTCTATCATGGTAACATATCATCTCTTGTGTCACAAGATTGTTCCCGCATATACACTATTGCTATCTTGGTTTGTGCATTTTGCAAAGTGGCCATACACAAAAAAAGAGAATAAAGCTTTTAAGCAAAGAAAAAGAGAGTGAACAATGAGCTTGTAAGCAAGTGCCATAGCATCATACCACATTGCATATAAGATTGTCATATCCGATCATCTTCGATCAAACACCGGGAACCATACATACATAGCATACTTGGGATATCAGTTTATCCATTTTGCATATCATAGGTTGTGCACAAGTGTCGTATCCGCCTATTGAGCAATCGTGCTAGCGTCTCTCTTGAGTTGTGCAACACGAGCGTTTTCCGTGGACTCCACATTTTGTGCTCATTCCTTGGTTGCACGACCCCATTTATCTATTCGTGTGTCTGTTTCCGTGTGCCTTTCTTTGCTATTGGTCTACTTGTTTCACTTGCGAATTTGTGAATCTCTTTCAACATTATTGACTTTTCCTAACATTTTGCATCAAATTTTTGTGCCACTATCCTCACCGAGCTCCACCATAAGCCTTACTTGTGTAGGTGTGAGAAACCGAGAAGAATTGATACCAAGTGTGCTATTTCCTTGTTCCACATTGAGTGATCATTGATCCATCTTCAACATCGGTCAAGGTACATTTGGTATAAGTTCTTCTCTTTCTCCCACTCATATTTGCTCGAGTCTTGTGAAGGATAGGCAAGGCATTTCACCCTCGGTCTACAACAACAACAACGAGTTCGATGCCACGAACAACTCCAACGACGCCAAGATGAACGCTCAAAAGGAGGAGCTCAAAGCCCTCATCAAGTCCTACAAGCGATCTTCCTCATCTTCGAGAAGACGCTCAAGAGCACATGCTTCCGAGCTACCATCTCCGGCAAGATCACATCGGCATCGACACCATCATCAACAAGAACGTGAAGGTCAAGAGCTCAACACCAACAACCGCTCAACGACTTCACCATCTCCCTTGGAATCTTTGCCAAGCGACTTCAAGGCATCTTCGCCTTCGGATATACGACATCTTCGCCAACAAGCACCTCAAGACTACACTCAAGAGAAGCTCCCCAATCTCAAGTCCGTGACCTCCACGAGCTACTACGACCTCGACACCGACCACGAGATTCCTTTCTATGGGACTCTAGAACCCGAGGAGTATCTCGAGTGGGAGCGTTTGATGGACGACTACCTCAAGCTACATCAAGTTCCTCCCGAAGATCAAGTGAAGTGCGCCACAAGAAACTTCCACGACTACGCCTCGACATGGTGGCTTCACACACCTTCAGAAACCTACGACATGAGTTGGCCCAAGACGAAGAGAGCTTTGCGGCGAGAGTTTGTGCCTCCAACCTACACGGAACAACTTCTACGCCAATTGGAGAACGCCATCCAAGGATCCAAGTCCATCGACGAGTACTTCAAGGAGATGAAGAAAGCCTTGCGACGAGCCGGCGTGGACGACCCCATGTCAATGAAGTTCCACTTCATGATGGGATTGAACAACGACATCTCCAAGACTATCTTCCTCGAGAACTACAAGTCCCTCGACGAAAACTACATTGGTCCTCTCAAGGTGGAACAAGAACTCATGAAGGCCAAGGCTTCTCCACCCCAAGCACACTTCTCGAAGACCAAACTCAAAGACGACGAGCATGAGGCTAGTACCACCAAGATGTCCAAGCCCGATGAGCTCCAAGACGATGCTCCCAAGTTCAACTTCACCGCCATCCCTCTTTGTCGCATTGATGATGCCGAGTCCTCCACGACTCTTTTTCAAGATGGTGCGGCAACAAGTACGACTACGGAGACCTTCAAGGACCAAGCTATGGAGGCGAGCGACTTGGTGACGAGCAAGGATGATGCTTCCATCTTAGGAGGCGAGAGCGATGATGTGCCATCTTCGGCCCTCATCCACGGCGATGGTGACAAGATGGTTGAGCATGGGATTTTCCCTTCGACCACGACGACGTATGATGACTTGAGTGACTTGTGCCACCATATTGAGAGTGAGAGTGACTTCACCACTAGCCCCATATGTGATGAGTTGCCCCAATTCCCATGTGAGGAGAGCCACAACCCCCACCACTTGAGTCAGATGAGTGACTCCATCATATGTGACTTTGAGTGCACCTACCTTGAGGGGGTGAGTGAACCACCACATAGAGAGAGTGAGGCCACTATGCTTTCTAACGAGTTAACCTCTAGCTCTATTGTGTCTTCTCATTTGGTGCTAGGTCCCATATATGATGACGCGCCGATACGCGACGACTACGTCCTTCCTTTGGACAGGACGATGGCCATGGTGGAATATGATGCACCCCCCACATGGTTCCATCAAGATGAAGATGACCACCATTTGGTCTTTGCCACCTCACCTACACCACTTGAGTGGAATGAACAAGGTAACATAGGTGAAGGTGATGCTCTAGTCCCACTAGTGGACATACTTGATATTGATTGATTGCATGATGTTGATCAACCTATTACCATGCTTCATGCTAGTGCGACTTCCTCATGTCTTGACTTGCCAATTTATGATGAATATAATGATGAGCATGTTGAGTGGCCTAGTTGTCATGCCATGTTGCATAGGATTTCTTGTGACAATTCTTTAGGTCACATCATGTTTGACAATCCGCTTGACTTGTCATATGCTATGAATGAGATCAATCATATGTCATATTTTCAATCTCATCGTAGTGACTATGCATATGCCATTAAAATAAATCCAACTTGCACATATGGCATAGATGATAAGCCCATGGTTATTGGCATTTGTTTTTCTTGTGATCATATTGATATGCTTCCTTTGCATCATTTATCTCATATGCCATGCCATGACCACCTAGCTTCGGATATGCATTGTTTTGGATGTTGTCCATTTTTTCCATATGATGTTTCCAATATTGCTCATGAGGAGACCCCCATAGTTGCCTCATACATTTTAGGAGATTTTGATTCATCCTATCCATTGCATGATCCCAATACTTGTGTGCACAATATGCTTCCCATGAATAAACATGCTATAGATGTGCCATATACTTCTATGCTAAATTTGCATCCCCATCGTGTCATACACAATAACTATTCTTTCATGATGGATGACATGTTCTTGTACCATGCATCAAATTTCTTTGAGCGATGCTTATCTTGTTCTAACACTCACTTGCACATACACATCATGATGGATGATGTGTACATTTACCACACACACAACTTCCTTCATTTGTGTATTTGTTGTGTAGGTCCCCATGAATACTTGTCAACCTCACAATCCCATGAGTTGACAAAACGAGCTCTAGAGAGCAATGATGACTTGGGATACCATGGATTGCCTTTCCCACCGCTCACTTCACGCAAAAACTTCGCGCATTTCTTCTACATGACCCTCACATGATTATGGGTTGTTGTCCATTATATATCCTTTGCCCATCTTGCCATGTTCACTTTGCATGATATGTCCATTCCTATGCCTTTGCCATGCATTTGTGACCCATGCTTTCCATTACACATGATGATTGATTCTAGTACTTGTATGTGTATTTGCAAGCGTGGTGGAGATATTGTTTGTTATTGCCATGATTGCTTTGTGCCCATGCCTATGATGATACTATGGTCTTGATTTGTATTCGTGCTTGCGATATGTCATGTATATTGCCTATGTCTATTCTTTGCTCACATGACATGATTGCCATGATTTCCTCTAGTGTGTTGCATCTTCGCTCCACTAGTTTGCACGACTTGATTAATATGATTGCTTGCCTTGTTGCATCACCAATGATTTATACTTGCTCACTTCATGTGGTTGATGACAACCATTACCATGCTTTGCACATGATTGTCATTGCTTCTTGTCATTTATCTCCATGACATGTATTGAGTGCAACAATGCCCTTAGTCTTGATAATGAGTTTGCCCCCATAGCATTCTCACATATAATTGGAGATTTGACATATTCCTTGTGAAGCATGCTTGTCTTACCTCTTTGCACCATATACCCCGTGCCATGAATATAGCCATTGTTGCATCATACTATTCATGCACTTGTGCTTCTAATGGTTATGTGCAAGTGATGAGGACATGACTACCTTGGATACCACCAAAATATTGCATACATGCATATTTGTCAGGTGATTTCGAGTGTCAACTATTCAATAATCTATTTATATTATCCAGAACAAAAATACTTCACACACTTTTGTGTTTTGTCTAATTGCAGGTGTATGGGACATTTGTACAATCCACATATGAAGATAAGGGAAAAAGAGAAGTTTAGGTGCTGTTCAAAAAGTCCCTTCACGTCACTTTTGGGCCAAGAGAAGATAGAGTCCAAGTCTCTCACGTTCTGGATTCAGATTCGGACTGCACAGACATACCTGACTCAAAACGGCAACAACTTTTTCATACGGACTCCGAATTGGGTGATTCTTTTTTTGTTGGAAAGTAGATTTCGTCCCCTTTCCCCTCCAATTGGATTCACCTTTAAATTCGTCCGGAGCATTGAGATATGGACGAAACAATCTGACGCTGCAGCAGAATCCGAGTCAAACAACAAGTCCAAAGGTGTTGCATCACCTCCACTTGGGCCCATGAGCCTTGTACGATCTAGGGTTGGTTTTAGGCTGCCTTGGGACGTCCTCCCACCTCCTTGGCCGCCACACCTTGCTCCTATATAAGTAGATCCACCTAGTAGCTTTTTCCTTGGGATTTTTTTAGTTAAAAGTTAGCCATTGCAACTTTGTGTACTTCGTTTGTGTCCAACGACCAGACCAAGACCGCTTAAGGATCCCCACCATTATCAATACTTCATCTATATTCGCAATATTCAGATTGCATTATCATATTCTTGCTTGTTCTTCGATTGTGTGCAGGAATAGACCTTCGTGGTCAGGCTGATCGTGCTTCCGGCATCGTCAGTAACCTCAGGAGATTGGTTTAGCGATTGCTAAGGCGCAACGTCGTGCACGTTTGTAGTCGGATCGTTAAAGTCGGCTCCATAAAATCGATAGTTATCATCTCATCGAAAGATCGGGACACCCCCGCCTCTATCAGCAAGAGAAGAGAACCATCATGATGGATGATGTGTTTATCTACCATGCGCATACGTTCTTTCTTTTGTTGTGTGCATGTGTAGGATACTTGGACTCTGTGTCGACTTCCACGTCACGTGAGTTGACCATTCGAGCTCTTGAGAGCGAACCACCTTCTAGCACGATGATTCTACATCGCACTTGCTTGTACTTCGGCATTGTGAAGGACGCACAAGGACACGCTTTCACGGTGATATCCTTCTCTTTTGAAAACCCCCAAACCATGATCATGGATATTATGGATCATACTACTCGTGTTGCTTTCCCCATGAGACTTATTGTTCATCTTGGATCACTTGTTTGCACACCTGTTAGAGATCTTGCTTTGACTTGTCATTTTAACCATTCCATGCATCATGATATATATGCCTTGTGTGTTGCATCCAATTCTTGGATTACTTGCTCCTCTCATATATCTGGTTGCAACAATGTCATCACTTCACATATGCCATGTCCCATTGATTGCTACATGCTTGCCTTGATTGCCTCATACATGATGAAAAATTGCTCTTTCTATTGTGTTGAGTGCCACACTTGTTCACTACACCCTATGCACATTATGCTTGGATTGTCTTGCACTTGACCCATGTGTTTAGACACTTCATTTTATTTGGTGTTGTGAATGATTCATATGCCTACCATAGACCTTTCATTGAGCAATTTGTGAATGTTTGCTATGAACTTGAGGTAGATGCTTATTCTCTTGACACACATATTTGCATCTCTACCTCCCATTTACATGCTTGTCCCCATGATATCTTTACTTGTGATCAATTGATAGGCTTACATGCCATGTCACAATCCTTTGTCAAACCATATGATTTGCATGATGATGACACTTGTTTGGTGAATCACCTCTTGAATGCTTGGTTTTGCACTAACGCTGACCACATTTGTTTTTCCATGTGTTTGTTGTCCTTCCTCCTTTTGAAGGAATCACAAGACGGTGCAACATTGGAGAGTGCCCA
Organism: Aegilops umbellulata; assembly: GCA_032464435.1. Lineage (NCBI taxonomy): Eukaryota > Viridiplantae > Streptophyta > Magnoliopsida > Poales > Poaceae > Aegilops > Aegilops umbellulata. Next base: position 65,253,577 of record CP136059.1, on the reverse strand, counting down.
TTTCGAGCTTCAAGATGACAAGTACTTGGTGAACGTTCACTTCTACACGGCGAAGCCATCTCTTTCCTATGGTGATTTGGTTTTTGATCCGAGGTCGGATCTTTCCCAAGGGAGGGGAGATGATGCGGAGCATCCTATGGACATCACCATGTCAAGAGTCCTTTCGGCGAGTGACACGTGCGACATCTACTTCACATACACAAAGGTGAATCATCTCCTTTACACGTGCTCACTTGACCCCTTCAAGGATGGTATACTACTTGACACTCCACTCGTGTGCATGCATAGGTATTGTCGGAACACTACGGACGACGAGGAGGAGTGCAAGCGCCAAGGAACAACTACACCATCCGCGAGGGAAGCATGGAAGCGACGACGGAAGAAGAAGACGGAGACAGCTCCCAGGACCCGGACATCCGGCCAGGACCCCTGACATCCGGCCCCTGGAACCTCACACACAGCAGCCGTCCAGCCGCCAAGTACCTACAGGCCCCGAACATCTGGCCATAGCCCGGACATCCGGCCTTTTCCCCAAAAATCCGGCATCGACGACGGAACGCACCCGAAGTTGGCCACTTCAGCCCGGACATCCGGCCCGAGCCCCGGACATCCGGCGCCTCCTGAAGCCCCGGACATCCGGCACCTGCGCATGCACAGCCGAGCCAAAGGCCCATGTATCCCCTCCTCACTTACCCCTTCGTGGACTAGCCTATATATACTCCTTCCCCTTCCTCTAGTTAGGGTTAGCAAAGGATTAGCTCATATGTGAGATAGAGCTTTGCTCATCCATTACGGATCTACTCCACGAGAGAGACCGCGGCCCCTCCACGGAGAAGATCACCTTGGATTCAAGACCCCCTCTTGGGTGGCCCCCATCAAGACCTCCTCACGGAGAAGAACCGGTTACGTTTGTATCATCCGTTGTTGACTTTGGATCTTGTATCTTACCTTTGTGTTCATCGATCTAGCGCATGTGTGATCTATTCTTGTTGGTTGAGTGTTTCCTCTCGTGTTCTCCTCTTGTTTCCCTCGTGTTTCCCCTCGTGTTCATCACGTTCTTCGTAGGGATCCTGTCCTTTCGGGAAAGATCGGCCATCTAGGGTTCCACCCTACATCACATCGTCAAAACCAAGCCGCATTCACACAAGCACAAGAACGACAACGTCAACGACAACAAGAACAAGAGGAGCGAGCGCGACAACATCAAGATGCACAAGACGCCGAGGCGAAACGACACGAACAACAACTACGTGAAGCTCAAGCACTTGAAGCGCAACGTGCCCTTCATGACTCAAGTCGTGCCGTAGCCAATCGAGGCCGACAAGCTCGTCTACATCAAGAAGCACTTCGTGATGAAGTTCACGAAAGGCTTTACCAAGAACGTATGCATCAACAAGCTCCTCGTCAAGATCGACAAGCTCCCCCTCAAGCGAGACAAGAATGTCAAGTCCATCGAGAGCAAGAAGACAATGGACCCCGCCCTCGCCAAGTGCAACATGAGTTTGACAACCCTACTCGCCAAGAGCAACATGAGGAAGACAACCATCTCCGCCAAGAGCAACATGACAATGTCGATCCTCAATGACATGGGCGTCATCATCCCCAACCACAACACAATGAAGAGCAACGATATGGCAAGCTAAAGTTCACCATGCCCAAGTTCAATGGAAGCAATGACCCCGAAGAATACATCTCATGGGCATTGAAGGTTGACAAAATCTTCTGCTTGCACAACTACGAAGAAGAGAAGAAGATCGCAATGGCATCCCTTGAATTCCAAGACTACGTCCTCATTTGGTGGGAACAAGTCATTGAGCGACGCGCAACAAGAGGTGAACCACCCATTACCACTTGGTCACAAATGAAGGATGTCATGAGAGCACGATTCGTGCCAAACTACTACAACCGCGACCTCTTCAAGAAACTTCAACAACTCAAGCAAGGAACCAAGAGCGTTGAAGAGTACTACAAGGAAATGGAGATTGCCATGATATGAGCCAATGTCAAAGAAGATGATGAGCAAACTATGGAACGTTTCTTGAATGGACTCAATCATCCTATCAAGAAGATCGCCGACTTTCAACCATACTCGAACCTCATCGAGCTAGTGCACCAAGCTACCAAAGCGGAACGGCAAGTACAAGATGACTTCAAGCATGCCAAGTTCTCATCCAAGTCATATGGCCTCTCCAACAATCAAGCTTCGACGACTCCAACACCTTCTACCTCAACCAAGCCATCTACAAGCAACGACGACAAGTCAAGTTACAAGAAAGCTTTGACAAGTTCAAGTCGTCCTCCTACTACAAGCAACTTCAAGAAAGCTTCATCATCATCTACTCCAACCGATGAGACCATCAAGACAAGTTCCATCAAATGCTTCACATGCGGAGGTCGATGCCATAAGTCCTTCGAGTGCACAAACAAGCGCACCATGATCCTCAACGACGACGGAACCTATGACTCCATGAGTGAAGGAGAAATGGAAGCTCTTGAGCAAGTGGCCATGCACCGACAAGTGAACAACGAAGATAAAGATGATCAAGTCTTTTGCGACGAAGATTCAAGTCTCGCTCTTGTTGTCTCCAAGGTCTTGACTCTTCAACATCAACAAGACGAAGATCAAAGATGTCATATCTTCCACACAAAGGCCGGCATCAATGAACGTTCCGTCAAGGTCATCATCGATGGAGGTAGTTGCCATAACTTAGCAAGTGAAGAACTATGCTCCAAGCTCCAATTGGTCAAGATGAAGCACCCTCACCCCCACAAAGTTCAATGGCTAAGCGACACCGGCACCATACAAGTCGAGCATAGGGTACAAGTCTCTTTCAAGATCGGCGCCTATGAAGACACTTTGGAATGTGATGTCCTACCAATGACCGTTTGCCACCTCCTTCTTGGACGGCCATGGCAATTTGACCGAGGTGTCATTCACAATGGTTGTACAAATCACTATAGCTTCAAGATGAAAGGGAAGGAGTTTGTGCTACGTCCTATGTCTCCAAGTCAAGTGCTCGCCGACAAGCAAGGCACACATCGTGGAGAGAATAGTGAGAGAGCGAACCACCAAAAAGAGAGTGAGCGCCACAAGCCCAGATTAAGTGCCTCCACGATGAGCGACAAGAAAAATTTAGTTCTCTTTGCAACCAAACGTGAGATGAGAGAAGTGTGTGAGAACCCATCAAGTGTCCTACACTATGTCCTATTGTGCAAGGATGAGGCACCAAAAACTAACAACTCTCACGATCTACCTTTGGTGTTATCTTCTCTATTGCAGGAATTCCAAGATGTTTTCCCCGATGAGCTACCTCCGGGTATACCCCCACTACGAGGCATTGAGCACCGAATTGATCTCATCCTCGGAGCACCGCTTCCAAACAAAGCTCCATACCGCGTCAACCCCGAAGAAACCAAAGAAATACAAAGGCAAGTAAAGCATCTCATAGACCATGGACATGTGCGTGAAAGTTTGAGTCCTTGTGCCGTACCGGTCATTCTTGTGCCAAAACGAGATGGTAGCTTTCGCATGTGCTCCAATTGTAGACCTATCAATGCTATCACCGTTCGCTATAGGTACCCCATTCCACGCCTTGATGATATGCTTGATGAACTTAGCGGTGCCACTATCTTTTCCAAAATTGATCTTAAGAGTGGTTACTATCAAATCCGCATACAAGAGGGTGATGAATGGAAAGCCGCTTTCAAAACAAAGTTTGGTCTTTATGAGTGGTTAGTCATGCCTATGGGTTTATCGGAAGCACCCGGTACTTTCATGCGTCTCATGCATTACGTGTTTCGCCCTTACATTGGTGAATTTGTTGTTGTCTACTTTGATGATATCCTTGTGTTTAACAAATCTCTCAAAGAACATGTCATCCACCTTCGCACCATGCTACAAACTCTTCGAAAAGAGCAACTTTATGCTAATATGGAAAAATGCCTATTTGGTCTTAATAAGCTTGTTTTCTTGGGTTTCGTAGTATCTTCTAAGGGTGTTCATGTTGATGAATCTAAGATCAATGCTATTAAAACTTGGCCCCAACCAACCAATTTGCAACAAGTGTGTAGTTTTCTTGAGTTAGCCGGTTTCTACCGTAGATTTGTGAAGGATTTTAGCACCATTGCTTCACCTTTGCATGCTTTGAGAAAGAAAAATGCATCGTTTGTTTGGGGAACATCTCAAGATATTGCTTTCAATGAGCTTAAGAATTTACTTACTCATGCTCCCGTGCTTGCATTACCCAACTTTGACAAACCTTTCAAAATTCATTGCGATGCTAGTGGTAATGGCATAGGAGGCGTATTAACGCAAGAGAAGCGCCCCATTGCATATTTTAGTGAGAAACTATCCGAAGCGCAACTCAATTACCCAATCTATGACAAAGAGCTATATGCTTTAGTGCGATTTTTGCGTGAATGGGAACATTACCTTCGCCCTCATGAGTTCATCATCCATACCGACCATGAAACACTTAATTTAAGGGTCAAACTAAGTTGAACAAGCGTCATGCTAAGTGGAGTGAATTTATTGAGTCATTTCCTTATGTCATCAAGTATATTAAGGGTAAGGAAAATGTTGTAGCGAATGCACTTTCCCGTATATGCATGCTTGTCACCCAAATTGAGTTGAATGTCATTGGTTTTGAGCATATAAAAGACTTGTATGAGCATGATCCTACATTTGCTATTCCTTATGCCAAGTGTTTGACGCATACTTCTTGGGATCGATACTACCTCAAAGATGGATACCTTATGAGAGCTAACAAACTTTGCATCCCCGAGTCCTCTTTTCGTTTGTTACTTTTGCAGGAATCTCATGGAGGCGGACTCATGGGACACTTTGGTCGCGACAAGACATTTGCTACACTCTCCAAGAACTACTTTTGGCCCAAGATGCATCGCGACGTCAATCGCTTCACCAACCGATGTTCAACATGTCGCAAAGCTAAGTCTAAAGCCCAATCTCATGGCCTCTATATGCCACTTCCAATTCCATATCAACCATGGGAAGATATTAGCATGGACTTTGTGCTTGGTTTGCCTAGAACTCGAAACGGCAAGGATTCCGTTTTTGTTGTTGTGGAATGTTTCTCCAAAATGGCTCATTTCATTCCTTGCAACAAGATAGACGATGCTTCACATGTTGCAAATTTGTTTTTTAGGGAAATCTTGCGCCTTCATGGAGTGCCAAAGACAATTGTCTCGGACCGCGACGTCAAGTTCTTGAGTTACTTTTGGAAGACCTTGTGCGCCAAGCTCCGAATCAAGCTCTTGTTCTCTTTGGCATACCATCCACAAACCGACGGCCAAACGGAGGTGACCAACCGGACGCTCTCCACCCTACTACGCGTGTTGATAAAGAAGAACATCAAGGAGTGGGAAGAGTGCCTACCAATCGCCAAGTACGCCTATAATCATGCAAGACATTCGACTACCGGCAAGTCCGCTTTCGAGGTCGTCTATGGCTTCAACCCATTGCCCCCATTGGACATCCTACCTCTACCGCTACAAGAGCGCACAAACATGGACGCGAGTGCACGAGTCAACTTCCTCCAAAAGATGCATGAAGATACAAGGAATACCTTCGCAAGGATCGCTTCCCCAATGAACGCAAGTCCAAGATACTACCACGAGTGGATGGACCCTTCAAGGTGGTTGCGCGCTACAACAAAAACGCATACAAGATCGACATCCCACGCGACAAGTACTCCGTGAGCGACATCTTCAACATCAAGGATCTCTCCCCGTACCATGGTGATGAGGATTTCGATCCGAGGTCGGATCTTTCCCAAGGGAGGGGAGATGATGCGGAGCATCCCACGATCATCCCCATGGACCTACCATCATCTCATCAAGAGCCAAGAGGGCCTATGACACGGGCACGAGCTAGAGCTCTCGAGAACGAGGTGACTTCTTTCCTTAGTGATATCACATATGATCCACTCGAGACATCGCTACTACCTAAGTCCGATATGCTATGCATGATCAGGTGTCAAGAGGAGCCTCCCGAAGATGCACGTGAAGACGGACGAGCCGCCAAGTCCAAGGATGAAGAGAACCAACGGAAACGGGCAAGTTCACCTTCCAGGCCCCGGACATCCGGCCAAGACCCTGGACATCCGGCCCCTAGAGATGCACAAGACAGTAGCAGTCCAGCCACAGAAAAGCTACAGGACCTGGACATCCGGCCCCGTGCCCCGGACATCCGGCCTTGTCTATCCAGAGAGCACGGAAACTTACCCCGCCAGCCCGAACATCTGGCCCCTCTTGAAGCCCCGGACATCCGGCCCGACGCCCGGACATCCGACTCCGCCTATCTGCGCACAGTAAAGGGCCGAAGCCCATGTACCTCTTCGCCCCCCTAGACTATATATACTTCACCCCTTCCTCTTTCTAGGGTTAGCATTGTTTTAGCTCATATGTGAGATAGAGCTTTGCTCATCCATACGGATCTCCTCCTCGAGAGAGACTGTGGCCCCTCTTCGGAGAAGATCAACTTGGATTCAAGTCCCCCTCTTGGGTGGCCCCCTCAAGACCTCCTTCTAGGAGAAGAACCAGTTACCTTTGTATCGTCCGTTGTTGACCTTGGATCATGTGTATCTGATAGAGGCAAAGGTGTCCCGATGTTTCGATGAGATGGTGGCTATCGTTTCTGTGGGAGTCGACCTTGACGATCCGACTACGAACATGCGAGACGTCGCGCCTTAGCAATCGCTAAACCAACTTCCGAGGGTTATTGACCACGCCGAAGCACGATCAACCTGACCACGAGCGCCTGTTTCCTGCGAGCAAACGAAGAACAAGCAAGAAACTAAGATTGCAATCTGGATATTGCGAATATAAGAGGAAAGCTTTATTAATGAAGGCGGGGTTCTGTGACGCCTTGGTCTGGTCGTTGAACACAAACGAAGTACGCGAAGTTGCAGCTATGGCAAACTTTTGATCTAAACAAAACCCAAAGTCTAAACGACGCCCTAAGGGCTGTATATATGGAGGAAGAGGGGGGGGGGGAATTTCGTGGCCCTTGAGGAAGGGGTCCGAAACCAACCCTAACTCTTGTTTCCCCACACATACAGACTCTAAAAACAGCCTATACTTAAGTATTTCGAAATTACATGGGCCTGGCCCAAAAATAAGGTGACGCAGCACCTAGAATAGCCTCTGGACGAAATTTATGAAGTGGCATCTGGTATATTTCGTCCAAGGCTTTATTCACTCCTTATGGTGGCTTCAGAGTCCTGAAATCATCACTTGTAACTCCGTTCTTGTTCCCCTTGCGCATGCCATCAAGTCCATGTTTGTTCTTGCTCCAATTTTCATCCTTCTCCAATCTAGGCCCTTCATTTGTAAGCAAAACAAATGTATCCAATTTAGGCAGCATCATATTCTCATGAACATTAGAATCATTACCAAGAAACGGAAGTACCTGGTAATTTAATTGGTGTGCGCGAGCTCTAGTAATTGGTCCATCATATGTAACAGTAGGGGCTGTGGGTGTAACAATGGTATTGATGTCCTCATCATCCTCCCCTTCTTGAAATGAAGTCGTCCTCGACGGAAGCTCATCTTCCTCACGCAAATAAGGCTTCAAATCTGCAATGTTAAAACTGGGACTAACCCCAAAATCTGCAGGCAACTCAAGTTTATATCCATTATCATTTATTTTTTCTAACACCTTAAAAGGACCATCAGCACGTGGCATTAGCTTTGACTTGCGCAAATTAAGAAACCTATCCTTACGCAAATGTAACCAAACGAGATCTCCAGGTGCAAAGACAACACGTTTTCTACCCTTATCTCCAACAAGTTTATATTTAGCATTCATGCGCTCAATATTTTCCTTAGTTAACTCATGCATCTTTAAGATCAAATTAGCACGTTGTTTAGCATCAAAATTAACCTTCTCCGAAGATGGAAGAGGCAACAAATCAATAGGTGCACGAGGTAGGAAACCATACACAATTTCAACAGGGCACATCTTAGTAGTAGAATGCAATGAACGTGATGAGGACATGACTACCTTGGATACGACCAAAAATATTGCATACATGCATATTTGTCAGGTGATTTCTAGTGCAAACTATTCAATAATCTATTTATGTTACCCAGAACAAAAATACTTCACACATTTTTGTGTTTTGTCTAATTGCAGGTGTATGGGACATTTGTGCAATCCACATATGAAGATAAGGGAAAAAGAGAAGTTTAGGTGCTGTTCAAAAAGTCCTCTTACGTCACTTTTGGACCAAGAGAAGATAGAGTCCAAGTCTCTCACGTTCTGGATTCAGATTCGGACTGCACAGACATACCTGATTCAAAACGCCAACAACTTTTTCATACGGACTCCGGATTGGGTGATTCTTTTTTTGTTGGAAAGTAGATTTCATCCTCTTTCCAAAACAATTGGAATCACCTTTAAATTCATCCAGAGCATTGAGATATGGACGAAACAATCTGACGCTGCAGCAGAATCCGAGTCAAACAACAAGTACAAAGGTGTTGCATCACCTCCACTTGGGCCCATGAGCCTTGTACGACCTAGGGTTGGTTTTAGGCTGCCTTGGGTCGTCCTCCCACCTCCTTGGCCGCCACCCCTTGCTCCTATATAGGTAGATCCACCTAGTGGCTTTTTCCTGGGGATTTGTTTAGTTAAAAGTTAGCCATTGCAGCTTCGTGTACTTCGTTTGTGTCCAACGACCAGACCAAGACCGCTTACGGATCCCCACCATTATCAATACTTCATATATATTTGCAATATTCAGATTGCTTTTATTATATTCTTGCTTGTTCTTCGATTGCATGCAGGAATAGACCTTCGTGGTCAGGTTGATCGTGCTCCGGCGTGGTCAGCAACCTCTCGAAGTTGGTTTAGCGATTGCTAAGGCGCAACGTCGTGCACATTTGTAGTCGGATCATCAAAGTTGACTCCACCAAATCGATAGTTATCATCTCATCGAAAGATCGGGACACCCTTGCATGATTATAGGCGTACTTGGCGATTGGTAGGCACTCTTCCCACTCCTTGATATTCTTCTTTATCAACACGCGTAGTAGGGTGGAGAGCGTCCGGTTGGTCACCTCCGTTTTGATGAGGACATGACTACCTTGGATACGACCAAAAATATTGCATACATGCATATTTGTCAGGTGATTTCTAGTGCAAACTATTCAATAATCTATTTATGTTATCCAGAACAAAAATAATCACACATTTTTGTGTTTTGTCTAATTGCAGGTGTATGGGACATTTGTGCAATCCACATATGAAGATAAGGGAAAAAGAGAAGTTTAGGTGCTGTTCAAAAAGTCCTCTCACGTCACTTTTGGACCAAGAGAAGATAGAGTCCAAGTCTCTCACGTTCTGGATTCAGATTCGGACTGCACAGACATACCTGATTCAAAACGCCAACAACTTTTTCATACGGACTCCGAATTGGGTGATTCTTTTTTTGTTGGAAAGTAGATTTTATCGTCTTTCCAAAACAAATTGGAATCACCTTTAAATTCATCCGGAGCGTTGAGATATGGACGAAACAATCTGACGCTGCAGCAGAATCCGAGTCAAACAACAAGTCCAAAGGTGTTGCATCACCTCCACTTGGGCCCATGAGCCTTGTACGACCTAGGGTTGGTTTTAGGCTGCCTTGGGTCGTCCTCCCACCTCCTTGGCCGCCACACCTTGCTCCTATATAAGTAGATCCACCTAGTAGCTTTTTTCCTTGGGATTTGTTTAGTTAAAAGTTAGCCATTGCAGCTTCGTGTACTTCGTTTGTGTCCAACGACCAGATCAAGACCGCTTGCGGATCCCCACCATTATCAATACATCATATATATTTGCAATATTCGGATTGCTTTTATTATATTCTTGCTTGTTCTTCGATTGCAAGCAGGAATAGACCTTCGTGGTCAGGTTGATCGTGCTCCGGCGTGGTCAGTAACCTCTCGAAGTTGGTTTAGCGATTGCTAAGGCGCAACGTCGTGCACGTTTGTAGTCGGATCGTCAAACTTGACTCCACCAAATCGATAGTTATCATCTCATCGAAAGATCGGGACACCCTTGCCTCTATCAAGTGGTATCAGTTTTCAGGTTGCTCGGTGAGAATTTCCAGTTTTACTAGATTAGATCTATTTTCTTACCTATTGTCCAAAAAAAGCCACACAAAAAAAGTTAGATCTATTCATCCTTTGTACAAGCCAGTCTGAGTCTTTGCAATTTTCTTTTCATTGTTTGCATTATTGAATTATCGGTTGCATCGTCGTGTCGAGTTGCTGGTCTTAGTGTCTAGTTCGTTTAGAGTTTCGAGTTCTGTTCACATTAGTCACGTCGCCGCTGCATCGTTATCCCTTCTGCTGTCTACCACACCATCCATCACTTTCCACCACGTGCTACCCATAGTTCATTGTCACAATCATAGTTGAGGTCATTCACATCTTCGCTTGATCCAATCTGCATCTTATCTAGTTTGTCTTGGAAAGAGGGAGAAAAAAAAGACAGAGAAAAAAAGAGTGAAAAAAAAAGAAAAAAAGTCAGAGGAAAAAAAAAGAAAAAGAAAAAAAAAGTCTGAGGAAAAAAAAAGAGAAGAAAAAAAATCGGATCTATCTAGACACAATCTCGTAGTTGAATTCGGATTGGATTCTGTTTTGTGCACTGTTCACTCAAACAGGCATAACTTTCTCATACGAAGTCCGTTTTGGCTCCACGAGTACTCAAATTAAATCTAGCGATGAGCCGCATCTAAATAGTTGCAAAAACTAGTTCAATATTTGACACCTCAAAATCGTCTTATAAATAGGTCTTTTTGCCCTCCGAAGTTCGCGGACATAGCTTATTCCAGTTTTCAGGCCAGTTTTCGAATTCTTTGACTCCTCATATCAATTCGGAATTGAGTGATTCTTTTTGCATTGGAAAGCTTGATCTAGTAGCATTCTTTGAAAAAAGTTATTAGAAAATTTGCTCAAACTTTTCAAGAGGAAAGTTGGAGAGAGAGTTGTTGTTTATCCTGTTTGGCAGTTGTTTCACATCATTATCTTTACTGCTATTGTGATCTTCACTTATATCTTGCTGTCCAGAGCTACTTCATATCCTTTATTAATGCTAGTTGTGCTACGCCGTGACCTTATTGGTGTTTTAGGCTCGCGTCTCTAGTCCGGTCTAGCTTAGGACCAGCACAGTACCGTCGTTGAGCGTTTATTCAACATTGCATCTTTGAATTGATTATTGCTAATCTTTTGCTACCATATATAGCCAACCCAGATCCACATATTTCTACACCGTGTATACGTACGTTCCCCTGGCAATCGCTTTACACAATCTTCAAAGTTATTTGACACCGCTGGTTGCCTGTCACCACCTGCCGCATGGTAAGAACTTGTAAGATATTGATATTTGCTTTACTGTGAGCACTTTACAACCACATCCTAGTAGTTCATAGGAACATTATTCTCGAATTTTGTTTCTTGTTTCTACTAATCATGACAGGTTCCGGAGACAGAAGTTGTTGGACGACGGACACATCTTCACCATCACGAGACTTGGGACAACACACACAAGCACATGGTCAGGTTATCTCTTTACTGTCATTTGAGGGTAGATTTAATCCTGCTATTTATCTAACTTGGGAGCTTGAAGTAGAACAAGTTTTTAGTCACCATGACTTTTCTGAACTTGAGCGAGTACGAGCTGCCACTAGAGCATTTACTGGTTTTGCTTCTGTTTGGTGGAATGTGCATTGTAAGAAAAACATTGATAACCAACCCACAACTTGGAAAGATTTGAAAGATGTAATGAGACAACATTTTTTTCCCTCCTTACTATCGTCGTGAATTGCTTCGCAAATTTGAACAATTTAAACAAGGCAACAACACTGTTCATGCTTACTACCAAGAGTTGAAATCTTATATGCATCATTGTGACATAGAAGAATCTAAGGATGATACAATGAATAAATTTTTTGGTGGTTTGAACCGTGATATTCAGGCAAGATTTCAGTATATTCCCCGTTGCATTACTGGTATGTATGTTCGTGCTTGTACCTTTGAGAGACAGATGCAGGAGGATGCATTGGGTGACTACAACAACTACTATTCCAGTTCGTGCTCACCACCGCCGGTTGGTTCCTCCACCGTTGCACCTACTAGAGCAGCCCCACCTCGGATTGTGAGCGCGACATCATCTCAAGAGTATGGTGCATTGTCAACGTCCGTACCTACATCAGCTACGTCTTTGCGACAAGGTAACAGTAAAGGTATTGATGATATAACTTCACATGAGAATGATGCATCCCTAGTTAACTTAAATGCATCATGTGTTCAGTTACCTGGTGATTTGAGCACAACACCTATTTTAGAGAATCTTGATACTGTCATGAATGCGTCATGTGATCAAACAACTAAAATACCAACAATTTTGAGTGCACCCATTGAGTTAACTGTTGATGCAAAAGAATCAATGTTTAATCATTTTGATATGACCTCTAATCTTGGTGATGATTCTGTGACCAAAGACTTCTTGCATGTTTGCCTATTTAAGCATGTTGTAGCATGTAAATTAGATGCAAGTAAGGTTTATTCACCAATGTTGGGATGGTTTAATGATGAACATTGTCAATCTTTTGATATGAATAAGAGCATCACTTATATGTGCAAATTGAGTTGCAATATTTTCATGTCTTCTACTTCTAGTGATAATATTTTGGCTTCAGATTTTATGAACTATGCAAGTTACTCATCTATACATGTGTCATATGTGCAAAAACCAAGGGAAGTAGAAATGGATGACATATACATATACAACATGTACACCTTGTCTCTTTTGTTAGCCACATTTCAGATTAAGCAACGCCGAGGACGGCTTTGTTTTCAAAAAGGGGAGGATGATGAGGACATGACTACCTTGGATACGACCAAAAATATTGCATACATGCATATTTGTCAGGTGATTTCTAGTGCAAACTATTCAATAATCTATTTATATTATCCAGAACAAAAATACTTCACACATTTTTGTGTTTTGCCTAATTGCAGGTGTATGGGACATTTGTGCAATCCACATATGAAGATAAAGGAAAAAGATAAGTTTAGGTGCTATTCAAAAAGTCCTCTCACATCACTTTTGGACCAAGAGAAGATAGAGTCCAAGCCTCTCACGTTCTGGATTCAGATTCGGACTGCACAGACATACCTGATTCAAAACGCCAACAACTTTTTCATACGCACTCCGAATTGGGTGCTTCTTTTTTTGTTGGAAAGTAGATTTAATCCTCTTTCCAAAAAAATTGGAATCACCTTTAAATTCATGCGGAGCATTGAGATATGGACGAAACAATCTGACGCTGCAGCAAAATCCGAGTCAAACAACAAGTCCAAAGGTGTTGCATCACCTCCACTTGGACCCATGAGCCTTGTACGACCTAGGGTTGGTTTTAGGATGCCTTGGGTCGTCCTCCCACCTCCTTGGCCGCCACCCCTTGTTCCTATATAGGTAGATCCACCTAGTAGCTTTTTCCTAGGGATTTGTTTAGTTAAAAGTTAGCCATTGCAACTTCGTGTACTTCGTTTGTGTCCAACGACCAGACCAAGACGGCTTACGGATTCCCACCTTTATCAATACTTCATCTATATTCGCAATATTCAGATTGCTTTATCATATTCTTGCTTGTTCTTCGATTGCTTGCAGGAATAGACCTTCGTGGTCAGGTTGATCGTGCTCCAGCGTGGTCAGTAACCTCTAGGAGTTGGTTTAGCGATTGCTAAGGCGCAACGTCGTGCATGTTTGTAGTCGGATCGTCAAAGTTGACTCCACCAATTCGATAGTTATCATCTCATCGAAAGATCGGGACACCCTTGCATGATTATAGGCGTACTTGGCGATTGGTAGGCACTCTTCCCACTCCTTGATGTTCTTCTTTATCAACACGCGGAGTAGGGTGGAGAGCGTACGATTGGTCACCTCCGTTTTGATGAGGACATGACTACCTTGGATACGACCAAAAATATTGCATACATGCATATTTGTCAGGTGATTTCTAGTGCAAACTATTCAATAATCTATTTATGTTATCCAGAACAAAAATACTTCACACATTTTTGTGTTTTGTCTAATTGCAGGTGTATGGGACATTTGTGCAATCCACATATGAAGATAAGGGAAAAAGAGAAGTTTAGGTGCTGTTCAAAAAGTCCTCTCACGTCACTTTTGGACCAAGAGAAGATAGAGTCCAAGTCTCTCACGTTCTGGATTCAGATTCGGACTGCACAGACATACCTGATTCAAAACGCCAACAACTTTTTCATACGGACTCCGGATTGGGTGATTCTTTTTTTGTTGGAAAGTAGATTTCATCCTCTTACCAAAACAATTGGAATCACATTTAAATTCATCCGGAAAGTTGAGATATGGACGAAACAATCTAACGCTGCAGCAGAATCCGAGTCAAACAACAAGTCCAAAGGTGTTGCATCACCTCCACTTGGGCCCATGAGCCTTGTACGACCTAGGGTTGGTTTTAGGCTGCCTTGGGTCGTCCTCCCACCTCCTTGGCCGCCACCCCTTGCTCCTATATAAGTAGATCCACCTAGTAGCTTTTTTCCTTGGGATTTGTATAGTTAAAAGTTAGCCATTGCAGCTTCGTGTACTTCGTTTGTGTCCAACGACCAGACCAAGACCGCTTACGGATCCCCACCATTATCAATACTTCATATATATTTGCAATATTCAGATTGCTTTTATTATATTCTTGCTTGTTCTTCGATTGGATGCAGGAATAGACCTTCGTGGTCAGGTTGATCGTGCTCCGGCGTGGTCAGTAACCTCTCGAAGTTGGTTTAGCGATTGCTAAGGCGCAACGTCGTGCACGTTTGTAGTCGGATCGTCAAACTTGACTCCACCAAATCGATAGTTATCATCTCATCGAAAGATCGGGACACCCTTGCCTCTATCAAGTGGTATCAGTTTTCAGGTTGCTCGGTGAGAATTTCCAGTTTTACTAGATTAGATCTATTTTCTGACATATTGTCCAAAAAAAAGCCACAAAAAAAAGTTAGATCTATTCATCCTTTGTCCAAGCCAGTCTGAGTCTTTGCAATTTTCTTTTCATTGTTTGCATTATTGAATTATCGGTTGCATCGTCGTGTCGAGTTGCTGGTCTTAGTGTCTAGTTCGTTTAGAGTTTCGAGTTCTGTTCACATTAGTCACGTCGCCGCTGCATCGTTATCCCTTCCGCTGTCCACCACACCATCCATCACTTTCCACCACGTGCTACCCATAGTTCATTGTCACAGCCATAGTTGAGGTCATTCACATCTTCGCTTGATCCAATCTGCATCTTATCTAGTTTGTCTTGGAAAGAGGGAGAAAAAAAAAGACAGAGAAAAAAAGAGTGAAAAAAAAGAAAAAAAGTCAGAGGAAAAAAAAGAAAAACAAAAAAAAAGTGTGAGGAAAAAAAGAGAGAAGAAAAAAAATCGGATCTATCTAGACACAATCTCGTAGTTGAATTCGGATTGGATTCTGTTTTGTGCATTGTTCACTCAAACATGCATAACTTTTTCATACGAAGTCCGTTTTGACTCCACGAGTACTCAAATTAAAGCTAGCGACGAGCCGCATCTAAATAGTTGCAAAAGCTAGTTCAATATTTGACACCTCAAAATCGTCTTCTAAATAGGTCTTTGTGCCCTCCGAAGTTCGCGGACACAGCTTATTCCAGTTTTCAGGCCAGTTTTCGAATTCTTTGACTCCTCATATCAATTCGGAATTGAGTGATTCTTTTTGCAGTGGAAAGCCTGATCTAGTAGCATTCTTTGAAAAAAGTTATTAGAAAATTTGCTCAAACTTTTCAAGAGGAAAGTTGGAGAGAGAGTTGTTGTTTATCCTGTTTGGCAGTTGTTTCACATCATTATCTTTACTGCTATTGTGATCTTCACTTATATCTTGCTGTCCAGAGCTACTTCATATCCTTTATTAATGCTAGTTGTGCTACGCCGTGACCTTATTGGTGTTCTAGGCTCGCGTCTCTAGTCCGGTCTAGCCTAGGACCAGCACAGTACCGTCGTTGAGCGTTTATTCAACATTGCATCTTTGAATTGATTATTGCTAATCTTTTGCTACCATATATAGCCAACCCAGATCCACATATTTCTACACCGTGTATACGTACGTTCCCCTGGCAATCGCTTTACACAATCTTCAAAGTTATTTGACACCGCTGGTTGCCTGTCACCACCTGCCGCATGGTAAGAACTTGTAAGATATTGATATTTGCTTTACTGTGAGCACTTTACAACCACATCCTAGTAGTTCATAGGAACATTATTCTCGAATTTTGTTTCTTGTTTCTACTAATCATGACAGGTTCCGGAGACAGAAGTTGTTGGACGACGGACACATCTTCACCATCACGAGACTTGGGACAACACACACAATCACATGGTCAGGTTATCTCTTTACCGTCATTTGAGGGTAGATTTAATCCTGCTATTTATCTAACTTGGGAGCTTGAAGTAGAACAAGTTTTTAGTCACCATGACTTTTCTGAACTTGAGCGAGTACGAGCTGCCACTAGAGCATTTACTGGTTTTGCTTCTGTTTGGTGGAATGTGCATTGTAAGAAAAACATTGATAACCAACCCACAACTTGGAAAGATTTGAAAGATGTAATGAGACAACATTTTTTCCCTCCTTACTATCGTCGTGAATTGCTTCGCAAATTTGAACAATTTAAACAAGGCAACAACACTGTTCATGCTTACTACCAAGAGTTCAAATCTTATATGCATCATTGTGACATAGAAGAATCTAAGGATGATACAATGAATAGATTTTTTGGTGGTTTCAACCGTGATATTCAGGCAAGATTTCAGTATATTCCCCGTTGCATTACTGGTATGTATGTTCGTGCTTGTACCTTTGAGAGACAGATGCAGGAGGATGCATTGGGTGACTACAACAACTACTATTCCAGTTCGTGCTCACCACCGCCGGTTGGTTCCTCCACCGTTGCACCTACTAGAGCAGCCCCACCTCGGATTGCGAGCGCGACATCATCTCAAGAGTATGGTGCATTGTCAACGTCCGTACCTACATCAGCTACGTCTTTGCGACAAGGTAACAGTAAAGGTATTGATGATATAACTTCACATGAGAATGATGCATCCCTAGTTAACTTAAATGCATCATGTGTTCAGTTACCTGGTGATTTGAGCACAACACCTATTTTAGATAATCTTGATACTGTCATGAATGCGTCATGTGATCAAACAACTGAAATACCAACAATTTTGAGTGCACCCATTGAGTTAACTGTTGATGCAAAAGAATCAATGTTTAATCATTTTGATATGACCTCTAATCTTGGTGATGATTCTGTGACCAAAGACTTATTGCATGTTTGCCTATTTAAGCATGTTGTAGCATGTAAATTAGATGCAAGTAAGGTTTATTGACCAATGTTGGGATGGTTTAATGATGAACATTGACAATCTTTTGATATGAATAAGAGCATCACTTATATGTGCAAATTGAGTTGCAATATTTTCATGTCTTCTACTTCTAGTGATAATATTTTGGCTTCAGATTTTATGAACTATGCAAGTTACTCATCTATACATGTGTCATATGTGCAAAAACCAAGGGAAGTAAAAATGTATGACATATACATATACAACATGTACACCTTGTCTCTTTTGTTAGCCACATTTCAGATTAAGCAACGCCGAGGACGGCTTTGTTTTCAAAAAGGGGAGGATGATGAGGACATTACTACCTTGGATACGACCAAAAATATTGCATACATGCATATTTGTCAGGTGATTTCTAGTGCAAACTATTCAATAATCTATTTATGTTATCCAGAACAAAAGTACTTCACACATTTTTGTGTTTTGTCTAATTGCAGGTGTATGGGACATTTGTGCAATCCACATATGAAGATAAGGGAAAAAGAGAAGTTTAGGTGCTGTTCAAAAAGTCCTCTCACGTCACTTTTGGACCAAGAGAAGATAGAGTCCAAGCCTCTCACATTCTGGATTCAGATTCGGACTACACAGACATACCTGATTCAAAACGCCAACAACTTTTTCATACGGACTCCGAATTGGGTGATTCTTTTTTTGTTGGAAAGTAGATTTCATCCTCTTTCCAAAACAATTGGAATCACCTTTAAATTCATCCGGAGCATTGAGATATGGACGAAACAATCTGACGCTGCAGCAGAATCCGAGTCAAACAACAAGTCCAAAGGTGTTGCATCACCTCCACTTGGGCCCATGAGCCTTATACGACCTAGGGTTGGTTTTAGGCTGCCTTGGGTCGTCCTCCCACCTCCTTGGCCGCCACCCCTTGCTCCTATATAAGTAGATCCACCTAGTAGCTTTTTCCTTGGGATTTGTTTAGTTAAAAGTTAGCCATTGCAGCTTCGTGTACTTCGTTTGTGTCCAACGACCAGACCAAGACCGCTTACGGATCCCCACCATTATCAATACTTCATATATATTTGCAATATTCAGATTGCTTTTATTATATTCTTGCTTATTCTTCGATTGCATGCAGGAATAGACCTTCGTGGTCAGGTGGATCGTGCTCCGGCGTGGTCAGTAACCTCTCGAAGTTGGTTTAGCGATTGCTAAGGCGCAACGTCGTGCACGTTTGTAGTCGGATCGTCAAAGTTGACTCCACCAAATCGATAGTTATCATCTCATCGAAAGATCGGGACACCCTCGCCTCTATCAGAACGATTATAAGCAAATTCAATATGAGGCAAGCATTCTTCCCACATTTTCCTATTATTCTTCAAAACGGCCCTAAGCATAGTAGACAATGTTCTATTGACTACTTCAGTTTGTCCATCAGTTTGGGGGTGACAAGTAGTACTAAAAAGCAGTTTAGTCCCCAACATAGCCCATAAACATCTCCAAAAGTGGCTAAGAAATTTAGTATCACGATCTGAAACAATAGTATTTGGCACACCGTGCAAGCGAATAATTTCACGAAAGAACAAATCAGCAACATTAACAGCATCATCGCTTTTATGACATGGTATAAAGTGTGCCATTTTTGAGAATCTATCCACGACAACAAATATGCTATCCCTCCCCTTCTTTGTTCGAGGTAAACCTAAAACAAAGTCCATAGATATATCCTCCCAAGGAACACTAGGCACAGGTAATGGCATATATAAACCATGAGGATTGAGTCGTGACTTAGCTTTTTGACATGTAGTGCAGCGAGCAACAAAACGCTCAACATCCCGTCTCATCTTTGGCCAAAAGAAATGTGTAGCAAGTACGTCCTCCGTCTTCTTCACGCCAAAGTGTCCCATTAATCCTCCTCCACGTGCCTCCTGCAACAACAAAAGACGAACAGAGCTAGCAGGAATGCATAGCTTGTTAGCGCGGAACACAAAACCATCATTAACAACAAACTTGTTCCATGTTCTTCCTTCTTTACAATTATGCATTACTTCTTTAAAATCAGCATCATGCACATATTGATCTTTGATGGTCTCCAAACCAAATATTTTGAAGTCAAGTTGTGAAAGCATAGTATAGCGACGAGACAAAGCATCAGCAATAACATTTTCTTTACCCTTCTTATGTTTGATGACATAAGGGAAAGTCTCAATGAATTCAACCCATTTAGCATGTCTACGATTCAGTTTAACTTGACTTTAAATATGTTTCAAAGATTCATGATCAGAATGTATAACAAATTCTTTGGGCCATAAATAATGTTGCCATGTCTCTAAAGTCCGAACAAGAGCATATAATTCCTTATCATAAGTAGAATAGTTCAGACTAGGCCCACTCAATTTTCCAGAAAAGTATGCAACAGGTTTGCCATCTTGTAATAACACACCTCCTAATCCAATTCCACTAGCATCACATTCAAGCTCAAAAGTCTTATTAAAATCAGGAAGTTGGAGTAAAGGAGCATGTGTCAACTTATCTTTCAATATCGTGAAGGCTTCTTTCTGTGCGGTACCCCAAACAAAAGGCACATCCTTCTTTGTAAGCTCATTGAGAGGTGCAGCAATGGTGCTAAAGTCTCTCACAAAACGCCTATAGAAACCAATCTGGGCTGCGGCCAACTCTCAATAGCTTCAATCTTGGCTTTATCAACTTCAATTCCCCGTGGAGTAACAACATAGCCAAGAAAAGATACTCGGTCGGTGCAAAAGGTGCACTTCCCAAGGTTACCAAACAAACGTGCATCACGTAGAGCATTAAAAACAGCACGTAAATGTTCCAAAGGTTCTTCCAAAGATTTGCTATAAATCAGTATATCATCAAAATAGACTACCACAAATCGTCCAATGAAAGCACGTAAAACTTCGTTCATTAGTCTCATGAAAGTACTAGGTGCATTAGTTAACCCAAAAGGCATGACTAACCACTCATATAAACCATACTTAGTTTTAAAAGCTGTTTTCCATTCATCTCCCAATTTCATACGAATTTGATGGTATCCACTACGCAAATCAACTTTGGAGAATATTGTAGAGCCACTCAGTTCATCAAGCATATCATCTAGCCTAGGAATAGGATGACGATAACGAGTAGTAATATTATTAATGCCTCTACAATCAACACACATACGCGAGGTACCATCCTTTTTCGGCACTAGAATAATAGGAACAGCACAAGGACTAAGGGATTCGCGTATATAACCTTTGTCGAGTAGCTCTTGTACTTGACGCATAATCTCCTTCGTCTCCTCTGGATTGGTACGGTATGGTGCGCGGTTGGGTAATGATGCACCGGGAATTAAGTCAATTTGATGCTCAATCCCTCGAATAGGTGGTAATCCCGGTGGCACGTCTTGTGGAAAGACGTCAGCGACCTCCTGCAAAATGTTAGTAACAGCAGGAGGCAAAGAGGAAGGCACGTCCTCGAATGAAAAATAATGCCTCTTTGCACACAAAAGCATAGCAAACAGATTTGCTAACATCTAGATCATCAATATCAGATTTGGTGGCAAATAAACATGCACTTTTCAATTTAATTTCAGAAGCAACAATAGATGGTTTATTATTAGGCTTCATTTGTTGCTCAAATTCTTTTGCCACAATCTAATTTTCACTCTTATTTTGCTCCTGTTTTGCTTTATTAGCTCGATTAATATCATCTTTCAAAATGGAATCAGGAGTCATAGGAAGCAAAGTAATATTTTTGTCCTTATGAACAAGAGTATACTGATTGTTTCTACCATGGTGTACAGAATTTTTATCAAATTGCCATGGTCTACCAAGTAATAAGGAACATGCTTGCATAGGCACCACATCACAATCAACATAATCAGCATATGTAGAGATACTAAAATGCACACGAACAGTACGTGTTACCTTAACCTTGCCACTATTGGTGAACCATTGGATGTAGTAAGGATGTGGATGTGGTCTTGTGGTGAGAGATAGCTTCTCCACCATCTCCATGCTAGCCAAGTTGTTGCATCTCCCTCCATCTATGATGACGCGAATAGAACGTTCCTTCACAACTCCCTTTGTATGGAACAAATTATGCCTCTGATTTTGCTCACC
Source organism: Aegilops umbellulata (assembly GCA_032464435.1). Taxonomy (NCBI): domain Eukaryota; kingdom Viridiplantae; phylum Streptophyta; class Magnoliopsida; order Poales; family Poaceae; genus Aegilops; species Aegilops umbellulata. The sequence continues at coordinate 65,232,044 of CP136059.1, read as the reverse complement.
TTGCGTGACCTGCACACTCAAAACACGTTGAGCAACTAAACATTCATACCTGTCAGCATCTTCAGCAGCCATGTATTGCGTCTCATGATTAGAATCATCTCCACCGTGTTCTTCATGTGTAAGAAGAGCCAAAGTCTCCTCATCATAGTCACTAGCGGACTCATACCCACCATCCTCAGTAGCAATCATCACACGCTGAGATGTGCATTCTCGCGCAAAATGTCCTCTTCCCTTACAACGACGACAAATAATATCACTTGTGTGTCCTGTAGACGCCATGGAAGAAGCAGAGCTCTGTGCAGGCCCGACAGGTGTGCTCTTGGCAGATAGTGGTGGTTGTGCCTGCTTTCTTGTATCACGGTTGGAGGTGGCAGCTGACGGAGGTGCCGGTGTAGCAGAACGTGTGGAAGTAGATGATGCACGTGGTGTCCACGATGATGGTCGACCTGCAGAAAAGTTAGTTCGCGCCAATGCCTGTCGATCCTGCACTTCACGATCAGATTTACAAGCAAGATGGAATAAACGAGTGATATTATTATAATCCTTATAGTCTAGAATGGTCCGAATCTCTCTATTTAATCCACCCAGAAAACGTGCAAGCTTAGCTTCATTCTCCTCAACGATACCACATCTAATCAAGCCAGTTTGTAATTCCTGATGATATTCTTCTACCGAATTTTTTCCTTGTCTTAAGCGTTGTAATTTTTGAAGTAATTCACGTTGATAATATGGTGGAACCCAACGAGTACGCATAGCAGTTTTCAAAGCAGCCCAAGTAGCTGGAACAGGATATAATCTACAATATTCAGACCACCAAACACATGCAAAGCTAGTGAAATCACAAACAGCAGCAGGAACACGTCTCTCCTCAGGATATTGTAAACATGTAAATCGTTGTTCAGTTTCTAACTCCCAAGTAAGATATATATCAGGAACATATCTACCCTCAAATGATGGAATATTCAATTTCAGTTTAGGGAGATGGTCATGATCTCGTACCTGAGGGGGAGCCCTAACATTGCCATTATTTGCATGTGGACGACCTGGTGGTTGTGGTGCTGGTGGTTGCACGTAGTTCTGATGTTGATCAACCTCATCCTCGTAATCTCCCACATAATCATCCTCCTCCACATCAGCAGCAGGAGCCACAGAAGTATCAACAGCAGCACCAGCAGCTTGGCCAGGCTGAAGAGGGACACGGGTCGCTCGACGGAGGGTTGTGTCGCGATGTGGAGGTAGTCGGTGTTGCTATTGTAGAGGTGCGTTAGGTGCAGCCGGTGGTGGTGGTGGTAGACGCGCGAGCAATTCATTAAACTTGTTATCGAGCTTTGTTTCGAACGCCTTCTCAATGCCATCTATCTTCTCCATGGCCTCTTCAAATCTATTTAGCACATCTTCCACCTGTCCACTCATCATTTGTTGAAACTTATCATGTAACGCTTTGTTTGTCATGTTCTCCCAGTCAGTCTCGTCGGCTTGTGATCCTGCCATGGTTAGCAGCAATAGAAACACACAAGAATATGATTCTACAGACTACTAGGAAGTGGTGGTGGTGGTGTGGTGGACAGTCACAAATCCGTCAAGCAAATCTCAAATTCTTACCAGTTCTTACCCAGCAGCAGGCGGTGATCGGCAACCGTTGTAGTCAAAACTCTCAAAGCTTGGATAGAGCGATTGCCAGGGAGAGTCAAACGCACGACGTAGATGTATGTGGAGCTGGAAAGGCTTATAGTATGGTAGCAAAAAGGTCAGCAATAATCAATTCAAAGATGCAAAGTTGAATAAGCGCTCAACGACGGTACTGTGCTGGTCCTAGGCTAGACCGTGCTAGAGACGCGAGCCTAGAACACTAAAAAAATCACGGCGCTACACGAAAGCAAGGGAAAAGCACACTCTGGAATTTTTTTCCGCTCTTTTTTCTTTTTTCTTTTTTTTGCGCTCCTCTTTTTTTTGGCGAAAAATCACTATAATGGCGAGTGTCTCAAAACTCTTCCCAGGTCAAACTGACAGGATAGACACGAAATTTTTGCGATTTTTTTTTTCGACTGCCCGGACCCAAAAACTGGAAACGGCTCAACAAAAACTTTCAATAACGGCGGCTGTCTCAAAAGGCTAAGAAACACCTAAAAATAGGATAGCCAGAAAATTTTTTTGTCAAGTGCATTTTTGGAAAATTTTGGGCCTAAACGGAGGGTGGTTTCCCAAACCTACTCAAACAAGGAAACATGAATCTGGCAACAGATGGATCTTGAAAGCAAACCTAATATGAGATGGACTTCGAAGTGATGGTGGTATATGGATACAGATCGATGGTGGTATATGGACTCGGAGCGGTGGCGGATAAGCGGTGGTGGAAGATGGCAGGGACAATGATGATGGTGCGGCGGCGGCGTGACTAATATGACTAGAACTCGAAACTCTAAAAGACTAGACGCTAAGACCAGCAACTTGACACGACGATGCAATCGCAAATTCAACAAAGCAAATACAGAAAAGATTATGCAAAGGCTCAGATTGGTTCGGATAGGATGAACTAGCCCTAATTTTTTTGGCTTTTTCGTGGACTATAGGTATGAAGAACAGACTCGATCTAAACTACGAAAAACTGTAAAATCTCACCGAGCAACCTGAAAATCTGATACCACTTGATAGAGGCAAAGGTGTCCCGATGTTTCGATGAGATGGTGGCTATCGTTTCTGTGGGAGTCAACCTTGACGATCCGACTACGAACGTGCGAGACGTCGTTCCTTAGCAATCGCTAAACCAACTTCCGAGGGTTATTGACCACGCCGGAGCACGATCAACCTGACCACGAGAGCCTGTTTCCTGCGAGCAAACGAAGAACAAGCAAGAAACTAAGATTGCAATCTGGATATTGTGAATATAAGAGGAAAGCTTTATTAATGAAGGTGGGGTTCTGTGACGCCTTGGTCTGGTCATTGAACACAAACGAAGTACGCGAAGTTGCAGCTATGGCGAACTTTTGATCTAAACAAAACCCAAAGTCTAAACGACACCCTAGGGGCTGTATATATGGAGGAAGAGGGGGGAAATTTCGTGGCCCTTGAGGAAGGGGTCCGAAACCAACCCTAGGGCCATATACCACCACCACATATTCACCGCCAATCCGAGTCCATATACGCCACCACATACCCGCCGCCATCACGCCAATCCGAGTCCACCGGCAACATATATCTGCCGCCAGTCCGAGTCCCACCAGATTCATCTCCGCCACCAGTCCGAGTTCCACCAGATTCATCTCCGCCACCAGTCCTATTCCAAGTCCAGTATTTTGTTACTCTGTTTTGGATTTCCAGATCACGCCATACTCCGAGTCGTGACAAAGAAGGACTCCCCAACTTTCGTGCTTGTCGGTGTACTAAAGTAGGGGTACCTTAGTACCCTGAACTTGTGCACGGGCAGTAGTAGCGTCCCGCGGCAAGGCTTGCCAGGGGAGCGACAAGAGTCTCCACGGTCCTTTCTGGGCCGGACGAAGGCCAAGTGATCGAGCCAAGAAGACCAAGCCCCGGCAAGAGGAGCTTGCCGGGCCAAGAAGGCGAGGTCCGGCAAGAGGAGCTTGCCGGGCCAAGGCGACAAGGCCTCGGCAAGAGGAGCTTGCCGGGACGGCTAAGCCGAAGCACCAAGGCCCCGGCGGGAGGAGCTCGCCGGGACGGCCAAACCAAGGCACCCCAAGAGAAGCCCGCCGCGGCGCGCCACGCGCCCCGGCAAGGCCTGACGAGCGGCAAGCTCTCAGGTGCGGCAAGACAACCACCGCGGCAAGCCACTTGCCGCGGCGAACCACCACCCCAGACGTGCGCCCCAGCTCACCTGCCCACGCGTCACTCTGGAGCTTCCCCAGAGACACGTGGTGGGGCGCCGCGCAGCCTGGGGCGCGCGCGTGGCATGCGACGTTGGCGGAGTCGCCCCCGTGGCAAGCGGAGGCGCCCCTAACGGTCTGCCTCGGCACTGTTCAGGCGATCCAGACGGGCATTTAATGCCTCTGTCCCCCGCCGTCAGAGTTAGGTGCGATAGCACTGTGCGGCCACTGTTCACATAGTTCCTTGCCATTTCTGCCCTCACCTGCGTCGCTGCCTGTGGAAAACCCCTTAGCATATAAAAGGAGGCCCATGCGCACGTAGGGGGAGGAGGAGGGGGAGAAAAAACCTAGAAGGGATCCAGACCGGAAGGAGGACACCCAGTAGACCCTCGTCTACGTCCAGCTCCAGCTTACTGTAGCTTCTTGCGCTCCAGAGCAAGAACTCGAATCAACCAGACATGCAGCAGTAGGGTTTTACGCATCCGTGCGGCCCGAAGCTGGGTAAAATCGTTGTGTGTGTGTGTGTTGCCTCGATCTGCTCTTTGTGCAACCTCCGCCCCCCGCCGAACCGACAAGGGGCTCCGTCCCCATAGGTGCTCGTGGAGGTCGATATCCCCCGACATCTTTGGCGCGCCAGGTAGGGGGTGCGTCGAGGTTGTGCGAACCAGATTTGGCGACCACAGGTGAGCTCAGGTATGGCCAGGTACCTTTCCGCTCCAACCCGCGGAGCGGAGGCATTCCTCCCCACGGACTCGTGCGCGGCCCTCCTCGAGTACCCCCTCACGCAGAGCCCGGGCAAGAGCAGCTGCTCCTTGAGGAGGACCGCCTTCCGGCCGCTGAGCGAGTTTCTCGCCTCCAGCAAACTCTGCGCCGCTCCCGTAGCCGCAGAAGTTAGCGCCGGAAGTTGCGGGAAAGGCGACCTCGTTCTTCGGCGAGCCCAGGCCGCCAAGATCCAAACGAGTCGACGCCGACCGTGGGAGGAACCTTGCCAGCGCGGCCGTCGGAACCCGTTCCGTCGGCCACCCTCTCTCTGTCCAAGTCTTGCCGCAGTTGCATGTCATCCTTGGTACAGAGACGGGCGCAGATCCCAAGCATAGCTTATGTGCCCCGCACATCTTGTCGATTTCGCGCCTCTCCGCTTGGCGCATGCATTATTTGACACGATTGTGCAGCACTCGACTCCGGCAAGCAATGGCGGGCCGTGAAGCCCCGAGCCCTCGTTATTCCCCTACCTCGAGGAGGGGGGATGATAGGATAGGCTGGGCGTCGCCCGAGGAAGCTGCGCCTTGCCGGACGGCAAACAACAGAAAAGCTAAGTTGCCAAAGTTTGAGCAATTAAGCTCCTTTTTATCCTTAAGTTATCTTCCTCGAACGGCCGAGCTTCGTATGGGAAACCTGTGCGCGGAGGGGCCGGCTCGTGGCTGGTTGCGCCCTTATTTCGTTTCGAGTCCGCTCAACGACTTAAGTGTGCTACATCCTGAGTAGCGTCCTTACTTTGTTTCGAGCTTGCTCGGCAGCTTGAGTGTGCCGCGACTGCAGTCGCCACGCTTACCACGCCCTGAGCCTGCTCAACATTTAAGTGAGTTGCGCCAGCCACGGCAAGGTTTCTTGCCGGTGGAGGCGCCGCCAGCGGGTTGTTGATGTCCCGCACTCGGCACCCGTGGCAAGGCGGAGGCTTACGCCGACAAGTTCCCGGAAGCGTAGGGCGCGAACGTACGAAGCACAAAGTCGAACGAGGGAGATAACAGCGCAATGAACTGCCTAAGATAAAAGTTATATTCCAAAATAACTTGCCGCTGCTCTAATCAGCTGTTTCTATGACATGCTCAGCAGCGACAAGGGGAGAAAAGAAAGAGGTGGGCGGCCTAATCCGCGTGGTCGCCCTCGACCCGCCTGATCCCGGCCACCCTTTCCACAATAGGGGTGACGAGGGCCCTGATCTCCGTCAGGTCGGCGTCTTCCGGCAAGTGCCTGAGGACGTTGGTGAGCCTGATGGTGGGGTTGCGGAAGACGATCTTCACCAGCACCCTCTCGAGGGCCCCGGAGACGGTTTCCCGTGTCTCCTCGGCCAGCTGCTCCAGGATCGTTTCCCGGAGATGCTGGAGCACCCCCACCAAGCCCTTGAAGAAGGAAGTGAGCTTGACGCTCGGCGGGACGTCCTCGCCGGAGGGGTACTCGTGACCCTCCATCCCCAGCAGCTTCAGCTCCTTGTTGATGGTGGTGCCGATGTCGACGAGGCCTTCGGTCCACCGCTCCACCGTCTCCTGGAAGGCGTTCTGGGTAACGGCGGCGCGCTTCAATAGCTCCTCGTTGCTAGCAACCTCCTTCCGCAAGGTCGCTTCCTGCCCCTTGGTGCTCTCCAGCGCCTTGGACAGGGTGTCCAGCTTCAGCTCGAGGACAGCCTTGGAATCCTTGGCGGCGTCGAGCTCCTGGATCTTCTCGGCGAAGTGGCCCTGCAGCTCGCCAAGGGTGTGAGCGCCCTTATCGCGCTCTTCTTTGAGCGCGGCAAGCTCCTCGCCGCTCGCCTTGAGGTCGCTGACGAGCTGCGCCACCCTCGTCTCCAACTCCCCCTTGGCGACCTCGGCGGCCGCGGCAGCGTCCTGCGCTCTCTGCAGGGCCCCGCCAAGCGACTGCTCGCGCGCGGCAACCTCCTCCTCGTGGCTGGCGAGGCTGGCCTTCTGCTGCACCAGTTCGCTTTCCCGCGCGGATAACCCCGCAGCGGCAAGCCTCTGCTGCTCTTCGGCCTCCGCCTTCTCGAGGAGAAAGGCCGTCCGCGCCTTGTCCAGCTGCCTTCGCTCCTCCGCCAAAGACCGGAGGGCCTCCTGGTTGAGCTCCCGGAGCTCCTCGGCATGCTTCTCCATGTCCGCGCCGGCCCTCGCGACGAGTGCCTCTTGGCGCTCCACCTTGGCCTGCCGGGCGCGGTAGAGCGACACAAGCTTCCGGAACAGCCGCTCCTCCTCGGGCTCGCCACTGCTGGTGCTTGGCGCGTCGACCACTGTCAGCCCGACGGAGGCGAGTACTTCTCCGTCCAAGGCCTCCCCCTCGACCGGCGCCCTGGAGCTGGGTTCCCAGGGGAGCCTGATGAAGACGCCATCGCCGGCCTTCAGGTAGGCACCCGCCGGGGGCTCCTCGAGGCCCGACGCGGCGGCAGCAGCGGGATCGCCGGACGGCGGAGTGCTTGAAGCTCCTGCCTCCCCGGGGTCGTCGGCACGGTCGCCGGTCCCCTCGCCGTCTGCCCCCGCGGCGGCCTTGGCGGCTTCGGCCTCCCCGCCGCCTGCGGGGTCGTCAGTGTCGTCCGCCTCCTCGATGACGACGACGTCGTCCGCGTCGCCGCGTGCGCCCTCCCCGACGACGACCTCGGTCTCCATCGGGTCCGTGGTGGGCGGGTCTGATGGCCGAAAGAGGGGAGAAGAGTCAACCGAGCAGCCGACGAAAAGGCTCATAAGGAAAAATAACCAGGGACAGATTTCCGCGCAGGGGGGCTTACCGGTGGCAGGGTCCGTGGCCGCGGCCTCCGCTGCCGGGGGATCGCTGGCCGCGTCCCTCGCCGGAGATCCCTCCCTTGCCGGAGAGGTCTTCCTTGCCGGGGGCTCCTCCCTTGCCGGAGATTTCTCCCTAGGCGGGGTGGTCGACGCAGACGGCGCGGCAGGAGTGCCCCCCGGGGTCGCCTGCTGGGGCTGCTCTGCTCCTACCCAACGACAACAACAACAACCACATGTCAACCACAAAGAGAAGGGGAGCTCACGCGCGCGCCGAACGGCAAGAACTAGCTGTGCACTCACCCTGGAGGCTGCGCTGTGGGCTGCCCTGGGGACCCGCTGCCAAATCCGGCAAGGTCGCCTCCGGCACCTCCCCAGTTGCCGGGGGAGATTCGCCCTCAAGGACGACCAGCGGGACCTTGGCCCTCTTCGCCCTCCTCTGGGCCAGGCTCCTGAAAAGGAACGGTTTCGGGGGAGGATGAGTGGGCTGCGAAACAAGATGAAGCAACAGAAATCAAGAAGATACAAGCTCTACTAGGAACTTACTCTTCGTCCTCCTCTTCATCGTCGGAGCTAAGCGCGGAATAATCAAAAACCGGCTTGCTCCAGGCGCGAGGAGACAGGGGAGTGGGTTCCCGGGACCGCTTGGCGGGGACGGTGGACGGCCCCGCCCCCGTTGCCGCCGCGATACAGGGAGCGGCAGGAGCAGAAGCCGTGGCCCGTGAGGACCCCGCTCCCGCCGCTTCGGAGGCGCGTGTCGCGCGGGGCCGCGGTTGCTGGTCGGCCTGCCGCACCACCTCTCCGGCCCTGCGGAGACGCCTCCTCGGCTGGGCAGGGGGCTCCACCTGCGACGAGCTGCCCGGGAGCTGCGAGGAGGACGCGTCAACCTCCGGCAAGCCGCTCGCGTCCTGCGCGGGCTCGCCCGCGCCACCGTGCTCGGCTGGTTCCTCCGCGCCGGCAAACTCCATTTGGTCGGCGAGGCTCTCCGCCTCCGCCGCGTCTGCTTCGGCCGGGGTGAAGCCAGACTCGCCCGCGGCTGCGGCGGCGGCCGCCTCCTCCATCCTGGAGGCGATGTAGGCCAGCTCCTCGGGTGTGGTGTCCCACGTGAGGCCCCTCTTCTCGTCGGGGTCGACCGGCACCTCCTCCAAGTTGTCGAAGAAGGCCTGCACGACGTCGTCCGCCGGCTCCTGCCAGGTCGCGTCGATCCCGTGCGAGTCGCACAGCGGCATCATCGCGAGGATGCGGCTGAGCGCCGAGTTGTTGCACAGGGGGACGACGCCCGGCGGCAACCTGAACCATTCTGGGTGCTCGGAGTCGTGCTTGAACAGCTCCTTCAACACTCCGACGAGCTCCAGAACGGTGAAGTTGTAGTTAAGGCCCGGGCGCAGCCTCATGATGTCCGCCGTGTTTTGGAATTCCCAAGCCGGCTTCCCCCTCTCCTGCAGGGGGGCGATACGCCGGCGAAGGAAATCCGCGCCGACGGCGCCGACGATGAGCCCGGCAAACCTGAGGCGCAGGATTCGGGTGGCGGCAATCTTCAGATTGGCGTCGTCCGGGGCCAGGTCGCTCCAGTCACGGCCGCGCACCACTGGGGTTCGCCGCACGGCGGTGAACGGCGGTGGATTCTCCTCGACGATCAGGCATCACTCGGCCCTCCACTCCTCCCATCTGCCACGGAGTTCCCCCTCCAAGTAGAACTCTTTCTTCCCGGTCCTGGAGATCCAGGCGACTCCGCCGGACAGCGGCTCTCCTTTCTCCACCCGGGGAGTAAAGAAGTGGCGGAAGAGGGCTACGTTGGGGCGGACTCCGACAAAGTTCTCGCAAAGGTGTGCGAAAACCGCCATTGTCAGAACGGCGTTGGGGGTGAAGTCAAGGAGGTGGAGGTTGTAGGTGTGCATGATGTCGCAGAAGAACTCGGAAAAAGGCGGGCAGAGCCCGCAATAGAAGAACACGGCGAAAAAAGGGTACCCGGTCGGGTACAGCTTCTGGGCGATGGCGGGAAGAACTCGCGTGCGCGGATGCGCTCGCGTCGCCGTCGACCAGAAGAGGCGGTATTCGTTCTTCAGCCTCAGCGCATCGAGCTGAGGGGGGAACGTCGCCGTCTCCTTCCGAAGCGCTTCCAGCCGCAGCGCCTCGGCCGACTTCACGGCCTTCCCCTTCGCTTTGTCGCTCTTCGGGGCCATGGCAGAAATAGGGAGGGGGAGTTGTCGGCGTGGGCGGCGCCGGGGGCTGCGAAGGCGAATCGCTGCTTTCTCTAGTGAGGAGGAAGTGGCGGAGATTTTCGAGGAACAGCAACCGGCGGAATGGCGAGCTGCCCCTGTTCCCCTCCGCTTATAAAGGGGTGAAGGAGCGGGGGCGGACGTTCTGCCTTTCCAAATAAAGGAGTCGTGCCCGACGTGACGCATGCCTGCGGGCCTCAAGCCCCGCGCACGCCACCAACGTCACGCATGTCTCGCACGCCTCGCCCCCCCCCCCACGACGCCGTGATAAGCGCGCGCCACTTGGGGAGGGCGCGACGGACGCGGAGTTAAGGAGCAGCGCAACCCAGGCCACGCGTGCCCGTGCACTGTTAGGGCCTGGCCCAACAACGCTCGGCACCGTGTATGGCCCAGACACGGGGGCTCCTGTCGGTGTACTAAAGTAGGGGTACCTTAGTACCCCGAACTTGTGCACGGGCAGTAGTAGTGTCCCACGGCAAGGCTTGCCAGGGGAGCGACAAGAGTCTCCACGGTCATTTCTGGGCCGGACGAAGGCCAAGTGATCGAGCCAAGAAGACCAAGCCCCGACAAGAGGAGCTTGCCGGGCCAAGAAGGCGAGGTCCGACAAGAGGAGCTTGCCGGGCCAAGGCGACAAGGCCCCGGCAAGAGGAGCTTGCCGGGACAGCTAAGCCAAAGCACCAAGGCCCCGGCGGGAGGAGCTCGCCGGGACGGCCAAACCAAGGCACCCCAAGAGAAGCCCGCCGCGGCGCGCCACGTGCCCCGGCAAGGCCTGACGAGCGACAAGCTCTTAGGTGCGGCAAGACAACCACCGCGGCAAGCCACTTGCCGCGGCGAACCACCACCCCAGACGTGCGCCCCAGCTCACCTGCCCACGCGTCACTCTGGAGCTTCCCCAGAGACACGTGGCGGGGCGCCGCGCAGCCTGGGGCGCGCGCGTGTCATGCAACGTTGGCGGAGTCGCCCGCGTGGCAAGCGGAGGCGCCCCTAACGGTCTGCCTCGACACTGTTCAGGCGATCCAGACGGGCATTTAATGCCTCTGTCCCCCGCCGTCAGAGTTAGGTGCGATAGCACTGTGCGGCCACTGTTCGCACAGTTCCTTGCCATTTCTACCCTCACCTGCGTCGCTGCCTGTGGAAAACCCCTTAGCATATAAAAGGAGGCCCATGCGCACGTAGGGGGAGGAGGAGGGGGAGAAAAAACCTAGAAGGGATCCAGACCGGAAGGAGGACACCCAGTAGACCCTCGTCTACGTCCAGCTCCAGCTTACTGTAGCTTCTTGCGCTCCAGAGCAAGAACTCGAATCAATCAGACATGCAGCAGTAGGGTTTTACGCATCCGTGCGGCCCGAAGCTGGGTAAAATCGTTGTGTGTGTGTGTGTTGCCTCGATCTGCTCTTTGTGCAACCTCCGCCCCCCGCCGAACCGACAAGGGGCTCCGTCCCCATAGGTGCTCGTGGAGGCCGATATGCCCCGACAGTGCTAACCGCAGAAGAAAAATAGTTCCAGTTTCAAAAAAAAAACTAAGTCTGAAAAATTCTGGCTAGGCAGTTTTTAGGACATTTGTAGACTTTTTCGAAAAAATTTTGTTGCGGAGCAAAAAAAAAAGAGGAAAAACAAAGTGCAAAAAAAAAGTGAAAAAAAAAGAAAACAAACTCAGAGTGTGCTCCTCCCTTGTTTACGTGCAGCGCCGTGATTTTGTTAGTGTTCTAGGCTCGCGTCTCTAGTACGGTGTAGCCTCGGACTAGCACAGTACCGTCGTTGAGCATTTATTCAACTTTGCATCTCTGAACTGATTATTGCTGACCCTTTTTGCTACCATACTATAAGCCTTCCCAGCTCCACATACATCTACGTCGTGCGTTTGACTCTCCCTGGTAATTGCTCTATCCAAGCTTTTGAGAGTTTTGACTACAACGGTTGCCGATCACCGCCTGCTGCTGGGTAAGAACTGGTAAGAATTTGAGTTTTGCTTGACGGATTTGTGACTCCCACCACCACCTCTTATTAGTAGTCTTTAGGATCATATTGTGTGTTTCTATTGCTGCTAACCATGGCAGGATCACAAGCCGACGAGACTGACTGGGAGAACATGACAAACAAAGCGTTACATGATAAGTTTCAACAAATGATGAGTGGACAGGTGGAAGATGTGCTAAATAGATTTGAAGAGGCCATGGAGAAGATAGATGGCATTGAGAAGGCGTTCGAAACAAAGCTCGATAACAAGTTTAATGACTTGCTCGCGCGTCTACCACCACCACCACCGGCTGCACCTAACGCACCTCTACAATAGCAACACCGACTACCTCCACATCGCGACACAACCCTCCGTCGAGCGACCCGTGTCCCTCTTCAGCCTGGCCAAGCTGCTGGTGCTGCTGTTGATACTTCTGTGGCTCCTGCTGCTGATGTGGAGGAGGATGATTATGTGGGAGATTACGAGGATGAGGTTGATCAACATCAGAACTACGTGCAACCACCAGCACCACAACCACCTGGTCGTCCACATGCAAATAATGGCAATGTTAGGGCTCCCCCTCAGGTACGAGATCATGACCATCTCCCTAAACTGAAATTGAATATTCCACCATTTGAGGGTAGATATGTTCCTGATATATATCTTACTTGGGAGTTAGAAACTGAACAACGATTTACATGTTTACAATATCCAGAGGAGAGACGTGTTCCTGCTGCTGTTTGTGCTTTCACTAGCTTTGCATGTGTTTGGTGGTCTGAATATTGTAGATTATATCCTGTTCCAGCTACTTGGGTTGCTTTGCAAACTGCTATGCGTACTCGTTGGGTTTCACCATATTATCAACGTGAATTACTTCAAAAATTGCAGCGCTTAAGACAAGGAAAAAATTCGGTAGAAGAATATTATCAGGAATTACAAACTGGCTTGATTAGATGTGGTATCGTTGAGGAGAATGAAGCTATGCTTGCACGTTTTCTGGGTGGATTAAATAGAGAGGATCAGACCATTCTAGACTATAAGGATTATAATAATATCACTCGTTTATTCCATCTTGCTTGTAAAGCTGAACGTGAAGTGCAGGATCGACAGGCATTGGCGCGAACTAACTTTTCTGCAGGTCGACCTTCATCGTGGACACCATGTGCATCTTCTACTTCCACACGTTCTGCTACACCGGCACCGCCGTCAGCTGCCACCTCCAACCGTGAAACAAAAAAGCAGGCACAACCACCACTATCTGCCAAGAGCACACCTGCCGGGCCTGCACAGAGCTCTGCTTCTTCCATGGCGTCTACAGGGCACACAAGTGATATTATTTGTCGTCGTTGTAAGGGAAGAGGACATTTTGCGCGAGAATGCACAACTCAGCGTGTGATGATTTCTACCGAGGATGGTGGGTATGAGTCCGCTAGTGACTATGATGAGGAGACTTTGGCTCTTCTTACACATGAAGAACACGGTGGAGATGATTCTGATCATGAGACGCAGTACATGGCTGCTGAAGATGCTGACAGGTATGAATGTTTAGTTGCTCAACGTGTTTCGAGTGTGCAGGCCACGCAAGCTGAGCAAAATCAGAGGCATAATTTGTTCCATACAAAGGGAGTTGTGAAGGAACGTTCTGTTCGCGTCATCATAGATGGAGGCAGCTGCAACAACTTGGCTCGCATGGAGATGGTGGAGAAGCTATCTCTCACCACAAGACCACATCCACATCCTTACTACATCCAATGGTTCAACAACAGCGGCAAGGTTAAGGTAACACGTACTGTTCGTGTGCATTTTAGTATCTCTACATATGCTGATTATGTTGATTGTGATGTGGTACCTATGCAAGCATGCTCCTTATTACTTGGTAGACCATGGCAATTTGATAAAAAAAATTACACCATGGTAGAAACAATCAGTATACTCTTGTTCATAAGGACAAAAATATTACTTTGCTTCCTATGACTCCTGATTCCATTTTGAAAGATGATATTAATCGAGCTAATAAGGCAAAACAGGAGCAAAATAAGAGTGAAAATCAGATTGTGGCAAAAGAATTTGAGCAACAAATGAAGCCTAATAATAAACCATCTACTGTTGCTTCTGAAATTAAATTGAAAAGTGCATGTTCATTTGCCACCAAATCTGATATAGATGATCTAGATTTTAGCAAATGTGTTTGCTATGCTTTTGTGTGCAAAGAGGCATTATTTTCATTCGAGGACGTGCCTTCCTCTTTGCCTCCTGCTGTTACTAACATTTTGCAGGAGTTCGCTGACGTCTTTCCACAAGACGTGCCACCGGGATTACCACCTATTCGAGGGATTGAGCATCAAATTGACTTAATTCCCGGTGCATCATTACCCAACCGCGCACCATACCGTACCAATCCAGAGGAGACGAAGGAGATTATGCGTCAAGTACAAGAGCTACTCGACAAAGGTTATATACGAGGATCCCTTAGTCCTTGTGCTGTTCCTATTATTCTAGTGCCGAAAAAGGATGGTACCTCGCGTATGTGTGTTGATTGTAGAGGCATTAATAATATTACTATTCCTTATCGTCATCCTATTCCTAGGCTAGATGATATGCTTGATGAATTGAGTGGCTCTACAATATTCTCCAAAGTTGATTTGCGTAGTGGATACCATCAAATTCGTATGAAATTGGGAGATGAATGGAAAACAGCTTTTAAAACTAAGTTTGGTTTATATGAGTGGTTAGTCATGCCTTTTGGGTTAACTAATGCACCTAGTACTTTCATGAGACTAATGAACGAAGTTTTACGTGCTTTCATTGGACGATTTGTGGTAGTCTATTTTGATGATATACTGATTTATAGCAAATCTTTGGAAGAACATTTGGAACATTTACGTGCTGTTTATAATGCTCTACGTGATGCATGTTTGTTTGGTAACCTTGGGAAGTGCACCTTTTGCACCGACCGAGTATCTTTTCTTGGCTATGTTGTTACTCCATAGGGAATTGAAGTTGATAAAGCCAAGATTGAAGCTATTGAGAGTTGGCCGCAGCCCAAAACGGTCACACAAGTGAGGAGTTTTCTTGGACTCACTGGTTTCTATAGGCGTTTTGTGAGAGACTTTAGCACCATTGCTGGACCTCTCAATGAGCTTACAAAGAAGGATGTGCCTTTTGTTTGGGGTACCGCATAGGAAGAAGCCTTCAGGGTATTGAAAGATAAGTTGACACATGCTCCTTTACTCCAACTTCCTGATTTTAATAAGACTTTTGAGCTTGAATGTGATGCTAGTGGAATTGGATTAGGAGGTGTGTTATTACAAGATGGCAAACCTGTTGCATATTTTTCTGGAAAATTGAGTGGGCCTAGTCTGAATTATTCTACTTATGATAGGGAATTATATGCTCTTGTTCGGACTTTAGAAACATGGCAACATTATTTATGGCCCAAAGAATTTGTTATACATTCTGATCATGAATCTTTGAAACACATTAAAAGTCAAGCTAAACTGAACCGTAGACATGCTAAATGGGTTGAATTCATTGAGACTTTCCCTTATGTCATTAAACACAAGAAGGGTAAAGAAAATGTTATTGCTGATGCATTGTCTCGTCGTTATACTATGCTGTCACAACTTGATTTTAAAATATTTAGTTTGGAGCCCATCAAAGATCGATATGTGCATGATGCTGAATTTAAAGATGTATTGCAGAATTGTAAAGAAGGTAGATCATGGAACAAGTTCGTCGTTAACGATGGATTTGTGTTTCATGCTAACAAGCTATGCATTCCAGCTAGCTCCGTTCGTCTTCTGTTGTTGCAGGAGGCGCATGGGGGAGGATTAATGGGACACTTTGGCGTGAAGAAGATGGAGGATATACTTGCTACACATTTCTTTTGGCCAAAGATGAGACGGGATGTTGAGCGTTTTGTTGCTCGCTGCACTACATGTCAAAAAGCTAAGTCACGACTCAATCCTCATGGTTTATATATGCCTTTGCCTGTACCTAGTGTTCCTTGGGAGGATATATCTAAGGACTTTGTTTTAGGTTTACCTCGAGCAAAGAAGGGGAGGGATAGCATATTTATTGTCGTGGATAGATTCTCGAAAATGGCACACTTTATACCATGTCATAAAAGCGATGATCCTGTTAATGTTGCTGATTTGTTCTTTTGTGAAATTATTCGCTTGCATGGTGTGCCAAATACTATTGTTTCAGACCGTGATACTAAATTTCTTAGCCACTTTTGGAGATGTTTATGGGCTAAGTTGGGGACTAAACTGCTTTTTAGTACTACTTGTCACCCCCAAACTGATGGACAAACTGAAGTAGTCAATAGAACATTGTCTACTATGCTTAGGGCTGTTTTGAAGAATAATAAGAAAATGTGGGAAGAATGCTTGCCTCATATTGAATTTGCTTATAATCGTTCGTTGCATTCTACTACTAAAATGTGCCCTTTTGAAATTGTGTATGGTTTCCTACCTCGTGCACCCATTGATTTGTTGCCTCTTCCATCTTCGGAGAAGGTTAATTTTGATGCTAAAGAACATGCTGAATTGATTTTAAAAATGCATGAGTTAACTAAGGAAAACATTGAGCGTATGAATGCTAAATATAAACTTGCTGGAGATAAGGGTAGAAAACATGTTGTGTTTGCACCTAGAGATCTTGTTTGGTTACATTTGCATAAGGATAGATTTCCTAATTTGCGCAAATCAAAGCTAATGCCACGTGTTGATGGTCCTTTTAAGGTGTTAGAGAAAATAAATGATAATGCATATAAACTTGAGCTGCCTGCAGATTTTGGGGTTAGTCCCACTTTTAACATTGCAGATTTGAAGCCTTATTTGGGTGAGGAAGATGAGCTTCCGTCGAGGACGACTTCATTTCAAGAAGGGGAGGATGATGAGGACATCAATACCATTGTTACACCCACAGCCCCTGCTGCTATACATACTGGACCAATTACTAGAGCTCGCGCACGCCAATTGAATTATCAGGTACTTTCGTTTCTTGGTAATGATTCTAATGTTCATGAGAATATGATGCTGCCTAAATTGGATACATTTGTTTTGCTTACAAATGAAGGGCCTAGCTTGGAGAAGGATGATCATTGGAGCAAGAACAAGCATGGAGTTGATGGCATGCGCAAGGGAGACAAGAACAGAGTTTCAAGTGATGATTTCAGGACTTTGAAGCCACCATAATGAGTGCATGAAGCCTTGGACGAAATATACTAGATGCCACTTCATAATTTTCGTCCAGAGGCTATTCTAGGTGCTGCGTCACCTTCTTCTTGGGCCAGGCCCATGTAATTTCGAAATACTTCAACATAGGCTGTTTTTAGAGTCCGTATGTGTGGGGAAACAAGAGTTATGGTGGGTTTCGGACCCCTCCTCCAAGGGCCACGAAATCCCCCCCCCCCTCTTACCCCATATATACAGCCCCTAGGGCATCGTTTAGACTTTGGGTTTTGTTTAGATCAAAAGTTTGCCATAGCTGCAACTTCGCGTACTTCGTTTTTGTTCAACGACCAGACCAAGGCGTCACAGAACCCCACCTTCATTAATAAAGCTTTCCTCTTATATTCGCAATATCCAGATTGCAATCTTAGTTTCTTGCTTGTTCTTCGTTTGCTCGCAGGAAACAGGCCCTCGTGGTCAGGTTGATCGTGCTCCGGCGTGGTCAATAACCCTCGGAAGTTGGTTTAGCGATCGCTAAGGCGCGACGTCTCGCACGTTCGTAGTCGGATCGTCAAGGTCGACTCCCACAGAAACGAAAGCCACCATCTCATCGAAACATCGGCACACCTTTGCCTCTATCATGTTTCCCCACACATACGGACTCTAAAAATAGCCTATACTTAAGTATTTCGAAATTACATGGGCCTGGCCCAAAAATAAGGTGACGCAGCACCTAGAATAGCCTATGGACGAAATTATGAAGTGGCATCTTGTATATTTCGTCCAAGGCTTCATGCACTCCTTATGGTGGCTTCAAAGTCCTGAAATCATCACTTGTAACTCCGTTCTTGATCCCCTTGCGCATGCCATCAACTCCATGCGTGTTCTTGCTCCAATGTTCATCCTTCTCCAAGCTAGGCCCTTCATTTGTAAGCAAAACAAATGTATCCAATTTAGGCAGTATCATATTCTCATGAACATTAGAATCATTACCAAGAAACAAAAGTACCTGGTAATTTAATTGGCGTGTGCGAGCTCTAGTAATTGGTCCAGTATGTATAGCAGCAGGGGCTGTGGATGTAACAATGGTATTGATGTCCTCATCAAAGGGACTTTTTGAACAGCACCTAAACTTCTCTTTTTCCCTTATCTTCATATGTGGATCGTACAAATGTCCCATACACCTGCAATTAGACAAACCACAAAAGTGTGTGAAGTATTTTTGTTCTGGATAATATAAATAGATTATTGAATAGTTGACACTAGAAATCACGTGACAAATATGCATGTATGCAATATTTTTGGTCGTATCCAAGGTAGTCATGTCCTCATCATCCTCCCCTTCTTGAAAATAAAGCCGTCCTCGGCGTTGCTTTATCTGAAATGTGGCTAACAAAAGAGACAAGGTGTACATGTTGTATATGTATATGTCATCAATTTTTATTTCCCGTGGAATTTGCACATATGACACATGTATACATGAATAACTTTCATAGTGAATAAAATATAAAGCCAAAATATTATCACAAGAAGTAGAAGGCATGAAAGTATTGCAACTCAGTTTGCACATATAAGTGAAGCTCTTATTCATATGAAAAGATTGACAATATTCATCATTAAACCATCCCAATATTGGTGAATAAACCTTACTTGCATAAAATTTACATGCTACAACATGCATTAAGTCATTTGACACAGAATCATCACCAAGATTAGAGGTCATATCAAAATGGTTAAACATTGGTTCTTTTGCATAAACAGTTAATTCATTGGGTGCACTCAAAATTGTTGGTATTTCGATTGTTTGATCACATGACGCATTCATGACAGTAACATGATTCTCTAAAATAGGTGATGCGCTCAAATCAACAGGTAACTGAACACATAATGTATTCAAGTTAACTAGGTATGCATCATTCTCATGTGAAGTTATATCATCAATACCTTTACAGTTACCTTGTCGCAAAGATGTAGCTGATGTAGGTACGGATGATGGCAATGTACCATACTCTTGAGATGATGTCGCGCTCACAATATGAGGTGTGGCTGCTCTAGTAGGTGCAACGGTGGAGGAACCAAGCGGTGGTGGTGAGCATGAACTAGAATAGTAGTTGTTGTAGTCACGCAATGCATCCTCCTGTATGATGAGGACATGACTACCTTGGATACGACCAAAAATATTGCATACATGCATATTTGTCAGGTGATTTCTAGTGCAAACTATTCAATAATCTATTTATGTTATCCAGAACAAAAATACT
The DNA here is from genome assembly GCA_032464435.1 of Aegilops umbellulata. Classification (NCBI taxonomy): domain Eukaryota; kingdom Viridiplantae; phylum Streptophyta; class Magnoliopsida; order Poales; family Poaceae; genus Aegilops; species Aegilops umbellulata. Next base: position 65,213,133 of record CP136059.1, on the reverse strand, counting down.
TCACACACTTTTGTGTTTTGTCTAATTGCAGGTGTATGGGACATTTATGCAATCCACATATGAAGATAAGGGAAAAAGAGAAGTTTAGGTGCTGTTCAAAAAGTCCTCTCACGTTACTTTTGGACCAAGAGAAGATAGAGTCCAAGTCTCTCACGTTCTGGATTCAGATTCGGACTGCACAGACATACCTGACTCAAAACGCCAACAACTTTTTCATACGGACTCCGAATTGGGTGATTCTTTTTTTGTTGGAAAGTAGATTTCATCCTGTTTCCAAAACAATTAGAATCACCTTTAAATTCATCCGGATCATTGAGATATGGACAAAACAATCTGACGCTGCAGCAGAATCCGAGTCAAACAACAAGTCCAAAGGTGTTGCATCACCTCCACTTGGGCCCATGAGCCTTGTACGACCTAGGGTTGGTTTTAGGATGCCTTGGGACATCCTCCCACCTCCTTGGCCGCCACCCCTTGCTCCTATATAAGTAGATCCACCTAGTAGCTTTTTCGTTGGGATTTGTTTAGTTAAAAGTTAGCCATTGCAACTTCGTGTACTTCGTTTGTGTCCAACGACCAGACCAAGACCGCTTACGGATTCCCACCTTTATCAATACTTCATCTATATTCGCAATATTCAGATTGCTTTATCATATTCTTGCTTGTTCTTCGATTGCTTGCAGGAATAGACCTTCGTGGTCAGGTTGATCGTGCTCTAGCGTGGTCAATAACCTCTAGGAGTTGGTTTAGCGATTGCTAAGGCGTAACGTGGTTGCACGTTTGTAGTCGGATCGTCAAAGTCGTCTCCACCAAATCGGTAGTTATCATCTCATTGAAAGATCGGGACACGCCGCCGCTATCAAGTGGTATCAGTTTTTAGGTTGCTCGGTGAGAATTTCCAGTTTCTCCTAGATCAGATTTATTTTCTTACCTATTGTCCAAGAAAAAGCCACAAAAAAGTTAGATCTATTCATCCTTTTGTCCAAGCCAGTCTGAGACTTTGCAATTTTCTTTTCATTGTTTGCATTATTGAATTATCGGTTGCATCGTCGTGTCGAGTTGCTGGTCTTAGTGTCTAGTTCGTTTAGAGTTTCGAGTTCTGTTCACATTAGTCACGTCGCCGCTGTATCGTTATCCCTTCCGCTGTCCACCACACCATCCATCAATTTCCACCACGTGCTACCCATAGTTCATTGTCACAATCATAGTTGAGGTCGTTCACATCTTCGCTTGATACAATCTGCATCTTATCTAGTTTGTCTTGGAAAGAGGGAGAAAAAAAAGACAGAGAAAAAAAAGAAAAAAAGTCAGAGAAAAAAAAAGAGAGAAAGAAAAAGAAAAAAAAAGTGTGAGGAAAAAAAAAGAGAGAAGAAAAAAAAACAAAATTCGGATCATCTAGACTCAATCTCGTAGTTGAATTCGGATTGGAATCTGTTTTGTGCAATGTTCAGTAAAACAGGCATAACTTCCTCATACGAAGTCCGTTTTGGCTCCGCGAGTACTCAAATGAAAGCCAGCGACGAGCCGCATCTAAATAGTTGCGGAAGCTAATTCAATATTTGACACCTCCAAATCAACTTCTAAATAGGTCTTTTTGCCCTCCGAAGTTCGCGGACACAGCTTATTCCAGTTTTCAGGCCAGTTTTCGAATTCTTTGACTCCTCATATCAATTCGGAATTGAGTGATTCTTTTTGCATTGGAAAGCTTGAGCTAGTAGCATTCTTTGAAAAAAGTTATCAGAAAATTTTCTCAAACATTTCAAGAGAAAAGTTGGAGAGAGAGTTGTTGTTTATCCTGCTTGGCAGTTGTTTCACATCATTATCTTTACTGCTATTGTGATCTTCACTTATATATTGCTGTCCAGAGCTACTTCATATCCTTTATTGATGCTAGTTGTGCTACGCCGTGACCTTATTGGTGTTCTAGGCTCGCGTCTCTAGTCCGGTCTAGCCTAGGACCAGCACAGTACCGTCGTTGAGCGTTTATTCAACATTGCATCTCTGAATTGATTATTGCTGATATTTTGCTACCATATATTGGCCTTCCAAGCTCCACATATTTATACACCGTGTATACATACGGTCACCTGGCAATCGCTTTACTCAATCTTCGGAGTTATTTGACACCGCTGGTTGCCGGTCACCACCTGCTGCATGGTAAGATCTTGTAAGACTTTGATATTTGCTATACTGTGAGCGTTTTACCACCATATCCTAGTAGTTCATAGGAACATTATTCTCGGATTTTGTTTCTTGTTTTTCTACTAATCATGACAGGTTCCGGAGACAGAATTTCTTGGACGACGGACACAACATCACCATCACGAGAGTTGGGACAACACACACAAGCACATGGTCAGGTTATCTCTTTATCGTCATTTGAGGGTAGATTTAATCCTGCTGTTTATCTAGCTTGGGAGCTTGAAGTTGAACAAGTTTTTAGTCACCATGACTTTTCTGAACTTGAGCGAGTATGAGCTGCCACTAGAGCATTTACTGGTTTTGCTTCTGTTTGGTGGAATGTGCATTGTAAGAAAAACATTGATAACCAACCCACAACTTGGAAAGATTTGAAAGATGTAATGAGACAACATTTTTTCCTCCTTACTATCATCGTGAATTGCTTCGCAAATTTGAACAATTTAAACAAGGCAACAACACTGTTCATGCTTACTACCAAGAGTTCAAATCTTATATGCATCATTGTGACATAGAAGAATCTAAGGATGATACAATGAATAGATTTTTTGGTGGTTTGAACCATGATATTCAGGCAAGATTTCAGTATATTCCCCGTTGCATTACTGGTATGTATGTTCGTGCTTGTACCTTTGAGAGACAGATGCAGGAGGATGCATTGGGTGACTACAACAACTACTATTCCAGTTCATGCTCACCACCGCCGGTTGGTTCCTCCACCGTTGCACCTACTAGAGCAGCCCCACCTCGGATTGTGAGCGCGACATCATCTCAAGAGTATGGTGCATTGTCAACGTCCGTACCTACATCAGCTACGTCTTTGCGACAAGGTAACAGTAAAGGTATTGATGATATAACTTCACATGACAATGATGCATCCCTAGTTAACTTAGATGCATCATGTGTTCAGTTACCTGGTGATTTGAGCACAACACCTATTTTAGAGAATCTTGATACTGTCATGAATGCATCATGTGATCAAACAACTGAAATACCAATAATTTTGAGTGCACCCATTGAGTTAACTGTTGATGCAAAAGAATCAATGTTTAATCATTTTGATATGACCTCTAATCTTGGTGATGATTCTGTGACCAAAGACTTATTGCATGTTTGCCTATTTAAGCATGTTGTAGCATGTAAATTAGATGCAAGTAAGGTTTATTCACCAATGTTGGGATGGTTTAATGATGAACATTGTCAATCTTTTGATATGAATAAGAGCATCACTTATATGTGCAAATTGAGTTGCAATATTTTCATGTCTTCTACTTCTAGTGATAATATTTTGGCTTCAGATTTTATGAACTATGAAAGTTACTTATCTATACATGTGTCATATGTGCAAAAACCAAGGGAAGTAAAAATGGATGACATATACATATACAACATGTACACCTTGTCTCTTTTGTTAGCCACATTTCAGATTAAGCAACGCCGAGGACGACTTTGTTTTCAAAAAGGGGAGGATGATGAGGACATGACTACCTTGGATACGACCAAAAATATTGCATACATGCATATTTGTCAGGTGATTTCTAGTGCAAACTATTCAATAATCTATTTATGTTATCCAGAACAAAAATACTTCACACACTTTTGTGTTTTGTCTAATTGCAGGTGTATGGGACATTTGTGCAATCCACATATGAAGATAAGGGAAAAAGAGAAGTTTAGGTGCTGTTCAAAAAGTCCTCTCACGTTACTTTTGGACCAAGAGAAGATAGAGTCCAAGTCTCTCACGTTCTGGATTCAGATTCGGACTGCACAGACATACCTGACTCAAAACGCTAACAACTTTTTCATACGGACTCCGAATTGGGTGATTCTTTTTTTGTTGGAAAGTAGATTTCATCCTCTTTTCAAAACAATTAGAATCACCTTTAAATTCATCCGGAGCGTTGAGATATGGACAAAACAATATGACGCTGCAGCAGAATCCGAGTCAAACAACAAGTCCAAAGGTGTTGCATCACCTCCACTTGGGCCCATGAGCCTTGTACGACCTAGGGTTGGTTTTAGGCTGCCTTGGGACGTCCTCCCACCTACTTGGCCGCCACCCCTTGCTCCTATATAAGTAGATCCACCTAGTAGCTTTTTCCTTGGGATTTGTTTAGTTAAAAGTTAGCCATTGCAACTTCGTGTACTTCGTTTGTGTCCAACGACCAGACCAAGACCGCTTACGGATTCCCACCTTTATCAATACTTCATCTATACTCGCAATATTCAGATTGCTTTATCATATTCTTGCTTGTTCTTTGATTGCTTGCAGGAATAGACCTTCGTGGTCAGGTTGATCGTGCTCCAGCGTGGTCAATAACCTCTAGGAGTTGGTTTAGCGATTGCTAAGGCGCAACGTGGTTGCACGTTTGTAGTCGGATCGTCAAAGTCGTCTCCACCAAATCGATAGTTATCATCTCATCGAAAGATCGGGACACCCCGCCTCTATCACTGTAACTGTCTCTCAAAGGTACAAGCACGAACATACATACCAGTAATGCAACGAGGAATATATTGAAATCGTGCTTGAATATCATGGTTCAAACCACCAAAAAATCTATTCATTGTATCATCCTCAGATTCTTCTTGTCACAATGATGCATATAAAATTTGAACTCTTGGTAGTAAGCATGAACAGTGTTGTTGCCTTGTTTAAATTGTTCAAATTTGCGAAGCAATTCACGACGATAGTAAGGAGGGAAAAATTGTTGTCTCATTACATTTTTCAAATCTTTCCAAGTTGTGGGTTGGTTATCAATGTTTTTCTTACAATGCACACTCCACCAAACAGAAGCAAAACCAGTAAATGCTCTAGTGACAGCTCGTACTCTCTCAAGTTCAGAAAAGTCATGGTGACTAAAAACTTGTTCTACTTCAAGCTCCCAAGCTAGATAAATTGCAGGATTAAATCTACCCTCAAATGACGGTAAAGAGATAACCTGACCATGTGCTTGTGTGTGTTGTCCCAACTCTCGTGATGGTGATGATGTGTCCGTCGTCCAAGAACTTCTGTCTCCAGAACCTGCCATGATTAGTAGAAACAAGAAACAAAATTCGAGAATAATGTTCCTATGAACTACTAGGATGTGGTTGTAAAGTGCTCACAGTAAAGCAAATATCAATATCTTACAAGTTCTTACCATGCGGCAGGTGGTGACAGGCAACCAGCGGTGTCAAATAACTCTGAAGATTGTGTAAAGCGATTGCCAGGAGAACGCACGTATACACGGTGTAGAAATATGTGGAGCTGGGTTGGCTATATATGGTAGCAAAATATTAGCAATAATCAATTCAGAGATGCAATGTTGAATAAACGCTCAACGACGGTACTGTGTTGGTCCTAGGCTAGACCGTGCTAGAGACGCGAGCCTAGAACACTAAAAAAATCACGGCGCGACGCGTAAGAAAGGCGGAGCACACTCTGAATATCTTTTTTTCACGGATTTTTTTCACTTCTTTTCCTCTTTTTTTCCTCTTTTTTTCTTTTTTCTCTCACTTTTTTCTTTTTTTTCTCTTTTTTTTCACAAACAAGCTAGATAAGATGCAGATTGGATCTAGTGATGACGCGAACGACCTCAAGTATGATTATGACAATGAATGATGGGGAGTACGTGGTGGAAATTGATGGGCGGCGGTGGTGGACAGCGGATGCAATAATGACGCGGTGGTGGTATATGGCAACGACAATGAAGATGGTGCGGCGGTGGCGTGACAAACTGTGAACAGAACTCGAAACTCTAAACGAACTAGACACTAAGACCAGCAACTCGACACGACGATGCAACCGATAATTCAACTATGCAAGCAATGAAAAGAAAATTGCAAAGGCTCAGACTGGCTTGCATAAAGGATGAATAGATCTAACTTTTTTTATGGATTTTCTTGGACAATAGGTAAGAAAATAAATCTAATCTTGGAAAAACTGGAAATTCTCACCGAGCAACCTGAAAACTGATACCACTTGAGAGAGGCGGGGGTGTCCCGATCTTTCGATGAGATGATAACTATCGATTTGGTGGAGTCGACTTTGACGATCCGACTACAAACGTACACGACGTTGCGCCTTAGCAACCGCTAAACCAAATTCGAGAGGTTATTGACCACGCCGGAGCACGATCAACCTGACCACGAAGGTCTATTCCTGCACGCAATCGAAGAACAAGCAAGAATATGATAAAAGCAATCTGAATGTTGCGAGTATATATGAAGTGTTGATAAAGGTGGGGATCCGTAAGCGGTCTTGGTCTGGCCGTTGGACACAAACGAAGTACACGAAGTTGCAATGGCTAACTTTTAACTAAACAAATTTCAAGGAAAAAGCTACTAGGTGGATCTACTTATATAGGAGCAAGGGGTGGCGGCCAAGGAGGTGGGAGGACGTCCCAAGGCAGCCTAAAACCAACCCTAGGTCGTACAAGGCTCATGGGCCCAAGTGGAGGTGATGCAACACCTTTGGACTTGTTTGACTCGGATTCTGCTGCAGCGTCAGATTGTTTCGTCCGTATCTCAATGCTCCGGACGAATTTAAAGGTGAATCCAATTGGAGTGGAAAGAGGACGAAATCTACTTTCCAACAAAAAAAAGAATCACCCAATTCGGAGTCCGTATGAAAAAGTTCTTGCCGTTTTGAGTCAGGTATGTCTGTGCAGTCCGAATCTGAATCCAGAACGTGAGAGACTTGGACTCTATCTTCTCTTGGCCCAAAAGTGACGTGAAGGGACTTTTTGAACAGCACCTAAACTTCTCTTTTTCCCTTATCTTCATATGTGGATTGTACAAATGTCCCATACACCTGCAATTAGACAAAACACAAAAGTGTGTGAAGTATTTTTGTTCTGGATAATATAAATAGATTATTGAATAGTTGACACTAGAAATCACCTGACAAATATGCATGTATGCAATATTTTTGGTCGTATCCAAGGTAGTCATGTCCTCATCATCCTCCCCTTCTTGAAAATAAAGTCGTCCTCGGCGTTGCTTTATCTAAAATGTGGCTAACAAAAGAGACAAGGTGTACATGTTGTATATGTATATGTCATCAATTTTTACTTCCCGTGGAATTTGCACATATGACACATGTATACATGAGTAGCTTTCATAGTGAATAAAATATAAAGCCAAAATATTGTCACAATAAGTAAAAGGCATGAAAGTATTGCAACTCAGTTTGCACATATAAGTGAAGCTCTTATTCATATGAAAAGATTGACAATATTCATCATTAAACCATCCCAATATTGGTGAATAAACCTTACTTGCATAAAATTTACATGCTACAACATGCTTAAATAAGCCAACATGCAACAAGTCATTTGACACAGAATCATCACCAAGATTAGAGGTCATATCAAAATGATTAAACATTGGTTCTTTTGCATCAACAGCTAATTCATTGGGTGCACTCAAAATTGTTGGTATTTCAGTTGGTTGATCACATGACGCACTCATGACAGTAACATGATTATCTAAAATAGGTGATGCGCTCAAATCAACAGGTAACTCAACACATAATGTATTCAAGTTAACTAGGCATGCATCATTCTCATGTGAAGTTATATCATCAATACCTTTACAGTTACCTTGTCGCAAAGATGTAGGTACGGATGATGGCAATGTACCATACTCTTGAGATGATGTCGTGCTCACAATCTGAGTTGTGGCTGCTCTTGTAGGTGCAACGGTGGAGGAACCAAGCGGTGGTGGTGAGCATGAACTAGAATAGTAATTGTTGTAGTCACCCAATGCATCCTCCTGTAACTATCTCTCAAAGATACAAGCACGAACATACATACCAGTAATGCAACGAGGAATATACTGAAATCGTGCCTGAATATCATGGTTCAAACCACCAAAAAATCTATTCATTGTATCATCCTCAGATTCTTCTATGTCACAATGATGCATATAAGATTTGAACTCTTGGTAGTAAGCATGAACAGTGTTGTTGCCTTGTTTAAATTGTTCAAATTTGCGAAGCAATTCACGACGATAGTAAGGAGGGAAAAATTGTTGTCTCATTACATCTTTCAAATCTTTCCAAGTTGTGGGTTGATTATCAATGTTTTTCTTACAATGCACACTCCACCAAACAGAAGCAAAACCAGTAAATGCTCTAGTGACAGCTCGTACTCGCTCAAGTTCAGAAAAGTCATGGTGACTAAAAACTTGTTCTACTTCAAGCTCCCAAGCTAGATAAATAGCAGGATTAAATCTACCCTCAAATGACGGTAAAGAGATAACCTGACCATGTGCTTGTGTGTGTTGTCCCAACTCTCGTGATGGTGATGATGTGTCCGTCGTCCAAGAACTTCTGTCTCCGAAACCTTTCATGATTAGTACAAACAAGAAACAAAATTCGAAAATAATGTTCCTATGAACTACTAGGATGTGGTTGTAAAGTGCTCACAGTAAAGCAAATATCAATATCTTACAAGTTCTTACCATGCGGCAGGTGGTGACAGGCAACCAGCGGTGTCAAATAACTCTGAAGATTGTGTAAAGCGATTGCCAGGGGAACATACGTATACACGGTGTAGAAATATGTGGAGCTGGGTTGGCTATATATGGTAGCAAAAGATTAGCAATAATCTATTCAAAGATGCAATGTTGAATAAACGCTCAACGACGGTACTGTGCTGGTCCTAGGCTAGACCGGACTAGAGACGCGAGCCTAGAACACTAATAAGGTCACGGCGTAGCACAACTAGCATCAATAAAGTATATGAAGTAGCTCTGGACAGCAAGATATAAGTGAAGATCACAATAGCAGTAAAGATAATGATGTAAAACAACTGCCAAGCAGGATATACAACAACCCTCTCTCCAACTTTTCTCTTGAAAAGTTTGAGCAAATTTTCAGATAACAATTTTCAAAGAATGCTACTAGCTCAAGCTTTCCATTGCAAAAAGAATCACTCAATTCCGAATTGATATGAGGAGTCAAAGAATTCGAAAACTGGCCTGAAAAACTAGAATAAGCTGTGTCCGCGAACTTCGGAGGGCAAAAAGACCTATTTAGAAGACGATTTTGAGTTGTCAAATATTGAACTAGCTTCTGCAACTATTTAGATGCAGCTCGTCGCTAGCTTTCATTTGAGTACTCGCGGAGTCAAAACGGACTTCGTATGAGGAAGTTATGCCTATTTTACTGAACAGTGCACAAAACAGATTCCAATCCGAATTCAACTACGAGATTGAGTCTAGATAGATCCGAATTTTGTTTTTTTTTCTTCTCTCTTTTTTTCCTCACACTTTTTTTTTCTTTTTCTTTCTCTCTTTTTTTTTCTCTGAATTTTTTTTCTCTGTCTTTTTTTTTCCTCCCTCTTTCCAAGACAAACTAGATAAGATGCAGATTGGATCAAGCGAAGATGTGAACGACCTCAACTATGATTGTGCTAATGAACTATGGGTAGCACGTGGTGGAAATTGATGGATGGTGTGGTGGACAGCGGAAGGGAGAACGATGCAGTGGCGATGTGACTAATGTGAACAAAACTCGAAACTCTAAACGAACTAAACACTAAGACCAGCAACTCGACACGACGATGCAACCGATAATTCAATAATGCAAACAATGAAAAGAAAATTGCAAAGGCTCAGACTGGCTTGGACAAAAGGATGAATAGATCTAACTTTTTTGTGGCTTTTTCTTGGACAATAGGTAAGAAAATAAATCTAATCTAGGGGAAACTGGAAATTCTCACCGAGCAACTTGAAAACTGATACCACTTGATAGAGGCAAAGGTGTCCCGATGTTTCGATGAGATGGTGGCTATCGTTTCTGTGGGAGTCGACCTTGACGATCCAACTACGAACGTGCGAGACGTCGCACCTTAGCAATCGCTAAACCAACTTCCGAGGGTTATTGACCACGCCGGAGCACGATCAACCTGACCACGAGGGCCTGTTTCCTGCGAGCAAATGAAGAACAAGCAAGAAACTAAGATTGCAATCTGGATATTGCGAATATAAGAGGAAAGCTTTATTAATGAAGGTGGGGTTCTGTGACGCCTTGGTCTGGTCGTTGAACACAAACGAAGTACGCGAAGTTGCAGCTATGGCGAACTTTTGATCTAAACAAAACCCAAAGTCTAAACGACGCCCTAAGGGCTGTATATATGGAGGAAGAGGAGGGAATTTCGTGGCCCTTGAGGGAGGGGTCCGAAACCAACCCAAACTCTTGTTTCCCCACACATACGGACTCTAAAAACAGCCTATACTTAAGTATTTCGAAATTACATGGGCCTGGCCCAATAATACGGTGACGCAGCACCTTGAATAGCCTATGGACGAATATTATGAAGTGGCATCTTGTATATTTCGTCCAAGGCCTCATGCACTCATTATGGTGACTTCAAAGTCCTGGAATCATCACTTGTAACTCCGTTCTTGTTCCCCTTGCGCATGCCAACATCTGCATGCTTGGACTTGCTCCAAGGTTCATCTTTCTTATCCAGGGTAGGCCCTTCATTTGTAAGCAAAACAAATGTATCCAATTTAGGCAGCATCATATTCTCATGAACATTGGAATCGTTACCAAGAAACGAAAGTACCTGATAATTCAATTGGCGTGCGCGAGCTCTAGTAATTGGTCCAGTATGTATAGCAGCAGGGGCTGTGGGTGTAACAATGGTATTGATGTCCTCATCATCCTCCCCTTCTTGAAATAATGTCGTCCTTGACGGAAGCTCATCTTCCTCACCCAAATAAGGCTTCAAATCTGCAATGTTAAAAGTGGGACTAACCCCAAAATCTGCAGGCAGCTCAAGTTTATATGCATTATCATTTATTTTCTCTAACACCTTAAATGGACCATCAGCACGTGGCATTAGCTTTGATTTGCGCAAATTAGGAAACTTATCCTTACGCAAATGTAACCAAACAAGATCTCCAGGTGCAAAGACAACATGTTTTCTACCCTTATCTCCAGCAAGTTTATATCGAGCATTCATACGCTCAATGTTTTCCTTAGTTAACTCGTGCATTTTTAAAATCAATTCAGCACGTTCTTTAGCATCAAAATTAACCTTCTCCGAAGATGGAAGAGGCAACAAATCAATGGGTGCATGAGGTAGGAAACCATACACAATTTCAAAAGGGCACATCTTAGTAGTAGAATGCAACGAACGATTATAAGCAAATTCAATATGAGGCAAGCATTCTTCCCACATTTTCCTATTATTCTTCAAAACGGCCCTAAGCATAGTAGACAATGTTCTATTGACTACTTCAGTTTGTCCATCAGTTTCGGGGTGACAAGTAGTACTGAAAAGCAGTTTAGTCCCCAACTTAGCCCATAAACATCTCCAAAAGTGGCTAAGAAATTTAGTATCACAGTCTGAAACAATAGTATTTGGCACACCATGCAAGCGAATAATTTCACGAAAGAACAAATCAGCAACATTAATAGCATCATCGCTTTTATGACATGGTATAAAGCGTGCCATTTTCGAGAACCTATCCACGACAACAAATATGCTATCCCTCCCCTTCTTTGTTCGAGGTAAACCTAAAACAAAGTCCATAGATATATCCTCCCAAGGAACACTAGGCACAGGCAAAGGCATATATAAACCATGACGATTGAGTTGTGACTTAGCTTTTTGACATGTAGTGCAGCGAGCAACAAAACGCTCAACATCCCGTCTCATCTTTGGCCAAAAGAAATGTGTAGCAAGTACGTCCTCCGTCTTCTTCCCGCCAAAGTGTCCCATTAATCCTCCTCCATGCGCCTCCTGCAACAACAGAAGACGAACAGAGCTAGCAGGAATGCATAGCTTGTTAGCACGGAACACAAAACCATCATTAACAACGAACTTGTTCCATGTTCTTCCTTCTTTACAATTCTGCATTACTTCTTTAAAATCAGCATCATGCACATATTGATCTTTGATGGTCTCCAAAATAAATATTTTGAAATCAAGTTGTGAAAGCATAGTATAGCGACGAGACAAAGCATCAGCAATAACATTTTCTTTACCCTTCTTGTGTTTAATGACATAAGGGAAAGTCTCAATGAATTCAACCCATTTAGCATGTCTACGATTCAGTTTAGCTTGACTTTTAATATGTTTCAAAGATTCATGATCAGAATGTATAACAAATTCTTTGGGCCATAAATAATGTTGCCATGTCTCTAAAGTCCGAACAAGAGCATATAATTCCTTATCATAAGTAGAATAGTTCAGACTAGGCCCACTCAATTTTTCAGAAAAGTATGCAACAGGTTTGCCATCTTGTAATAACACACCTCCTAATCCAATTCCACTAGCATCGCATTCGAGCTCAAAAGTCTTATTAAAGTCAGGAAGTTGAAGTAAAGGAGCATGTGTCAACTTATCTTTCAATACCGAGAAGGCTTCTTCCTGTGCGGTACCTGATAGAGGCAAAGGTGTCCCGTCTTTCGATGAGATGGTGGCTATCATTTTGAGGAGGTCGACTTTGACGATCCGACTACGAACGTGCGAGGACGTCGCGCCTTAGCAATCGCTAAACCAACTCCGAGAGGTTATTGACCACGCCGGAGCACGATCAACCTGACCACGAAGGTCTGTTTCCTGCAGGCAACGAAGAACAAGCAAGAAACTAAGATTGCAATCGGGATATTGCGAATATAGGAGGAAAGCTTTATTGATCAAGGTGGGGTTCTGTGACGCCTTGGTCTGGTCGTTGAACACAAACGAAGTACGCGAAGTTGCAGCTATGGCGAACTTTTAATCTAAACAAAACCCAAAGTCTAAACGATGCCCTAGGGGCTGTATATATGGGGGAAGAGGGGGGAAATTTCGTGGCCCTTGGAGGAGGGGTCTGAAACCCACCCTAACTCTTGTTTCCCCACACATACGGGCTCTAAAAACAGCCTATATTGAAGTATTTCGAAATTACATGGGCCTGGCCCAAGAAGAAGATGACGCAGCACCTAGAATTGCCTCTGGACGAAAATTATGAAGTGGCATCTTGTATATTTCGTCCAAGGCTTCATGCACTCATTATGGTGGCTTCAAAGTCCTGAAATCATCACTTGAAACTCTGTTCTTGTCTCACTTGCGCATGCCATCAACTCCATGCTTGTTCTTGCTCCAATGATCATCCTTCTCCAAGCTAGGCCCTTCATTTGTAAGCAAAACAAATGTATCCAATTTAGGCAGCATCATATTCTCATGAACATTAGAATCATTACCAAGAAACGAAAGTACCTGATAATTCAATTGGCGTGCGCGAGCTCTAGTAATTGGTCCAGTATGTATAGCAGCAGGGGCTATGGGTGTAACAATGGTATTGATGTCCTCATCATCCTCCCCTTCTTGAAATGAAGTCGTCCTCGACGGAAGCTCATCTTCCTCACCCAAATAAGGCTTCAAATCTGCAATGTTAAAAGTGGGACTAACCCCAAAATCTGCCGGCAACTCAAGTTTATATGCATTATCATTTATTTTCTCTAACACCTTAAAAGGACCATCAGCACGTGGCATTAGCTTTGATTTGCACAAATTAGGAAATCTATCCTTACGCAAATGTAACCAAACAAGATCTCCAGGTGCAAACACAACATGTTTTCTACCCTTATCTCCAGCAAGTTTATATTTAGCATTCATACGCTCAACGTTTTCCTTAGTTAACTCATGCATTTTTAAAATCAATTCAGCACGTTCTTTAGCATCAAAATTAACCTTCTCCGAAGATGGAAGAGGCAACAAATCAATGGGTGCACGAGGTAGGAAACTATACACAATTTCAAAAGGGCACATCTTAGTAGTAGAATGCAACGAACGATTATAAGCAAATTCAATATGAGGCAAGCATTCTTCCCATATTTTCTTATTATTCTTCAAAACAGCCCTAAGCATAGTAGACAATGTTCTATTGACTACTTCAGTTTGTCCATCAGTTTGGGGGTGACAAGTAGTACTAAAAAGCAGTTTAGTCCCCAACTTAGCCCATAAACATCTCCAAAAGTGGCTAAGAAATTTAGTATCACGGTCTGAAACAATAGTATTTGGCACACCATGCAAGCGAATAATTTCACGAAAGAACAAATCAGCAACATTAACAGCATCATCGCTTTTATGACATGGTATGAAGTGTGCCATTTTCGAGAATCTATCCACGACAACAAATATGCTATCCCTCCCCTTCTTTGTTCGAGGTAAACCTAAAACAAAGTCCATAGATATATCCTCCCAAGGAACACTAGGTACAGGCAAAGGCATATATAAACCATGAGGATTGAGTCGTGACTTAACTTTTTGACATGTAGTGCAGCGAGCAACAAAACGCTCAACATCCCGTCTCATCTTTGGCCAAAAGAAATGTGTAGCAAGTATATCCTCCGTCTTCTTCACGCCAAAGTGTCCCATTAGTCCTCCCCCATGCGCCTCCTGCAACAACAAAAGACGAACGGAGCTAGCTGGAATGCATAGCTTGTTAGCACGAAACACAAATCCATCATTAACGACGAACTTGTTCCATGATCTACCTTCTTTACAATTCTTCAATACATCTTTAAATTCAGCATCATGCACATATTGATCTTTGATGGTCTCCAAACCAAATATTTTAAAATCAAGTTGTGACAGCATAGTATAACGACGAGACAATGCATCAGCAATAACATTTTCTTTACCCTTCTTGTGTTTAATGACATAGGGGAAAGTCTCAATGAATTCAACCCATTTAGCATGTCTACGGTTCAGTTTAGCTTGACTTCTAATGTGTTTCAAAGATTCATGATCAGAATGTATAACAAATTCTTTGGGCCATAAATAATGTTGCCATGTTTCTAAGGTCCGAACAAGAGCATATAATTCTTTATCATAAGTAGAATAGTTCAGACTAGGCCCACTCAATTTTTCAGAAAAGTATGCAACAGGTTTGCCATCTTGTAATAACACACCTCCTAATCCAATTCCACTAGCATCGCATTCGAGCTCAAAAGTCTTATTAAAGTCAGGAAGTTGAAGTAAAGGAGCATGTGTCAACTTATCTTTCAATACCGTGAAGGCTTCTTCCTGTGCGGTACCTGATAGAGGCAAAGTTGTCCTGTCTTTCGATGAGATGGTGGCTATCGTTTTGAGGAGGTCGACTTTGACGATCCGACTACGAACGTGCGAGGACGTCGCGCCTTAGCAATCGCTAAACCAACTCCGAGAGGTTATTGACCACGCCGGAGCACGATCAACCTGACCACAAAGGTCTGTTTCCTGCAGGCAACGAAGAACAAGCAAGAAACTAAGATTGCAATCGGGATATTGCGAATATAAGAGGAAAGCTTTATTGATCAAGGTGGGGTTCTGTGACGCCTTGGTCTGGTCGTTGAACACAAACGAAGTACGCGAAGTTGCAGCTATGGCGAACTTTTAATCTAAACAAAACCCAAAGTCTAAACGATGCCCTAGGGGCTGTATATATGGGAGAAGAGGGGGGAAATTTCGTGGCCCTTGGAGGAGGGGTCCGAAACCCACCCTAACTCGTGTTTCCCCACACATACGGGCTCTAAAAATAGCCTATATTGAAGTATTTCGAAATTACATGGGCCTGGCCCAAGAAGAAGATGACGCAGCACCTAGAATAGCCTCTGGACGAAAACTATGAAGTGGCATCTAGTATATTTCGTCCAAGGCTTCATGCACTCATTATGGTGGCTTCAAAGTCCTGAAATCATCACTTGAAACTCTGTTCTTGTCTCCCTTGCGCATGCCATCAACTCCATGCTTGTTCTTGCTCCAATGATCATCCTTCTCCAAGCTAGGCCCTTCATTTGTAAGCAAAACAAATGTATCCAATTTAGGCAGCATCATATTCTCATGAACATTAGAATCATTACCAAGAAACGAAAGTACCTCATATTTCAATTGGCGTGCGCGAGCTCTAGTAATTGGTCCAGTATGTATAGCAGCAGGGGCTATGGGTGTAACAATGGTATTGATGTCCTCATCATCCTCCCCTTCTTGAAATGAAGTCGTCCTCGACGGAAGCTCATCTTCCTCACCCAAATAAGGCTTCAAATCTGCAATGTTAAAAGTGGGACTAACCACAAAATCTGCAGGCAACTCAAGTTTATATGCATTATCATTTATTTTCTCTAACACCTTAAAAGGACCATCAGCACGTGGCATTAGCTTTGATTTGCACAAATTAGGAAATCTATCCTTACGCAAATGTAACCAAACAAGATCTCCAGGTGCAAACACAACATGTTTTCTACCCTTATCTCCAGCAAGTTTATATTTAGCATTCATACGCTCAACGTTTTCCTTAGTTAACTCATGCATTTTTAAAATCAATTCAGCATGTTCTTTAGCATCAAAATTAACCTTCTCCGAAGATGGAAGAGGCAACAAATCAATGGGTGCACGAGGTAGGAAACCATACACAATTTCAAAAGGGCACATCTTAGTAGTAAAATGCAACGAACGATTATAAGCAAATTCAATATGAGGCAAGCATTCTTCCCATATTTTCTTATTATTCTTCAAAACAGCCCTAAGCATAGTAGACAATGTTCTATTGACTACTTCAGTTTGTCCATCAGTTTGGGGGTGACAAGTAGTACTAAAAAGCAGTTTAGTCCCCAACTTAGCCCATAAACATCTCCAAAAGTGGCTAAGAAATTTAGTATCACGGTCTGAAACAATAGTATTTGGCACACCATGCAAGCGAATAATTTCACGAAAGAACAAATCAGCAACATTAACAGCATCATCGCTTTTATGACATGGTATAAAGTGTGCCATTTTCGAGAATCTATCCACGACAACAAATATGCTATCCCTCCCCTTCTTTGTTCGAGGTAAACCTAAAACAAAGTCCATAGATATATCCTCCCAAGGAACACTAGGTATAGGCAAAGGCATATATAAACCATGAGGATTGAGTCGTGACTTAGCTTTTTGACATGTAGTGCAGCGAGCAACAAAACGCTCAACATCCCGTCTCATCTTTGGCCAAAAGAAATGTGTAGCAAGTATATCCTCCGTCTTCTTCACGCCAAAGTGTCCCATTAGTCCTCCCCCATGCGCCTCGTGCAACAACAAAAGACGAACGGAGCTAGCTGGAATGCATAGCTTGTTAGCACGAAACACAAATCCATCATTAACGACGAACTTGTTCCATGATCTACCTTCTTTTCAATTCTGCAATACATCTTTAAATTCAGCATCATGCACATATTGATCTTTGATGGTCTCCAAACCAAATATTTTAAAATCAAGTTGTGACAGCATAGTATAACGACGAGACAATGCATCAGCAATAACATTTTCTTTACCCTTCTTGTGTTTAATGACATAAGGGAAAGTCTCAATGAATTCAACCCATTTAGCATGTCTACGGTTCAGTTTAGCTTGACTTTTAATGTATTTCAAAGATTCATGATCAGAATGTATAACAAATTCTTTGGGCCATAAATAATGTTGCCATGTTTCTAAAGTCCGAACAAGAGCATATAATTCCTTATCATAAGTAGAATAGTTCAGACTAGGCCCACTCAATTTTTCAGAAAAGTATGCAACAGGTTTGCCATCTTGTAATAACACACCTCCTAATCCAATTCCACTAGCATCACATTCAAGCTCAAAAGTCTTATTAAAATCAGGAAGTTGGAGTAAAGGAGCATGTGTCAACTTATCTTTCAATACCGTGAAGGCTTCTTCCTGTGCGGTACCCCAAACAAAAGGCACATCCTTCTTTGTAAGGTCATTGAGAGGTGCAGCAATGGTGCTAAAGTCTCTCACAAAACTCCTATTGAAACCAGCGAGTCCAAGAAAACTCCTCACTTGTGTGAACGTTTTGGGCTGCGGCCAACTCTCAATAGCTTCAATCTTGGCTTTATCAACTTCAATTCCCTGTGGAGTAACAACATAGCCAAGAAAAGACACTCGGTCGGTGCAAAAGGTGCACTTCCCAAGGTTACCAAACAAACGTGCATCACGTAGAGCATTAAAAACAGCACGTAAATGTTCCAAATGTTCTTCCAAAGATTTGCTATAAATCAGTATATCATCAAAATAGACTACCACAAATCGTCCAATGGAAGCACGTAAAACTTCGTTCATTAGTCTCATGAAAGTACTAGGTGCATTAGTTAACCCAAAAGGCATGACTAACCACTCATATAAACCAAACTTAGTTTTAAAAGCTGTTTTCCATTCATCTCCCAATTTCATACGAATTTGATGGTATCCACTACGCAAATCAACTTTGGAGAATATTGTAGAGCCACTCAATTCATCAAGCATATCATCTAGCCTAGGAATAGGATGACGATAACGAATAGTAATACTATTAATGCCTCTACAATCAACACACATACGCGAGGTACCATCCTTTTTCGGCACTAGAATAATAGGAACAGCACAAGGACTAAGGGATTCGCGTATATAACCTTTGTCGAGTAGCTCTTGTACTTGACGCATAATCTCCTTCGTCTCCTCTGGATTGGTACGGTATGGTGCGCGGTTGGGTAATGATGCACCGGGAATTAAGTCAATTTGATGCTCAATCCCTCGAATAGATGGTAATCCCGGTGGCACGTCTTGTGGAAAGATGTCAGCGAACTCCTGCAAAATGTTAGTAGCAGCAGGAGGCAAAGAGGAAGGCACGTCCTTGAATGAAAATAATGCCTCTTTGCACACAAAAGCATAGCAAACAGATTTGGTAACATCTAGATCATCAATATCAGATTTGGTGGCAAATAAACATGCACTTTTCAATTTAATTTCAGAAGCAACACTAGATGGTTTATTATTAGGCTTCATTTGTTGCTCAAATTCTTTTGCCACAATCTGATTTTCACTCTTATTTTGCTCCTGTTTTGCTTTATTAGCTCGAGTAATATCATCTTTCAAAATGGAATCAGGAGTCATAGGAAGCAAAGTAATATTTTTGTCCTTATGAACAAGAGTATACTGATTCTTTCTACCATGGTGTACAGAATTTTTATCAAATTGCCATGGTCTACCAAGTAATAAGGAACATGCTTGCATAGGTACCACATCACAATCAACATAATCAGCATATGTAGAGATACTAAAATGCACACGAACAGTACGTGTTACCTTAACCTTGCCGCTGTTGTTGAACCATTGTATGTAGTAAGGATGTGGATGTGGTCTTGTGGTGAGAGATAGCTTCTCCACCATCTCCATGCTAGCCAAGTTGTTGCAGCTCCCTCCATCTATGATGACGCGAACAGAACGTTCCTTCACAACTCCCTTTGTATGGAACAAATTATGCCTCTGATTTTGCTCAGCTTGCGTGACCTGCACACTCAAAACACGTTGAGCAACTAAACATTCATACCTGCAGCATCTTCAGCAGCCATGTATTGCGTCTCATGATCAGAATCATCTCCACCGTGTTCTTCATGTGTAAGAAGAGCCAAAGTCTCCTCATCATAGTCACTAGCGGACTCATACCCACCATCCTCAGTAGCAATCATCACACGCTGAGATGTGCATTCTCGCGCAAAATGTCCTCTTCCCTTACAACGACGACAAATAATATCACTTGTGTGCCCTGTAGACGCCATGGAAGAAGCAGAGCTCTGTGCAGGCCCGGCAGGTGTGCTCTTGGCAGATAGTGGTGGTTGTGCCTGCTTTCTTGTATCACGGTTGGAGGGGGCAGCTGACGGAGGTGCCGGTGCAGCAGAACGTGTGGAAGTAGATGATGCACGTGGTGTCCACGATGAAGGTCGACCTGCAGAAAAGTTAGTTCGCACCAATGCCTGTCGATCCTGCACTTCACGTTCAGCTTTACAAGCAAGATGGAATAAACGAGTGATATTATTATAATCCTTATAGTCTAGAATGGTCTGAATCTCTCTATTTAATCCACCCAGAAAACGCGCAAGCATAGCTTCATTCTCCTCAACGATACCACATCTAATCAAGCCAGTTTGTAATTCCTGATAATATTCTTCTACCGAATTTTTTCCTTGTCTTAAGCGCTGCAATTTTTGAAGTAATTCACGTTGATAATATGGTGGAACCCAACGAGTACGCATAGCAGTTTTCAGAGCTGCCCAAGTAGCTGGAACAGGATATAATCTACAATATTCAGACCACCAAACACATGCAAAGCTAGTGAAAGCACAAACAGTAGCAGGAACACGTCTCTCCTCAGGATATTGTAAACATGTAAATCGTTGTTCAGTTTCTAACTCCCAAGTAAGATATATATCAGGAACATATCTACCCTCAAATGGTGGAATATTCAATTTCAGTTTAGGGAGATGTTCATGATCTCGTACCTGAGGGGGAGCCCTAACATTGCCATTATTTTCATGTAGACGACTTGGTGGTTGTGGTGCTGGTGGTTGCACGTAGTTCTGATGTTGATCAACCTCATCCTCGTAATCTCCCACATAATCATCCTCCCCCACATCAGCAGCAGGAGCCACAGAAGTATCAACAGCAGCACCAGCAGCTTGGCCGGGCTGAAGAGGGACACGGGTCGCTCGGCGGAGGGCTGTTTCGCGATATGGAGGTAGTCGTTGTTGCTGTTGTAGATGTGCGTTAGGTGCAGCCGATGGTGGTGGTGGTAGACGCGCGAGCAATTCACTGAACTTGTTATCGAGCTTTGTTTCGAACGCCTTCTCAATG
The DNA here is from genome assembly GCA_032464435.1 of Aegilops umbellulata. Classification (NCBI taxonomy): domain Eukaryota; kingdom Viridiplantae; phylum Streptophyta; class Magnoliopsida; order Poales; family Poaceae; genus Aegilops; species Aegilops umbellulata. Next base: position 65,192,332 of record CP136059.1, on the reverse strand, counting down.
CCATCTATCTTCTCCATGGCCTCTTCAAATCTATTTAGCACATCTTCCACCTGTCCACTCATCATTTGCTGAAACTTATCATGTAACGCTTTGTTTGTCATGTTCTCCCAGTCAGTCTCGTCGGCTTGTGATCCTGCCATGGTTAGCAGCAATAGAAACACACAAGAATATGATTCTACAGACTACTAGGAAGTGGTGGTGGTGGTGTGGTGAACAGTCACAAATCCGTTAAGCAAATCTCAAATTCTTACCAGTTCTTACCCAGCAGCAGGCGGTGATCGGCAACCGAGGTAGTCAAAACTCTCAAAGCTTGGATAGAGCGATTGCCAGGGAGAGTCAAACGCACGATGTAGATGTATGTGGAGCTGGGAAGGCTTTTAATATGGTAGCAAAAAGGGTCAGCAATAACCAATTCAGAGATGCAAAGTTGAATAAACGCTCAACAACGGTACTGTGCTGGTCCTAGGCTAGACCGTACTAGAGACGCGAGCCTAGAACACTAACAAAATCACGGCGCTGCACGTAAACAAGGGAGGAGCACAGTCTGAATTTTTTTTTCTTTTTTTTCACTTTTTTTTGCACTTTTTTTCCTCTTTTTTTTTGCTCCGCAACAAACTTTTTCTGAAAAAGTCTACAAATGTCCTAAAAACTGCCTAGCCAGAATTTTCCAGACTTAATTTTTTTTTTGAGTTTGGAACTATTTTTCTTCTGCGGGTAGCACGAAAGTTGGGGAGTCCTTCTCTGTCACGACTCAGAGTATCGCATGATCTGGAAATCAAGTACAAAGCAACAATTACTGGACTCGGACTAGGACTCGTGGCGGAGATGAATCTGGTGGAAACTCGGACTGGTGGCGGATATTTGCAGGGCGATGGAACACGGACTGGTGGCGAATCTGTGATGGAGGTGGACTCGGATTAGCGTGATGGCGGTGGATATGTGGTATATGGTAGCGGCGATGACGATGCTGGTATATGGCAGCGGTGATGACGATGGTGGTATATGGCAGCGGTGATGATGATGATGCGGTGGTGATATATGACAGCGGCGACGTGACAACCTATGAACAGAACTCGAAACTCTAAAGGACTAGACGCTAAGACCAGCAACTTGACACGACGATGCAACCGCAAATTCAACAAAGCAAATACAGAAAAGATTATGCAAAGGCTCAGATTGGTTCGGACAGGATGAACTAACCCTAATTTTTTTGGCTTTTTCGTGGACTGTAGGTATGAAAAACAGACTCGATCTAAACTATGAAAAACTGTAAAATCTCACCGAGCAACCTGAAAATCTAATACCACTTGATAGAGGCAAAGGTGTCCCGTCTTTCGATGAGATGGTGGCTATCGTTTGGAGGAGGTCGACTTTGACGATCCGACTACGAACGTGCGAGGACGTCGTGCCTTAGCAATCGCTAAACCAACTCCGAGAGGTTATTGACCACGCCGGAGCACGATCAACCTGACCACGAAGGTATGTTTCCTGCAGGCAACGAAGAACAAGCAAGAAACTAACATTGCAATCGGGATATTGTGAATATAAGAGGAAAGCTTTATTGATCAAGGTGGGGTTCTGTGACGCCTTGGTCTGGTCGTTGAACACAAACGAAGTACGCGAAGTTGCAGCTATGGCGAACTTTTAATCTAAACAAAACCCAAAGTCTAAACGATGCCCTAGGGGCTGTATATATGGGGGAAGAGGGGGGAAATTTCGTGGCCCTTGCAGGAGGGGTCCGAAACCCACCCTAACTCTTGTTTCCCCACACATACGGACTCTAAAAACAGCCTATATTGAAGTATTTCAAAATTACATGGGCCTGGCCCAAGAAGAAGATGACGCAGGACCTAGAATAGCCTCTGGACGAAAATTATGAAGTGGCATCTTGTATATTTCGTCCAAGGCTTCATGCACTCATTATGGTGGCTTCAAAGTCCTGAAATCATCACTTGAAACTCTGTTCTTGTCTCCCTTGCGCATGCCATCAACTCCATGCTTGTTCTTGCTCCAATGATCATCCTTCTCCAAGCTAGGCCCTTCATTTGTAAGCAAAACAAATGTATCCAATTTAGGCAGCATCATATTCTCATGAACATTAGAATCATTACCAAGAAACGAAAGTACCTGATAATTCAATTGGCGTCCGCGAGCTCTAGTAATTGGTTCAGTATGTATAGCAGCAGGGGCTGTGGGTGTAACAATGGTACTGATGTCCTCATCAGTACCCCAAACAAAAGGCACATCCTTCTTTGTAAGCTCATTGAGAGGTGCAGCAATGATGCTAAAGTCTCTCACAAAACGCCTATAGAAACCAGCGAGTCTAAGAAAACTCCTCACTTGTGTGACCGTTTTCGGCTGCGGCCAACTCTTAATAGCTTCAATCTTGGCTTTATCAACTTCAATTCCCTGTGGAGTAACAACATAGCCAAGAAAAGACACTCGGTCGGTGCAAAAGGTGCACTTCCCAAGGTTACCAAACAAACGTGCATCACGTAGAGCATTAAAAACAACACGTAAATGTTCCAAATGTTCTTCCAAAGATTTGCTATAAATCAGTATATCATCAAAATAGACTACCACAAATCGTCCAATGAAAGAACGTAAAACTTCGTTCATTAGTCTCATGAAAGTACTAGGTGCATTAGTTAACCCAAAAGGCATGACTAACCACTCATATAAACCAAACTTAGTTTTAAATGCTGTTTTCCATTCATGTCCCAATTTCATACGAATTTGATGGTATCCACTACGCAAATTAACTTTGGAGAATATTGTAGAGCCACTCAATTCATCAAGCATGTAATCTAGCCTAGGAATAGGATGACGATAACGAATAGTAATATTATTAATGCCTCTACAATCAACCCACATACGCGAGGTACCATCCTTTTTCGGCACTAGTATAATAGGAACAGCACAAGGACTAAGAGATTCGCGTATATAACCTTTGTCGAGCAGCTCCTGTACTTGACGCATAATCTCCTTCGTCTCCTCTGGATTGGCATGGTATGGTGCACGGTTGGGTAGCGATGCACCGGGAATTAAGTCAATTTGATGCTCAATCCCTCGAATAGGTGGTAATCCCGGTGGCACGTCTTGTGGGAAGACGTCAGCGAACTCCTGCAAAATGTTAGTGACAGCAGGGGGCAAAGAGGAAGGCACGTCCTCGAATGAAAATAATGCCTCTTTGCAGACAAAAGCATAGCAAACAGATTTGCTAGAATCTAGCTCATCAATATCAGATTTGGTGGCAAGTAAACATGCACTTTTCAATTTAATTTCAGAAGCAACACTAGATGGTTTATTATTAGGCTTCATTTGTTGCTCAAATTCTTTTGCCACAATCTGATTTTCACTCTTATTTTTCTCCTGTTTTGCTTTATTAGCTCTATTAATATCATCTTTCAAAATGGAATCAGGAGTCATAGGAAGCAAAGTAATATTTTTATCCTTATGAACAAGAGTATACTGATTGTTTCTACCATGGTGTACAGAATTTTTATCGAATTGACATGGTCTACCAAGTAATAAGGAACATGCTTGCATAGGTACCACATCACAATCAACATAATCAACATATGTAGAGATACTAAAATGCACACGAACAATACGTGTTACCTTAACCTTGCCGCTGTTGTTGAACCATTGGATGTAGTAAGGATGTGGATGTGGTCTTGTGGTGAGAGATAGCTTCTCCACCATCTCCATGCTAGCCAAGTTGTTGCAGCTCCCTCCATCTATGATGACGCGAATAGAACGTTCCTTCACAACTCCCTTTGTATGGAACAAATTATGCCTCTGATTTTGCTCAACTTGTGTAACCTGCACACTCAAAACACGTTGAGCAACTAAACATTCATACCTGTCAGCATCTTCAATAGCCATGTATTGCATATCATGATCAGAATCATCTCCACCGTGTTCGTCATGTGTAATAAGAGCCAAAGTCTCCTCATCATAGTCACTAGCGGACTCATACCCACCATCCTCAGTAACAATCATCACATGCTTAGATGGGCATTCTCTCGCATAATGACCTCCACCCTTGAAACGTCGACAAATAATATCATGTGTTTGCCCTGTCGATGCCATGGATGAAAAAGAGCTCTGTGCAGGCCCAGAAGGTGTGCTCTTGGCAGATAATGGTGATTGTGCCTGCTTTACTGTATCACGGTTGGAGGTGGCAGCCGACGGAGGTGCCGGTGTAGCAGAACGTGTGGAAGTAGATGATGCACGTGGTGTCCATGATGAAGGTCGACCTGCAGAATAGTTAGTTCGCGCCAATGCCTGTCGATCCTGCACTTCACGTTCAGCTTTAAAAGCAAGATGGAATAAACGAGTGATATTATTATAATCCTTATAGTCTAGAATGGTCTGAATCTCTCTATTTAATCCACCCAGAAAATGTGCAAGCATAGCTTCATTCTCCTCAACAATACCACATCTAATCAAGCCAGTTTGTAATTCCTGATAATATTCTTCTACCGAATTTTTTCTCTGTCTTAAGCGCTGCAATTTTTGAAGTAATTCACGTTGATAATATGGTGGAACCCAACGAGTACGCATAGCAGTTTTCAAAGCAGCCCAAGTAGCTGGAACAGGATATAATCTACAATGTTCAGACCACCAAACACATGCAAAGCTAGTGAAAGCACAAACAACAGCAGGAACACGTCTCTCCTCAGGATATTGTAAACATGTAAATCGTTGTTCAGTTTCTAACTCCCAAGTAAGATATATATCAGGAACATATCTACCCTCAAATGGTGGAATATTCAGTTTCAGTTTAGGGAGATGGTCATGATCTCGTACCTGAAGGGGAGCCCTAACATTGCCATTATTTGCATGTGGACGACCTGGTGGTTGTGGTGCTGGTGGTTGCACATAGTTCTGATGTTGATCAACCTCATCTTCGTAATCTCCCACATAATCATCCTCCCCCACATCAGCAGGAGGAGCCACAGAAGTATCAACAGCAGCACCAGCAGCTTGGCCAGGCTGAAGACGGACACGGGTCGCTCGGCGGAGGGTTGTTTCGCGATGTGGAGGTAGTCGTTGTTGCTATTGTAGAGGTGCGTTAGCAATTCATTGAACTTATTATCAAGCTTTGTTTCGAACGCCATCTCAATGACATCTATCTTCTCCATGACCTCTTCAAATCTATTTAGCACATCTTCCACCTGTCCACTCATCATTTGCTGAAACTTATCATGTAACGCTTTGTTTGTCATGTTCTCCCAGTCAGTCTCGTCGGCTTGTGATCCTACCATGGTTAGCAGCAATAGAAACACACAAGAATATGATTCTACAGACTACTAGGAAGTGGTGGTGGTGGTGTGGTGAACAGTCACAAATCCGTCAAGGAAATCTCAAATTATTACCAGTTCTTACCCAGCAGCAGGCGGTGGTCGGCAACCGTTGTAGTCAAAACTCTCAAAAGCTTGGATGGAGCGATTGCCAGGGAGAGTCAAATGCACGACGTAGATGTATGTGGAGCTGGGAAGGCTTATAGTATGGTAGCAAAAAGGTCAGCAATAATCAATTCAGAGATGCAAAGTTGAATAAACGCTCAACGACGGTACTATGCTGGTCCTAGGTTAGACTGTGCTAGAGACGCGAGCCTAGAACACTAACGAAATCACGGCGCTGCACGGAAACAAGGGAAAAGCACACTCGGAATTTTTTTTCGCTCTTTTTTTTGCGCTCCTCTTTTTTTTCATGCGAAAAATCACTATAATGGCGAGTGTCTCAAAACTCTTCCCAGGTCAAACTGAGAGGATGGGTACGAAATTTTTTGACAAATTTTATTTTTTCAGAAATCAGGTCAGCGGCGACGAAAAAGTGCGACCAAAAATCACTATGATGGCGAGTGTCTCAAAAGACTCAGAACAACCTAAAAATAGGATAGGAAAAAAATATCTTCGGTCGTCGAAATTTTGGCCTAAAAACTGCTCTCTTTTTTTCAAGACCTACTCAGGCAAGGAAACACAATGAAAACTAGATGGTTTACAAAAACAAACCTAATATGAAAAGAACTCGGATTGGTGGTGGATATATGATGGTAAGATATGGCAGCGGTGGTGGTATATGGTAGCGGTGGTGGTATATGGATACAGATTGGTGGTGGTATATGGATACGGATCGGTGGTGGTATATGGATACGGATTGGTGGTGGTATATGGCAAGGCGATGATGATGGTGCGGCGGCGGATTGACAACTTATGACCAGAACTCAAAACTCTAAAAGACTAGACTCTAAGACTAGCAACTTGACACGACGATGCAACCGCAAATTCAACAAAGCAAAAACCCTAAAAAGATTATGCAAAGGCTCAGATTGGTTCGGATATGATGAACTAACCCTAATTTTTTTGTGGCTTTTTCGTGGACTGTAGGTATGAAGAACAGACTCGATCAAAACTACGAAAAACTGTAAAATCTCACCGAGCAACCTGGAAATCTGATACCACTTGATAGAGGCAAAGGTGTCCCGTCTTTCGATGAGATGGTGGCTATCGTTTTGGAGGAAGTTGACTTTGATTATCCGACTACGAACGTGCGAGGACGTCGCGCCTTAGCAATCGCTAAAGCAACTCCGAGAGGTTATTGACCATGCCGGAGCATGATCAACCTGACCACGAAGGTCTGTTTCCTGCAGGCAAACGAAGAACAAGCAAGAAACTAAGATTCCAATCTGGATATTGCGAATATAAGAGGAAAGCTTTATTGATCAAGGTGGGGTTCTGTGACGCCTTGGTCTGGTAGTTGAACACAAACGAAGTACGCGAAGTTGCAGCTATGGCGAACTTTTGATCTAAACAAAACCCAAAGTCTAAACGACGCCCTAAGGGATGTATATATGGAGGAAGAGGAGGGAATTTCGTGGCCCTTGAGGGAGGGGTCCAAAACCAACCATAACTCTTGTTTCCCCACACATACGGACTCTAAAAACAGCCTATACTTAAGTATTTCGAAATTACATGGGCCTGGCCCAATAATAAGGTGATGCAACACCTAGAATAGCCTATGGACGAATATTATGAAGTGGCAGCTTGTATATTTCGTCCAAGGCCTCGTGCACTCATTATGGTGGCTTCAAAGTCCTGGAATCATCACTTGTAACTCCGTTCTTGTTCCCCTTGCGCATGCCAACATCTCCATGCTTGGACTTGCTCCAAGGTTCATCTTTCTTGTCCATGGTAGGCCCTTCATTTGTAAGCAAAACAAATGTATCCAATTTAGGCAGCATCATATTCTCATGAACATTGGAATCGTTACCAAGAATCGAAAGTACCTGATAATTCAATTGGCGTGCGCGAGCTCTAGTAATTGGTCCAGTATGTATAGCAGCGGGGGCTGTGGGTGTAACAATGGTATTGATGTCCTCATCAAAAATTGAGTTCCGGACGATTTTATGCTTGAAGTATACTCTGTCACCCTCTACCACCCTACCGTGAGTTCACCTACGGACTGATATATGGACAATAACATATAGAACAATGCACCATCCTTCCATTACACACTAGAAAGACTACAGGTTCAGTCACGACACAAGGGGGAGGCTCGTCGTTGCATCGAAACCCAAGAGTTGATGCTTTACATGGTCAATCACCCATCTCGCTACCACCCTCACGTTTTCACCAGCGGATGCATTATTCTTGGAGCATAAAGTACATAACAGTTCATCCTCGCTCCATTTATGCACCCGAAAAATTATAGGTCATTCCGAGTTGTGCAAGATGGCTCGTCGGTGCGATCAACTTACCTTGAAAGTTGTATTCACGGTCTGTCCTGTGATGTTGTATCCAGAAACCGGCAACAATTTTGCCACAAAAACTCTATTGGAGCTCCATGACCCGCCAATACTACCACAACCAAAAGTTTTATGCGCCCGTAACCAACTCTCGTGCTTCGACAACATTTCAGAGGCAAGATCCGACTTGGAAAATTGAGTTTCGGACAATTTTATGCTTGAGGTATATTCTGCCACCATCTACCACCCTTCCGTGAGCTCACCTACGGGCTAATATATGGAAAATAACATATAGCACGATGCACCATCCTTCCCTTACACACTAGAAAGACTACAGGTTCAGTCACGACACAAGGAGGAGGCTCTTCGTCGCATCGAAACCCAAGAATTGATGCTTTTCATGGTCAATCACCCATCTCGCTACCACCATCACGTTTTCACCAGCGGATGCATTATTCTTGGAGCATAAAGTACATAACTGTTCATCCTCACTCCATTTATGCACCCAAAAAATTATAGGTCATTCCGAGTTGTGCAAGATGGCTCGTCGGTGCGATCAGCTTACCTTGAAAGTTGTATTCACGGTCTGTCCCGGGATGTTGTATCCATAAACCGACAACAATTTTGCCACAAAAACTCCATTGGATCTCCATGACCCGTCAAAACAATCACAACCAAAAGTTGTATGCGCCTGTAACCCACTCGCAGGGTTCGACAACTTTTCGGAGACAAGATCCGGCTTGTAAAATTGAGTTCCAGACGATTTTATGCTTGAAGTATACTCTGCCACCCTCTACCACCCTTCCGTGAGTTCACCTACGGACTGATATATGGACAATAACATATAGAACAATGCACCATCCTTGCATTACACACTAGAAAGACTATAGGTTCAGTCTCGACACAAGGGGGAGGCTCGTTGTTGCATCAAAACCCAAGAGTTGATGCTTTACATGGTCTATCACCCATCTCGCTACCACCCTCACATTTTTACCAGCGGATGCATTATTCTTGGATCATAAAGTACATAACACTTCATCCTCACTCCATTTATGCACTTGAAAAATTATAGGTCATTCCGAGTTGTGCAAGATGGCTCGTCGGTGCGATCATCTTAATTTGCAAGTTGTATTCATGGTCTGTCCCGCGATGTTGTGTCCTTAAAACGGCAACAATTTTGCCACAAAAACTCCATTGGAGCTCCATGACCCGCCAATACTATCACACCAAAAAATTTATGCGCCCGTAACCAACTCTCGTGCTTCGACAACATTTCGGAGGCAAGATCCGGCTTGGAAAATTGAGTTCCAGACGATTTTATGCTTGAGGTATACTCTGCCACCATCTACCACCCTTCCGTGAGCTCACCTACGGGCTAATATATGGAAAATAACATATAGAACAATGCACCATCCTTCCGTTACACACTAGAAAGACTATAGGTTCAGTCACGACACAAGGAGGAGGCTCTTCGTCGCATCGAAACCCAAGAATTGATGCTTTACATGGCCAATCACCCATCTCGCTACCACCCTCATGTTTTCACCAGCAGATGCATTATTCTTGGAGCATAAAGTACATAACAGTTCATCCTCACTCCATTTATGCACCCGAAAAATTATAGGTCATTCCGATGACGATGGGTGGAACCCTAGATGGCCGATCTTTCACGAAAGGAGCGGATCCCAACTAAGAACATGAAGAAAACGAGGGGAAAACGAGGGGAAACACAAGAGAATCACTCAAACCAACAAGATTGGATTACACATGCGCTAGATCCAAGAACACAAAGAGATACACATGATCCAAGGTCAACAACGGACGATACAAAGGTAACCGGTTCTTCTCCTAGAAGGAGGTCTTGAGGGGGCCACCCAAGAGGGGGACTTGAATCCAAGTTGATCTTCTCCGAAGAGGGCCGCAGTCTCTCTCGAGGAGGAGATCCGTATGGATGAGCAAAGCTCTATCTCACATATGAGCTAAATCAATGCTAACCCTAGAAAGAGGAAGGGGTGAAGTATATATAGTCTAGGGGGGCGAAGAGGTACATGGGCTTCGGCCCTTTACTGTGCGTAGACAGGCGGAGCCGGATGTCCGGGGCTTCAGGAGGGGCCAGATGTCCAGGCTGGCGGGGTAAGTTTCTGTGCTCTCTGGATAGACGGGGCCGGATTTCCGGGGCTTCGGGAGGGAGCCGGATGTCCGGGGCACGGGGCCGGATGTCCCGGTCCTGTAGCTTTTCTGTGGCTGGACTGTTGCTGTCTTGTGCATCTCCAGGGGCCGGATGTCCGGGGTCTTGGCCGGATGTCCGGGGCCTGTAAGGTGAACTTTCCCGTTTCCGTTGGTTCTCTTCATCCTTGGACATGGCGGCTCGTCCGTCTTCACGTGCATCTTCGGGAGGCTCCTCTTGACACCTGATCATGCATAGCATATCGGACTTAGGTAGTAGCCATGTCTCGAGTGGATCATATGTGATATCACTAAGGAAAGAAGTCACCTCGTTCTCGAGAGCTCTAGCTCGTGTTCGTGTCATAGGCCCTCTTGGCTCTTGATGAGACGATGGTAGGTCCATGGGGATGATCGTGGGATGCTCCGAAGTATGAAAGAAGAACCAATACCAAATGTACCTTGAAGACATTGTCATGTTGCGAGATGTACCAAATTCCATATTTGTGGGATGTCTCGAGAGCATGGACTTTGTGCTTCTACGACACGACATGAGTCATGAAGGGCACGTTGCGCTTCAAGTGCTTGAGCTTCACGTAGTTGTTGTTCTTGTCGTTCCGCCTCGGCCTCTTGTGCATCTGGATGTTGTCGCACTTGCTCCTCTTGTTCTTGTTGTCGTTGACGTTGCCGTTCTTGTGCTTGTGTGAATGCGGCTTGGTTTTGACGATGTCGATGCTCTTGAGAGTCGGTGTCGTGTAGAGAATTGCGGTTTGCTTGACGATCTTGGCGCGCGGCACGACGAAGAGTATTCGATGTCGGTGTACTTGAACCGGAGATGGTGTCGTCGGAGTGTCGACTTGAGCGGCTCCGTCTTGACGATGACGAAGTAGAAGAGCGGAGCAACAAGGCACGAATCATAAAGTACATAACAGTTCATCCTCACTCTATTTATGCACTCGAAAAATTATAGGTCATTCCAAGTTGTGCAAGATAGCTCGTCGGTGCGATCATCTTACCTTGAAAGTTGTATTCACGGTCTGTCCCGCGATGTTGTATCCATAAAACGACAACAATTTTGCCACAAAAACTCCATTGGAGCTCCATGACCTGACAGAGGCGGGGTGTCCCGATCTTTCGATGAGATGATAACTAATGACTTGGTGGAGACGACTTTGACGATCCGACTACAAACGTGCACGACGTTGCGCCTTAGCAATCGCTAAACCAACTCCGAGGGTTATTGACCACGCCGGAGCACGATCCACCTGACCACGAGGGCCTGTTTCCTGCGAGCAAACGAAGAATAAGCAAGAAAACTAAGATTGCAATCTGAATATTGCGAATATAAGAGGAAAGCTTTATTAATGAAGGTGGGGTTCTGTGACGCCTTGGTCTGGTCGTTGAACACAAACGAAGTACGCGAAGTTGCAGCTATGGCGAACTTTTGATCTAAACAAAACCCAAGGAAAAAGCTACTAGATGGATCTACTTATATAGGAGCAAGGGGTGGCGGCCAAGGAGGTGGGAGGACGTCCCAAGGCAGCCTAGAACTAACCCTAGGTCGTACAAGGCCAATGGGCCCAAGTGGAGGTGACGTAACACCTTTGGACTTGTAGTTTGACTCGGATTCTGCTGCAGCGTCAGATTGTTTCGTCCATAACTCAACGCTCCGGACGGATTTTAAGGTGATTCCAATTGGTTTGGAACGAGCATGAAATCTACTTTCCAACAAAAAAAGAATCACCCAATTCGGAGTCCGGATGAAAGAGTTCTTGGCGTTTTGAATCAGGTGTGTCTGTGCAGTCCGAATCTGAATCCAGAACGTGAAAGACTTGGACTCTATCTTCTCTTGGCCCAAAAGTGACGTGAGAGAACTTTTTGAACAGCAAGTAAACATCTCTTTCTCCCTTATCTTCATATGTGTGTTGTACAAATGTCCCATACACCTGCAATTAAACAAAACACAAAAATGTGTGAAGTATTTTTGTTCTGGATAACAAAAATAGATTATTGAATAGTTTGCACTAGAAATCACCTGACAAATATGCATGTATGCAATATTTTTGGTCGTATTCAAGGTAGTCATGTCCTCATCCTCTTGAAAAGTTTGAGCAAATTTTCTGATAACTTTTTTCAAAGAATGCTACTAGCTCAAGCTTTCCAATGCAAAAAGAATCACTCAATTCCGAATTGATATGAGGAGTCAAAGAATTCGAAAACTGGCCTGAAAAACTGGAAGAAGCTGTGTCCGCGAACTTCGGAGGGCAAAAAGACCTATTTAGAAGAAGATTTTGAGGTGTCAAATATTGAACTAGCTTCTGAAACTATTTGGATGCGGCTCGTCGCTAGCTTTAATTTGAGTACTCGTGGAGCCAAAACAGACTTCGTATGAGAAAGTTATGCCTGTTTGACTGAACAGTGCACAAAACAGAATCCAATCCGAATTCAACTACGAGATTGAGTCTAGATAGATCCGATTTTTTTCTTCTCTCTTTTTTTTTCTCGCACTTTTTTTCTTTTTCTTTTTTTTCTCTGACTTTTTTCTTTTTTTCACTCTTTTTTTCTCTGTCTTTTTTTTTCTCCCTCTTTCCAAGACAAACTAGATAAGATGCAGATTGGATCAAGCGAAGATGTGAATGACCTCAACTATGATTGTGACAATGAACTATGGGTAGAACGAGGTGAAAATTGATGGATGGTGTGGTGAACAGCGGAAAGGATAACGATGCAGCGGCGACGTGACTAATGTGAACAGAACTCGAAACTCTAAACGAACTAGACACTAAGACCAGCAACTCGACACGACGATGCAACCGATAATTCAATAATGCAAACAATGAAACAAAAATTGCAAAGGCTCAGACTGGCTTGGACAAAAGGATGAATAGATCTAACTTTTTTGTGGCTTTTTCTTGGACAATAGGTAAGAAAATAAATCTAATCTAGGGGAAACTGGAAATTCTCACCGAGCAACCTGAAAACTGATACCACTTGACAGAGGCGGGGTGTCCCGATCTTTCGATGAGATGATAACTAACGACTTGGTGGAGACGACTTTGACGATCCGACTACAAACGTGCACGACGTTGCGCCTTAGCAATCGCTAAACCAACTCCGAGGGTTATTGACCACGCCGGAGCACGATCAACCTGACCACGAGGGCCTGTTTCCTGCGAGCAAACGAAGAACAAGCAAGAAAACTAAGATTGCAATCTGGATATTGCGAATATAAGAGGAAAGCTTTATTAATGAAGGTGGGGTTCTGTGACGCCTTGGCCTGGTCGTTGAACACAAACGAAGTACGCGAAGTTGCAGCTATGGCGAACTTTTGATCTAAACAAAACCCAAGGAAAAAGCTACTAGATGGATCTACTTATATAGGAGCAAGGGGTGGCGGCCAAGGAGGTGGGAGGACGTCCCAAGGCAGCCTAGAACTAACCCTAGGTCGTACAAGGCCAATGGGCCCAAGTGGAGGTGACGTAACACCTTTGGACTTGTAGTTTGACTCGGATTCTGCTGCAGCGTCAGATTGTTTCGTCCATAACTCAACGCTCCGGACGGATTTTAAGGTGATTCCAATTGGTTTGGAACGAGCATGAAATCTACTTTCCAACAAAAAAAGAATCACCCAATTCGGAGTCCGGATGAAAGAGTTCTTGGCGTTTTGAATCAGGTGTGTCTGTGCAGTCCGAATCTGAATCCAGAACGTGAAAGACTTGGACTCTATCTTCTCTTGGCCCAAAAGTGACGTGAGAGAACTTTTTGAACAGCAAGTAAACATCTCTTTCTCCCTTATCTTCATATGTGTGTTGTACAAATGTCCCATACACCTGCAATTAAACAAAACACAAAAATGTGTGAAGTATTTTTGTTCTGGATAACAAAAATAGATTATTGAATAGTTTGCACTAGAAATCACCTGACAAATATGCATGTATGCAATATTTTTGGTCGTATTCAAGGTAGTCATGTCCTCATCCTCTTGAAAAGTTTGAGCAAATTTTCTGGTAACTTTTTTCAAAGAATGCTACTAGCTCAAGCTTTCCAATGCAAAAAGAATCACTCAATTCCGAATTGATATGAGGAGTCAAAGAATTCGAAAACTGGCCTGAAAAACTGGAAGAAGCTGTGTCCGCGAACTTCGGAGGGCAAAAAGACCTATTTAGAAGAAGATTTTGAGGTGTCAAATATTGAACTAGCTTCTGAAACTATTTGGATGCGGCTCGTCGCTAGCTTTAATTTGAGTACTCGTGGAGCCAAAACGGACTTCGTATGAGAAAGTTATGCCTGTTTGACTGAACAGTGCACAAAACAGAATCCAATCCGAATTCAACTACGAGATTGAGTCTAGATAGATCCGATTTTTTTCTTCTCTCTTTTTTTTTCTCGCACTTTTTTTCTTTTTCTTTTTTTTCTCTGACTTTTTTCTTTTTTTCACTCTTTTTTTCTCTGTCTTTTTTTTTCTCCCTCTTTCCAAGACAAACTAGATAAGATGCAGATTGGATCAAGCGAAGATGTGAATGACCTCAACTATGATTGTGACAATGAACTATGGGTAGAACGAGGTGAAAATTGATGGATGGTGTGGTGAACAGCGGAAAGGATAACGATGCAGCGGCGACGTGACTAATGTGAACAGAACTCGAAACTCTAAACGAACTAGACACTAAGACCAGCAACTCGACACGACGATGCAACCGATAATTCAATAATGCAAACAATGAAACAAAAATTGCAAAGGCTCAGACTGGCTTGGACAAAAGGATGAATAGATCTAACTTTTTTGTGGCTTTTTCTTGGACAATAGGTAAGAAAATAAATCTAATCTAGGGGAAACTGGAAAATCTCACCGAGCAACCTGGAAATCTGATACCACTTGATAGAGGCAAAGGTGTCCCGTCTTTCGATGAGATGGTGGCTATCGTTTGGAGGAAGTCGACTTTGACGATCCGACTACGAACGTGCACGACGTTGCGCCTTAGCAATCGCTAAACCAACTCCGAGGGTTATTGACCACGCCGGAGCACGATCAACCTGACCACGAGGGCCTGTTTCCTGCGAGCAAACGAAGAACAAGCAAGAAAACTAAGATTGCAATCTGGATATTGCGAATATAAGAGGAAAGCTTTATTAATGAAGGTGGGGTTCTGTGACGCCTTGGCCTGGTCGTTGAACACAAACGAAGTACGCGAAGTTGCAGCTATGGCGAACTTTTGATCTAAACAAAACCCAAAGTCTAAGCGACGCCCTAAGGGCTGTATATATGGAGGAAGAGGGGGGGAATTTTGTGGCCCTTGAGGAAGGGGTCCGAAACCAACCCTAACTCTTGTTTCCCCACACATACGGACTCTAAAAACAACCTATACTTAAGTATTTCGAAATTACATGGGCCTGGCCCAATAATAAGGTGACGCAACACCTAGAATAGCCTCTGGACGAAATTTATGAAGTGGCATCTTGTATATTTCATCCAAGGCTTCATTCACTCCTTATGGTGGCTTCTGAGTCCTGAAATCATCACTTGTAACTCCGTTCTTGTTCCCCTTGTGCATGCCATCAAATCCATGCTTGTTCTTGCTCCAATGTTCATCCTTCTCCAAGCTAGGCCCTTCATTTGTAAGCAAAACAATGTATCCAATTTAGGCAGCATCATATTCTCATGAACATTAGAATCATTACCAAGAAACGAAAGTACCTGGTAATTTAATTGGCGTGCGCGAGCTCTAGTAATTGGTCCATCATATGTAACAGTAGGGGCTGTGGGTGTAACAATGGTATTGATGTCCTCATAAGAACTGGTAAGAATTTGAGATTTGCTTGACGGATTTGTGACACCCGCCACCACCACCACTTGTTAGTAGTCTGTAGGATCATATTCTTGTGTGTTTCTATTGCTGCTAACCATGCCAGGATCACAAGCCGACGAGACTGACTGGGAGAACTTAACGAACAAGGAGCTTCATGATAACTTTCAGCAAATGATGAGTGGACAGGTGCAAGATGTGCTAAACAGATTTGAAGAGGCCATGGAGAAGATTGATGGCATGGAGAAGATGTTCGAAACAAAGCTCGATAACAAGTTTAATGAATTGCTCACGCATCTTCCACCACCGGCTGCACCTAACGCACCTCTACAACAACAACAACAACGACTACCTCCACATCGCGAAACATCCCTCGGCCGAGCGACCCGTGTTCCTCTTGCGCTTGGCCAACCTGTTGGTGCTGCTGTTGATACTTCTGTGGCTCCTGCTGCTGATGCGGAGGAGGATGATTATGTGGGATATTACAAGGATGAGGTTGATCAAAATCAGAACTACGTGCAACCACCAGCACCACAACCACCAGGTCGTCCACATGCAAATAATGGCAATGTTAGGGCTCCCCCTCAGGTACGAGATCATGACCATCTCCCTAAATTGAAATTGAATATTCCACCATTTGAGGGTAGATATGTTCCTGATATATATCTTACTTGGGAGTTAGAAACCGAACAACGATTTACATGTTTACAATATCCTGAGGAGAGACGTGTTCCTGCTGCTGTTTGTGCTTTCACTAGCTTTGCATGTGTTTGGTGGTCTGAACATTGTAGATTATATCCTCTTCCAGCTACTTGGGCTGCTTTGAAAACTGCTATGCGTACTCGTTGGGTTCCACCATATTATCAACGTGAATTACTTCAAAAATTGCAGCGCTTAAGACAAGGAAAAAATTCGGTAGAAGAATATTATCAGGAATTACAAACTGGCTTGATTAGATGTGGTATTGTTGAGGAGAATGAAGCTATGCTTGCACGTTTTCTGGGTGGATTAAATAGAGAGATTCAGACCATTCTAGACTATAAGGATCATAATAATATCACTCGTTTATTCCATCTTGCTTGTAAAGCTGAACGTGAAGTGCAGGATCGACAGGCATTGGCGCGAACTAACTTTTCTGCAGGTCGACCTTCCTCATGGACACCACGTGCATCATCTACTTCCACACGTTCTGCTACACCGGCACCTCCGTCGGCTACCACCTCCAACCGTGATACAGTAAAGCAGGCGCAATCACCACTATCTGCCAAGAGCACACCTTCTGGGCCTGCAAAGAGCTCTTCTTCATCCATGGCATCAACAGGGCAAACACATGATATTATTTGTCGATGTTGCAAGGTGGAGGTCATTATGCGAGAGAATGCCCATCTAAGCGTGTGATGATTGTTACTGAGGATGGTGGGTATGAGTCCGCTAGTGACTATGATGAGGAGACTTTGGCTCTTATTACACATGAAGAACATGGTGGAGATGATTCTGATCATGAGACGCAATACATGGCTGCTGAAGATGCTGACAGGTATGAATGTTTAGTTGCTGAACGTGTTTTGAGTGTGCAGGTTATACAAGCTGAGCAAAATCAGAGGCATAATTTGTTGTGAAGGAACGTTCTATTCGCGTCATCTCGCTACCACCCTCACGTTTTATCCATGAAACGACAACAATTTTCCCACAAAAACTCCATTGGAGCTCCTTGACCCGCCAATACTATCACAACCAAAAGTTTATGTGCCCGTAACCAACTCTCTTGCTTCGACAACATTTCGGAGGAAAGATCCGGCTTGGAAAATTGAGTTTCAGACGATTTTATGCTTGAGGTATACTTTGCCACCATCTACCACCCTTCCGTGAGCTCACCTACGGGCTAATATATGGACAATAACATATAGAACAATGCACCATCCTTCCATTACACACTAGAAAGACGACAGGTTCAGTCACGACACAAGGAGGAGGCTCTTCGTTGCATCGAAACACAAGAATTGATGCTTTACATGGTCAATCACCCATCTCTCTACCAGCGTCACGTTTTCACCTGCGGATGCATTATTCTAGGAGCATAAAGTACATAACAGTTCATCCTAACTCCATTTATGCACCCGAAAAATTATAGGTCATTCCAAGTTGTGCAAGATGGCTCGTCGGTGCGATCAACTTACCTTGAAACTTTTATTCACGGTCTGTCCCGAGATGTTGTATCCATAAACCGGCAACAATTTTGCCACAAGCACTCCATTGGAGCTCCATGACCCGCCAATACTATCACAACCAAAAGTTTTATGCGCCCATAAACAACTCTCGTGCTTCGACAACATTTCGGAGGCAAGATCCGGCTTGGAAAATTGAGTTCCGGACGATTTTATGCTTGAGGTATATTCTGCCACCATCTACCACCCTTCCGGGAGCTCACCTACGGGCTAATATATGGATAATAACATATAGAACAATGCACCATCCTTCCCTTAAACACTAGAAAGATTACAGGTTCAGTCACGACACAAGGAGGAGGCTCTTCGTCGCATCGAAACCCAAGAATTGATGCTTTTCATGGTCAATCACCTATCTCGCTACCACCCTCACGTTTTCACCAGCGGATGCATTATTCTTGGAGCATAAAGTACATAACAGTTCATCCTCACTACATATATGCACCCGAAAAATTATAGGTCATTCCGAGTTGTGCAAGATGGCTCGTCGCTGCGATCAGCTTACCTTGAAAGTTGTATTCACGGTCTGTCCCGGGATGTTGAATCCATAAACCGGCAACAATTTGGCACAAAAAATCCATTGGATCTCCATGACCTGCCAAAACAATCACAACCAAAAGTTGTATGCGCTCGCAACCCACTCGCAGTGTTCGTCAACATTTCGGAGACAAGATCCGGCTTGTAAAATTGAGTTCCGGGTGATTCTATGCTTGAAGTATACACTGCCACCCTCTACCACCCTTCCGTGAGTTCACGTACGGATTGATATATGGACAATAACATATAGAACAATGCACCATCATTCCATTACACACTAGAAAGACTACAGGTTCAGTCACGACACAAGGGGGAGGCTCGTCGTTGCATCGAAACCCAAGAGTTGATGCTCTACATGGTCTATCACCCGTCTCGCTACCACCCTCACATTTTCACCAGCGGATGCATTATTCTTGGATCATAAAGTACATAACAGTTCAACCTCACTCCATTTATGCACTCGAAAAGTTATAGGTCATTCCGAGTTGTGCAAGATGGCTCGTCGGTGCGATCATCTTACCTTGAAAGTTGTATTCACGGTCTGTCCCGCGATGTTGTATCCATAAACCGGCAAAAAATTTGCCACAAGAACTCCATTGGAGCTCCATGACCCGCCAATACTATCACAACCAAAAGTTTTATGCACCCGTAACCAACTCTCGTGCTTCGACAACATTCCGGAGGCAAGATCCGGCTTGGAAAATTGAGTTCCAAACCATTTTATGCTTGAGGTATACTCTGCCACCATCTACCACCCTTCCGTGAGCTCACCTACGGGCTAATATATGGACAATAACATATAGAACAATGCACCATCCTTCCAATACACACTAGAAAGACTGCATGTTCAGTCATGACACAAGGAGGAGGCTCTTCGTCGCATCGAAACCCAAGAATTGATGCTTTACATGGTCAATAACCCATCTCGCTACCACTCTCACGTTTTCACCAGCGGATGCATTATTCTTGCAGCATAAAATACATAATAGTTCATCCTCACTCCATTTATGCACCCGAAAAATTATAGGTCATTCCAAGTTGTGCAAGATGGCTCGTCGGTGCGATCAACTTACCTTGAAACTTGTATTCACGGTCTGTCCCGAGATGTTGTATCCATAAACCGGTAACAATTTTGCCACAAGAACTCCATTGGAGCTCCATGACCCTCCAATACTATCACAACCAAAAGTTTTATGTGCCCGTAACCAACTCTCGTGCTTCGACAACATTTCGGAGGCAAGATCCGGCTTGGAAAATGGAGTTCCAGACCATTTTATGCTTGAGGTATACTCTGCCACCATCTACCACACTTCCGTGAGCTCACCTACGGGCTAATATATGGACAATAACATATAGAACAATGCACCATCCTTCCATTACGCACTAGAAAGACGACAGGTTCGGTCACGACACAAGGAGGAGGCTCTTCGTCGCATCGAAACCCAAGAATTGATGCTTTACATGGTCAATCACCCATCTCGCTACCAGCGTCATGTTTTCACCAGCGGATACATTATTCTAGGAGCATAAAGTACATAACAGTTCATCCTGACTCCATTTGTGCACCCGAAAAATTATAGGTCATTCCGAGTTGTGCAAGATGGCTCGTGGTGCGATCAACTTACCTTGAAACTTGGATTCACGGTCTGTCCCGAGATGTTGTATCCATAAACCGGCAACAATTTTGCCACAAGAACTCCATTGGAGCTCCATGACCCGCCAATACTATCACAACCAAAAGTTTTATGCGCCCGTAACCAACTCTCGTGCTTCGACAACATTTCGGAGGCAAGATCCGGCTTGGAAAATTGAGTTCCGGACGATTTTATGCTTGAGGTATATTCTGCCACCATCTACCACCCTTCCGGGAGCTCACCTACGGGCTAATATATGGATAATAACATATAGAACAATGCACCATCCTTCCCTTAAACACTAGAAAGATTACAGGTTCAGTCAGGACACAAGGAGGAGGCTCTTCGTCGCATCGAAACCCAAGAATTGATGCTTTTCATGGTCAATCACCTATCTCGCTCCCACCCTCACGTTTTCACCAGCGGATGCATTATTCTTGGAGCATAAAGTACATAACAGTTCATCCTCACTACATTTATGCACCCAAAAAATTAATGATCATTCCGAGTTGTGCAAGATGGCTCGTCGCTGCGATTAGCTTACCTTGAAAGTTGTATTCACGGTCTATCCCGGGATGTTGAATCCATAAACCGGCAACAATTTGGCACAAAAACTCCATTGGATCTCCATGACCCGCCAAAACAATCACAACCAAAAGTTGTATGCTCCCGCAACCCACACGCAGGGTTCGACAACATTTCGGAGACAAAATCCGGCTTGTAAAATTGAGTTCCGGGCGATTCTATGCTTGAAGTATACTCTGCCACCCTCTACCACCCTTCCGTGAGTTCACGTACGGATTGATATATGGACAATAACATATAGAACAATGCACCATCATTCCATTACACACTAGAAAGACTACAGGTTCAGTCACGACACAAGGGGGAGGCTCGTCGTTGCATCGAAACCCAAGAGTTGATGCTTTACATGGTCTATCACCCGTCTCGCTACCACCCTCACATTTTCACCAGCGGATGCATTATTCTTGGATCATAAAGTACATAACAGTTCATCCTCACTCCATTTATGCACTCGAAAAATTATAGGTCATTCCGAGTTGTGCAAGATGGCTCGTTGGTGCGATCATCTTACCTTGAAAGTTGTATTCACGGTCTGTCCCGCGATGTTGTATCCATAAACCGGCAAAAAAATTGCCACAAGAACTCCATTGGAGCTCCATGACCCGCCAATACTATCACAACCAAAAGTTTTATGCACCCGTAACCAACTCTCGTGCTTCGACAACATTTCGGAAGGCAAGATCCGGCTTGGAAAATTGAGTTCCAAACCATTTTATGCTTGAGGTATACTCTGCCACCATCTACCACCCTTCCGTGAGCTCACCTACGGGCTAATATATGGATAATAACATATAGAACAATGCACCATCCTTCCAATACACACTAGAAAGACTACAGGTTCAGTCATGACACAAGGAGGAGGCTCTTTGTCGCATCGAAACCCAAGAATTGATGCTTTACATGGTCAATAACCCATCTCGCTACCACTCTCACGTTTTCACCAGCGGATGCATTATTCTTGCAGCATAAAGTACATAATAGTTCATCCTCACTCCATTTATGCACCCGAAAAATTATAGGTCATTCCGAGTTGTGCAAGATGGCTTGTCCGTGCGATCAGCTTACCATGAAAGTTGTATTCACGGTCTGTCCCGGGATGTTGTATCCATAAACCGGCAACAATTTTGCCACAAAAACTCCATTGGATCTCCATCACCCGTCAAAACAATCACAACCAAAAGCATAGTAGACAATGTTCTATTGACTACTTCAGTTTGTCCATCAGTTTGGGGGTGACAAGTAGTACTAAAAAGTAGTTTAGTCCCCAACTTAGCCCATAAACATCTCCAAAAGTGGCTAAGAAATTTAGTATCACAGTCTGAAACAATAGTATTTGGCACACCATGCAAGCGAATAATTTGACGAAAGAACAAATCAGCAACATTAACAACATCATCGCTTTTATGACATGGTATAAAGTGTGCCATTTTCGAGAATCTATCCACGACAACAAATATGCTATCCCTCCCCTTCTTTGTTCGAGGTAAACCTAAAACAAAGTCCATAGATATATCCTCCCAAGGAACACTAGGCACAGGCAAAGGCATATATAGACCATGAGGATTGAGTCGTGACTTAGCTTTTTGACATGTAGTGCAGCGAGCAACAAAACGCTCAACATCCCGTCTCATCTTTGGGCAAAAGAAATGTGTAGCAAGTACGTCCTCCGTCTTCTTCACGCCAAAGTGTCCCATTAATCCTCCTCCATGCGCCTCCTGCAACAACAAAAGACGAACATAGCTAGCAGGAATGCATAGCTTGTTAGCACGGAACACAAAACCATCATTAACAACGAACTTGTTCCATGTTCTTCCTTCTTTACAATTCTGCATTACTTCTTTAAAATCAACATCATGCACATATTGATCTTTGATGGTCTCCAAACCAAATATTTTGAAGTCAAGTTGTGAAAGCATAGTATAGCGACGAGACAAAGCATCAACAATAACATTTTCTTTACCCTTCTTGTGTTTAATGACATAAGGGAAAGTATCAATGAATTCAACCCATTTAGCATGTCTACGATTCAGTTTAGCTTGACTTTTAATATGTTTCGAAGATTCATGATCAGAATGTATAACAAATTCTTTGGGCCATAAATAATGTTGCCATGTCCCTAAAGTCCTAACAAGAGCATATAATTCTTTATCATAAGTAGAATAGTTCAGACTAGGCCCACTCAATTTTTCAGAAAAGTATGCAACAGGTTTGCCATCTTGTAATAACACACCTCCTAATCCAATTCCACTAGCATCACATTCAAGCTCAAAAGTCTTATTAAAGTCAGGAAGTTGAAGTAAAGGAGCATGTGTCAACTTATCTTTCAATACCGTCAAGGCTTCTTCCTGTGCGGTACCCCAAACAAAAGGCACATCCTTCTTTGTAAGCTCATTGAGAGGTGCAGCAGTGGTTCTAAAGTCTCTCACAAAACGCCTATAGAAACCAGCGAGTCCACGAAAACTCCTCACTTGTGTGACCGTTTTGGGCTGCGGCCAACTCTCAATAGCTTCAATCTTGGCTTTATCAACTTCAATTCCCTATGGAGTAACAACATAGCCAAGAAAATACACTCGGTCGGTGCAAAAGGTGCACTTCCCAAGGTTACCAAACAAACGTGCATCACGTAGAGCATTAAAAACAACACGTAAATGTTCCAAATGTTCTTCCAAAGATTTGCTATAAATCAGTATATCATCAAAATAGACTACCACAAATCATCCAATGAAAGCACGTAAAACTTCGTTCATTAGTCTCATGAAAGTACTAGGTGCATTAATTAACCCAAAAGGCATGACTAACCACTCATATAAACCAAACTTAGTTTTAAATGTTGTTTTCCATTCATCTCCCAATTTCATACGAATTTGATGGTATCCACTACGCAAATCAACTTTGGAGAATATTGTAGAGCCACTCAATTCATCAAGCATATCATCTAGCCTAGGAATAAGATGACGATAACGAATAGTAATATTATTAATGCCTCTACAATCAACACACATACGCGATGTACCATCCTTTTTAGGCACTAGTATAATAGGAACAACACAAGGACTAAGAGATTCGCGTATATAACCTTTGTCGAGCAGCTCCTGTACTTGACGCATAATCTCCTTCGTCTCCTCTGGATTGGTACGGTATGGTGCATGGTTGGGTAGCGATGCACCGGAAATTAAGTCAATTTGATGCTCAATCCCTCGAATAGGTGGTAATCCCGGTGGCACGTCTTGTGGGAAGACGTCAGCGAACTCCTGCAAAATGTTAGTGACAGCAGGGGGCAAAGAGGAAGGCACGTCCTCAAATGAAAATAATGCCTCTTTGCACACAAAAGCATAGCAAACAGATTTGCTAGAATCTAGCTCGTCAATATCAGATTTAGTGGCAAGTAAACATGCTCTTTTCAATTTAATTTCAGAAGCAACACTAGATGGTTTATTATTAGGCTTCATTTGTTGCTCAAATTCTTTTGCCACAATCTGATTTTCACTCTTATTTTTCTCTTGTTTTGCTTTATTACTCTATTAATATCATCTTTCAAAATGGGATCAAGAGTCATAGGAAGCAAAGTAATATTTTTATCCTTATGAACAAGAGTATACTGATTGTTTCTAACATGGTGTACAGAATTTTTATCAAATTGCCATGGTCTACCAAGTAATAAGGAACATGCTTGCATAGGTACCACATCACAATCAACATAACCAGCATATGTAGAGATACTAAAATGCACACGAACAGTACGTGTTACCTTAACCTTGCCGCTGTTGTTGAACCATTGGATGTAGTAAGGATGTGGATGTGGTCTTGTGGTGAGAGATAGCTTCTCCACCATCTCCATGCTAGCCAAGTTGTTGCAGCTCCCTCCATCTATGATGATGCGAATAGATCGTTCCTTCACAACTCCCTTTGTATGGAACAAATTATGCCTCTGATTTTGCTCAGCTTGTGTAACCTGCACACTCAAAACACGTTGAGCAACTAAACATTCATACCTGTCAGCATCTTCAGCAGCCATGTATTGCGTCTCATGAACAGAATCATCTCCACCGTGTTCTTCATGTGTAATAAGAGCCAAAGTCTCCTCATCATAGTCACTAGCGGACTCATACCCACGATCCTCAGTAACAATCATCACATGCTTAGATGGGCATTCTCTCGCATAATGACCTCCACCCTTGCAATGTCGACAAATAATATCATGTGTTTGCCCTGTTGATGCCATGGATGAAGAAGAGCTCTTTGCAGGCCCAGAAGGTGTGCTCTTGGTAGATAGTGCTGATTGTGCCTGCTTTATTGTATCACAGTTAGAGGTGGCAGCCGACGGAGGTGCCGGTATAGCAGAACGTGTGGAAGTAGATGATGCACGTGGTGTCCATGATGAAGGTCGACCTGCAGAAAAGTTAGTTCGCGCCAATGCCTGTCGATCCTGCACTTCACGTTCAGCTTTACAAGCAAGATGGAATAAACGAGTGATATTATTATAATCCTTATAGTCTAGAATGGTCTGAATCTCTCTATTTAACCCACCCAGAAAATGTGCAAGCATAGCTTCATTCTCCTCAACAATACCACATCTAATCAAGCCAGTTTGTAATTCCTGATAATATTCTTCTACCGAATTTTTTCCTTGTCTTAAGCGCTGCAAATTTTTGAAGTAATTCACGTTGATAATATGGTGGAACCCAACGAGTACGCATAGCAGTTTTCAAAGCAACCCAAGTAGCTGGAACAGGATATAATCTATAATGTTCAGACCACCAAACACATGCAAAGCTAGTGAAAGCACAAACAGCAGCAGGAACACGTCTCTCCTTAGGATATTGTAAACATGTAAATCGTTGTTCAGTTTCTAACTCCCAAGTAAGATATATATCAGGAACATATCTACCCTCAAATGGTGGAATATTCAATTTCAATTTAGGGAGATGGTCATGATCTCGTACCTGAGAGGGAGCCCTAACATTGCCATTATTTGCATGTGGACGACCTGGTGGTTGTGGTGCTGGTGGTTGCACGTAGTTCTGATGTTGATGAACCTCATCCTCGTAATCTCCCACATAATCATCCTCCCCCACATCAGCAGCAGGAGCCACAGAAGTATCAACAGCAGCACCAGCAGCTTGGCCAGGCTGAAGAGGGACACGGGTCGCTCGGCGGACGGCTGTTTCGCGATGTGGAGGTAGTCGTTGTTGCTGTTGTAGAGGTGCGTTAGGTGCAGCCGGTGGTGGTGGTGGTAGACGCGCGAGTAATTCATTGAACTTGTTATCGAGCTTTGTTTCGAACGCCTTCTCAATGCCATCTATCTTCTCCATGGCCTCTTCAAATTTATTTAGCACATCTTCCACCTGTCCACTCATCATTTGCTGAAACTTATCATGTAACGCTTTGTTTGTCATGTTCTCCTAGTCAGTCTCGTCGGCTTGTGATCCTGCCATGGTTAGCAGAATAGAAACACACAAGAATATGATTCTACAGACTACTAGGAAGTGGTGGTGGTGGTGTGGTGAACAGTCACAAATCCGTTAAGCAAATCTCAAACTCTTACCAGTTCTTACCCAGCAGCAGGCGGTGATCGGCAACCGTTGTAGTCAAAACTCCCAAAGCTTGGATAGAGCGATTACCAGGGAGAGTCAAACGCACGATGTAGATGTATGTGGAGCTGGGAAGGCTTTTAATATGGTAGCAAAAAGGGTCAGCAATAACCAATTCAGAGATGCAAAGTTGAATAAACGCTCAACGACGGTACTGTGCTGGTCCTAGGCTAGACCGTACTAGAGACGCGAGCCTAGAACACTAACAAAATCACGGCGCTGCACGTAAACAAGGGAGGAGCACACTCTGAATTTTTTTCATTTTTTCACTTTTTTTACTCTTTTTTTTCCTCTTTTTTTTGCTCCGCAATAAATTTTTTTCGAAAAAGGCTACAAATGTCCTAAAAACTGCCTAGCCAGAATTTTCCAGACTTAGTTTTTTTTTTGAGTTTGGAACTATTTTTCTTCTGCGGGTAGCACGAAAGTTGGGGAGTCCTTCTCTGTCACGACTCAGAGTATCGCGTGATCTGGAAATCAAGAACAAAGCAACAATTACTGGACTCGGACTAGGACTCGTGGCGGAGATGAATCTGGTGGAAACTCGGACTGGTGGCGGATATTTGCAGGGCGATGGAACATGGACTGGTGGCGAATCTGTGATGGAGGTGGACTCAAATTAGCGTGATGGCGGTGGGTATGTGGTATATGGTAGCGGCGATGACGATGGTGGTATATGGCAGCGGTGATGACGATGGTGGTATATGGCAGCGGTGATGATGATGATGCGGTGGTGATATATGGCAGCGGCGACGTGACAACCTATGAACAGAACTCGAAACTCTAAAGGACTAGACGCTAAGACCAGCAACTTGACACGACGATGCAACCGCAAATTCAACAAAGCAAATACAGAAAAGATTATGCAAAGGCTTAGATTGGTTCGGATAGGATGAACTAACCCTAATTTTTTTTGGCTTTTTCGTGGACTGTAGGTATGAATAACAGACTCGATCTAAATTATGAAAAACTGTAATATCTCACCGAGCAACCTGAAAACTGATACCACCTGATAGGGGCAAAGGTGTCCCGTCTTTCGATGAGATGGTGGCTATCGTTTAGGATGAAGTCGACTTTGACAATCCGACTACGAACGTGCGATGACGTCGCGCCTTAGCAATCGCTAAACCAACTCTGAGAGGTTATTGACCACGCCGGAGCACGATCAACCTGACCACGAGGGTCTGTTTCCTGCAGGCAAACGAAGAACAAGCAAGAAACTAAGATTGCAATCTGGATATTGCGAATATAAGAGGAAAGCTTTATTGATCAAGGTGGGGTTCTGTGACGCCTTGGTCTGGTCGTTGAACACAAACGAAGTACGCGAAGTTGCAGCTATGGCGAACTTTTGATCTAAACAAAACCCAAAGTCTAAACGACGCCCTAAGGGCTGTATATATGGAGGAAGAGGGGGGGAATTTCGTGGCCCTTGAGGAAGGGGTCCGAAACCAACCCTAACTCTTGTTTCCCCACACATACGGACTCTAAAAACAGCCTATACTTAAGTATTTCGAAATTACATGGGCCTGGCCCAATAATAAGGTGACGCAGCACCTAGAATAGCCTCTGGACGAAATTTATGTAGTGGCATCTTGTATATTTCGTCCAAGGCTTCATTCACTCCTTATGGTGGCTTCAGAGTCCTGAAATCATCACTTGTAACTCCGTTCTTGTTCCCCTTGCGCGTGCCATCAACTCCATGCTTGTTCTTGCTCCAATGTTCATCCTTCTCCAAGCTAGGCCCTTCATTTGTAAGCAAAACAAATGTATCCAATTTAGGCAGCATCATATTCTCATGAACATTAGAATCATTACCAAGAAACGAAAGTACCTGGTAATTTAATTGGCGTGCGCGAGCTCTAGTAATTGGTCCATCATATGTAATAGTAGGGGCTGTGGGTGTAACAATGGTATTGATGTCCTCATCAGAGCCCCTCCGTCAGGCTGTGGATACGGGCGAACGTCTTCCACCCTGTGGCACGGTATCATCATTTCACCCACATAGCATGTGCAAGAAAGTAGAGAGGGTTACGGCAAAAACTAGATGCACTTCGTGTAAAAAACGGACAATCTCTTTCGAAGTATCAGGGTTTCATATGGAAACTCATCTGTTACAAAGGGGTTTCATTTTTTTTGAACTTATTTGAACTCTATAGTTTTTCTGTGTTCAAAATGCACCATTGAAAGAAAACTCATCAATTTTCAACCCTTCCCGACTTCATTTGTTATTTTTCATGCATTTACTGATTATTTTGAGCTATAAGTTTAGGGAGATGGTCATGATCTCGTACGTGAGGGGGAGCCCTAACATTGCCATTATTTGCATGTGGACGACCTGGTGGTTGTGGCGTTGGTGGTTGCACGTAGTTCTGATGTTGATCAACCTCATCCTCGTAATCTCCAAAATAATCATCCTCCCCGACATCAGCAGCAGGAGCCACAGAAGTATCAACAGCAGCACCAGCAGCTTGGCCAGGCTGAAGAGGGACAGGGGTCGCTCGGCGGAGGGCTGTTTCGCGATGCGGAGGTAGTCGTCGTTGTTGTTGTAGAGGTGCGTTAGGTGCAGCCGGTGGTGGTGGTGGTAGATGCGCGAGCAATTCATTAAACTTGTTGTCGAGCTTTGTTTCGAATGCCTTCTCAATGCCATCTATCTTCTCCATGGCCTCTTCAAATCTATTTAGCACATCTTCCACCTGTCCACTCATCATTTGTTGAAACTTATCATGTAACGCTTTGTTTCTCATGTGATGAGGACATGACTACCTTGGATGCAACCAAAAATATTGCATACATGCATATTTGTCAGGTCATTTCTAGTGTCAACTATTCAATAATCTATTTATTTTATCCAGAACAAAAATACTTCACACACTTTTGTGTTTTGTCTAATTGTAGGTGTATGGAACATTTGTACGATCCACGTATGAAGATAGGGGAAAAGGAGAAGTTTAAGTTTTGTTCCAAAAGTCCTCTCACGTCACTTTTGGGCCAAGAGAAGATAGAGTCCAAGTCTTTCACGTTCTGGATTCAGATTCGGACTGCACAGACATACCTGACTCAAAACGGCAAGAACTCTTTCATACGGACTCCGAATTGGGTGATTCTTTTTTTGTTGGAAAGTAGATTTCATGCTCTTTCCAGGCTAATTGGATTCACCCTAAAATTCATCCGGAGCGTTGAGTTATTGATGAAACAATCTGACGCTGCAGCAGAATCCGAGTCAAACTACAAGTCCAAAGGTGTTGCATCACCTCCACTTGGGCCCATGTGCCTTGTACGACCTAGGGTTGGTTTTAGGCTGCCTTGGGACGTCCTCCCACCTCCTTGGCCGCCACCCCTTGCTCCTATATAAGTAGATCCATCTAGTAGCTTTTTGCTGGGGATTTGTTTAGTTAAAAGTTAGCCATTGCAACTTCGTGTACTTCGTTTGTGTCCAACGACCAGACCAAGACCGCTTACGGATCCCCACCTTTATCAATACTTCATATATATTCGCAATATTCAGATTGCTTTATCATATTCTTGCTTGTTCTTCGATTGCGTGCAGGAATAGACCTTCGTGGTCAGGTTGATCGTGCTCCGGCGTGGTCAATAACCTCTCGAAGTTGGTTTAGCGGTTGCTAAGGCGCAACGTCGTTTACGTTTGTAGTCGGATCGTCAAAGTCGACTCCACCAAATCGATAGTTATCATCTCATCGAAAGATCGGGACACCCTCGCCTCTATCAAGTGGTATCAGTTTTCAGGTTGCTCGGTGAGAATTTCCAGTTATCCCTAGATTAGATTTATTTTCTTACCTATTGTCCAAGAAAAAGCCACACACAAAAGTTAGATCTGTTCATCCTTTGTCCAAGCCAGTCTGAGCCTTTGCATAATCTTTTTAGTGTTTTGCTTTGTTGAATTTGCGATTACATCGTCGTGTCAAGTTGCTGGTCTTAGTGTCTAGTACTTTAGAGTTTCGAGTTCTGTTCACAGTTTGTCACGCCACCGCCGCACCATCTTCATTGTCGTTGCCATATACCACCACCGCGTCATTATTGCATCCGCTGTCCACCACCGCCATCCATCAATTTCCACCACGTACTCCCCATCATTCATTGTCATAATCATACTTGAGGTCGTTCGCGTCATCACTAGATCCAATCTGCATCTTATCTAGCTTGTTTATGAAAAAAAAGAGAAAGAAAAAAAAGAAAAAAAGTGAGAGAAAAAAAGAAAAAAAAGAGGAAAAAAAGAGAAAAAAAGTGAAAAAAAGTGAAAAAAAATTCCGTGAAAAAAGGAGAACAAAAAAGATATCCAGAGTGTGCTCTGCCTTTGTTACACGTCGCGCCGTGATTTTTTTTAGTGTTCTAGGCTCGCGTCTCTAGCACGGTCTAACCTAGTACCAGCACAGTACCGTCGTTGAGCGTTTATTCAACATTGCATCTCTGAATTGATTATTGCTGATCTTTTGCTACCATATATTTGGCCTTCCAAACTCCACATATTTCTACACCGTGTATACATACGCTCACCTGGCAATCGCTTTACTCAATCTTCGGAGTTATTTGACACCGCTGGTTGCCGGTCACCACCTGCTGCATGGTAAGAACTTGTAAGGCTTTGATATTTGCTATACTGTGAGCGTTTTACGACCACATCCTAGTAGTTCATAGGAACATTATTCTCGGATTTTGTTTCTTGTTTTTCTACTAAATATGGCAGGTTCCAGAGTAAGTTGGGCTTCATCAATCGTGGGAGACGTGCCACCAGCTCCGAAAATACAACCACCGTCACAAGAGGTGCAAAGACATAAGAATATGCACAATCAGGTTTTTGTTTCCATGCCACCTTTTAATGGTCATTTTAAGCCTGATTTATATATTGAATGGGAGTTCGAAATAAATGTTATATTTGCTTCCCATGATTTTTCGGAATGTAAAAAAGTTAAGCTTGCGGTTGGTTCTTTCACTAGTTTTGCTACTGTTTGGTGGAGTGAACATTGTCGGTTATACCCTGATTATGTACCTACTACTTGGGATGATTTAAAACTTGTCATGAGAGATAGATTCGTCGATGTTTATTATACTCGTGGCATGATTAAAAAACTACAACATTTAAAACAAGGTAGTGACACTGTAAGAAAATATTATGATGATTTACAAACTACCTTGTTGCATTCCTTTTTAGAGGAAAGTGAAGAAGATTTTATGGATAGATTTTGGGGAGGATTAAACAGTGATATTCATGAGATACTAATTCATGAAGAATGTTATCCTATGGACCATTTGTTTCATCTTGCTTGCAAAGCTGAACAGGAAATAAAGAGGCGTGATGCCCACAAGACAAACAAGCATAAGGTGCACATCCAAGGAGTTGAGACGGTCCTTCCTTCTACCACTGCGCCTACTATGACAACAACATCCGTTGTTGTGAGCACTGCATCAGCTCCATATTATGACCCATCACTGCCGAGAGTTCCAACATCATCTGAGTTGATAACACGAGGTAATGACAAAGGTACTGATCTTCTAACTTCGCATGCGAATGATGAATGCCTTGTCAATTAAAATACACCATGTGATGCTCTAGCCACTACATTGATCACACCACCTATTTTAGATGATTATGCTGATGATTTGACTTTTCCATGTGATCAAACAACTGCAATATCAAGAATTTTGAGTGCACCCATTGAATTAACCGTTGATGTGAAAGAACCATGTGAATCAGGCACTAAAACAAAATTGGATCAACTACGTTTGAAAATAATTGTGCCAATGTTTAATCATTTTGATATGACCTCTAATCTTGATAATGATTTTGTGTTGAATGACTTGTTGCATGTTTGCTTATTACAGCATGTTGTAGCATGTAATTCTGAAACTATTAAAGTTTATTCACCAATGTTGGGATGGTTTAATGATGAACTTTGTCAATCTTCTGATATGAATAAGAGTTTCACTTATATGTGCAAACTGAGTTGCAATATTTTCATGCCTTCTACTTCTTGTGATAATATTTTGGCTTTATATTTTTTGAAATTTGAAAGTTACTCATGTATACATGTGTCATATGTGCAAAAACTAAGGGAAATAAAAATGGATGACATATACATATACAACATGTACACCTTGTCTCTTTTGTTAGCCACATTTCAGATTAAGCAACGCCGAGGACGGCTTTATTTTCAAGAAGGGGAGGATGATGAGGACATGACTACCTTGGATACGACCAAAAATATTGCATACATGCATATTTGTCAGGTGATTTCTAGTGTCAACTATTCAATAATCTATTTATATTATCCAGAACAAAAATACTTCACACACTTTTGTGTTTTGTTTAATTGTAGGTGTATGGAACATTTGTACAATCCACGTATGAAGATAGGGGAAAAGGAGAAGTTTAAGTTCTGTTCAAAAAGTCCTCTCACGTCACTTTTGGGCCAAGAGAAGATAGAGTCCAAGTCTTTCATGTTCTGGATTCAGATTCGGACTGCACAGACATACCTGACTCAAAACGGCAAGAACTCTTTCATACGGACTCCGAATTGGGTGATTATTTTTTTGTTGGAAAGTAGATGTCGTGCTCTTTCTAGTCCAATTGGATTCACCCTAAAATTCATCCGGAGCGTTGAGTTATTGACGACACAATCTGACGCTGCAGCAGAATCCGAGTCAAACTACAAGTCCAAAGGTGTTGCATCACCTCCACTTGGGCCCATGAGCCTTGTACGACCTAGGTTTGGTTTTAGGCTGCCTTGGGACGTCCTCCCACCTCCTTGGCCGCCACCCCTTGCTCCTATATAAGTAGATCCATCTAGTAGCTTTTTCCTGGGATTTGTTTAGTTAAAAGTTAGCCATTGCAACTTCGTGTACTTCGTTTGTGTCCAACGACCAGACCAAGACCGCTTCCGGATCCCCACCTTTATCAATACTTCATATATATTCGCAATATTCAGATTGCTTTATCATATTCTTGCTTGTTCTTCGATTGCGTGCAGGAATAGACCTTCGTGGTCAGGTTGATCGTGCTCCGGCGTGGTCAATAACCTCTCGAAGTTGGTTTAGCGATTGCTAAGGCGCAACGTCGTGTACGTTTGTAGTCGGATCGTCAAAGTCGACTCCACCAAATCGATAGTTATCATCTCATCGAAAGATCGGGACACCCTCGCCTCGATCATCATGTTCTCCCAGTCAGTCTCGTCGGCTTGTGATCCTGCCATGGTTAGCAGCAATAGAAACACACAAGAATATGATTCGACACACTACTAGGAAGTGGTGGTGGTGGTGTGGTGGACAGTCACAAATCCGTCAAGCAACTCTAAAATTCTTACCAGTTCTTACCCAGCAGCAGGCGGTGATCGGCAACTGATGTAGTCAAAACTCTCAAAAGCTTGGATAGAGCGATTGCTAGGGAAAGTCAAATGCACGACGTAGATGTATGTGGAGTTGGGAAGGCTTACAGTATGGTAGCAAAAAGGTCAGCAATAATCCATTCAGAGGTGCAAAGTTGAATAAACGCTCAACGATGGTACTGTGCTGGTCCTAGGCTAGACCATGCTAGAGACGCGAGCCTAGAACACTAACAAAATCACGACGCTGCACGGAAACAAGGGAAAAGCACACTCTGGAATTTTTTTTCGCTCTGTTTTTTTTTTGCGCTCTTTTTTTCTGCGCTCCTCTTTTTTTCGAAAAATCACTATAATGGCGAGTGTCTCAAAACTCTTCCCAGGTCAAACTGACAGGATGGGTACGAAATTTTTTTGACAATTTTTTTTCGGAAATCAGGGCAGCGACGATGAAAAAGTGCGACCAAAAATCACTATGATGGCGAGTGTCTCAAAAGACTCAGAACAGCCTAAAAATAGGACAGGGATAAAATATTTTCGGTCTCCAGACTCTTTTTTTTTCGAGACCTACGCAGGCAAGGAAACACAAACGAAAACTAGATGGATCTCGAAAACAAACCTAATATGAAAAGAACTCGGATTGGTGGTGGATATATGGTGGTGGTATATGGCAGCGGTGGTGGTATATGGTAGCGGTGGTGGTATATGGATACGGATTGGTGGTGGTATATGGATACGGATTCAGAGCGGTGGTGGATAAGCAATGGTGGTAGATGGCAAGGCGATGATGACGGTGCGGCGGCGGCGTGACAACTTATGACCAGAACTCAAAACTCTAAACGACTAGACTCTAAGACCAGCAACTTGACACGACGATGCAACCGCAAATTCAACAAAGCAAAAACCCTAAAAAGATTATGCAAAGGCTCAGATTGGTTCGGATATGATGAACTAACCCTAATTTTTTTGCGGCTTTTTCGTGGACTGTAGTTATGAAGAACAGACTCGCTCTAAACTACGAAAAACTATAAAATCTCACCGAGCAACCTGGAAATCTGATACCACTTGATAGAGGCAAAGGTGTCCTGTCTTTCGATGAGATGGTGGCTATCGTTTTGGAGGCAGTCGACTTTGACGAACCGACTATGAACGTGTGAGGACGTCGCGCCTTAGCAATCGCTGAACCAACTCCGAGAGGTTATTGACCACGCCGGAGCATGATCAACCTAACCACAAAGGTTTGTTTCCTGCAGGCAAACGAAGAACAAGCAAGAAACTAAGATTGCAATCTGGATATTGCGAATATAAGAGGAAAGCTTTATTGATCAAGGTGGGGTTCTGTGACGCCTTGGTCTGGTCGTTGAACACAAATGAAGTACGCGAAGTTGTAGCTATGGCGAACTTTTAATCTAAACAAAACCCAAAGTCTAAACGACGCCCAAAGGGCTGTATATATGGAGGAAGAGGAGGGAATTTCATGGCCCTTGAGGGAGGGGTCCGAAACCAACCCTAACTCTTGTTTCCCCACACATACGTACTCTAAAAACAGCCTGTACTTAAGTATTTCGAAATTACATGGGCCTGGCCCAATAATAAGGTGACACAGCACCTAGAATAGCCTATGGATGAATATTATGAAGTGGCATCTTGTATATTTCGTCCAAGGCCTCATGCACTCATTATGGTGGTTTCAAAGTCCTGGAATCATCACTTGTAACTCCGTTCTTGTTCCCTTTGTGCATGCCAACATCTCCATGCTTGGACTTGCTCCAAGGTTCATCTTTCCTGTCCATGGTAGGCCCTTCATTTGTAAGCAAAACAAATGTATCCAATTGTGACGCCCCCGATTCAATCGTACACTAATCATGCACGCAAACGTGTACGATCAAGATCAGGGACTCACGGGAAGATATCACAACACAACTCTAAAACATAAATAAGTCATACATACAAGCCAGGGGCCTCGAGGGCTCGAATACAAGTGCTCGATCATAGACGAGTCAGCGGAAGCAACAATATCTGAGTACAGACATAAGTTAAACAAGTTGCCATAAGATGACTAGCACAAACAGGGATACAGATCGAACGAGGAGCAGGCCTACTGCCTGGGATCCTCCTAACTACTCCTGGTCGTCGTCAGCGGGCTGCACGTAGTAGTAGGCACCTCCAGAGTAGTAGGAGTCGTCGACGGTGGCGTCTGGCTGCTGGACTCCATCGTCTGGTCGCAGCAATCGGGTAGAGATATGGGGAAAAGGGGGAACAAGGCAACCGTGAGTACTCATCCAAAGTACTCGCAAGCAAGGAGCTACACTACATATGCATGGATATATGTGTAAAGGGGCCATATCAGTGGACTGAACTGCAGAATGCCAGAATAAGAGGGGGATAGCTAATCCTGTCGAAGACTACGCTTCTGGCAGCCTCCGTCTTGCAGCATATAGAAGAGAGTAGACTGAAGCCCTCCAAATAGCATCGCATAGCATAATCCTACCCGGTGATCCCCTCCTCGATGCCCTGTTGAGAGCGATCACCGGGTTGTATCTGGCACTTGGAAGGGTGTGTTTTATTAAGTATCCGGTTCTAGTTGTCATAAGGTCAAGGTACAACTCCTGGTCGTCCTTTTACCGAGGGACACGGCTATTCGAATAGATTAACTTCCCTGTAGGGGTGCACCACATAACCCAACACGCTTGATCCTATTTGGCCGGACACACTTTCCTGGGTCATGCCCGGCCTCGGAAGATCAACACGTCACAGCCCCACCTAGGCACAACAGAGAGGTCAGCACGCCGGTCTAAACCTAAGCACACAGGGGTCTGGGCCCATCGCCTTGAGCACACCTGCACGTTGCGAGGGAGGCCGGAAGCTGAACTAGCCCCCTTAATACAAGAGCAGGCTTACGTTCCAATCCGGCGTGCGCCGCTCAGTCGCTAACGTCACGAAGGCTTCGGCTGATACCACGACGCCGAGTGCCCATATCTTTCCCGCGTAGTTGGTTAGTGCGTATAGACCAAATGGCCAGACTCAGATCAAATACCAAGATCTCGTTAAGCGTGTTAAGTATCCGCGAACGCCGAACAGGGCCAGGCCCACCTCTCTCCTAGGTGGTCCGAACCTGCCCTGTCACTTCGCCTCAAAGATCCACTCGCGGGTACTCCTACGAGCCGACCCGTCTTTAGTCACCACATGTATCATGTATTATGTATATAAATATATTCCCGTGATCACCTCCCGAGTGATCACGGCCCGATAGTATAGCACAGCAGACGGACAAGAATGTAGGGCCACTGATGGAAAACTAGCATCCTATACTAAGCATGTAGGATTGCAGGTAAAGGTAACAACAGTAGTAACAAGGACAGGCTATGCATCAGAATAGGATTAACCAAAAGCAGTAACATGCTACACTACTCTAATGCAAGCAGTATAGAGAAGAGTAGGCGATATCTGGTGATCGAGGGGGGGGGGGCTTGCCTGGTTGCTCTGGCAAGAGAAGGGTTCGTCGTCGATGTAGTCGATCACAGGGGTACCAGCAGCGGTCTCGGAGTCTACCAGAAAGAAGTAACGGAGGGGGAACACAATAAATAATAGAGCAATCAAATGTAACATAAAGCAAGACGCGGAAATACGTGGTGCTAGGGGTGACCTAACGCAGGGATAGGTGATACCGGCGAAGGTGGGAACATCCGGGAAAGTATCCCGAGTGTTTCGCGTTTTCTGATAGACAGGCCAGAGGGGAAAAGTTGCAGGTTTGGTATGCTAGGGACGTGTGTCTGACAAACGGACTGTGTATTCGGATTCGTCTTGTCATTCTGAGCAACTTTCATGTAGAAAGTATTTTCATCCGAGTTATGGATTATTTTATATTAATTTTTAAAGATTTAATCCATTTTCCCAAATTATTTGTATTTAAAAATTAATAGACAAAATGCTATGGGTACCCAGCCCTGTGTACACAGAATGTACACCAAGGCTGACATGTGGGCCAATGGACCCAGTTGACCAGTCAAACTTTGACTGGTCAACAGGAGGGTTGGGCCTCCTTGTCATTGACTGATTGAACTAGTGAGGTGGTTAATTAGTTAACTAAGCAATATTATTTAAGTTAATTAACTATTAAATTTATTAATTAATTGTTAATTATATTTAGTTATTTTGAAATTCTTTTTTTCTTTCTAACAGGGGCGGGCCCCACTAGTCATACTCACAAGGGGTGTTAGCACTTAATCTAATCTGGGTGTTATCCCCACTAATCCAACAGGGGACCGGCTGGGCTCGTGCGGGAACACGGCGCCGACGGCGGTCGGGGCGGCGCCAGGTAATGGCAGCAGCTACTGCAACAGCAGCAGTAGTAGCAGGCGACGGCGACATGATGGAGCGATGCGGGGGGGTGCAGCAGCAGAAGTGGGCGGAGGTGCGGGGCTCCGGTGGTGGCGGGGCTACCAGGGGACGAAGGAAGAGCCAGCGAGGTCATGGCCCGCGCGTGGCCAGCGCCACGGTCGGGGCTCCAGCGCGGCGGAGGTGCACGGGGCCGCAGCAGGCGGAGCAACACTCGGGCGGAAGCAGCGTGGCACGACGGGTCAACTGCGGGGCCGGCGACGAGCGGGCGCGGTGGTGCGGGGACCGCGAGGTAGCGAGGCGAGGGGGAGGGCCGCGCGCGAGCGGGAGAGCGCGAGTGTGGCTGATCCGGCGACGGGGAAGAGAGAGGTTGAAGAGAAGGTGCTCACGTTCAGATCAGGGGATCGGGCAGCGAGGCTTGAGGTGGTCTGGCGGGGAGGAGGATGGGGACGAGCAACGTGGTGGTGGCGACGGGCGTCGGGGTCGAGCAGCTCCGGGCTTGTGGCGGTTCCGGCGGGGAGGCAGGCCGTCGTGGTGGCTCCGGGAGGCGACGGACGATGTCGGGCGGCGGGGATCGCGACGGGGCGCGCGGCGATGCAGTCCCTTCCCCCGATCCCGATCTGGATCAGGGAAGGACGAACGAGGGGGGAGTGCGGCCGAGTGGTGGGTGTGAGGGGTTACGGGCTAGGGTTTCCCGTCGGTGGGGGTTATGGGAGTGAGGGTCCGGGTTGGGCCGTCCGGCTAGGCCAGGTGGTTCGGCCAGCTGGGCCGTCTGACCCAGTTGGCCAGGGGGCTTTTCTCTTCTTTTCTTTGTTTTGTTTTCTCTTCTTTTAGTTACTACTTTTTGTTTTATTTTAGTTCCTCTTTTATTTTAGTTTTATAAGCTATAAAAGTAGTCCCTAACTTAGTGCTAATAAATAGGCTACTGCCACAT
The DNA here is from genome assembly GCA_032464435.1 of Aegilops umbellulata. Lineage (NCBI taxonomy): Eukaryota > Viridiplantae > Streptophyta > Magnoliopsida > Poales > Poaceae > Aegilops > Aegilops umbellulata. Next base: position 65,153,437 of record CP136059.1, on the reverse strand, counting down.
AAGTTTGGGCAACTAAATGAAATAGTATAATATTTTATTTTATTTTATTTTAAAGGCAGTCAACTAATTGTTTTTGCTACTGTTTAAAACATTTTAGAGTATTTAACCCATTTCTAAAGGTGTGGTCCCTCCACCATACTTACCTATGCAATATTTGGCTCACCCCGAACATTTTAGTTTTAATATTTGAAAACTTTTATTGTTTGCTTGATTTTGAATTTGAATTCGAATCGGTTTCGAACTAACGCAGGATTAGCAACAGTAATCAAGGTGACGTGCCATCCTTAGCAGAGGGTTACTTTAGCTTAATTATCCGGGCTTTAGAATTCTCCTCCACTACAAGAAATCTCGTCCCGAGATTTAAGAGGGGAGCAAGGGGGAAGGAATTTGGTTATGAAATTCTAACGGGTCTTCTCGGTGTTGGTTGCTCTTCTCGAAGAGGTCAATCCAATACGCTGATGTCTTCATTTCTCTGCTTTAGGTCATCATGATGAAGTTGTCGACCTTCCTTCAGGATCTTCACCGTACTTACGAAAGGGTGAGAAGGGAAAATTCGATATGGATGGATTCTAACAAGATCGAGCATCAGACGGTTAACTCAGGAAAGAAGCATAAGTATCTCTCGATTTGAAAACTAAGAAGATATCGAGAGTAAAGTAAGAAGGTACCATGAGAAGCTTCAAACGGATAGGCAATTGTTTGATGCCTAATCAGAAGGTGAAAGGGTTTCGGGGCAACGAGAATAGGTATTGCGCCTCATACCAGAATAGACCACTAGACAGGTGGTCCGTGAATTACATACGAAGTCAAGCGCGAGGAGTAACTTTGACAATAGGGTGTACACAAGAGTCAGGTTTCGATCCTGTAGAACTGTGGGTTATGGGCCCACCATGTGGGTTAAAAGTAGGGAGGCGGTGACGATTTGCACGATCATGTAAGCAAGGCATGCCAGAGGATAGCCTGTCAGTTATGTCGACAACAACATCGGTACCAAGGGCGAGGGGCGAAGAGGACCATTCTCCTGCTCGTTGAAACGAGGCGGACCAGTAGGCAAAGTTCTCGTCCATCGGTGGTTACCGGAATGCCATCAACAAAAGCAACAGGGTCTTACTGACACGGTTGTACACCAGGGTGTTTACATGATGAGGACATGACTACCTTGGATACGACCAAAAATATTGCATACATGCATATTTGTCAGGTGATTTTTAGTGTCAACTATTCAATAATCTATTTATATTATCCAGAACAAAAATACTTCACACACTTTTGTGTTTTGTCTAATTGCAGGTGTATGGGACATTTGTACAATCCACATATGATGATAAGGGAAAAAGAGAAGTTTAGGTGCTGTTCAAAAAGTCCTCTCACGTCACTTTTGGACCAAGAGAAGATAGAGTCCAAGTCTCTCACGTTCTGGATTCAGATTCAGACTGCACAGACATACCTGACTCAAAACGCCAACAACTTTTTCATACGGACTTCGAATTGGGTGATTCTTTTTTTGTTGGAAAGCAGATTTCATCCTCTTTCCAAAACAATTGGAATCACCTTTAAATTCATCCGGAGTGTTGATATATGGACGAAACAATCTGACGCTGCAGCAGAATTCGAGTCAAACAACAAGTCCAAAGGTGTTGCATCACCTCCACTTGGGCCCATGAGCCTTGTACGACCTAGGGTTGGTTTTAGGCTGCCTTGGGACGTCCTCCCACCTCCTTGGCCGCCACCCCTTGCTCCTATATAAGTAGATCCACCTAGTAGCTTTTTGCTTGGGTTTTATTTAGATCAAAAGTTCGCCATAGCTGCAACTTAGCGTACTTCGTTTGTGTTCAACGACCAGACCAAGGCGTCATAGAACCCCACCTTCGTTAATAAAGATTTCCTCTTTTATTCGCAATATCCAGATTGCAATCTTAGTTTCTTGCTTGTTCTTCGTTTGCTCGCAGGAAACAGGCCCTCGTGGTCAGGTTGATCGTGCTCCGGCGTGGTCAATAACCCTCGGAAGTTGGTTTAGCGATTGCTAAGGCGCGACGTCTCGCACGTTCGTAGTCGGATCGTCAAGGTCGACTCCCACAGAAACGATAACCACCATCTCATCGAAACATCGGGACACCTTTGCCTCTATCATTACATAAGCAGAAGAATATTACTGCTTAGATTATATAGATCACCAGCAACGTTAAACCAACCAATGGAAAGGATAATATGATTATCAGATTAAACATAACGGAAGGGAATTGTGTTTAAACACATGTTTCAGGGGTATATCCTTCCCAAAGACAAGTAGAGCAAGATATCCACGACGGGATAGAAAGTAGGTAATGGGAGAGGAATTTCAAGACATTACCCATACAACGGTGTTTGGATAATTGAGCAAGAAACATTTAGCACTGGGCTTCAAATGCTCTTATTGAAAATCGGAGTACCACAGACATGCTTCGAGATAGCACTGACATGGTCTTCAAGCAAAGATCGGACTTTGGATTCAAGAAGGCTTCATCAGGAACAACTTGTAGAATAAGTCTTACAATTTCCTTTTGGAGGAATGGTTAACCTTGCTGAAAAGGAATCTATAACAATAGGGCCTCCGGCCAGGTGTGCTAGGCACATCAACACCTTACCGGGTCACATAAAGATGTTATGACTCCTGGAAATATGTTCTAACCATCATATTTGACCGAGTTTTAGATCTGATTGGTGTCACGACAACTCAGACTCAGGATGCCCGAGAAGAAAAGATGCAACACAAATTAACGCAAGGACATATTAAGATTCTCGGGAAATCAACCATGGAAGCAAGTTCTGAAACCAGAGTACATCATTAAACCAAGGAGAGGATGAGGAAGTGGTTGACGGACTCAGCGATAATTCAACGAGGTATCCCGAAAGATGCATCTCCTCAATTATGTGGATAAGGACATAGCATTTGTCAGATCAAATGATATAATGAAGCATGTTTGAGGAAAACATACACAATTAAACATTGGTTGAAAGGTGCGCAAGAAATATGGGTTGGGCTGCAAGACCAATGTCAGAATGGTGATTCAATAATCAATAGTCTAAGAATGAATGGCCGACCATTAACTTCAAAGCAATAGGGTTGCTAGAAAGGCAGAATCCAAACAGCACCGTTCACTTGTTGGTACCCCGGTTGGAATCAACGCGAGGACCAAGAAAGAATGGTGATTATGAGAAGTACCACTATAGCTAGAATTCTTAAGAGGTGGAGCAATCCTCACAAAATTCTTGACATCAAAGATGGCAATACTCCACGGTAGAACACACCATAATTTGGATAGCGAGGAACTCAAGGTACAACACAAAACAAGAACAAGTTTTGTGTTGGAGGTAATGCAATAATGTTGTCGATGATAACCCAATTCATCAAGGGGCAAGGATGGTACTTCTCATCATGAATTCGATTGATATTCTGGAAGGAGTCAAAATGTGATGATCACGTCAATTTTTGTCGAGAGGCTCCACGAAGATGTAATAAATCGGCGATGACATCAAAGTCAAAGGAATGATGAAGCGAGAGATTATTGGAACCATGGGTACGACACAAACTCGAAACTGAGCTTGTTGTCCGAGGTGGAATGATAAGACAAGGAAATCAACGTAAGCTTAGTTCAGCGAAAAAAATTATGTACCAGGAAGAAGGACCAGGTAGCACAGTTAAGATTTAGCACAATAATGATATAGCTGATCAGGCTAGGAATAACTTGAAGGGTTATTAAATCATAAGCAACGAAAATTACTTAGAGTTATTGAATCATAGTGCGGAATCGATTCACTTAACGGTGTTCTTGAGTGTTTAATAACTCAGGGCCCGTGAAAATTGGAACCAGTGAGAATGTAGCACTCGATGGAGAACTCATAAGAAGTTATGTATTTCCATGATAATCTCGAGATACCAGGGGGGTAATACTCGACGACAGATCAAAGTAGAGGTTGGACTAGGGTAATGCTCTGCAGAAGACAAGTACTTAAACTTGCACGAGAAATTGTATTTAAAGGAGAACATGGTCAGAATCCACGATCATAAAGGATCAAACCACGGATACAAGATGAACTTATAACAAGGGGGTAATTATTTTTACGAGCAGCTTCCATGATAAGTTATACATTGTACCCCTGGGCATGAACGCAAGGTTCAAGGTCGACTCCCACTTTTTCAATGTATAACCTTCCATTCTCTTTTCGCTTTGATAAAGGCATTAGTGTTGAAAGTTTTATCTGGTGAAACACCAGATGAGTATGACTCGTGAAAACTTCCGAGTTCACACATATAAAGGAAGGCATAGGTTCAAACCGTCAGGGTATCGTGGAAACATATACCACAAGCTTCAATACTAAATACGACCAGCTCGAAAGCAGAGCATGGTTGGCCAAGCAGATGATACAGTTTACCAAGGGCATTATGTATCAGGTAAAGAACTCACAAGAATTTAGGTTGTGAAGGACATTGTCGGATAATAACCCGGCAATGGGTATGGCGGACCACAACGGGGCTGATGTGAGTATCGGTACTCAATCTAAGGAAGAAGGAATGCCAAGGCATCAGTTTATTGAAACAAGTGACTAATTCAAAGCTTAATGCAAATAAATTTTATGATTTACAAATCAAGGGATCAAAAGCAATCGTTCTGATCGAAAATGAATAAGTTTAATAGACTTGGAAACACAAACGATCAAGGCATTGATTGGTCATGAACCAGCTCATAACCGGAGCGATGTCAGAGCCGGAAAGAAAATTTCCAAGGATTAATTGATGATTGCGAGTATTCGCTCACACGTTATATCCATAGGAACAAAATGACAACCACAAAGAATTTTAAAGAATATTGCTAGACATATGGAATTAATCCTAATGCAAGCAGGCATGAATTTCAAGAGCAATAGGGGGTGCAGAGAAATTTCGGAAGATCGTTTAACAATGGGAATGATATTGCGAAGCACATGATCAACTAGGGATGAATGAATCCCTGATAAGAGTGAGGAATTATCCGCAGTGCGAAAGAAGCTGCAAAGTAGAAGCACAAGGATTCTCGGAACAACGAATAGTATTGGGTTAACTTGTAATCATCAAGAGCAATTGGGAATGATTGTATGAACGACACACGTAAGTCGTCATCCATATGAATATAACGGTGGTAGGGAATTGCAAAGGCGGAGGTCACAAGTGTCTCGGGAAAACATCGGAGAGTAACTACAGAATCTTTTGGTGAAGTAAGCGGTCATCGGTAATGTCGGGGCTCTCTGGGAGGAAGTGGGTCCGAGAACCTAAGTGTCGGCGTTAAAAATCCATTTAAACCCGAATAGGAGAGAGATCAGAGTCCCAGAGTATAGTCGAGGAATAAAAGATCCTAATACCACCCAATTGGCGACGTGGGCCCGTAAGCCACACAGCCAAGTTAGTAAAAGTTTTTCAGTGACTAGACTCAACTTCGGCCAAGGAGTTGGCAAGGGGGCTACCTACAGGTAGTCGGCTCTGATACCAACTTGTGACGCCCCCCATTCAATCGTACACTAATCATGCACGCAAACGTGTATGATCAATATCAGGGACTCACGGGAAGATATCACAACACAACTCTAAAACATAAATAAGTCATACAAGCATCATTATACAAGCCAGGGGCCTCGAGGGCTCGAATACAAGTGCTCGATCATAGACGAGTCAGCGGAAGCAACAATATCTGAATACATACATAAGTTAAACAAGTTGCCATAAGATGACTAGCACAAACAGGGATACAGATCAAACGAGGCGCAGGCCTCCTGCCTGGGATCCTCCTAACTACTCCTGGTCGTCGTCAGCGGGCTGCACGTAGTACTAGGCACCTCCAGAGTAGTAGGAGTCGTCGATGGTGGCATCTGGCTCCTGGACTCCATCGTCTGGTCGCAGCAATCGGGTAGAGATATGGGGAAAAGGGGGAACAAGGCAACCGTGAGTACACATCCAAAGTACTCGCAAGCAAGGAGCTACACTACATATGCATGGATATATGTGTAAAGGGGCCATATCAGTGGACTGAACTGCAGAATGCCAGAATAAGAGGGGGGTAGCTAATCCTGTCGAAGACTACGCTTCTGGCAGCCTCCGTCTTGCAGCATATAGAAGAGAGTAGACTGAAGTTCTCCAAATAGCATCGCATAGCATAATCCTACCCGGTGATCCCCTCCTCGATGCCCTGTTAGAGAGCAATCACCGGGTTGTATCTGGCACTTGGAAGGGTGTGTTTTATTAAGTATCCGGTTCTAGTTGTCATAAGGTCAAGGTAAAACTCCGGGTCGTCCTTTTACCGAGGGACACGGCTATTCGAATAGATTAACTTCCCTGCAGGGGTGCACCACATAACCCAACACGCTTGATCCCATTTGGCCAGACACACTTTACTGGGTCATGCCCGGCCTCGGAAGATCAACACGTCGCAGCCCCACCTAGGCACAACAGAGAGGTCAGCACGCCTGATAGAGGCGAGGGTGTCCCGATCTTTCGATGAGATGATAACTATCGATGTGGTGGAGACGACTTTGACGATCCGACTACAAACGTGCACGACGTTGCGCCTTAGCAATCGCTAAACCAACTCTGAGAGGTTATTGACCATGCCGCAGCACAATCAACCTGACCACGAAGGTCTATTCCTGCAAGCAATCGAAGAACAAGCAAGAATATGATAATGCAATCTGAATATTGCGAATATAGATGAAGTGTTGGTAAAGGTAGGGATCCGTAAGTGGTCTTGGTCTGGTCGTTGGACACAAACAAAGTACACGAAGTTGCAATGGCTAACTTTTATCTAAACAAATCCCAAGGAAAAAGCTACTAGATGGATCTACTTATATAGGAGCAAGGGGTGGCAGCCAAGGAGGTGGGAGGACGTCACAAGGAAGCCTAAAACCAACCCTAGGTCGTACAAGGATCATGGGCCCAAGTGGAGGTGATGCAACACCTTTGGACTTATTGTTTAACTCGGATTCTGCTGCAGCATCAGATTGTTTCGTCCATATCTCAATGCTCCGGGCGAATTTAAAGGTGAATCCAATTGGAGTGGAAAGAGGACGAAATCTACTTTCCAACAAAAAAAGAATCACCCAATTTGGAGTCCGTATGAAAAAGTTCTTGCCATTGTGAGTCAGGTATGTCTGTGCAGTCCGAATCTGAATCCAGGATGTGAGAGACTTGGACTCTATCTTCTCCCAAAAGTGACGTGAAGGGACTTTTTGAACAGCACCTAAACTTCTCTTTTTCCCTTATCTTCATATGTGCATTGTACAAATGTCCCATACACCTGCAATTAGACAAAACACAAAAGTGTGTGAAGTATTTTTGTTCTTTATAATATAAATAGATTATTGAATAGTTGACACTAGAAATCACCTGACAAATATGCATGTATGCAGTATTTTTGGTCGTATCCAAGGTAGTCATGTCCTCATCATCCTCCCCTTCTTGAAAATAAAGCCGTCCTCGGCGTTGCTTTATCTGAAATGTGGCTAACAAAAGAGACAAGGTGTACATGTTGTATATGTATATGTCATCAATTTTTACTTCCCGTGGAATTTGCACATATGACACATGTATACATGAATAACTTTCATAGTGAATAAAATATAAAGCCAAAATATTATCACAAGAAGTAGAAGGCATGAAAGTATTGCAACTCAGTTTGCACATATAAGTGAAGCTCTTATTCATATGAAAAGATTGACAATATTCATCATTAAACCATCCCAATATTGGTGAATAAACCTTAATAGTTTCAGAATTACATGCTACAACATGCTGTAATAAGCAAATATGCAACAAGTCATTCAACACAAAATAATTATCAAGATTAGAGGTCATATCAAAATGATTAAACACTGGCACAATTATTTTCAAATGTAGTTGATCCAAATTTGTTTTAGTGCCTGATTCACATGGTTCTTTCACATCAACGGTTAATTCAATGGGTGCACTCCAAATTCTTGATATTGCAGTTGTTTGATCACATGGCAAAGTCAAATCATTAGCATAATCATCTAAAATAGGTGGTGTGATCAATGTAGTGGCTAGAGCATCACATGGTGTATTTAAATCGACAAGGCATTTATCATTCGCATGCGAAGTTAGAAGATCAGTACCTTTGTCATTACCTCGTGTTATCAACTCAGACGATGTTGGAACTCTCGGCAGTGACGGGTCATAATATGGAGCTGATGCAGTGCTCACAACAACGGATGTTGTTGTCATAGTAGGCGCAGTGGTAGAAGGAAGGACCGTCTCAACTCCTTGGATGTGCACCTTATGCTTGTTTGTCTTCTGGGCATCACGCCTCTTTATTTCCTGTTCAGCTTTGCAAGCAAGATGAAACAAATGGTCCATAGGACAACATTCTTCATGAATTAGTATCTCCTGAATATCACAGTTTAATCCTCCCCAAAATCTATCCATAAAATCTTCTTCACTTTCCTCTAAAAAGGAATGCAACAAGGTAATTTGTAAATCATCATAATATTTTCTTACAGTGTCACTACGTTGTTTTAAATGTTGTAGTTTTTTAATCATGCCACGAGTATAATAAACATCGACGAATCTATCTCTCATGACAAGTTTTAAATCATCCCAAGTAGTAGGTACATAATCAGGGTATAACCGACAATGTTCACTCCACCAAACAGTAGCAAAACTAGTGAAAGAACCAACCGCAAGCTTAACTTTTTTACGTTTCGAAAAATCATGGGAAGCAAATATAACATTTATTTTGAACTCCCATTCAATATATAAATCAGGCTTAAAACGACCATTAAAAGGTGGCATGGAAACAAAAACCTGATTGTGCGTATTCTTATGTCTTTGCACCTCTTGTGACGGTGGTTGTATTTTCAGAGCTGGTGGCACGTCTCCCACGATTGATGAAGCCCAGCTGACTCTGGAACCTTCCATATTTAGTAGAAAAACAAGAAACAAAATCCGAGAATAATGTTCCTATGAACTACTAGGATGTGGTGGTAAAACGCTCACAGTATAGCAAATATCAAAGTCTCACAAGTTCTTACCATGCAACAGGTGGTGACCGGCAACCAGCGGTGTCAAATAACTCCGAAGATTGAGTAAAGCGATTGCCAGGTGAGCGTATGTATACACGGTGTAGAAATATGTTGAGTTTGGAAGGCCAAATATATGGTAGCAAAAGATCAGCAATAATCAATTCAGAGATGCAATGTTGAATAAACGCTCAACGACGGTATTGTGCTGGTCCTAGGCTAGACCGTGCTAGAGACGCGAGCCTAGAACACTAAAAAAATCACGGCGCGACGCGTAACAAAGGCGGAGCACACTCTGAATATCTTTTTTTCTCCCTCTTTCCAATACAAACTAGATAAGATGCAGATTGGATCAAGCGAAGATGTGAACGACCTCAACTATGGTTGTGACAATGAACTATGGGTAACATGTGGTGGAAATTGATGGATGATGTGGTGGACAGCGGAAGGGATAACGATGCAGCGGCGACGTGACTAATGTGAACAGAACTCGAAACTCTAAACGAACTAGACACTAAGACCAGCAACTCGACACGACGATGCAACCAATAATTCAATAATGCAAACAATGAAAAGAAAATTGCAAAGGCTCAGACTGGCTTGGACAAAAAGGATGAATAGATCTAACTTTTTTGTGCCTTTTTCTGGGACAATAGGTAAGAAAATAAATCTAATCTAGGGGAAACTGGAAATTCTCACCGAGCAACCTGAAAACTGATACCACTTGATAAAGGCGAGGGTGTCCCGATCTTTCGATGAGATGATAACTATCGATTTGGTGGAGACGACTTTGACGATCCGACTACAAACGTGCACGAGGTTGCGCCTTAGCAACCGCTAAACCAACTCTGAGAGGTTATTGACCACGCCGCAGCACAATCAACCCGACCACGAAGGTCTATTCCTGCAAGCAATCGAAGAACAAGCAAGAATATGATAATGCAATCTGAATAATGCGAATATAGATGAAGTGTTGATAAAGGTGGGGATCCGTAAGTGGTCTTGGTCTGGTATTTGGACACGAACGAAGTACACGAAGTTGCGGCGATGGCTAACTTTTAAGTAAATAAAACCCAAGGAAAAAGCTACTAGGTGGATCTACTTATATAGGAGCAAGGGGTGGCGGCCAAGGAGGTGGGAGGACGTCCCAAGGAAGCCTAAAACCAACCCTAGGTCGTACAAGGCTCATGGGCCCAAGTGGAGGTGATGCAACACCTTTGGACTTATTGTTTGACTCGGATTCTGCTGCAGCGTCAGATTGTTTCGTCCATATCTCAATGCTCCGGGCGAATTTAAAGGTGAATCGAATTGGAGTGGAAAGAGGACGAAATCTACTTTCCAACAAAAAAAGAATAACCCAATTCGGAGTCCGTATGAAAAATTTCTTGCCATTGTGATTCAGGTATGTCTGTGCAGTCCGAATCTGAATCCAGGACGTGAGAGACTTGGACTCTATCTTCTCTTGGCCCAAAAGTGACGTGAAGGGACTTTTTGAACAGCACCTAAACTTCTCCTTTTCCCTTATCTTCATATGTGGGTTGTACAAATGTCCCATACACCTGCAATTAGACAAAACACAAAAGTGTGTGAAGTATTTTTGTTCTTTATAATATAAATAGATTGTTGAATAGTTGACACTAGAAATCACCTGATAAATATGCATGTATGCAGTATTTTTGGTCGTATCCAAGGTAGTCGTGTCCTCATCAACGCCGGTCTAAACCGAAGCGCGCAGGGGTCTGGGCCCATCGCCCTAAGCACACCTGCACGTTGCGAGGGCGGCCGGAAGCAGAACTTGCCCCCTTAATACAAGAGCAGGCTTACGTTCCAATCCGGCGCGCGCCGCTCAGTCGCTGACGTCACGAAGGCTTCGGCTGATACCACGACGCCGAGTGCCCATATCTTTCCCGCGTAGTTGGTTAGTGCGTATAGACCAAATGGCCAGACTCAGATCAAATACCAAGATCTCGTTAAGCGTGTTAAGTATCCGCGAACGCCGAACAGGGCCAGGCCCACCTCTCTCCTAGGTGGTCTGAACCTGCCCTGTCGCTTGGCCTCAAAGATCCACTCGCGGGTACTCCTACGAGCCGACCCGTCTTTAGTCACCACATGTATCATTTATTATGTATATAAATATATTCCCGTGATCACCTCCCGAGTGATCACGACCCGATAGTATAGCAGAGTAGACGAACAAGAATGTAGGGCCACTGATGGAAAACTAGCATCCTATACTAAGCATGTAGGATTGCAGGTAAAGGTAACAACAGTAGTAACAAGGACAGGCTATGCATCAGAATAGGATTAACTGAAAGCAGTAACATGCTACACTACTCTAATGCAAGCAGTATAGAGGCGATATGATGTAGGGTGGAACCCTAGATGGCCGATCTTTCACGAAAGGAGCGAGATCCCTCGAAGAACACGACGAACACGGGGAAGAACGGAGAGAAAACACAAGGGGAAACACTCAAGAACAAGTCCAATCACACATCCACTAGGGAATCAAACACACAAGATCCACAAGGTACATGAACAACAAAGGGAAAGATACAAGGTAGCATTCATCCCAATCCTTGGAGGAGTTGTGGTCTTGATATCCCGGAGGATCTTCTCACATGCTCACATGGAGGTCTTGAATCCAAGGTGGATCTTCTCCGTAGAGGGGCCGCGGTCTCTCTCTCGTGGAGTAGATCCGATATGGATGAGCAAAGCTCTATCTCTAATGAGCTACTACCTTGCTAACCCTAGAAAGGAGGTGGATGTGGTATATTTATAGTCTTAGCCATGAAGGGGTAAGTGGGAGAGGGATACAAGGCCAAAGGCCCGCAGCTGCGCACAGGCAGAGCGGTAGTACCGCTTGGGAGGGCGGTAGTACCACTTGCAAGCGGTAGTGCCGCTTGGACCGGGCGGTAGTACCCGACCCGGGTCGCTCGAGCACAGGAGTTTGTCGGGTTGAGCGGCAGTAGAGCGGAAGTTCAGCGGTAGTGCCGCTTGGGGGCCTCTAGCGGTAGTACCGATTGGTGTGGGCGGTAGTACCGCTCGTCCTGGGTCTTCTTCCTCCTTCTCTTCCATGCTTCCCTCGCGGATGGTGTAGTTGTTCCTTGGCGCTTGCACTCCTCCTCGTCGTCCGTAGTGTTCCGACAATACCTATGCCTGCACACAAGTGGAGTGTCAAGTAGTATACCATCCTCGAAGGGGTCAAGTGAGCACGTGTAAAGGAGATGATTCACCTTTGTGTATGTGAAGTAGATGTCGCACGCGTCACTCACCGAACGGACTCTTGACATGGTGATGTCCATAGGATGCTCCGCATCATCTCCCCTCCCTTGGGAAAGATACGACCTCGGATCAAAAACCAAATCACCATGGGAAAGAGATGGCTTCGCCGTGTAGAAGTGGACGTTCACCAAGTACTTGTCATCTTGAAGTTCGAAATGTGCACTCTCCAATGTCGCATCGTGTAGTGATTCCTTCAAAAGGAGCAAAAACAACAAACACTTGGAAAAACAAATGTGGTTAGCGTTAGTGCAAAACCAAGCATTCAAGTGGTGATTCACCCAACAAGTGCCGTCATCATGCAAAGCATATGGTTTGACAAAGGATTGTGACATGGTATGTAAGCACATAAATTGAGCACAAGCAAATATGGCATGGGGACAATCTTGTAAATGTGAGGTAGAGATGCAAATATGTTTGACAAAAGAATAAGCATCTACCTCAAGTTCATAGCAAGCATTCACAAATTGCTCAATGAAAGGTCTATGGAAGGCATATGAATCATTCACAACACCAAATAAAATGAAGTGTCTAAATACATAGATCAAGTGCAAGACAATCCAAGCATAATGTGTATAGGGTGTAGTGAACATAGTGTGGCACTCAACACACTAGAAAGAGCAATTGTTCATCATGTGTGAGTTAATCAAGTCAATCATGTGACAAGCAATGGGACATGGCATATGTGAAGTGATGACATTGTTGCAACCAAACATATGAGAGGAGCAAACAATCCAAGAATTGGATGCAACTCACAAGGCATATATATCATGATGCATGGAATGGTTAAAATGACAAGTCGAAGCAAGATCTCTAACAAGTGTGCAATCAAGTGATCCAAGATGAACAATAAGTCTCATGGGGAAAGCAACACAAGTAATATGATCCATAATATCCATGATCATGGTTTGGGGGTTCTCAAAAGAGAAGGATATCACCGTGAAAGTGTGTCCTTGTGCGTCCTTCACAATGCCGAAGCAGAAGCAAGTGCGATGTAGAATCGTCGTGGTAGAAGGTGGTTCGCTCTCAAGAGCTCGAATGGTCAACTCACGTGACGTGGAAGTCGACACAAAGTCCAAGTATCCTACACATGCACACAACAAAACAAAGAACGTATGCGCATGGTAGATAAACACATCATCCATCATGATGGTTCTCTTCTTTTTCACATAACCATTAGAAGCACAAGTGCATGAATAATATGATGCAACAATGGCTATATTCATGGCACGAGGTATATGGTGCAAAGAGGTAAGACAAGCATGCTTCACAAGGAATATGTCAAAATCTCCAATTATATGTGAGAATGCTATGGGGCCAAACTCATTATCAAGACTAAGGGCATTGTTGCACTCAATACATGGCAAATCATCTAGCATGAGAGAGGCAACACATGGAGATAAATGACAAGAAGCAATCACAATCATGTGCAAAGCATGTAGATAGTTGTCATCAACCACATGAAATGAGCAAGTATGAATCATTGATGATGCAACAAGGCAAGCAATCATCGTAATCAAGTCGTGCAAGCTAGTGGAGCGAAGATGCAACACACTAGAGGAAATCATGGCAGTCATGTCATGTGAGCAAAGAATAAGCATAGGCAATGTACATGACATATCGCAAGCACAAACACAAATCAAGATCATAGTATCATCATAGGCATGGGGCACAAAGCAATCATGGCAATAACAAACAATATCTCCACCACGCTTGCAAATACACATACAAGTACTAGAATCAATCATCATGTGTAATGCAAAGCATGGGTCACAAATGCATGGAAAAGGCATAGGAATGGGCATATTATGCAAAGTGAACATGGCAAGATGGGTAAAGGATATATAATGGACAACAACCCATAACCATGTGAGGGCCATGTAAAAGAAATGCGCGAAGTGTTGCGGTGGGAAAGGCAATCCATGGGATCCCAAGTCATCATTGCTCTCTAGAGCCTGTTTTGTCAACTCGTGGGATTGCGAGGTTGACAAGTATTCAAGGGTACCTACACAAAAGAGACACAAACCAAAGAAATTGTGTGCGTGGTAAATGTACACATCATCCATCATGATGTGCATGTGCACGTGTGAGTTAGCACAAGATAAGCATCGCTCAAAGAAATTAGATGCATGGTATAGGAACATGTCATCCATCATGAAAGAATAGTTGTTATGTATGACACGATGGGGATGCGAATTGAGCATACTAGTATATGGCACAACAATATCATTATGATTCATGGGGAGCATATTGTGCACATAATTATTGGGATCATGCAATGGATAGGATGAATCAAAATCTCCTAACATGTATGAGGAAACTATGGGGGTATCTTCATGAGCAATATTGGAAACATCATATGGAGAAAATGGACAACATCCAAAACAATGCATATCCGAAGCTAGGTAGTCATGGTATGGCATATGAGATAAATGATGCAAAGGGAGCATATCAATATCATCACAAGAAAAACAAATGCCAATAACCATGGGCTTTTCATCAATGCCATATGTGCAAATTGGGTTAATTTTAATGGCATATGCATAGTCACTATGAAGAGATTGCAAATATGACATATGATTGATCTCATGCATAGCATATGACAAGTCAAGCGGGTTGTCAAACATGATGTGACCTAAAGAATTGTCACAAGAAATCCTATGTAACATGGCATCACAACCAATAGACTCCACATGGCAATCATCATACTCATCATAAATGGGTAAATCATCGCATGGGGAAATCATACTAGAATGAAGCATGGTAATAGGTTGATCAACATCATGCAACCAATCAATGTCAAGAATGTCCACTAGTGGGACTAGAGCATCACTTTCACCTATGTTACCTTGTTCATTCCACTCAAGTGGTGTAGGTGAGGTGGCAAAGACCAAATGGTGGTCATCATCATCAACTTGATGGAACCATGTGGGGGGTGCATCATATTCCACCATGGCCATCGTCTTGTCCAAAGGAAGGACGTAGTCGTCGCAAATCGGCGCGTCATCATATATGGGACCTAGCACCAAATGAGAAGACACAATAGAGGTAGATGTTAAGTCGTTAGAAATCATAGTGGCCTCACTCTCTTTTTTTGGTGGCTCACTCACTCCCTCAATGTAGGTGCACTCAATCTCATGTATGGTGGAGTCACTCATCTCACTCAAGTGGTGGGGGTTGTGGCTCTCCTCACATGGGAATTGGGGCAACTCATCACATATGTGGCTAGTGGTTAAGTCACTCTCACTCTCAATATGGTGGCACAAGTCACTCAAGTCATCATACGTCGCCGTGGTCGAAGGGAAAATCCCATGCTCAACCATCTCGTCATTTTCACCATGGATGAAGGCCGAAGATGGCACATCATCTCTCTCGTCCATGACCGCAGGGAAACTCCCATGCTCGATCATCGCGTCACTGTCGCCGTGGATGAAGGCCGAAGATGGCACATCATCGCTCTCGCCTCCTAAGATGGAAGCATCATCCTTGCTCATCACCAAGTTGCTCGCCTCCAAAGTGTGGTCCTTGAAGGTCTCCGTAGTCGTACTTGTCGCCGCACCATCTTGAAAAAGAGTCGTGGAGGACTCGGCATCATCAATGCCACAAAGAGGGATGGCGGTGAAGTCGAACTTGGGACCATCGTCTTGGAGCTCATCGGGCTTGGACATCTTGGTGGTACTAGCCTCATGCTCGTCGTCTTTGAGTTTGGTCTTCGAGAAGTGTGCTTGGGGTGGAGAAGCCTTGGCCTTCATGAGTTCTTGTTCCGCCTTGAGAGCACCAATGTAGTTGTCATCGAGGGACTTGTAGTTCTCGAGGAAGATAGTCTTGGAGATGTCGTTGTTCAATCCCATCATGAAGTGGAACTTCATTGACATGGGGTCGTCCACGCCGGCTCGTCGCAAGGCAATCTTCATCTCCTTGAAGTACTCGTCGATGGACTTGGATCCTTGGATGGTGTTCTCCAATTGGCATAGAAGTTGTTCCGTGTAGGTTGGAGGCACAAACTCTCGCAGCAACGCTCTCTTCGTCTTGGGCCAACTCATGTCGTAGCTCTCCGAAGGTGTGTGAAACCACCATGTTGACGCGTAGTCGTGGAAGTATCTTGTGGCGCACTTCACTTGATCTTCGGGAGGAACTCTGATGTAGCTTGAGGTAGTCGTCCATCAGATGCTCCCACTCGAGATACTCCTCGGGTTCTAGAGTCCCATAGAAAGGAATCTCATGGTCAGTGTCGAGGTCGTAGTAGCTCGTGGAGGTCGCGGACTTGAGCTTGGGGAGCTTCTCTTGAGCATAGTCTTGAGGTGCTTGTTGGCTAAGATGCTGTATATCCGAAGGCGAAGATGCCTTGAAGTCGCTTGGCGAAGATGCCAAGGGAGACGGTGAAGTTGTTGAGCGGTTGTTGGTGTTGAGCTCTTGACCTTCACGTTCTTGTTGGTGATGGTGTCGATGCCGATGTGACCTTGCCGAAGACGGTAGCTCGGAAGCATGTGCTCTTGAGCGACTTCTCGAAGATGAGGAAGATTGCTTGTAGGACTTGATGAGGGCTTTGATCTCCTCCATTTGATCTTGCATCTTGGCGTCGTTGGAATTGTTCGTGGCATCGAACTCGTCGTTGTTGTTGTAGACCGAGGGTGAAATGCCTTGCCTATCCATCAAAAGACTCAAGAAAATATGAGTGGGAGAAAGAGAAGAACTTATACGAAATGTACCTTGACCGATGTTGAAGGTGGATCAATGATCACTCAATGTGTAACAAGGAAATAGCACAATTGGTATCAATTCTTGTCGGTTTCTCACACCTACACAAGTAAGGCTTATGGTGGAGCTCGGTGAGGATAGTGGCACAAAAATTTAATGCAAAATGTTAGCAAGAGTCAATAATGTTGAAAGAGATTCACAAATTCGCAAGTGAAACAAGTAGACCAATAGCAAAGAACGGCACACGGAAACACACACACGGATAAATAGATGGGGTCGTGCAACCAAGGAATGAGCACAAAATGTGGAGTCCACGGAAAACGCTCGTGTTGCACAACTCAAGAGAGACGCTAGCACGATTGCTCTATAGGCGGATACGACACTTGTGCACAACCTATGATATGCAAAATGGATAAACTTCTATCCCAAGTATGCTATATATGTATGGTTCCCGGTGTTTGATCCAAGATGATCGGATATGACAATCTTATATGCAATGTGGTATGATGCTATGGCACTTTCTTACAAGCTTCTTTGCTCTTCTCTTTTTTTTGTATGTATGGCCACTTTGCGAAATGCACAAACCAAGATAGCAATTGTGTATATGCGGGAACAATCTTGTGACACAAGGGATGATATGATACCAATATGATATGGTATGTATGCAATGGGAGGTGTAGACCACTAATGTGCACAAGTAACGTTGCCGGGCAATACTCAAATGGCTAGTCTCGATAGGTAAGTGACGCAAAATGAGCTAGGGGTTATCAATGCAATGTGCAAGGGAAATATACAATGGTGTCGTCGAGGTTACCGTCCGTTGCGATGATGAGTGGTGGTGTTCTTGATGTACTCCCTCCGGTCCTTTTTACTCTACACATTGGATTTGCCGAAAGTCAAACTTAGCTAAGTTTGACCAAATTTATATTAGAAATTATTAGCATCTATAATGTCCAATAAATATAATATAAAAATATATTCCGAGATGAATCTAATGATATTGGTGTTGTTATGTAAATGTCAATATTTTTTTATATAAACTTGGTCAAAGTTGGATGAGATTGACTTCAGACAAAGCTAATATGCAGAGTAAAAAGGACCGGAGGGAGTAGATACCAAGATGATGGAGACTCGTCCCTAAGTAGCCGAAACACCTTAGGAAACGGAAAAACCACAACTCAAAATCTCAAGGACAAAAGTCAAATGGTGGTAGTGGAAAGCGGTGGTGGTTTTGCGGAAGCTCAATGGGATTGCGGGATTGCAATGATGGGGTTGTGAGACGTAATGCGGAAGTCGAGGGTAAAGCGGTGTACTATACACGGTGTCGGAGTTGGAAGCACGGTCCCTAAGTAGCCGAAACACCTTAGGAGACACAACTCACAACACAAACAAAATTGGGTTAGGTTGGGATGGCGGAAGTGTGTGTTGGGTAAGTCTATGCGGAAGTTATGGTGGTGGTTGATGCAGAAGCAACCATCCCTAAGTAGCCTAAACACCTTAGGAGACTCAAATCACAACTCAAACAACCTCAAATGTGATGGGGAACAAAATTGGTTGGGTTGCGGAAGTCGGTGGTGGTTATGCGGAGGATGTGATGGAAGCCCTAGGCAAAGATGCCAAAGTTCCAAAAATTTTATGGAGTCAAATGTTGGTGAAACCTATCTAGAGGGATAGAGGATGTCAATATCTACTCAACGAGCTAAAGAACGCAAAAATCGGACTCTGGATGTGGAAGTTATGGGCAAAACGGTGAAACTCGGAATGCTGAAACTGGCATGGGCGGTAGTACCGCTCGGATGGGCGGTAGTACCGCTTGTAAGCGGTAGTACCGCTTGGGATGGGCGGTAGTACCGCTTGTGTCGGGTTTTTCCGACTGTTTCAGCTGAAACAGGGCCTGGCGGTAGTACCGTTGGCGGGGCGGTAGTACCGCTTGTGTTACTAAGCGGTAGTGCCGCTCGGATGGGCGGTAGTACCGCTCGTGACGGGATTTTTCGACAGATCGAATCGGGACGAGATTTTGGGGCGGAAATGGATGATTTTGGGGTCAAAATTGGAGAGATTTCATGGATGGAAAGTGGGGAAACTTGGGGAGATGCTAGATCCACTCGAAACCAAGCAAATCCATGGATCAAATTCAACAAAACATCATCAAACCAACAAATCACAAAAAAATTGGGGCTATTTTTGGTGGGGAATTTTCGAATTTAGGACGAAATCAACAAAATCAAGCTAGAAAACACAACGGAGAGGCTCCGAAATCGTGATCAACGTGGCTCATGATACCAAGATGATGTAGGGTGGAACCCTAGATGGCCGATCTTTCACGAAAGGAGCGAGATCCCTCGAAGAACACGACGAACACGGGGAAGAACGGAGAGAAAACACAAGGGGAAACACTCAAGAACAAGTCCAATCACACATCCACTAGACAATCAAACACACAAGATCCACAAGGTACATGAACAACAAAGGGAAAGATACAAGGTAGCGTTCATCCCAATCCTTGGAGGAGTTGAGGTCTTGATATCCCGGAGGATCTTCTCACATGCTCACATGGAGGTCTTGAATCCAAGGTGGATCTTCTCCGTAGAGGCGCCGCTGTCTCTCTCTCTCGTGGAGTAGATCCGATATGGATGAGCAAAGCTCTATCTCTAATGAGCTACTACTTTGCTAACCCTAGAAAGGAGGTGGAGGTGGTCTATTTATAGTCTTAGCCACGAAGGGGTAAGTGGGAGAGGGATACAAGGCCAAAGGCCCGCGGCTGCGCACAGGCAGAGCGGTAGTGCCGCTTGGACCGGGCGATAGTACCCGACCCGGGTCGCTCGAGCACAGGAGTTTATCGGGTTGAGTGGCAGTAGAGCGGAAGTTCGGCGGTAGTGCCGCTTGGGGGCCTCTAGCGGTAGTACCGATTGGTGTGGGCGGTAGTACCGCTCGTCCTGGGTCTTCTTCCTCCTTCTCTTCCATGCTTCCCTCGCGGATGGTGTAGTTGTTCCTTGGCGCTTGCACTCCTCCTCGTCGTCCGTAGTGTTCCGACAATACCTATGCATGCACACGAGTGGAGTGTCAAGTAGTATACCATCCTCGAAGGGGTCAAGTGAGCACGTGTAAAGGAGATGATTCACCTTTGTGTATGTGAAGTAGATGTCGCACGCGTCACTCACCGAACGGACTCTTGACATGGTGATGTCCATAGGATGCTCCGCATCACGATATCTGGTGATCAAGGGGGGTGATAGAGGCAAAGGTGTCCCGTCTTTCGATGAGATGGTGGCTATCGTTTAGGATGAAGTCGACTTTGACGATCCGACTACGAACGTGCGATGACGTCGCGCCTTAGCAATCGCTAAACCAACTCCGAGAGGTTATTGACCACGCCGGAGCACGATCAACCTGACCACGAGGGTCTGTTTCCTGCAGGCAAACAAAGAACAAGCAAGAAACTAAGATTGCAATCTGGATATTGCGAATAAAAGAGGAAAGCTTTATTAATGAAGGTGGGGTTCTGTGACGCCTTGGTCTGGTCGTTGAACACAAACGAAGTACGCGAAGTTGCTGCTATGGCGAACTTTTGATCTAAACAAAACCCAAAGTCTAAACGACGCCCTAAGGGCTGTATATATGGAGGAAGAGGGGGGAATTTCGTGGCCCTTGAGGAAGGGATCCGAAACCAACCCTAACTCTTGTTTCCCCACACATACGGACTCTAAAAACAGCCTATACTTAAGTATTTCGAAATTACATGGGCCTGGCCCAATAATAAGGTGACGCAGCACCTAGAATAGCCTCTGGACGAAATTTATGAAGTGGCATCTTGTATATTTCGTCCAAGGCTTCATTCACTCCTTATGGTGGCTTCAGAGTCCTGAAATCATCACTTGTAACTCCGTTCTTGTTCCCCTTGCGCATGCCATCAACTCCATGCTTGTTCTTGCTCCAATGTTCATCCTTCTCCAAGCTAGGCCCTTCATTTGTAAGCAAAACAAATGTATCCAATTTAGGCAGCATCATATTCTCATGAACATTAGAATCATTACCAAGAAACGAAAGTACCTGGTAATTTAATTGGCGTGCGCGAGCTCTAGTAATTGGTCCATCATATGTAACAGTAGGGGTTGTGTGTGTAACAATGGTATTGATGTCCTCATCATCCTCCCCTTCTTGAAATGAAGTCGCCCTCGACGGAAGCTCATCTTCCTCACCCAAATAAGGCTTCAAATCTGCAATGTTAAAAGTGGGACTAACCCCAAAATCTGCAGGCAGCTCAAGTTTATATGCATTATCATTTATTTTCTCTAACACCTTAAATGGACCATCAGCACGTGGCATTAGCTTTGATTTGCGCAAGTTAGGAAACCTATCCTTACGCAAATGTAACCAAACAAGATCACCAGGTGCAAAGACAACATGTTTTCTACCCTTATCTCCAGCAAGTTTATATTTAGCATTCATACGCTCAATGTTTTCCTTAGTTAACTCATGCATTTTTAAAATCAATTCAGCACGTTCTTTAGCATCAAAATTAACCTTCTCCGAAGATGGAAGAGGCAACAAATCAATAGGTGCACGAGGTAGGAAACCATACACAATTTCAAAAGGGCACATCTTAGTAGTAGAATGCAATGAACGATTATAAGCAAATTCAATATGAGGCAAGCGTTCTTCCCACATTTTCTTATTATTCTTCAAGACAGCCCTAAGCATAGTAGACAATGTTCTATTGACTACTTCAGTTTGTCCATCAGTTTGGGGGTGACAAGTAGTACTAAAAAGCAGTTTAGTCCCCAACTTAGCCCATAAACATCTCCGAAAGTGGCTAAGAAATTTAGTATCACGATCTGAAACAATAGTATTTGGCACACCATGCAAGCGAATAATTTCACGAAAGAACAAATCAGCAACATTAACAGCATCATCGCTTTTATGACATGGTATAAAGTGTGCCATTTTCGAGAATCTATCCACGACAACAAATATGCTATCCCTCCCCTTCTTTGTTCGAGGCAAACCTAAAACAAAGTCCATAGATATATCCTCCCAAGGAACACTAGGTACAGGCAAAGGCATATACAAACCATGAGGATTGAGTCGTGACTTAGCTTTTTGACATGTAGTGCAGCGAGCAACAAAACGCTCAACATCCCGTCTCATCTTTGGCCAAAAGAAATGTGTAGCAAGTACGTCCTCTGTCTTCTTCACGCCAAAGTGTCCCATTAATCCTCCTCCATGCGCCTCTTGCAACAACAAAAGACGAACAGAACTAGCTGGAATGCATAGCTTGTTAGCACAGAACACAAAACCATCATTAACAACGAACTTGTTCCATGATCTACCTTCTCTACAATTCTGCAATACATCTTTAAATTCAGCATCATGCACATATTGATCTTTGATGGTCTCCAAACCAAATATTTTAAAATCAAGTTGTGAAAGCATAGTATAACGACGAGACAATGCATCAGCAATAACATTTTCTTTACCCTTCTTGTGTTTAATGACATAAGGGAAAGTCTCAATGAATTCAACCCATTTAGCATGTCTACGGTTCAGTTTAGCTTTACTTTTAATGTGTTTCAAAGATTCATGATCAGAATGTATAACAAATTGTTTGGGCCATAAATAATGTTGCCATGTTTCTAAAGTCCGAACAAGAGCATATAATTCTTTATCATAAGTAGAATAGTTCAGACTAGGCCCACTCAATTTTTCAGAAAAGTATGCAACAGGTTTGCCATCTTGTAATAACACACCTCCTAATCCAATTCCACTAGCATCACATTCAAGCTCAAAAGTCTTATTAAAGTCAGGAAGTTGAAGTAAAGGAGCATGTGTCAACTTATCTTTCAATACCGTGAAGGCTTCTTCCTGTGCGGTAGCCCAAACAAAAGGCACATCCTTCTTTGTAAGCTCATTAAGAGGTGCAGCAATGGTGCTAAAATATCTCACAAAACGCCTATAGAAACCAGCGAGTCCAAGAAAACTCCTCACTTGTGTGACCGTTTTGGGCTGCGGCCAACTCTCAATAGCTTCAATCTTGGCTTTATCAACTTCAATTCCCTGTGGAGTAACAACATAGCCAAGAAAAGACACTCGGTCGGTGCAAAAGGTGCACTTCCCAAGGTTACCAAACAAACGTGCATCACGTAGAGCATTAAAAACAGCACGTAAATGTTCCAAATGTTCTTCCAAAGATTTGCTATAAATCAGTATATCCTCAAAATAGACTACCACAAATCGTCCAATGAAAGCACGTAAAACTTCGTTCATTAATCTAAAAACAACCCTAACTCTTGTTTCCCCACACATACAGACTCTAAAAACAGCCTATACTTAAGTATTTCGAAATTACATGGGCTTGGCCCAATAATAAGGTGACGCAGCACCTAGAATAGCCTCTGGACAAAATTTATGAAGTGGCACCTTGTATATTTCGTCCAAGGCTTCATTCACTCCTTATGGTGGCTTCAGAGTCCTGAAATCATCACTTGTAACTCCGTTCTTGTTCCCCTTGTGCATGCCATCAACTCCATGCTTGTTCTTGCTCCAATGTTCATCCTTCTCCAAGCTAGGCCCTTCATTTGTAAGCAAAAACAAATGTATCCAATTTAGGCAGCATCATATTCTCATGAACATTAGAATCATTACCAAGAAACGAAAGTACCTGGTAATTTAATTGGCGTGTGCGAGCTCTAGTAATTGGTCCATCATATGTAACAGTAGGGGTTGTGGGTGTAACAACGGTATTGATGTCCTCATCAGGGGGGGGGGGCTTGCCTGGTTGCTCTGGCAAGAGAAGGGTTCGTCGTCGATGTAGTCGATCACAGGGGTACCAGCAGCGGTCTCGGAGTCTACCGGAAAGAAGTAACGGAGGAACACAATAAATAACAGAGCAATCAAATGTAACATAAAGCAAGACGCGACAATACGTGGTGCTAGGGGTGACCTAACGCAGGGATAGGTGATACCGGCGAAGGTGGGAACATCCGGGAAAGTATCCCCAGTGTTTCACGTTTTCTAATAGACAGGCCGGAGGGGAAAAGTTGCAGGTTTGGTATGCTAGGGATGTGTGGCTGACAAACGGACTGTGTATTCGGATTCGTCTTGTCGTTCTGAGCAACTTTCATGTAGAAAGTATTTTCATCCGAGTTATGGATTATTTTATATTAATTTTTAAAGATTTAATCCATTTTACCAAATTATTTGTATTTAAAAATTAATAGACAAAATGCTATGGGTACCCAGCCCTGTGTACACAGAATGTACACCAAGGCTGACATGTGGGCCAGTGGACCCAGTTGACCAGTCAAACTTTGACTGGTCAACAGGAGGGTGGGGCCTCCTTGTCATTGACTGATTGAACTAGTGAGGTAGTTAATTAGTTAACTAAGCAATATTAATTAAGTTAATTAACTATTAAATTTATTAATTAATTATTAATTATATTTAGTTATTTTGAAATTCTTTTTTTTCTTTCTAACAGGGGTGGGCCCCACTAGTCATACTCACAAGGGGTGTTAGCACTTAATCTAATCTGGGTGTTATCCCCACTAATCCAACAGGGGACCGCCTGGGCTCGTGCGGGAACGCGGTGCCGACGGCGGTCGGGGCGGCGCCAGGTAATGGTAGCAGCTACTGCAACAGCAGCAGCAGTAGCAGGCGACGGCGACATGATGGAGCGATGCGGGGGGGGGGGGGGTGCATCAGCAGAAGTGGGCGGAGGTGCGGAGCTCCGGTGGTGGCGGGGCTACCAGGGGAGCGAAGGCAGAGCGGGCGAGGTCATGGCCCGCGCGTGGCCAGCGCCACGGTCGGGGCTCTGGCGCGGCGGAGGCGCATAGGGCCGCAGCAGGGGGAGCAGTACTCGGGCGGAAGCAGCGTGGCACGATGGGTCAACTGCGGGGCCGGCGACGAGCGGGCGTGGTGGTGCGGGGACCGCGAGGTAGCGAGGCGAGGGGGAGGGCCGCGCGCGAGCGGGAGAGCGCGAGCGTGGCTGATCCAGCGACGGGGAAGAGAGAGGTTGAAGAGAAGGTGCTCACGTTCGGAGCAGGGGATCGGGCAGCGAGGCTTGAGGTGGTCCGGCGGGGACGAGCGACGTGGTGGTGGTGACGGGCGTCGGGGTCGAGCAGCTCCGGGCTTGTGGCGGTTCCGGCGGGGAGGCAGGCCGTCGTGGTGGCTCCGGGAGGCGACGAACGCTGTCGGGCGGCAGGGATCGCGACGGGGCCCGCGGGGATGCAGTCCCTCCCACCGATCCCGATCTGGATCAGGGAGGGACGAACGAGGGGGGAGTGCGGCCGAGTGGTGGGTGTGAGGGGTTACGGGCTAGGGTTTCCCGTTGGTGGGGGTTATGGGAGTGAGGGTTCGGGTTGGGCCGTCCGGCTGGGCCAGGTGGTTCGGCCAGCTGGGCCGTCTGGCCTAGTTGGCCAGGGGGCTTTTCTCTTCTTTTCTTTGTTTTGTTTTCTCTTCTTTTAGTTACTACTTTCTATTTTATTTTAGTTCCTCTTTTATTTTACTTTTATAAACTATAAAAGTAGTCCCTAACTTAGTGCTAATAAATAGGCTACTGTCACATAAGTTTGGGCAACTAAATAAAATAATTTAATATTTTATTTTATTTTAAAGGCATTCAACTAATTATTTTTTATACTGTTTAAAACATTTTCGAGTATTTAACCCATTTCTAAAGGTGTGGTCCCTCCACCATACTTACCTATGCAATATTTGGCTCACCCCGAACATTTTAGTTTTAATATTTGAAAACTTTTATTGTTTGCTTGATTTTGAATTTGAATTCGAATCGGTTTCGAACTAACGCAGGATTAGCAACAGTAATCAAGGTGACGTGCCATCCTTAGCAGAGGGTTACTGTAGCTTAATTATCCGGGCGTCACACCAATTTAGGCAGCATCATATTCTCATGAACATTGTTGATGCGGAGCATCCTATGGACATCACCATGTCAAGAGTCCGTTCGGCGAGTGACACGTGTGACATCTACTTCACATACACAAAGGTGAATCATCTCCTTTACACGTGCTATCTTGACCCCTTCGAGGATGGTATACTGCTTGACACTCCACTCGTGTGCATGCATAGGTATTGTCGAAACACTACGGACGACGAGGAGGAGTGCAAGCGCCAGGGAACAACTACACCATCCACAAGAGAAGCATGGAAGAGAAGGAGGAAGAAGACCCAGGATGAGCGGTACTACCGCCCACACCAAGCGGCACTACCGCTTGCAAGCGGTACTACCGCCCTCCCAAGCGGTACTACCACTCTGCCTGTGCGCAGCCACGGGCCTTTGGCCTTGTATCCCTCTCCCACTTACCCCTTCGTGGCTAAGACTATAAATAGACCACCTCCACCTCCTTTCTAGGGTTAGCAAAGTAGTAGCTCATTAGAGATAGAGCTTTGCTCATCCATACCGGATCGTCTCTTCAAGAGTGACCGCGGCCCCTCTACGGAGAAGATCCACCTTGGATTAAAGACCTCCATGCGAGCATGTGAGAAGATCCTCCGGGATATCAAGACCTCAACTCCTCCAAGGATTGGGATGAACGCTACCTTGTATCTTTCCCTTTGTTGTTCATGTACCTTGTGGATCTTGTGTGTTTGATGGTCTAGTGGATGTGTGATTGGACTTGTTCTTGAGTGTTTCCCTTTGTGTTTTCTCCCCGTTCTTCCCCGTGTTTGTCGTGTTCTTCGAGGGATCTCGCTCCTTTCGTGAAAGATCGGCCATCTAGGGTTCTACCCTACATCATCTTGGATCAGAGCCAGCTCTAGCTCATGATCATCTTGGTATCATGATCCACGTTGATCACGATTTCGGAGCCCCCTCTCTTTGTTTTCTAGCTTGATTTTGTTGATTTCGTCCTAAATTCGAAAAATCCCCACCAAAAATAGCCCCAAATTTTTTTTTGTGATTTGTTGGTGTGATGATGTTTTGTTGGATTTGATCCATGGATTTGCTTGGTTTCGAGTGGATCTAGCATCTCCCCAAGTTTCCCCACTTTCCATCCACGAAATCTCTCCAATTTTGACCCCAAAATCACCCATTTCCGCCCCAAAATCGCGTCCCGATTCGATCTGCGAAGAATCCCGTCACGAGCGGTACTACCGCCCATCCGAGCGGCACTACCGCTTAGCACCTCCAAGCGGTACTACCGCCCTTCCAAGCGGCACTACCGCCCCTCCCAGAGCCAGATTTTGCGAAAAAACCCGACACGAGCGGTACTACCGCCCATCCCAAGCGGTACTACCGCTTACAAGCGGTACTGCCGCCCATCCGAGCGGTACTACCGTCCATGCCAGTTTCAGCATTCCGAGTTTCACCGTTTTGTCCATAACTTTTCACTCCGAACTCCGATTTGAGTGTTCTTTGGCTCGTTTTGAAGCTAGCGACGTGCCCGAGGTCCTCATCTTGGTTTCACCACCTTTTGACTCCATAAGTTTTTTGGAACTTTGGCATCTTTGCCTAGGGCTTCCACCACATCCTCCGCATAACCACCACCGACTTCCGCAACCTAACCAATTTTATTCCCCATCACATTTGAGGTTGTTTGAGTTGTGATTTGAGTCTCCTAAGGTGTTTAGGCTACTTAGGGACGGTTTCTTCTTCATCAACCACCACCATAACTTCCGCATAGACTTACCCAACACACACTTCCGCCATCCCAACCTAACCCAATTTTGTTTGTGTTGTGAGTTGTGTCTCCTAAGGTGTTTCGGCTACTTAGGGACGTGCTTCCAACTCCGACACCGTGTATAGTACACCGCTTTACCCTCGACTTCCGCATTGCGTCTCAAAACCCCATCATTGCATTTAGGCAATCCCATTGAGCTTCCGCAACCACCACCACATTCCCGCTACCACCGTTTGACTTTTGTCCTTGAGATTTTGAGTTGTGGTTTTTCCGTTTCCTAAGGTGTTTCGGCTACTTAGGGACGAGTTTCCATCATCTTGGTATCTACATCAAGATCATCGCCACTCATCATCACCAAGGACGGTAACCTCGACGACACCATTGTATATTCCCTTGCAATTGCATTGATAACCCCTAGCCCATTTTGCATCACTTACCTATCGAGACTAGCCATTTGAGTATTGCCGGCAACGTTACTTGTGCACATTAGTGATCTACACCATACACTGCATACATACCATATCATATTGGTATCACATCATCCATTGTGTCACAAGATTGTTCCCGCATATACACAATTGCTATCTTGGTTTGTGCGTTTCACAAAGTGACCATACATACAAAAAAAAGAGAATAAGCTTTTAAGCAAAAGTGAAGAGCAACGAAGCTTGTAAGCAAGTGCCATAGCATGATACCACATTGCATATAAGATTGTCATATCCGATCATCTTGGATCAAACACCGGGAACCATACATCTATAGCATACTTGGGATAGAAGTTTATCCATTTTGCATATCATAGGTTGTGCACAAGTGTCGTATCCGCCTATAGAGCAATCGTGCTAGCGTCTCTCTTGAGTTGTGCAACACGAGCGTTTTCCGTGGACTCCACATTTTGTGCTCATTCCTTGGTTGCACGACCCCATTTATCTATCTGTGTGTGTGTTTCCGTGTGCCATTCTTTGCTATTGGTCTACTTGTTTCACTTGCGAATTTGTGAATCTCTTTCAACATTATTGACTCTTGCTAACATTTTGCATTAAATTTTTGTGCCACTATCCTCACCGAGCTACACCATAAGCTTTAGTTTGTAGGTGTGAGTGAACAAGTCCGGTACCAATTCCACTATTCTTTCATCTCACATTGAGTGAAACGAGATATATCCTCAACTTTGGGAAAAGGTAACTTGGTATTGTTTATCTCATTTCCTACTCACCTCTACTCGAGTCTTGTGATGGATAGGCAAGGCATTTCACCCTCGGTCTACAACAACGATGAGTTCGATGCCAAGAACCACTACACCGACGCCAAGATGCAAGCTCAAATGGAGGAGATCAAAGCACTCATCAAGGCCTACAAGAGATCTTCCTCATCTTCGAGAAGACGCTCAAGAGCACATTCTTCCGAGCTACCATCTCCGGCAAGATCACATCGGCATCGACACCATCACCACCAAGAACGTGAAGGTCAAGAGCTCAACACCAACAACCGCTCAACGACTTCACCATCTCCCTTGGCATCTTCGCCAAGCGACTTCAAGGCATCTTCGCCTTCGGATATACGACATCTTCGCCAACAAGCACCTCAAGACTACGCTCAAGAGAAGCTCCCCAAGCTCAAGTCCGCGACCTCCACGAGCTACTACGACCTCGACACCGACCATGAGATTCCTTTCTATGGGACTCTAGAACCCGAGGAGTATCTCGAGTGGGAGCGTTTGATGGACGACTACCTCAAGCTACATCAAGTTCCCCCCGAAGATCAAGTGAAGTGCGCCACAAGAAACTTCCACGACTACGCCTCGACATGGTGGTTTCATACACCTTCGGAGAGCTACGACATGAGTTGGCCCAAGACGAAGAGAGCTTTGCGGCGAGAGTTTGTGCCTCCAACCTACACGGAACAACTTCTACGCCAATTGGAGAACACCATACCAGGATCCAAGTCCATCGACGAGTACTTCAAGGAGATGAAGATTGCCTTGCGACGTGCCGGCGTGGACGACCCCATGTCAATGAAGTTCCACTTCATGATGGGATTGAACAACGACATCTCCAAGACTATCTTCCTCGAGAACTACAAGTCCCTCGACGACTACTACATTGGTGCTCTCAAGGCGGAACAAGAACTCATGAAGGCCAAGGTTTCTCCACCCCAAGAACACTTCTCGAAGACCAAACTCAAAGACGACGAGCATGAGGCTAGTACCACCAAGATGTCCAAGCCCGATGAGCTCCAAGAAGATGCTCCCAAGTTCGACTTCACCGCCATCCCTCTTTGTGGCATTGATGATGCCGAGTCCTCCACGACTCTTTTTCAAGATGGTGCGGCGATAAGTACGACTACGGAGACCTTCAAGGACCACGCTTTGGAGGCGAGCGACTTGGTGACGAGCAAGGATGATGCTTCCATCTTAGGAGGCGAGAGCGATGATGTGCCATCTTCGGCCTTCATCCATGGCGACGACTATGAGATGGTTGAGCATGGGACTTTCCCTTCGACCACGGCGACGTATGATGAGTTGAGTGACTTGTGCCACCATATTGAGAGTGAGAGTGACTTCACCACTAGCCACATATGTGATGAGTTGCCCCAATTCCCATGTGAGGATAGCCACAACCCCCACCACTTGAGTGAGATGAGTGACTCCACCATACATGAGATTGAGTGCACCTACATTGAGGGAGTGAGTGAGCCACCACATAGAGAGAGTGAGGCCACTATGATTTCTAACGACTTAACCTCTACCTCTATTGTGTCTTCTCATTTGGTGCTAGGTCCCATATATGATGACGCGCCGATTCGCGACGACTACGTCCTTCCTTTGGACACGACGATGGCCATGGTGGACGATGATGAACCCCCCACATGGTACCATCAAGTTGCAACCTCACCTACAACACATGAGCTACGCTCCAAAGGTAACATAGGTGATGGTGCTTCTCTTGTCCCACTAGTGGACATTCTTGACATTGATTGCTTGCATGATGTTGATCAACCTATTTCCATGCTTCATGCTAGTGCGACTTCTTCATGTCATGACTTACCAATTTATGATGAATATGATGATGAGCATGTTGATTTGCCTAGTTGTGATGCTATGCTTCATAGGATATCATGTGAAAATTCTTTAGGTCACATCATGTTTGACAATCCGCTTGACTTGTCATACGCTATGCATGAGATCAATCATATATCATATTTGCAATCTCTTCATAGTGACTATGCATATGCCATTAAGATGAACCCAATTTGCACTTATGGCATAGATGACAAGCCCATGGTTATTGGCATTTGTTTTTCTTGTGATGATATTGATATGCTCCCTTTGCATCATTTATCTCATATGCCATGCCATGACTACCTAGCTTCGGATATGCATTGTTTTGGATGTTGTCCATTTTCTCCATATGATGTTTCAAATATTGCTCATGAGGAGACACCCATAGTTTCCTCATACATGTTAGGAGATTTTGATTCATCCTATCCATTGCATGATCCCAATACTTGTGTGCACAATATGCTTCCCATGAATAAACATGATATTGTTGTGCCATATACTAGTATGCTCAATTTGCATCCCCATAGTGTCATACATAACAACTATTCTTTCATGATGGATGACATGTTCTTATACCATGCATCAAATTTCTTTGAGCGATGCTTATCTTGTGCTAACACTCACTTGCACATACACATCACGATGGATGATGTGTACATTTACCACACACACAATTTCTTTCGTTTGTGTCTCTTTTGTGTAGGTACCCATGAATACTTGTCAACCTCGCAATCCCACGAGTTGACAAAACGAGCTCTAGAGAGCAACGACGATTTGGGATCCCGTGGACTATCCTTACCACCATTCCATTTGCGCAAGGACTACGCACATTTCTTTTACTTGGCCCTCACATGGTTATGGGTTGTTGTCCATTATATATCCTTTGCCCATCTTGCCATGTTCACTTTGCATGATATGCCCATTCCTATGCCTTTGCCATGCATTTGTGACCCATGCTTTGCATTACACATGATGATTGATTCTAGTACTTGTATGTGTATTTGCAAGCGTGGTGGAGATATTGTTTGTTATTGCCATGATTGCTTTGTGCCCCATGCCTATGATGATACTATGATCTTCATTTGTGTTCGTGCTTGCGATATGTCATGTACATTGCCTTTGCCTATTCTTTGCTCACATGACATGATTGCCATGATTTCCTCTAGTGTGTTGCATCTTCGCTCCACTAGCTTGCACGATTTGCTTACTATGATTGCTTGCCTTGTTGCATCACCAATGATTCATACTTGCTCATTTGATGCGGTTAATGACAACTATTTCCATGCTTTGCACATGATTGTTATTGCTTCTTGTCATTTATCTCCATGTGTTGCCTCTCTCATGCTAGATGATTTGCCATGTATTGAGTGCAACAATGCCCTTAGTCTTGATAATGAGTTTGCCCCCATAGCATTCTCACATATAATTGGAGATTTTGACATATTCCTTGTGAAGCATGCTTGTCTTACCTCTTTGCACCATATACCTCGTGCCATGAATATAGCCATTGTTGCATCATATTATTCATGCACTTGTGCTTCTAATGGTTATGTGCAAAAGAAGAAAACCATCATGATGGATGATGTGTTTATCTACCATGCACATACGTTCTTTGCTTTGTTGTGTGCATGTGTAGGATACTTGGACTTTGTGTCGACTTCCACGTCACGTGAGTTGACCATTCGAGCTCTTGAGAGCGAACCACCTTCTACCACAACGATTCTACATCACACTTGCTTGTGCTTCGGCATTGTGAAGGATGCACAAGGACACGCCTTCAAGGTGACATCTTTCTTGAGCATGGATATTGCGGATCATACTACTTGTGTTGCTTGCACGACGAGACTTATTGTTCATCTTGGATCACTTGATTGCACACTTGTTAGAGATCTTGCTTCGACTTGTCATTTTAACCATTCCATGCATCATGATATATATGCCTTGTGTGTTGCATCCAATTCTTGGATTATTTTCTCCTCTTATATGTTTGGTTGCAACAATGTCATAACTTCACATATGCCATGTCCCATTGCTTGTCACATGATTGACTTGATTGCCTCACACATGATGAACAATTGCTCTTTCTATTGTGTTGAGTGCCACACTCTGTTCACTACACCCTATGCACATTATGCTTGGATTGTCTTGCACTTGACCTATGTGTTTAGACACTTCATTTTATTTGGTGTTGTGAATGATTCATATGCCTACCATAGACCTTTCATTGAGCAAATTGTGAATGCTTGCTATGACTTTGAGGTAGATGCTAAATCTCTTGTTACACATATTTGCATCCCTACCTCACATTTACATGCTTGTCCCCATGATATCTTTGCTTGTGCTCAATTTATGTGCTTACATACCATGTCACAATCCATTGTCAAACCATATGCTTTGCATGATGACGACACTTGTTTGGTGACTCACCTCTTGAATGCTTGGGTTTGCCCTAACGCTAACCAAATTTGTTTTTCCAAGTGTTTGTTGTCCTTACTTCTTTTGAAGAATTCACTACATGGTGCGACATTGGAGAGTGCACATTTCGAACTTCAAGATGACAAGTACTTGGTGAACGTCCACTTCTACACGGCGAAGCCATCTCTTTCCCATGGTGATTTGGTTTTCGATCCGAGGTCGGATCTTTCCCAAGGGAGGGGAGATGATGCGGAGCATCCTATGGACATCACCATGTCAAGAGTCCGTTCGGCGAGTGACACGTGTGACATCTACTTCACATACACAAAGGTGAATCATCTCCTTTACACGTGCTCACTTGACCCCTTCGAGGATGGTATACTGCTTGACACTCCACTCGTGTGCATGCATAGGTATTGTCGAAACACTACGGACGACGAGGAGGAGTGCAAGCGCCAGGGAACAACTACACCATCCACAAGAGAAGCATGGAAGAGAAGGAGGAAGAAGACCCAGGATGAGCGGTACTACCGCCCACACCAAGCGGCACTACCGCTTGCAAGCGGTACTACCGCCCTCCCAAGCGGTACTACCGCTCTGCCTGTGCGCAGCCACGGGCCTTTGGCCTTGTATCCCTCTCCCACTTACCCCCTCGTGGCTAAGACTATAAATAGACCACCTCCACCTCCTTTCTAGGGTTAGCAAAGTAGTAGCTCATTAGAGATAGAGCTTTGCTCATCCATACCGGATCGTCTCTTCAAGAGTGACCGCGGCCCCTCTACGGAGAAGATCCACCTTGGATTCAAGACCTCCATGCGAGCATGTGAGAAGATCCTCCGGGATATCAAGACCTCAACTCCTCCAAGGATTGGGATGAACGCTACCTTGTATCTTTCCCTTTGTTGTTCATGTACCTTGTGGATCTTGTGTGTTTGATGGTCTAGTGGATGTGTGATTGGACTTGTTCTTGAGTGTTTCCCTTTGTGTTTTCTCTTCGTTCTTCCCCGTGTTTGTCGTGTTCTTCGAGGGATCTCGCTCCTTTCGTGAAAGATCGGCCATCTAGGGTTCTACCCTACATCAATTGTTATCGTTACCAACAAACAAAAGTACCTGATAATTCAATTGGCGTGCGCGAGCTCTAGTAATTGGTCCAGTATGTATAGCAGCAGGGGCTGTGGGTGTAACAATGGTATTGATGTCCTCATCAACCATCCTTCCCTTACTCACTAGAAAGACTACAGGTTCAGTCACGACACAAGGAGGAGGCTCTTCGTCCCATCGAAACCCAAGAATTGATGCTTTACATGGTCAGTCACCCATCTCGCTACCATCCTCACGTTTTCACCAGCGGATGCATTATTCTTGGAGCATAAACTACATAACAGTTCATCCTCACTCCATTTATGCACCCAAAAAATTATAGGTCATTCCGAGTTGTGCAAGATGGCTCGTCGGTGCGATCAACTTACCTTGAAAGTTGTATTCACGGTCTGTCCCGGGATGTTGTATCCATAAATCGGCAACAGTTTTGCCACAAAAACTCCATTATCTCCATGACCCGCCAAAACAATCACAACCAAAAGTTGTATGTGCACGCAACCCACTCGCAGGGTTCGACAACATTTCAGAGACAAGATCCGGCTTGTAAAATTGAGTTCTGGACGATTTTATGCTTGAAGTATACTCTACCACCCTTCCGTGAGTTCACCTACGGACTGATATATGGACAATAACATATGGAACAATGCACCATCCTTCCATTACAAACTAGAAAGACTACAGGTTCGGTCACGACACAAGGGGGAGGCTCGTCATTGCATCGAAACCCAAGAATTGATGCTTTACATGGTCTGTCACCCATCTCGCTACAACCCTCACATTTTCACCAGCGGATGCATTATTCTTGGATCATAAAGTACATAACAGTTCATCCTCACTCCATTTATGCACTGGAAAAATTATAGGTCATTCCGAGTTGTGCAAGATGGCTCGTCGGTGCGATCAACTTACCTTGAAAGTTGTATTCACGGTCTGTCCCGCGATGTTGTATCCATAAAACGGCAACAATTTTGCCACAAAAACTCCATTGGAGCTCCATGACCCGCCAATACTATCACAACCAAAAGTTTTATGCGCCCGTAACCAACTCTCGTGCTTCAACAACATTTCGGAGGCAAGATCCGGCTTGGAAAATTGAGTTCCACGATTTTATGCTTGAGGTCTGCCACCATCTACCACCCTTCCGTGAGCTCACCTACGGGCTAACATATGGACAATAACATATAGAACAATGCACCATCCTTCCATTACACACTAGAAAGATTACAGGTTCAGTCACGACACAAGGAGGAGGCTCTTTGTCGCATCAAAACCCAAGAATTGATGCTTTACATGGTCAATCACCAATCTCGCTACCATCATCACGTTTTCACCAGCGGATGCATTATTCTTGGAGCATAAAGTACATAACAGTTCATCCTCACTCCATTTATGCACCCGAAAAATTATAGGTCATTCCGAGTTGTGCAAGATGGCTCGTCGATGCGATGAACTTACCTTGAAAGTTGTATTTACGGTCTGTCCCGCGATGTTGTATCCACAAACCGGCAACAATTTTGCCACAAAAACTCCATTGGATGTCCATGATCCGTCAATACTATCACAACCAAAAGTTTTATCCGCCCGTAACCAATTCTCGTGCTTCGACAACATTTCGGAGGCAAGATCCGGCTTGGAAAATTGAGTTTCGGAAGATTTTATGCTTGAGGTATACTGCGCCACCATCTACCACCCTTCCCTGAGCCCACCTACGGGCTAATATATGGAAAATAACATATAGAACAATGCGCCATCCTTCCCTTACACACTAGAAAGACTACAGGTTCATTCACGACACAAGGAGGCGGCTCTTCGTCGCATCGAAACCCAAGAATTGATGCTTTACATGGTCAATCACCCATCTCGCTACCACCCTCACGTTTTCACCCACAGATGCATTATTCTTGGAGCATAAAGTACATAACAGTTCATCCACACTCCATTTATGGACCCGAAAAATTATAAGTCATTCCAAGTTGTGCAAGATGGCTCGTCGGTGCGATCAACTTACCTTGAAAGTTGTATTCATGGTCTGTCCCGGGATGTTGTATCCATAATCCGGCAACAATTTTGCCACAAAAACTCCATTGGATCTCCATGACCCGCCAAAACAATCACAACCAAAAGTTGTATGCGCCCGCAACGTACTCGCACGGTTCGACAACATTTCGGAGACAAGATCCGGCTTGTAAAATTGAGTTCCGGACGATTTTATGCATGAAGTATACTCTGCCACCCTCTACCCCCCTTCAGTGAGTTCACCTACGGACTGATATATGGACAATAACATATAGAACACTGCACCATCCTTCCATTACACACTAGAAAGACTATAGGTTCAGTCACGACACAAGGGGGAGGCTCGTCGTTGCATCGAAACCCAAGAGTTGATGCTTTACATGGTCTATCACCCATCTCGCTACCACCCTCACATTTTCACAAGTGGATGCATTATTCTTGGATCATCAAGTACATAACAGTTCATCCTCACTCCATTTATGCACTCAAAAAATTATAGGTCATTCCGAGTTGTGCAAGATGGCTCGTCGGTGCGATCATCTTACCTTGAAAGTTGTATTCACGGTCTGTTCCGCGATGTTTTATCCATAAAACGGCAACAATTTTGCCACAAAAACTCCATTGGAGCTCCATGACCCGCCAATACTATCACAACCAAAAGTTTTATGCGCCCGTAACCAACTCTCGTGCTTCGACAACATTTCGGAGGCAAGATCCGGCTTGGAATATTGAGTTCCCGACGATTTTATGCTTGAGGTATACTCTGCCACCATCTACCACCCTTCCGTGAGCTCACCTACGGGCTAATATATGGAAAATAACATATAGAACAAAGCACCATCCTTCCCTTACACACTGGAAAGACTACAGGTTCAGTCACGACACAAGGAGGAGGCTCTTCGTCGCATCGAAACCCAAAAATTGATGCTTTACATGGTCAACCACCCATCTCGCTACCACCATCACGTTTTCACCAGCGGATGCATTATTCTTGGGGCATAAAGTACATAACAGTTCATCCTCGCTCCAATTATGCACCCGAAAAATTATAGGTCATTTCGAGTTGTGCAAGATGGCTCGTCGGTGCGACCAACTTACCTTGAAAGTTGTATTCATGGTCTGTCCCGCGATGTTGTATCCATAAACCGGCAACAATTTTGCCACAAAAACTCCATTGGAGCTCCATGACCCGCCAATACTATCACAACCAAAAGTTTTATGCGCCCGTAACCAACTCTCGTGCTTCGACAACATTTCGAAGGCAAGATCCGGCTTGGAAAATTAAGTTCCGGAAGATTTTATGCTTGAGGTATACTCTGCCGCCATCTACCACCCTTCCGTGAGCTCACCTACGGGCTAATATATGGAAAATAACATACAGAACAATGCACCATCCTTCCCTTACTCACTAGAAAGACTACAGGTTCAGTCAGGACACAAGGAGGAGGCTCTTCGTCGCATCGAAACCCAAGAATTTATACTTTACATGGTCAATCACCCATCTCGCTACCCCCCTCACGTTTTCACCAGCGGATGCATTATTCTTGGAGCATAAAGTACATAACAGTTCATCCACACTCCATTTATGCACCCGAAAAAATATAGAACATTCCGAGTTGTGCAAGATGGCTCGTCGGTGCGATCAACTTACCTTGAAAGTTGTATTCACGGTCTGTCCCGGGATGTTGTATCCATAAACCGGCAACAATTTTGCCACAAAAACTCCATTGGATCTCTATGACCCGCCAAAACAATCAGAACCAAAAGTTTTATCCGCCCGCAACACACTCGCAGGGTTCGACAACATTTCGGAGACAAGATCCGGCTTGTAAAATTGAGTTCCGGACGATTTTATGCTTGAAGTATACTCTACCACCCTTCCGTGAGTTCACCTACGGACTGATATATGGACAATAACATATAGAACAATGCACCATCCTTCCATTACACACTAGAAAGACTACAGGTTCAGTCACGACACAAGGGGGAGGCTCGTCATTGCATCGAAACCCAAGAGTTGATGCTTTACATGGTCTATCACCCATCTCGCTACAACCCTCACATTTTCACCAGCGGATCAATTATTCTTGGATCATAAAGTACATAACAGTTCATCCTCACTCCATTTATGCATGGAAAAATTATAGGTCATTCCGAGTTGTGAAAGATGGCTCGTCGGTGCGATATCTTACCTTGAAAGTTGTATTCACGGCTTGGAAAATTGAGTTCCAGATGATTTTATGCTTGAGGTCTGCCACCATCTACCACCCTTCCGTGAGCTCACCTACGGTGATGAGGACATGAGGACATGACTACCTTGGATACGACCAAAAATATTGCATATTTATCAGGTGATTTCTAGTGTCAACTATTCAATAATCTATTTATATTATCCAGAACAAAAATACTTCACACATTTTTTTGTTTTGTCTAATTGTAGGTGTATGGAACATTTGTACAATCCACGTATGAAGATAGGGGAAAAGGAGAAGTTTAAGTTCTGTTCAAAAAGTCTTCTCACGTCACTTTTGGGCCAGGAGAAGATAGAGTCCAAGTCTCTCACGTTCTGGATTCAGATTCGGACTGCACAGACATACCTGACTCAAAATGGCAAGAACTCTTTCATACGGACTCCGAATTGGGTGATTCTTTTTTTGTTGGAAAGTAGATTTCGTTCTCTTTCCAGGCCAATTGGATTCACCCTAAAATTCATCCGAAGCGTTGAGTTATTGACGAAACAATCTGACGCTGCAGCAGAATCCGAGTCAAACTACAAGTCCAAAGGTGTTGCATCACCTCCACTTGGGTCCATGAGCCTTGTACGAACTAGGGTTTGTTTTAGGCTGCCTTGGGACGTCCTCCCACCTCCTTGGCCGCCACCCCTTGCTCCTATATAAGTAGATTCATCTAGTAGCTTTTTCCTTGGGATTTGTTTAGTTAAAAGTTAGCCATTGCAACTTCGTGTATTTCGTTTGTGTCCAACGACCAGACCAAGACCGCTTACGGATCCCCACATTTATCAATACTTCATATATACTCGCAATATTCAGATTGCTTTTATCATATTCTTGCTTGTTCTTCGATTGCGTGCAGGAATAGACCTTCCTGGTCAGGTTGATCGTGCTCCGGCGTGGTCAATAACCTCTCGAAGTTGCTTTAGCGATTGCTAAGGCGCAACGTCGTGTACGTTTGTAGTCGGATCGTCAAAGTCGACTCCACCAAATCGATAGTTATCATCTCATCGAAAGATCGGGACACCCTCGCCTCTATCAAGTGGTATCAGTTTTCAGGTTGCTCGGTGAGAATTTCCAGTTATCCCTAGATTAGATTTATTTTCTTACCTATTGTCCAAGAAAAAGCCACACAAAAAAGTTAGATCTATTCATCCTTTGTCCAAGCCAGTCTAAGCCTTTGCATAATCTTTTTAGTGTTTTGCTTTGTTGAATTTGCGGTTACATCGTCGTGTCAAGTTGCTGGTCTTAGTGTCTAGTCCTTTAGAGTTTCGAGTTCTGTTCATAGTTTGTCACGCCACCGCCGCACCCGCGTCATTATTGCATCCGCTGTCCACCACCGCCATCCATCAATTTCCACCACGTACTCCCATCATTCATTGTCATAATCATACTTGAGGTCGTTCGCGTCATCACTAGATCCAATCTGCATCTTATCTAGCTTGTTTGTGAAAAAAAAGTGAGAGAAAAAAAAGAAAAAAAGAGGAGAAAAAGTGAAAAAAAATTCCATGAAAAAAGGAAAAAAAAGATATTCAGAGTGTGCTCCGCCTTTGTTACGCGTCGTGCCGTGATTTTTTTAGTGTTCTAGGCTCGCGTCTCTAGCGCAGTCTAGCCTAGGACCAGCATAGTACCGTCGTTGAGCGTTTATTCAACATTGCATCTCTGAATTGATTATTGCTGATCTTTTGCTACCATATATTTGGCCTTCCAAGCTCCACATATTTCTACACCGTGTATACATACGCTCACCTGGCAATCGCTTTACTCAATTTTCGGAGTTATTTGACACCGCTGGTTGCCGGTCACCACCTGCTGCATGGTAAGAGCTTGTAAGACTTTGATATTTGCTATACTATGAGCGTTTTTACCACCACATCCTAGTAGTTCATAGGAACATTATTCTCGGATTTTGTTTCTTGTTTTTCTACAAAATATGGAAGGTTCCAGAGTCAGTTGGGCTTCATCAATTGTGGGAGACGTGCCACCAGCTCCGAAAATACAACCACCGTCACAAGAGGTGCAAAGACATAAGAATACGCACAATCAGGTTTTTGTTTCCATGCCACCTTTTAATGGTCGTTTTAAGCCTGATTTATATATTGAATGGGAGTTCGAAATAAATGTTATATTTGCTTCCCATGATTTTTCGGAACGTAAAAAAGTTAAGCTTGCGGTTGGTTCTTTCACTAGTTTTGCTACTGTTTGGTGGAGTGAACATTGTCGGTTATGCCCTGATTATGTACCTACTACTTGGGATGATTTAAAACTTGTCATGAGAGATAGATTCGTCGATGTTTATTATACTCGTGGCATGATTAAAAAACTACAACATTTAAAACAAGGTAGTGACACTGTAAGAAAATATTATGATGATTTACAAACTACCTTGTTGCATTCCTTTTTAGAGGAAAGTGAAGAAGATTTTATGGACAGATTTAACCGTGATATTCAGGAGATACTAATTCATGAAGAATGTTATCCTGTAGACCATTTGCTTCATCTTGCTTGCAAAGCTGAACAGGAAATAAAGAGGCGTGATGCCCACAAGGCAAACAAGCATAAGGTGCACATCCAAGAAGTTAAGACGGTCCTTCCTTCTACCACTGCGCCTACTATGACAACAACATCCGTTGTTGTGAGCACTGCATCAGCTCCATATTATGACCCATCACTGCCGAGAGTTCCAACATCATCTGAGTTGATAACACGAGGTAATGACAAAGGTACTGATCTTCTAACTTCGCATGCGAATGATGAATGCCTTGTCGATTTAAATACACCATGTGATGCTCTAGCCACTACATTGATCACACCACCTATTTTAGATGATTATGCTGATGATTTGACTTTGCCATGTGATCAAACAACTGCAATATCAAGAATTTTGAGTGCACCCATTAAATTAACCGTTGATGCGAAAGAACCATGTGAATCAGACAGTAAAACAAATTTGGATCAACTACGTTTGAAAATAATTGTGCCAATGTTTAATCATTTTGATATGACCTCTAATCTTGATAATGATTTTGTGTTGAATGACTTGTTGCATGTTTGCTTATTACAGCATATTGTAGCATGTAATTCTGAAACTATTAAAGTTTATTCACCAATGTTGGGATGGTTTAATGATGAACTTTGTCAATCTTATGATATGAATAAGAGTTTCACTTATATGTGCAAACTGAGTTGCAATATTTTCATGCCTTCTACTTCTTGTGATAATATTTTGGCTTTATATTTTATGAACTTTGAAAGTTACTCGTGTATACATGTGTCATATGTGCAAAAACTAAGGGAAATAAAAATGGATGACATATACATATACAACATGTACACCTTGTCTCTTTTGTTAGCCACATTTCAGATTAAGCAACACCGAGGACGGCTTTATTTTCAAGAAGGGGAGGATGATGAGGACATGACTACCTTGGATACGACCAAAAATATTGCATACATGCATATTTGTCAGGTGATTTCAAGTGTCAACTATTCAATAATCTATTTATATTATCCAGAACAAAAATACTTCACACACTTTTGTGGTTTGTCTAATTGTAGGTGTATGGAACATTTGTACAATCCACGTATGAAGATAGGGGGAAAGGAGAAGTTTAAGTTCTGTTCAAAAAGTCTTCTCACGTCACTTTTGGGCCAAGAGAAGATAGAGTCCAAGTCTCTCACGTTCTGGATTCAGATTCGGACTACACAGACATACCTGACTCAAAATGGCAAGAAATCTTTGATACGGACTCCGAATTGGGTGATTCTTTTTTTGTTGGAAAGTAGATTT
This sequence comes from Aegilops umbellulata, assembly GCA_032464435.1. NCBI lineage: Eukaryota > Viridiplantae > Streptophyta > Magnoliopsida > Poales > Poaceae > Aegilops > Aegilops umbellulata. The sequence continues at coordinate 65,111,170 of CP136059.1, read as the reverse complement.
CGTGCTGTTTCCAGGCCAAATGGATTCACCCTAAAATTCATCCGGAGTGTTGAGTTATTGACGAAATAATCTGACACTGCAGCAGAATCCGAGTCAAACTACAAGTCCAAAGGTGTCGCATCACCTCCACTTGGGCCCATGAGCCTTTTACGACCTAGGGTTGGTTTTAGGCTGCCTTGGGACGTCCTCCCACCTCCTTGGCCGCCACCCCTTGCTCCTATATATGTAGATCCATCTAGTAGCTTTTTCCTTGGGATTTGTTTAGTTAAAAGTTAGCCATTGCAACTTTGTGTACTTCATTTGTGTCCAACGGCCAGACCAAGACCGCTTACGGATCCCCACCTTTATCAATACTTCATATATACTCGCAATATTCAGATTGCTTTTATCATATTCTTGCTTGTTCTTCGATTGCGTGCAGGAATAGACCTTCGTGGTCAGGTTGATCGTGCTCCGGCGTGGTCAATAACCTCTCGAAGTTGGTTTAGCGATTGCTAAGGCGCAACGTCGTGTACGTTTGTAGTCGGATTGTCAAAGTCGACTCCACCAAATCGATAGTTATCATCTCATCGAAAGATCGGGACATCCTCGCCTCTATCATACGGGCTAACATATGGACAATAACATATAGAACAATGCACCATCCTTCCATTACACACTAGAAAGATTACAGGTTCAGTCACGACACAAGGAGGAGGCTCTTCGTCGCATCAAAACACAAGAATTGATGCTTTACATGGTCAATCACCAATCTCGCTACCACCATCTCGTTTTCACCAGCGGATGCATTATTCTTGGAGCATAAAGTGCATAACAGTTCATCCTCACTCCATTTATGCACCCGAAAAATTATAGGTCATTCCGAGTTGTGCAAGATGGCTCGTCGGTGCGATGAACTTACCTTGAAAGTTGTATTCACGGTCTGTCCCCACGATGTTGTATCCACAAACCGACAACAATTTTGCCACAAAAACTCCATTGGATGTCCATGACCCGCCAATGCTATCACAACCAAAAGTTTTATGCGCCCATAACCAATTCTCGTGCTTCGACAACATTTCAGAGGCAAGATCCGGCTTAGAAAATTGAGTTCCGGAAGATTTTATGCTTGAGGTATACTGTGCCACCATCTACCACCCTTCCCTGAGCTCACCTACGGGCTAATATATGGAAAATAACATATAGAACAATGCACAATCCTTCCCTTACACACTAGAAAGACTACAGGTTCAGTCACGCCACAAGGAGGAGGCTCTTCGTCGCATCGAAACCCAAGAATTGATGCTTTACATGGTCAATCACGCATCTCGCTACCACCCTCACGTTTTCACCAGCGGATGCATTATTCTTGGAGCATAAAGTACATAACAGTTCATCCTCACTCCATTTACGCACCCGAAAAATTATAGGTCATTCCAAGTTGTGCAAGATGGCTCGTCGGTGCGATCAACTTACCTTGAAATTTGTACTCATGGTCTGTCCCGGGATGTTGTATCCATAAACCGGCAACAATTTTGCCACAAAAACTCCGCTGGATCTCTATGACCCGCCAAAACAATCACACCAAAAGTTGTATGCGCCCGCAACGTACTCGCAGGGTTCACAACATTTCGGAGACAAGATCCTGCTTGTAAAATTGAGTTCCGGACAATTTTATGCATGAAGTATACTCTGCCACCCTCTACCCCCCTTCCGTGAGTTCACCTACGGACTGATATATGGATAATAACATATAGAACAATGCACCATCCTTCCATTACACACTAAAAAGACTACAGGTTCAGTCATGACACAAGGGGGAGGCTCGTCGTTGCATCGAAACCCAAGAGTTGATGCTTTACATGGTCTATCACCCATCTCGCTACCACCCTCACATTTTCACCAGCGGATGCATTATTCTTGGATCATAAAGTACATAACAGTTCATCCTCACTCCATTTATGCACTCAAAAAATTATAGGTCATTCCGAGTTGTGCAAGATGGCTCGTCGGTGCGATCATCTTACCTTGAAAGTTGTATTCATGGTCTGTCCCGCGATGTTGTATCCATAAAACGACAACAATTTTGCCACAAAAACTCCATTGGAGCTCCATGACCCACCAATACTATCACAACCAAAAGTTTTATGCACGCGTAACCAACTCTCGTGCTTCGACAACATTTCGGAGGCAAGATCCGGCTTGGAAAATTGAGTTCCAGACGATTTTATGCTTGAGGTCTGCCACCATCTACCACCCTTCCGTGACCTCACCTACGGGCTAACATATGGACAATAACATATATAACAATGCACGATCCTTCCATTACGCACTAGAAAGATTACAGGTTCAGTCACGACACAAGGAGGAGGCTCTTCGTCGCATCAAAACCCATGAATTGATGCTTTACATGGTCAATCACCAATCTTGCTACCACCATCTCGTTTTCACCAGCGGATGCATTATTCTTGGAGCATAAAGTACATAACAGTTCATCCTCACTCCATTTATGCACCCGAAAAATTATAGGTCATTCCAAGTTGTGCAAGATGGCTCGTCGGTGCGATCAACTTACCTTGAAAGTTGTATTCATGGTCTGTCCCGGGATGTTGTATCCATAAACCGGCAACAATTTTGCCACAAAAACTCCACTGGATCTCCATGACCTGCCAAAACAATCACAACCAAAAGTTGTATGAGCCCGCAACGTACTCGCAGGGTTCACAACATTTCGGAGACAAGATCCGGCTTGTAAAATTGAGTTCCGGACGATTTTATGCATGAAGTATACTCTCCCACCCTCTATCCCCCTTCCGTGAGTTCACCTACGGACTGATATATGGATAATATCATATAGAACAATGCACCATCCTTCCATTACACACTAGAAATACTACAGTTTCAGTCACGACACAAGGGGGAGGCTCGTCGTTGCATCGAAACCCAAGAGTTGATGCTTTACATGGTCTATCACCCATCTCGCTACCACCCTCACATTTTCACCAGCGGATGCATTATTCTTGGATCATAAAGTACATAACAGTTCATCCTCACTCCATTTATGCACTCAAAAAATTATAGGTCATTCCGAGTTGTGCAAGATGGCTCGTCGGTGCGATCAACTTACCTTGAAAGTTGTATTCATGGTCTGTCCCGCGATGTTGTATCCATAAAACGGCAAAAATTTTGCCACAAAAACTCCATTGGAGCTCCATGACCCGCCAATACTATCACAACAAAAAGTTTTATGCGCCCGTAACCAACTCTCGTGCTTCGACAACATTTCGGAGGCAAGATCCGGCTTGGAAAATTGAGTTCCTGACGATTTTATGCTTGAGGTCTGCCACCATCTACCACCCTTCCGTGAGCTCACCTACGGGCTAACATATGGACAATAACATATAGAACAATGCACCATCCTTCCATTACACACTAGAAAGATTACAGGTTCAGTCACGACACAAGGAGGAGGCACTTCGTCGCATCAAAACCCAAGAACTGATGCTTTACAAGGTCAATCACCAATCTCGTTACCACCATCACGTTTTCACCAGCGGATGCATTATTCTTGGAGCATAAATTACATAACAGTTCATCCTCACTCCATTTATGCACCCGAAAAATTATAGGCCATTCTGAGTTGTGCAAGATGGCTCGTCGGTGCGATGAACTTACCTTGAAAGTTGTATCACGGTCTGTCCCGCGATGTTGTATCCACAAACCGGCAACAATTTTGCCACAAAAACTCCATTGGATGTCCATGACCCGCCAATACTATCACAACCAAAAGTTTTATGCGCCTGTAACCAATTCTCGTGCTTCGACAACATTTCGGAGGCAAGATCTGGCTTGGAAAATTGAGTTCCGGAAGATTTTATGCTTGAGGTATACTGTGCCAGCATCTACCACCCTTCCCTGAGCTCACCTACGGGCTAATATATGGAAAATAACATATAGAACAATGCACCATCCTTCCCTTACACACTAGAAAGACTACAGGTTCAGTCACGACACAAGGAGGAGGCTCTTCGTCGCATCGAAACCCAAGAATTGATGCTTTACATGGTCAATCACCCATCTCGCTACCACCCTCGCGTTTTCACCAGCGGATGCATTATTCTTGGAGCATAAAGTACATAACAGTTCATCCACACTCCATTTATGCACCCGAAAAATTATAGGTCATTCCAAGTTGTGCAAGATGGCTTGGTAGAGGCGGGGTTGTCCCGATCTTTCGATGAGATGATAACTATCGATTTGGTGGAGTCGACTTTGATGATCCGAGTACAAACGTGCACGACGTTGCGCCTTAACAATCGCTAAACCAACTTCGAGAGGTTATTGACCACGCCGGAGCACGATCAACCTGACCTCAAAGGTCTATTCCTGCACGCAATCGAAGAACAAGCAAGAATATGATAAAGCAATCTGAATATTGCGAATTTATTTGAAGTATTGATAAAGGTGGGGATCCGGAAGCGGTCTTGGTCTGGTCGTTGGACACAAACGAAGTACACGAAGTTGCAATGGCTAACTTTTAACTAAACAAATCCCAAGGAAAAAGCTACTAGGTGGATCTACTTATATAGGAGCAAGGGGTGGCGGCCAAGGAGGTGGGAGGACGTCTCAACGCAGCCTAAAACCAACCCTAGGTCGTACAAGGCTCATGGGCCCAAGTGGAGGTGATGCAACACCTTTGGACTTGTTGTTTGACTCGGATTCTGCTGTAGCGTCAGATTGTTTCGTCCATATCTTAATGCTCCGAACGAATTTAAAGGTGAATCCAATTGGAGTGGAAAGAGGACGAAATCTACTTTCCAACAAAAAAAGAATCACCCAATTCAGAGTCCGTATGAAAAAGTTCTTGCCGTTTTGAGTCAGGTATATCTGTGCAGTCCGAATCTGAATCCAGAACGTGAGAGACTTGGACTCTATCTTCTCTTGGCCCAAAAGTGACGTGAAGGGACTTTTTGAAAAGCACCTAAACTTCTATTTTTCCCTTATCTTCATATGTGGATTGTACAAATGTCCCATACACCTGCAATTAGACAAAACGCAAAAGTGTGTGAAGTACTTTTGTTCCGGATAATATAAATTGATTATTGAATAGTTGACACTAGAAATCACCTGACAAATATGCATGTATGCAATATTTTTGGTCGTATCCAAGGTAGTCATGTCCTCGTCATCCTCCCCTTCTTGAAAATAAAGCCGTCCTCGGCGTTGCTTTATCTGAAATGTGGCTAACAAAAGAGACAAGGTGTACATGTTGTACATGTTTATGTCATCAATTTTTACTTCCCGTGGAATTTGCACATATGACACATGTATACATGAGTAACTTTCATAGTGAATAAAATATAAAGCCAAAATATTATAACAAGAAGTAGAAGGCATGAAAGTATTGCAACTCAGTTTGCACATATAAGTGAAGCTCTTATTCATCTGAAAAGATTGACATTTATCATTAAACCATCCCAATATTGGTGAATAAACCTTACTTGTATAAAATTTACATGCTACAACATGCTTAAATAAGCCAACATGCAATAAGTCAGTTGGCACAGAATCATCACCAAGATTAGAGGTCATATCAAAATGATTGAACATTGGTTCTTTTGCATCAACAGTTAATTCATTGGGTGCACTCAAAATTGTTGGTATTTCAGTTGTTTGATCACATGACGCATTCATGACAGTAACATGATTCTCTAAAATAGGTGATGCGCTCAAATCAACAGGTAACTCAACACATAATGTATTCAAGTTAACTAGGCATGCATCATTCTCATGTGAAGTTATATCATCAATACCTTTACAGTTACCTTGTCGCAAAGATGTAGCTGATGTAGGTACGGATGATGGCAATGTACCATACTCTTGAGATGATGTCGCGCTCACAATCTAAGGTGTGGCTCCTCTAGTAGGTGCAACGGTGGAGGAACCAAGCGGTGGTGGTGAGCATGAAGTAGAATAGTAGTTGTTGTAGTCACCCAATGCATCCTCCTGTAACTGCCCCTCAAAGGTACAAGCACGAACATACATACCAGTAATGCAACGAGGAATATACTGAAAACGTGCCTGAATATCATGGTTCAAACCACCAAAAAATCTATTCATTGTATCATCCTCAGATTCTTCTATGTCACAATGATGCATATAAGATTTGAATTCTTGGTAGTAAGCATGAACAGTGTTGTTGCCTTGTTTAAATTGTTCAAATTTGCGAAGCAATTCACGGCGATAGTAAGGAGGGAAAAATTGTTGTCTCATTACATCTTTCAAATCTTTCCAAGTTGTGGGTTGGTTATCAATGTTTTTCTTACAATGCACACTCCACCAAACAGAAGCAAAACCACTAAATGCTCTAGTGACAGCTCGTACTCGCTCAAGTTCAGAAAAGTCATGGTGACTAAAAACTTGTTCTACTTCAAGCTCCCAGGCTAGATAAATAGCGGGATTAAATCTACCCTCAAATGACGGTAAAGAGATAACCTGACCATGTGCTTGTGTGTGTTGTCCCAACTCTCGTGATGGTGATGATGTGTCCGTCGTCCAAGAACTTCTGTCTCCGGAACCTGTCATGATTAGTAGAAACAAGAAACAAAATTCGAGAATAATGTTCCTATGAACTACTAGGATGTGGTTGTAAAGTGCTCACAGTAAAGCAAATATCAATATCTTACAAGTTCTTACCATGCGGCATGTGGTGACAGGCAACCAGCGGTGTCAAATAACTCTGAAGATTGTGTAAAGCGATTGCCAGGGGAACATACGTATACAAGGTGTAGAAATATGTGGAGCTGGGTTGGCTATATATGGTAGCAAAAGATTAGCAATAATCAATTCAAAGATGCAATGTTGAATAAACACTCAACGATGGTACTGTGCTGGTCCTAGGCTAGACCAGACTAGAGACGCGAGCCTAGAACACTAATCAGGTCACGGCGTAGCACAACTAGCATCAATAAAGGATATGAAGTAGCTCTAGACAACAAGATATAAGTGAAGATCACAATAGCAGTAAAGATAATGATGTGAAACAACTGCCAAGCATGATATACAACAACTCTCTCTCCAACTTTCCTCTTGAAAAGTTTGAGCAAATTTTCTGATAACTTTTTTCAAAGAATGCTACTAGATCAAGCTTCCAATGCAAAAAGAATCACTCAATTCCGAATTGATATGAGGAGTCAAAGAATTCGAAAACTGGTCTGAAAAACTGGAATAAGCTGTGTCCGCGAACTTCGGAGGGCAAAAAGACCTATTTAGAAGACGATTTTGAGGTGTCAAATATTGAACTAGCTTCTGCAACTATTTAGATGTGGCTCGTCCCTAGCTTTCATTTGAGTACTCGCGGAGTCAAAACGGACTTCGTATGAGGAAGTTACGCCTGTTTTACTGATCAATGCACAAAATAGATTCCAATCCGAATTCAACTACGAGATTGAGTCTAGATAGATTCGAATTTTTTTTCCTTCTCTCTTTTCTTTCTTCACACTTTTTTTCTTTTCTTTCTCTCTTTTTTTCTTTTTTTTCTTTTTTTTTCTCTCTCTCTTTTTTTCTCTCCCTTTTTTTTTCTCTCCCTCTTTCCAAGAAAAACTAGGTAAGATGTAGATTGGATCAAGCGAAGATGTGAACGACCTCAACTATGATTGTGATAATGAACTATGGGTAACATGTGGTGGAAATTGATGGATGATGTGGTGGACAGCGGAAGGGATAACGATGCAGCGGCGACGTGACTAATGTGAACAGAACTCGAAACTCTAAACGAACTAGACAGTAAGACCAGCAACTCGACACGGCGATGCCGATAATTCAATAATGCAAACAATGAAAAGAAAATTGCAAAGGCTCGGACTGGCTTGGACAAAAAGGATGAATAGATCTAACTTTTTTGTGGCTTTTTCTTGGACAATAGTTAAGAAAATAAATCTAATCTAGGGGAAACTAGAAATTCTCACCGAGCAACCTGAAAACTGATACGACTTGATAGAGGCGGGGTTGTCCCGATCTTTCGATGAGATGATAACTATCGATTTGGTGGAGTCGACTTTGACGATCCGACTACAAACGTGCACGACGTTGCACCTTAGCAATCGCTAAACCAACTTCGAGAGGTTATTGACCACGCCGGAGCACGAACAACCTGACCACTGATAGAGGCAAAGGTGTCCTGTCTTTCGATGAGATGGTGGTTATCGTTTGGAGGAAGTCGACTTTGACGATCCGACTACGAATGTGCGAGGACGTCGCGCCTTAGCAATCGCTAAACCAACTCCTAGAGGTTATTGACCACGCCGGAGCACAATCAACCTGACCACGAAGGTCTGTTTCCTGCAGGCAAACAAAGAACAAGCAAGAAACTAAGATTGCAATCTGGATATTGCGAATATAAGAGGAAAGCTTTATTGATCAAGGTGGGGTTCTGTGACGCCTTGGTCTGGTCGTTGAACACAAACGAAGTACGCGAAGTTGCAGCTATGGCAAACTTTCAATCTAAACAAAACCCAAAGTCTAAACGATGCCCTAGGGGCTGTATATATGGAGGAAGAGGGGGGGGGGGAATTTCGTGGCCCTTGGAGGAGGGGTCCGAAACCCACCCTAACTCTTGTTTCCCCACACATACGGACTCTAAAAATAGCCTATATTGAAGTATTTCGAAATTACATGGGCCTGACCCAAAAAGAAGGTGACGCAGCACATAGAATAGCCTCTGGACGAAAATTATGAAGTGGCATCTTGTATATTTCGTCCAAGGCTTGATGCACTCATTATGGTGGCTTCAAAGTCCTGAAATCATCACTTGAAACTCTGTTCTTGTCTCCCTTGCGCATGCCATCAACTCCATGCTTGTTCTTGCTCCAATGATCATCCTTCTCCAAGCTAGGCCCTTCATTTGTAAGCAAAACAATTGTATCCAATTTAGGCAGCATCATATTCTCATGAACATTAGAATCATTACCAAGAAACGAAAGTACCTGATAATTCAATTGGCGTGCGCGAGCTCTAGTAATTGGTCTAGTATGTATAGTAGCAGGGGCTGTGGGTGTAACAATGGTATTGATGTCCTCATCATCCTCCCCTTCTTGAAATGAAGTCGTCCTCGACGGAAGCTCATCTTCCTCACCCAAATAAGGCTTCAAATCTGCAATGTTAAAAGTGGGACTAACCCCAAAATCTGCAGGTAGCTCAAGTTTATATGCATTATCATTTATTTTCTCTAACACCTTAAAAGGACCATCAGCACGTGGCATTAGCTTTGATTTGCACAAATTAGGAAATCTATCTTTACGCAAATGTAACCAAACAAGATCTCCAGGGGCAAACACAACATGTTTTCTGCCCTTATCTCCAGCAAGTTTATATTTAGCATTCATACGCTAAATGTTGTCCTTAGTTAACTCATGTATTTTTAAAATCAATTCAGAACGTTCCTTAGCATCAAAATTAACCTTCTCCGATGATGGAAGAGGCAACAAATCAATAGGTGCACGAGGTAGGAAACCATACACAATTTCAAAAGGGCACATCTTAGTAGTAGAATGCAATGAACGATTATAAGCAAATTCAATATGAGGCAAGCATTCTTCCCACATTTTCTTATTATTCTTCAAAACAGCCCTAAGCATAGTAGACAATGTTCTATTGACTACTTCAGTGTGTCCATCAGTTTGGGGGTGACAAGTAGTACTAAAAAGCAGTTTAGTCCCCAACTTAGCCCATAAACATCCCCAAAAGTGGCTAAGAAATTTAGTATCACGATCTGAAACAATAGTATTTGGCACACCATGCAAGCGAATAATTTCATGAAAGAACAAATCAGCAACATTAACAGCATCATCGCTTTTATGACATGGTATAAAGTGTGCCATTTTCGAGAATCTATCCACGACAACAAATATACTATCACTCCCCTTCTTTGTTCGAGGTAAACCTAAAACAAAGTCCATAGATATATCCTCCCAAGGAACACTAGGTACAGGCAAAGGCATATATAAACCATGAGGATTGAGTCGTGACTTAGCTTTTTGACATGTAGTGCAGCGAGCAACAAAACGCTCAACATCCCGTCTCATCTTTGGCCAAAAGAAATGTGTAGCAAGTATATCCTCCGTCTTCTTCACGCCAAAGTGTCCCATTAGTCCTCCTCCATGCGCCTCCTGCAACAACAAAAGACGAACGGAGCTAGCTGGAATGCATAGCTTGTTAGCACAAAACACAAATCCATCGTTAACGACGAACTTGTTCCATGTTCTTCCTTCTTTACAATTCTGCAATGCATCTTTAAATTCAGCATCATGCACATATTGATCTTTGATGGTCTCCAAACCAAATATTTTAAAGTCAAGTTGTGAAAGCATAGTATAACGACGAGACAATGCATCAGCAATAACATTTTCTTTACCCTTCTTGTGTTTAATGACATAAGGGAAAGTCTCAATGAATTCAACCCATTTAGCATGCCTACGGTTCAGTTTAGCTTGACTTTTAATGTGTTTCAAAGATTCATGATCAGAATGTATAACAAATACTTTGGGCCATAAATAATGTTGCCATGTTTCTAAGGTCCGAACAAGAGCATATAATTCTTTATCATAAGTAGAATAGTTCAGACTAGGCCCACTCAATTTTTCAGAAAAGTATGCAACAGGTTTGCCATCTTGTAATAACACACCTCCTAATCCAATTCCACTAGCATCGCATTCAAGCTCAAAAGTCTTATTAAAATCAGGAAGTTGGAGTAAAGGAGCATGTGTCAACTTATCTTTCAATACCGTGAAGGCTTCTTCCTGTGCGGTACCCCAAACAAAAGGCACATCCTTCTTTGTAAGCTCATTGAGAGGTGCAGCAATGGTGCTAAAATCTCTCACAAAACGCCTATAGAAACCAGCGAGTCCAAGAAATCTCCTCACTTGTGTGACCGTTTTGGGCTGCGGCCAACTCTCAATAGCTTCAATCTTGGCTTTATCAACTTCAATTCCCTGTGGAGTAACAACATAGCAAAGAAAAGACACTCGGTCGGTGCAAAAGGTGCACTTCCCAAGGTTACCAAACAAACGTGCATCACGTAGAGCATTAAAAACAACACGTAAATGTTCCAAATGTTCTTCCAAAGATTTGCTATAAATCAGTATATCATCAAAATAGACTACCACAAATCGTCCAATGAAAGCATGTAAAACTTCGTTCATTAGTCTCATGAAAGTACTAGGTGCATTAGTTAACCCAAAAGGCATGACTAACCACTCATATAAACCAAACTTAGTTTTAAATGCTGTTTTCCATTCATCTCCCAATTTCGTACGAATTTGATGGTATCCACTACGCAAATCAACTTTGGAGAATATTGTAGAGCCACTCAATTCATCAAGCATATCATCTAGCCTAGGAATAGGATGACGATAATGAATGGTAATATTATTAATGCCTCTACAATCAACACACATACACGACGTACCATCCTTTTTGGCATTAGAACAATAGGAACAGCACAAGGACTAAGGGATTCGCGAATATAACCTTTGTCGAGCAGCTCCTGTACTTGCCGCATAATCTCCTTCGTCTCCTCTGGATTGGTACGGTATGGTGCACGGTTGGGTAGCGATGCACCGGGAATTAAGTCAATTTGATGCTCAATCCCTCGAATAGGTGGTAATCCCGGTGGCACGTCTTGTGGGAAGACGTCAGCGAACTCCTGCAAAATGTTAGTGACAGCAGGGGGCAAAGAGGAAGGCACGTCCTCGAATGAAAATAATGCCTCTTTGCACACAAAAGCATAGCAAACAGATTTGCTAAAAACTAGCTCATCAATATCACATTTGGTGGAAAGTTAACATGCACTTTTCAATTTAATTTCAGAAGCAACACTAGATGGTTTACTATTAGGCTTCATTTGTTGGTCAAATTCTTTTGCCACAATCTGATTTTCACTCTTATTTTTCTCCTGTTTTGCTTTATTAGCTCTATGAATATCTTCTTTCATAATGGAATCAGGAGTCATAGGAAGCAAAGTAATATTTGTATCCTTATGAACAAGAGTATACTTATTGTTTCTACCATGGTGTACAGAATTTTTATCAAATTGCCATGGTCTACCAAGTAATAAGGAACATGCTTGCATAGGTACCACATCACAATCAACATAATCAGCATATGTAGAGATACTAAAATGCACCCGAACAGTACGTGTTACCTTAACCCTGCCGCTGTTGTTGAACCATTGGATGTAGTAAGGATGTGGATGTGGTCTTGTGGTGAGAGATAGCTTCTCCACCATCTCCATGCTAGCCAAGTTGTTGCAGCTCCCTCCATCTATGATGACGCGAACAGAACGTTCCTTCACAACTCCCTTTGTATGGAACAAATTATGCCTCTGATTTTGCTCAGCTTGCGTGACCTGCACACTCAAAACACGTTGAGCAACTAAACATTCATACCTGTCAGCATCTTCAGCAGCCATGTATTGCGTCTCATGATCAGAATCATCTCCACCGTGTTCTTCATGTGTAAGAAGAGCCAAAGTCTCCTCATCATAGTCACTAGCGGACTCATACCCACCATCCTCAGTAGCAATCATCACACGCTGAGATGTGCATTCTCGCGCAAAACAGCCTGGGGGTCGCCGATTTTTTTTTTCCCGAGACCTACGCAGGCAAGGAAAAACAAATCGGAATTTAGATGGATCTCGAAAACAAACCTAATATGAGAAGAACTCGGATTGGTGGTGGATATATGGTGGTGGTATATGGCAGCGGTGGTGGTATATGGTAGCGGTGGTGGTATATGGATACGGATTGGTGGTGGTATATGGATACGGATTCAGAGCAGTGGCGGATAAGCAATGGTGGTAGATGGCAAGGCGATGATGATGGTGCGGCGGCGACATGACAACTTATGACCAGAACTCGAAACTCTAAAAGACTAGACTCTAAGACCAGCAACTTGACACGACGATGCAACCGCAAATTCAACAAAGCAAATACAGAAAAGATTATGCAAAGCCTCAGATTGGTTCGGATGGGATGAACTAACCCTAATTTTTTTGGCTCTGATACCACTTGATAGAGGCAAAGGTGTCCCGATGTTTCGATGAGATGGTGGCTATCGTTTCTGTGGGAGTCGACCTTGACGATCTGACTACGAACGTGCGAGATGTCGCGCCTTAGCAATCGCTAAACCAACTTCCGAGGGTTATTGACCACGCCGGAGCACGATCAACCTGATCGCGAGGGCCTGTTTCCTGCGAGCAAACGAAGAACAAGCAAGAAACTAAGATTGCAATCTGGATATTGCGAATATAAGAGGAAAGATTTATTAATGAGGGCGGGGTTCTGTGACGCCTTGGTCTGGTCGCTGAACACAAACGAAGTACGCGAAGTTGCAGCTATGGCAAACTTTTGATCTAAACAAAACCCAAAGTCTAAACGATGCCCTAGGGGTTGTATATATGGTGGAAGAGGGGGGAATTTCGTGGCCCTTGGAGGAGGGGTCCGAAACCCACCCTAACTCTTGTTTCCCCACACATACGGAGTCTAAAAATAGCCTATATTGAAGTATTTCGAAATTACATGGGCCTGGCCCAAGAAGAAGGTGACGCAGCACCTAGAATAGCCTTTGGACAAAAATTATGAAGTGGCATCTTGTATATTTCGTCCAAGGCTTCATGCACTCATTATGGTGGCTTCAAAGTCCTGAAATCATCACTTGGAACTCTGTTCTTGTCTCCCTTGCGCATGCCATCAACTCCACGCTTGTTCTTGCTCCAATGATCATACTTCTCCAAGCTAGGCCCTTCATTTGTAAGCAAAACAAATGTATCCAATTTAGGCAGCATCATATTCTCATGAACATTAGAATCATTACCAAGAAACGAAAGTACCTGATAATTCAATTGGCGTGCGCGAGCTCTAGTAATTGGTCCATTATGTATAGCAGCAAGGGCTGTGGGTGTAACAATGGTATTGATGTCCTCATCAACAGGTTCAGTCACGACACAAGGAGGAGGCTCTTAGTCGCATCGAAACCCAAGAATTCATGCTTTACATGGTCAATAACCCATCTCGCTACCACCATCACGTTCTCACCAGCGGATGCATTATTCTTGGAGCATAAAGTACATAACAGTTCATCCTCACTCCATTTATGCACTCGAAAAATTATAGGTCATCCGAGTTGTGCAAGATGGATCGTCGGTGCGATCAACTTACCTTGAAAGTTGTATTCACGGTCTGTCCCGCGATGTTGTATCCATAAACCGGCAACAATTTTTCCACAAAAACTCCATTGGAGCTCCATGACCCGCCAATACTATCACAACCAAAAGTTTTATGCGCCCGTAACCAACTCTCATGCTTCGACAACATTTCGGAGGCAAGATTCGGCTTGGAAAATTGAGTTCCGAAAGATTTTATGCTTGAGGTATACTCTGCCGCCATCTACCACCCTTTCGTGAGCTCACCTACGGGCTAATATATGGGAAATAACATATAGAACAATGCACTATCCTTCCCATACACACTAGAAAGACTACAGGTTCAGTCACGATGCAAGGAGGTGGCTCTTCGTCGCATCGAAACCCAAGAATTGATACTTTACATGGTCAATCACCCATCTCGCTACCACCCTCACGTTTTCACCAGTGGATGCTTTATTCTTGGAGCATAAAGTACATAACAGTTCATCCACACTCCATTTATGCACCCGAAAAATTATAGGTCATTCCGAGTTGTGCAAGATGGCTCGTCGGTGCGATCAACTTACCTTGAAAGTTGTATTCATGGTCTGTCCTGGGATGTCGTATCCATAAACCGGCAACAATTTTGCCACAAAAAATCCATTGGATCTCCATGACCCGCCAAAACAATCATAACCAAAAGTTGTATGCGCCCACAACACACTCGCAGGGTTTGAGAACATTTCGAAGACAAGATCCGGCTTGTAAAATTGAGTTCCGGACGACTTTATGCTTGAAGTATACTCTGCCACCCTCTACCCCCCTTCCGTGAGTTCACCTACGGACTGATATATGGACAATAACATATAGAACAATGCACCATCCTTCCATTACACACTAGAAAGACTACAGGTTCAGTCACGACACAAGGGGGAGGCTCGTCGTTGCATCGAAACCCAAGAGTTGATGCTTTACATGGTCTATCACCCATCTCGCTACCACCCTCACATTTTCACCAGCGGATGCATTATTCTTGGATCATGAAGTACATAACAGTTCATCCTCACTCCATTTATGCACTCAAAAAATTATAGGTCATTCCGAGTTGTGCAAGATGGCTCGTCGGTGCGATCATCTTACCTTGAAAGTTGTATTCACGGTCAGTCCCGCGATGTTGTATCCATAAAACGGCAACAATTTTGCCACAAAAACTCCATTGGAGCTCCATGACCCGCCAATACTATCACAACCAAAAGTTTTATGCGCCCATAACCAACTCTCGTGCTCCGACAACATTTCGGAGGCAAGATCCAGCTTGGAAAATTGTGTTCCAGACCATTTTATGCTTGAGGTATACTCTGCCATCATCTACCACCCTTCCGTGAGCTGACCTACGGGCTAATATATGGAAAATAACATATAGAACAATGCACCATCATTCCCTTATGATGTAGGGTGGAAACCTAGATGGCCGATCTTTCACGAAAGGAGCGGATCCCAACTAAGAAAACGAAGAACACGAGGGGGGAAACGAGGGGAAACACAAGAGAATCACTCAAACCAACAAGATTTTATTACACATGCGCTAGATCCATGAACACAAAGAGATACACATGATCCAAGGTCAACAACGGACGATACAAAGGTAACCGGTTCTTCTCCTATAAGGAGGTCTTGAGGGCCCACCCAAGAGGGGGACTTGAATCCAAGTTGATCTTCTCCGAAGAGGGGCCGCAGTCTCTATCGAGGAGGAGATCCGTATGGATAAGCAAAGCTCTATCTCACATATGAGCTAAAACAATGCTAACCCTAGAAAGAGGAAGGGGGTGAAGTATATATAGTCTAGGGGGGTGAAGAGGTACATGGGCTTCGGCCCTTTACTGTGCGCAGACAGGCGGGGCCGGATGTCCGGGCGTCGGGCCGGAAGTCCGGGGCTTCAGGAGGGGCCGGATGTCCGGGCTGGGGGCCGGATGTCCGGGCTGGTGGGGTAAGTTTCTATGCTCTCTGGATAGACGGGGCCGGATTTCCAGGCTGATGGCCGGGTTTCCGGGGCTTCAGGAGGGTGCCGGATGTCCGGGGCACGGGGCCGGATGTCCGGGTCCTGTAGCTTTTCTGTGGCTTGACTGCTGCTGTCTTGTGCATCTCCAGGGGCCGGATGTCTGGGGTCTTGGCCGGATGTCCGGGGCCTGGAAGGTGAACTTGCCCGTTTCCGTTCGTTCTCTTCATCGTTGGACTTGGCAGCTCGTCCGTCTTCACGTGCATCTTCGGGAGGCTCCTCTTGACACCTGATCATGCATAGCATATCGGACTTAGGTAGTAGCCATGTCTCGAGTGGATCATATGTGATATCACTAAGGAAATAAATCACCTCGTTCTCGAGAGCTAAGAAGAAGCAATACCAAATGTACCTTGACCGAAGTTGAAAATGGATCAAAGATCACTCCAATGTGTATCAAGGAAATAGCACAATTGGTACCAATTCTTGTCGGCTCTCGCACCTACACAAGTAAAAGCTTATGGTGGAGCTCGGTTAGGAATGGTGGCACAAAATTTGATGCAATTGTAAGTGAGACTCAATAATGTTGGAAAAGATTCACGAATTTGCAAATGCAACAAGTAGACCAATAGCAAGATATGGTACACGGAAACACACACGCAAATAGATAAGATGGGGTTGTGCAACCAAGGATGTAAGTGAGATGCTAGCACGATTGCACAATAGGCGGATACGAACTTGTGCACAACGTACTAAGCAAAAATGCAATGACTTCTATCCCAAGTATGCTATATGTATGATGTTCCTATGCGGTGATCCAAGATGATCGAGTATGACAATCTTAATGTTGTATGATGCTATGGTTCTTGCTTATAAGCTCTTTGCTTATCTTTCCTCTTTTGCTTAAAAGCTTGTTTGGCTCTTTGGTGTTTGAGCTCTTTTCTCATGCAATGGTTCACGAACCAAGATAGCAATTGTGCAAGCGACAACAACTTTGTGACACAAGTGATGATACCAAGAGATGTAACACGATGATGATATGTATGTTATGTGAAGTATGAACACTAATGTGCACAAGTCACGTTGCCAGCAATACTCAAAGGCTAGTCTCGATGGGTAAGTGACGCAAAAGTAAGGTTATGGGGTTGTCAATGCAAAAGCAAGAGAGTAGGATGATATCACGATACCAAGGTGATATCCAAGGTGAAGGTGATACCAAAGTGAAGTAGCCGTTCGTAGTAGTACTTGGCGAAGATGAGCGGTGGTGATGTTGATGTCGAACCGTACCTAGATAGTCGAAACACAAATGGACACGGAACCCACAACTCAAATTCTCAAAGCAAAATGGGTCAAAATTTTCGGAGTTGGTTGCGGGAAAGGCTATGGTGGAGCTATGCGGAAGTGGTGGTAGTATGCGGAAGTGTATGTGGGCACCGGGACAAATTTTGGCCCAAGATGCATCGCGACGTCAATCACTTCACCAACCGATGTTCTACATGTCGCAAAGCTAAGTCTAAAGCCCAATCTCATGGCCTCTATATGCCACTTCAATTACATATCAACCATGGGATGATATTAGCATGGACTTTGTGCTTGGTTTGCCTAGAACTCGAAATGGCAAGGATTCCATTTTTGTTGTTATGGACCATTTCTCCAAAATGGCTCGTTTCATTCCTTGCAACAAGATAGACGATGCTTCACATCTTGCAAATTTGTTTTGTAGGGAAATTTTGCGCCTTCATGGAGTGCCAAAGACGATTGTCTCGGACCGCGACGTCAAGTTCTTGAGTTACTTTTGGAAGACCTTGTGCGCCAAGCTCGGAATCAAGCTCTTGTTCTCTTCGGCATACCATCAACAAACCGAAGGCCAAACGGAGGTGACCAACCAAACGCTCTCCACCCTACTACGCGTGTTGACAAAGAAGAACATCAAGGAGTGGGAAGAGTGCCTACCAATCGCCGAGTACGCCTACAATCGTGCAAGACATTCGACTACCGGCAAGTCCCCCTTCGAGGTCGTCTATGGCTTCAACCCATTGTCCCCATTGGACATCCTACCTCCACTGCTACAAGAGCGCACAAACATGGACGCGAGTGCACAAGCCAACTTCCTCAAGAAGATGCATGAAGATACAAGGAATACCATCGAGCGCCAAGTACAACGACTCGTGACCAAGCTCAACGTCAACAAGCAACCCATGATGTTCCATGTTGGAGATCTTGTGTGGCTACACCTTCGCAAGGATCGCTTCCCGAATGAACGCAAGTCCAAGCTACTACCACGAGCGGATGGACCCTTCAAGGTGGTTGCGCGCTACAACAACAACGCATACAAGATCGACATCCCACGCGACAAGTACTCCGTGAGCGACATCTTCAACATCAAGGATCTCTCCCCTTACCATGGTGATGAGGATTTCAATCTGAGGTTGGATCTTTCCCAAGGGAGGGGAGATGATGCGGAGCATCCCACGATCATCCCCATGGACCTACCAACGTCTCATCAGGAGCCAAGAGGGCCTATGACACGAGCACGAGCTAGAGCTCTCGAGAACGAGGTGACTTCTTTCCTTAGTGATATCACATATGATCCAGTCGAGACATGGCTACTACCTAAGTCCGATATGCTATGCATGATCAGGTGTCAAGAGGAGCCTCCCGAAGATGCACGTGAAGACGGACGAGCCGCCAAGTCCAAGGATGAAGAGAACCAACGGAAATGGGCAAGTTCACCTTCCAGGCCCCGGACATCCGGCCAAGACCTCGGACATCCGGCCCCTGGAGATGCACAAGACAGCAGCAGTCCAGCCATAGAAAAGCTATAGGACCCGGACATCCGGCCCCGTGCCCCGGACATCCGGCTCCCTCCCGAAGCCCCAGAAATCCGGCCATCAGCCCAAAAATCCGGTCCCGTCTATCCAGAGAGCACAGAAACTTACCCCGCCAGCCCGGACATCCGGCCCCCAGCCCGGACATCCGGCCCCTCCTGAAGCCCTAGACATCCGGCCCAACGCCCGGACATTCGGCTCCGCCTGTCTGCGCACAGTAAAGGGCCGAAGCCCCCCCCTAAACTATATATACTTCACCCCCTTCCTCTTTCTAGGGTTAGCATTGTTTTAGCTCATATGTGAGATAGAGCTTTGCTCATCCATACGGATCTCCTCCTCTAGAGAGACTGCGGCCCCTCTTCGGAGAAGATCAACTTGGATTCAAGTCCCCCTCTTGGGTGGCCCCCACAAGACCTCCTTCTAGGAGAAGAACCGGTTACCTTTGTATCGTCCGTTGTTGACCTTGGATCATGTGTACCTCTTTGTGTTCTTGGATCTAGCACATGTGTAATCGAATCTTGTTGGTTTGAGTGATTCTCTTGTGTTTCCCCTCGTTTTCCCCCTCGTGTTATTCATGTTCTTAGTTGGGATCCGCTCTTTTCGTGAAAGATCGGCCATCTAGGGTTCCACCCTACAGCATCTTGGTATCATGAGCCATGTTGGTCATGATTTCGGAGCCTCCCCGTTGTGTTTTCTAGCCTAGTTTTGTTTAGTTCATCCTAAATTCGAAAAATCCCCACCAAAAATAGCCCCAAATTTTTTTTGTGATTTGTTGGTGTGATGAAGTTTTGTTGGATTTGATCCGCGGATTTCGTGTGTTGCAGGTAGATCTAGCATTCCCCCACGTTTTCCCCAATTTACATCCACAAAATCTTCCGAATTTTGCCCCGGATTTTACCTCTCCACGCGGTGTTCTTCGAGTTCGTCCATGGATCCAGAGCCCGGACATCCAGCCCGACCTTCCCGGACATCCAGCTCCCCGGACATCCGGCTTCAGCCCGGATATCTGACCCCTGGCAGCAGCCACTTCCATACACCACTCCATTTACTGCCTAACTTTCGCCAAAATTTGTCCCGGTGCCCACATACACTTCCGCATACCACCACCATTTCCGCATAGCTCCACCATAGCCTTTCCCGCTACCAACTCCGAAAATTTTGACCCATTTTGCTTTGAGAATTTGAGTTGTGGTTTCCGTGTCCTTTTGTGTTTCGGCTATCTAGGTACGGTTCGACATCAACATCACCGCCGCTCATCTTCGCCAAGGACTACTACGAATGGCTACTTCACTTTGGTATCACCTTCACCTTGGATATCACCTTGGTATCGTGATATCATCCTACTCTCTTGCTTTTGCATTGACAACCCCATAGCCTTACTTTCGCGTCACTTACCCATCGAGACTTGCCCTTGAGTATTGCCGACAACGTGACTTGTGCACATTAGTGTTCATACTTCACATAACATACATATCATCATCGTGTTACATCTCTTGGTATCATCACTTGTGTCACAAAGTTGTTGTCGCTTACACAATTGCTATCTTGGTTCGTGAAGCATTGCATGAGAAAAGAGCTCAAACACCAAAGAGCCAAACAAGCTTTTATGCAAAAGAGGAAAGATAAGCAAAGAGCTTATAAGCAAGAACCATAGCATCATACAACATTAAGATTGTCATACTCGATCATCTTGGATCACCGCATAGGAACATCATACATATAGCATACTTGGGATAGAAGTCATTGCATTTTTGCTTAGTAGGCTGTGCACAAGTTCGTACCCGCCAATTGTGCAATCGTGCTAGCGTCTCTCTAGTGTTGTGCAACAAGAGCATCTTGGTGAATTCCACATTTTGGCTCATCCTTGGTTGCATAACCCCATCTTATCTATTTGCGTGTGTGTTTCCGTGTACCATATCTTGCTATTGGTCTACTTGTTGCATTTGCAAATTCGTGAATCTTTTCCAACATTATTGAGTCTCACTTACAATTGCATCCAATTTTGTGCCACCATTCCTAACCGAGCTCCACCATAAGCTTTTACTTGTGTAGGTGCGAGAGCCGACAAGAATTGGTACCAATTGTGTTATTTCCCTGATACACATTGGAGTGATCTTTGATCCATTTTCAACTTCGGTCAAGGTACATTTGGTATTGATTCTTTGTTGTCTCCCACTCACATACCTTTGTTTGGCATGATGGATATGCCAAGTACTTCTACCAACCCACTCTTCTTGGAGCAAGACGACGACATGTCTTCCTACGTCACCAAGACTCAACTATTTGGTGCACAACGGGCTTTGCATCAAGAACAACTTGCTTTGGGAGACCGCATCGACAATCTCGCCACCAACCTATGACAATCCGAGCAACGTACAAGGGATTACTTCGACAACAAGCTCGACGAACACAAAATCGAAAATGACGCAAGAATGGACGAGATTTGTGCCTTGTTGCTCCGCTCTTCTACTTCGTCATCGTCAAGACGGAGCCGCTCAAGTCGACACTCCGACGACACCATCTCCGGTTCAAGTACGCCGACATCGAATACTCTTCGTCGTGCCGCGCGCCAAGACTGTCAAGCAAACCGCAATCCTCTACACGACACCAACTCTCAAGAGCATCGACATCGTCAAAACCAAGCCGCATTCGCACAAGCACAAGAACGGCAACGTCAACGACAACAAGAACAAGAGGAGCGAGCGCGACAACATCAAGATGCACAAGACGCCGAGGCGAAACGACAAGAACAACAACTACGTGAAGCTCAAGCACTGGAAGCGCAACGTGCCCTTCATGACTCAAGTCATGCCGTAGCCAATCGAGGCCGACAAGCTCGTCTACATCAAGAAGCACTTCGCGACGAAGTTCAAGAAAGGCTTTACCAAGCACGTGCGCATCGACAAGCTCCTCGTCAAGATCGACAAGCTCCCCATCAAGCGAGGCAAGAACGTTAAGTCCATCGAGAGTAAGAAGACAACGAACCCTGCCCTCGCCAAAGAACGGTCATTGGTAGGCGGAGTGGTGTATGGAAGTGGCTGCTATGGTCCCCACCCTCGGAAACCAGAACTCAAATTCTCAAAGCAAAATGGGTCAAAATTTTCGGAGTTGGTAGCGGGAAAGGCTATGGTGGAGCTATGCGGAAATGGTGGTGGTATGCGGAAGTGTATGTGGGCACCGAGACAAATTTTGGCCAAAGTTAGGCAGTAAGCGGAGTGGTGTGTGGAAGTGGCTGCTGCCAGGGGTTGGATATCCGGGCTGAAGTCGGATGTCCAGGGAGCCGGATGTCCGGGAAGGTCGGGCCGGATGTCCGGGCTCTGGATCCGTGGACGAACTCGAAGAACACCGCGTGGAGAGGTCAAATCCGGGGCAAAATTCGAAAGATTTTGTGGATGGAAATTGGGGAAAAGGTGGGGGAATGCTAGATGTACCTGCAACACACGAAATCCGCGGATCAAATCCAACAAAACTTGATCACACCAACAAATCAAAAAAAATTGAGGCTATTTTTGGTGGGGATTTTTTGAATTTAGGATGAAATCAGCAAAATTAGGCTAGAAAACACAACAGGGAGGCTCTGAAATCATGATCAACGTGGCTCTTGATACCAAGATGATGTAGGGTGGAACCCTAGATGGCCTATCTTTCACGAAAGGAGCGGATCCCAACTAAGAACACGAAGAACACGAGGGGGAAAATGAGGGGAAACACAAGAGAATCACTCAAACAACAAGATTCGATTACACATGCGCTAGATCCAAGAACACAAAGAGATACACATGATCCAAGCTCAACAACAGACGATACAAAGGTAACCGGTTCTTCTCCTAGAAGGAGGTCTTGAGGGGCCACCCAAGAGGGGGACTTGAATCCAAGTTGATCTTCTTCGAAGAGGGGCCGCAGTCTCTCTCGAGGAGGAGATACGTATGGATGAGCAAAGCTCTATCTCACATATGAGCTAAAACAATTCTAACCCTAGAAATAGGAGGGGGTGAAGTATATATAGTCTAGGGGTGAAGAGGTACATGGGCTTCGGCCCTTTACTCTGCGCAGACAGGCGGAGCCGGATGTCCGGGCTGGGGGCCGGATGTCTGGGCTGGCGGGGTAAGTTTCTGTCCTCTCTAGATAGACGGGGCCGGATTTCCGGGGCTTCGGGAGGGACTCGGATGTCCGGGGCACGGGGCCGGATGTCCGGGTCCTGTAGCTTTTCTGTGGCTTGACTGCTGCTGTCTTGTGCATCTCCAGGGGCCGGATGTCCGGGGTATTGGCCGGATGTCCGGGGCCTGGAAGGTGAACTTGCCCGTTTCCGTTGGTTCTCTTCATCCTTGGACTTGGCGGCTTGTCCGTCTTCACGTGCATCTTCGGGAGGCTCCTCTTGACACCTGATCACGCATAGCATATCGGATTTAGGTTGTAGCCATGTCTCGAGTGGATCATATGTGATATCACTAAGGAAAGAAGTCACCTCGTTCTCGAGAGCTCTAGCTCGTGCTCGTGCTCGTGTCATAAGCCCTCTTGGCTCTTGATGAGACGATGGTAGGTCCATGGGGATGATCGTGGGATGCTCCGCATCAACACGAGGAGGAAAACGAGGAGAAACACAAGAGAATCACTCAAACCAACAAGATTCGATTACACATGCGCTAGATCGAAGAACACAAAGAGATACACATGATCCAAGGTCAACAACGGACGATACAAAGGTAACCGGTTCTTCTCCTAGAAGGAGGTCTTGAGGGGCCACCCAAGAGGGGGACTTGAATCCAAGTTGATCGCACCAACGAGCCATCTTGCACAACTCGGAATGACCTATAATTTTTCGAGTGCATAAATGGAGTGAGGATGAACTGTTATGTACTTTATGCTCCAAGAATAATGCATCCTCTGGTGAAAACGTGAGGGTGGTAGCGAGATGGGTGATTGACCATGTATGATAGAGGCGGGGTGTCCCGATCTTTCGATGAGATGATAACTATCGATTTGATGGAGCCGACTTTGACGATCCGACTACAAACGTGCACGACGTTGCGCCTTAGCAATCGCTAAACCAACTTCGAGAGGTTATTGACCATTTCGGAGCACAATCAACCTGACCACGAACGTCTATTCCTGCAAGCAATCGAAGAACATGCAAGAATATGATAAAGCAATCTGAATATTGCGAATATGGATGAAGTATTGATAATGGTGGGGATCCGAAAGCGTTCTTGGTCTGGTCGTTGGACACAAACGAAGTACGCGAAGTTGCGTTGGCTAACTTTTAACTAAACAAATCCCAAGGAAATAGCTACTAGGTGGATCTACTTATATAGGAGCAAGGGGTGGCGGCCAAGGAGGTGAGAGGACGTCCCAAGGCAGCCTAAAACCAACCCTAGGTCGTACAAGGCTCATGGGCTGAAGTGGAGGTGATGCAACACCTTTGGCCTTGTTGTTGGACTCGGATTCTGCTGCAGCGTCAGATTGTTTCGTCCATATCTCAATGCTCCGGAAGAATTTAAAGGTGAATCCGAATGGAGTGGAAAGAGGACGAAATCTACTTTCCAACAAAAAAAGAATCACCCAATTCGGAGTCTGTATGAAAAAGTTCTTGCCGTTTTGAGTCAGGTATGTCTGTGCAGTCCGAATCTGAATCCAGAACGTGAGAGACTTGGACTCTATCTTCTCTTGGCCCAAAAGTGACGTGAAGGGACTTTTTGAACAGCACCTAAACTTCTCTTTTTCCCTTATCTTCATATGTGGATTGTACAAATGTCCCATACACCTGCAATTAGACAAAACACAAAAGTGTGTGAAGTATTTTTGTTCTGGATAATATAAATAGATTATTGAATAGCTGACACTAGAAATCACCTGACAAATATGCATGTATGCAATATTTTTGGTCGTATCCAAGGTAGTCATGTCGTCATCATCCTCCCCTTCTTGAAAATAAAGCCGTCCTCGGCGTTGCTTTATCTGAAATGTGGCTAACAAAAGAGACAAGGTGTACATGTTGTATATGTATATGTCATCAATTTTTACTTCCCGTGGAATTTGCACATATGACACATGTATACATGAGTAACTTTCATAGTGAATAAAATATAAAGCCAAAATATTATCACAAGAAGTAGAAGGTATGAAAGTATTGCAACTCAGTTTGCACATATAAGTAAAGCTCTTATTCATATGAAAAGATTGACAATATTCATCATTAAACCATCCCAATATTGGTGAATAAACCTTACTTGCATAAAATTTACATGCTACAACATGCTTAAATAAGCCAACATGCAATAATTCATTTGACACAGAATCCGCACCAAGATTAGAGGTCATATCAAAATGATTAAACATTGGCACAATTATTTTCAAACGTAGTTGTTCCAAATTTGTTTTAGTGTCTGATTCACATGGTTCTTTCACATCAATGGTTAATTCAATGGATGCACTTAAAATTCTTGATATTGCAGTTGTTTGATCACATGGCAAAGTCAAATCATCAACATAATCATCTAAAATAGGTGGTGTGATCAATGTAGTGGCTAGAGCATCACATGGTGTATTTAAATTGACAAGGCATTCATCATTCACATGCGAAGTTAGAAGATCGGTACCTTTGTCATTACCTCGTGTTATCAACTCAGATGATGTTGGAACTCCCGGCAGTGACGGGTCATAATATGGAGCTGATGCAGTGCTCACAACAACTGATGTTGTTGTCATAGTAGGCACAGTGGTAGAAGGAAGGACTGTCTCAACTCCTTGGATGTGCACCTTATGCTTGTTTGTCTTGTGGGCATCACGCCTCTTTATTTCCTGTTCAGCTTTGCAAGCAAGATGGAACAAATGGTCCATAGGATAACATTATTCATGAATTAGTATCTCCTGAATATCACTGTTTAATCCTCCCCAAAATCTATCCATAAAATCTTCTTCACTTTCCTCTAAAAGGAATGCAACAAGGTAGTTTGTAAATCATCATAATATTTCCTTACAGTGTCACTACCTTGTTTTAAATGTTATAGTTTTTTAATCATGCCACGAGTATAATAAACATCGACGAATCTATCTCTCATGATAAGTTTTAAATCATCCCAAGTAGTAGGTACATAATCATGGTATAACCGACAATGTTCACTCCACCAAACAGTAGCAAAACTAGTGAAAGAACCAACCGCAAGCTTAACTTTTTTACGTTCCGAAAAATCATGGGAAGCAAATATAACATTTATTTCGAACTCCCATTCAATATATAAATCAGGCTTAAAACGACCATTAAAAGGTGACATGGAAACAAAAACCTGATTGTGCGTATTCTTATGCCTTTGCACCTCTTGTGACGGTGGTTGTATTTTCGGAGCTGGTGGCACGTCTCCCACGATTGATGAAGCCCAACTGACTCTGGAACCTGCCATATTTAGTAGAAAAACAAGAAACAAAATCCGAGAATAATGTTCCTATGAACTACTAGGATGTGGTGGTAAAACGCTCACAGTATAGCAAATATCAAAGTCTTACAAGTTCTTACCATGCAGCAAGTGGTGACCGGCAACCAGCGGTGTCAAATAACTCCGAAGATTGAGTAAAGCGATTGCCAGGTGAGCGTATGCATACACGGTGTAGAAATATGTGGAGCTTGGAAGGCCAAATATATGGTAGCAAAAGATCAGCTATAATCAATTCAGAGATGCAATGTTGAATAAACGCTCAACGACGGTACTGTGCTGGTCCTAGGCTAGACCGGACAAGAGACGCGAGCCTAGAACACTAATGAGGTCACGGCGTAGCACAACTAGCATCTATGAAGTATAGTAAGTAGCTCTGGATAGCAAGATATAAGTGAAGATCACAACGGCAGTAAAGATAATGATGAAAAACAACTGCCAAGCAGGATATACAACAACTCTCTCTCCAACTTTCCTCTTGAAAAGTTTGAGCCAATTTTCTGATATCTTTTTTCAAAGAATGCTACTAACTCAAGCTTTCCAATGCAAAAAGAATAACTCAATTCCGAATTGATATAAGGAGTCAAAGAATTCTAAAACTGGCCTGAAAAACTAGAATAAGATGTGTCCACGAACTTCGGAGGGCAAAAAGACCTATTTAGAAGCCGATGTTGAGGTGCCAAATATTGAACTAGCTTCTGCAACTATTTAGATGCATCTCGTCGCTAGCTTTAATTTGAGTACTCGTGGAGCCAAAACGGACTTCGTATGAGGAAGTTATGCCTGTTTGACTGAACAGTGCACAAAACAGAATCCAATCCGAATTCAACTACGAGATTGAGTCTAGATAGATCCGAATTTTGTTTTTTTTCTTCTTTTTTTTACACTTTTTTTCTTTTCCTTTCTCTCTTTTTTTCTATGACTTTCTTTTTCTCTGATTTTTTTTTCTTTTTTGTTCTCTGTCTTTTTTTTCTCTCCCTCTTTCCAAGACAAACTAGATAAGATGCAGATTGGATCAAGCGAAGATGTGAACGACCTCAACTATGATTGTGACAATGAACTATGGGTAGCACGAGGTGAAAATTGACGGATGGTGTGGTGAACAGCGGAAGGGATAACGATGCAGCAGCGACGTGACTAATGTGAACAGAACTCGAAACTCTAAACGAACTAGACACTAGGACCAACAACTCGACACGACGATGCAACCGATAATTCAATAATGCAAACAATGAAAGGAAAATTGCAAAGGCTCAGACTGGCTTGGACAAAAGGATGAATAGATCTAACTTTTTTGTGGCTTTTTCTCGGACAATAGGTAAGAAAATAAATCTAATCTAGGGGAAACTGGAAATTCTCACCGAGCAACCTGAAAACTGATACCACTTGATAGAGGCGGGGTGTCCCGATCTTTCGATGAGATGAGAACTATCGATTTGGTGGAGATGACTTTGACAATCCGACTACAAACGTGCACCATGTTGCGCCTTAGCAATCGCTAAACCAACTCCTAGAGGTTATTGACCACGCTGGAGCACGATCAACCTGACCACGAAGGTCTATTCCTGCAAGAAATCGAAGAACAAGCAAGAATATGATAAAGCAATATGAATATTGCGAATATGGATGAAGTATTGATAATGGTGGGGATCCGAAAGCGGTCTTGGTCTGGTCGTTGGAAACAAACGAAGTACACGAAGTTGCGTTGGCTAACTTTTAACTAAACAAATCCCAAGGAAATAGCTACTAGGTGGATCTACTTATATAGGAGCAAGGGGTGGCGGCCAAGGAGGTGGGAGGACGTCCCAAGGCAGCCTAAAACCAACCCTAGGTCGTACAAGTCACATGGGCCCAAGTGGAGGTGATGCAACACCTTTGGACTTGTTGTTGGACTCGGATTCTGCTGCAGCGTCAGATTGTTTCGTCCATATCTCAATGATCCGGACGAATTTAAAGGTGAATCCTAATGGAGTGGAAAGAGGACGAAATCTACTTTCCAACAAAAAAAGAATCACCCAATTCGGAGTCCGTATGAAAAAGTTCTTGCCGTTTTGAGTCAGGTATGTCTGTGCAGTCCGAATCTGAATCCAGAACGTGAGAGACTTGGACTCTATCTTCTCTTGGCCCAAAAGTGACGTGAAGGGACTTTTTGAACAGAACCTAAACTTCTCTTTTTCCCTTATCTTCATATGTGGATTGTACAAATGTCCCATACACCTGCAATTAGACAAAACACAAAAGTGTGTGAAGTATTTTTGTTCTGGATAATATAAATAGATTATTGAATAGCTGACAATAGAAATCACGTGACAAATATGCATGTATGCAATATTTTTGGTCGTATCCAAGGTAGTCATGTCGTCATCAATGTAAAGCATCAATTCTTGGATTTCGATGCGACGAAGAGCCTCCTCCTTGTGGCGTGATTGGACATGTAGTCTTTCTGGTGTGTAATGGAAGGATGGTGCATTGTTCTATATGTTATTGTCCATATATTAGCCCGTAGGTGAGCTCACGGAAGGGTGGTCGATGGTGGCAGAGTATACCTCAAGCATAAAATCATCTGGAACTCAATTTTCCAAGCCGGATCTTGCCTCCGATGTTGTCGAAGCACGAGAGTTGGTTACGGGCGCATAGAACTTTTGGTTGTGATAGTATTGGCGGGTCATGGAGCTCCAATGGAGTTTTTGTGGGAAAGTTGTCGTCGTTTTATGGATACAACATCGCGGGACAGACCGTGAATACAACTTTCAAGGTAAGATGATCGCACCGACGAGCCATCTTGCACAACTCTGAATGACCTATAATTTTTCGAGTGCATAAATGGAGTGAGGATGAACTGTTATGTACTTTAAGATCCAAGAATAATGCATCTGCTGGTGAAAATGTGAGGGTGGTAGCGAGATGGGTGATAGACCATGTAAAGCATCAACTCTTGGGTTTCGATGCAACGACAAGCCTCCCCCTTGTGTCGTGACTGAACCTGTAGACTTTCTAGTGTGTAATGGAAGGATGGTGCATTGTTCTATATGTTATTGTCCATATATCAGTCCGTAGGTGAACTCACGGAAGGGGGTAGAGGGTGGCAGAGTATACTTCAAGCATAAAATCGTCCGGAACTCAATTTTACAAGCCGGATCTTGTCTCTGAAATGTTGTCGAACCCTGCGAATGGGTTGCAGGCGCATACAACTGATAGAGGCGATGGTGTCCCTTCTTTCCATGAGATGGTGGCTATCGTTTTGGAGGAAGTCGACTTTGACGATCCGACTACGTACGTGCGGGGACGTCGCACCTTAGCAATCGCTAAACCAACTCCGAGAGGTTATTGACCGCGCTGGAGCACGATCAACCTGACCACGAAGGTCTGTTTCCTGCAGGCAAACGAAGAACAAGCAAGAAACTAAGATTGCAATCTGGATATTGCGAATATAAGAGGAAAGCTTTATTGATCAAGGTGGGGTTCTATGACGCCCTGGTCTGGTTGTTGAACACAAACGAAGTACGCGAAGTTGCAGCTATGGCGAACTTTTAATCTAAACAAAACCCAAAGTCTAAACGATGCCTTAGGGGCTGTATATATGGGGGAAGAGGGGGGAATTTCGTGGCCCTTGGAGGAGGGGTCCGAAACCCACCCTAACTCTTGTTTCCCCACACATACGGACTTTAAAAACAGCCTATATTGAAGTATTTCGAAATTACATGGGCCTGGCCCAAGAAGAAGGTGACGCAGCATCTAGAATAGCCTCTGGACGAAAATTATGAAGTGGCATCTTGTATATTTCGTCCAAGGCTTGATGCACTCATTATGGTGGCTTCAAAGTCCTGAAATCATCACTTGAAACTCTGTTCTTGTCTCCCTTGCGCATGCCATCAACTCCATGCTTGTTCTTGCTCCAATGATCATCCTTCTCCAAGCTAGGCCCTTCATTTGTAAGCAAAACAAATGTATCCAATTTATGCAACATCATATTCTCATGAACATTAGAATCATTACCAAGAAACGGAAGTACCTGATAATACAATTGGCGTGCGCGAGCTCTAGTAATTGGTCCAGTATGTATAGCAGCAGGGGCTGTTGGTGTAACAATGGTATTGATGTCCTCATCATCCTCTCCTTCTTGAAATGAAGTCGTCCTCGACGGAAGCTCATCTTCCTCACCCAAATAAGGCTTCAAATCTGCAATGTTAAAAGTGGGACTAACTCCAAAATCTGCAGGCAACTCAAGTTTATATGCATTATCATTTATTTTCTCTAACACCTTAAAAGGACCATCAGCACGTGGCATTAGCTTTGATTTGCGCAAATTAGGAAATCTATCCTTACGCAAATGTAACCAAACAAGATCTCCAGGTGCAAACACAACATGTTTTCTACCCTTATCTCCAGCAAGTTTATATTTAGCATTCATACGCTCAATGTTTTCCTTAGTTAACTCATGCATTTTTAAAATCAATTCAGCACGTTCTTTAGCATCAAAATTGACCTTCTCCGAAGATGAAAGAGGCAACAAATCAATGGGTGCACGAGGTAGGAAACCATACACATTTTCAAAAGGGCACATCTTAGTAGTAGAATGCAACGAACGATTATAAGCAAATTCAATATGAGGCAAGCATTCTTCCCACATTTTCTTATTATTCTTCAAAACAGCCCTAAGCATAGTAGACAATGTTCTATTGACTACTTCAGTTTGTCCATCAGTTTGGGGGTGACAAGTAGTACTAAAAAGCAGTTTAGTCCCCAACTTAGCCCATAAACATCTCCAAAAGTGGCTAAGAAATTTAGTATCACGGTCTGAAACAATAGTATTTGGCACACCATGCAAGCGAATAATTTCACGAAAGAACAAATCAGCAACATTAACAGCATCATCGCTTTTATGACATGGTATAAAGTGTGCCATTTTGGAGAATCTATCCACGACAACAAATATGCTATCCCGCCCCTTCTTTGTACGAGGTAAACCTAAAACAAAGTCCATAGATATATCCTCCCAAGGAACACTAGGCACAGGCAAAGGCATATATAAACCATGAGGATTGAGTCGTGACTTAGCTTTTTGACATGTAGTGCAGCGAGCAACAAAACGCTCAACATCCCGTCTCATCTTTGGCCAAAAGAAATGTGTAGGAAGTACGTCCTCCGCCTTCTTCACGCCAAAGTGTCCCATTAATCCTCCTCCATGCGCCTCCCGCAACAACAAAAGACGACCAGAGCTAGGAGGAATGCATAGCTTGTTAGCACGGAACACAAAACCATCATTAACAACGAACTTCTTTCATGTTCTTCCTTCTTTACAATTCTGCATTACTTCTTTAAAATCAGCATCATGCACATATTGATCTTTGATGGTCTCCAAACCAAATATTTTGAAGTCAAGTTGTGAAAGCATAGTATAGCAACGAGACAAAGCATCGACAATAACATTTTCTTTACCCTTCTTGTGTTTAATGACATAAGGGAAAGTCTCAATGAATTCAACCCATTTAGCATGTCTACGATTCAGTTTAGCTTGACTTTTAATATGTTTCAAAGATTCATGATCAGAATGTATAACAAATTCTTTGGGCCATAAATAATGTTGCCATGTCTCTAAAGTCCGAACAAGAGCATATAGTTCTTTATCATAAGTAGAATAGTTCAGACTAGGCCCACTCAATTTTTCAGAAAAGTATGCAACAGGTTTGCCATCTTGTAATAACACACCTCCTAATCCAATTCCACTAGCATCACATTCAAGCTCAAAAGTCTTATTAAAGTCAGGAAGTTGAAGTAAAGGAGCATGTTTCAACTTATCTTTCAATACCGTGAAGGCTTCTTCCTGTGCGGTACCCCAAACAAAAGGCACATCCTTCTTTGTAAGCTCATTGAGAGGTGCAGCAATGGTGCTAAAATCTCTCACAAAACGCCTATAGAAACCAGCGAGTCCAAGAAAACTCCTCACTTGTGTGACCGTTTTGGGCTACGGCCAACTCTCAATAGCTTCAATCTTGGCTTTATCAACTTCAATTCCCTGTGGAGTAACAACATAGCCAAGAAAAGACACTCGGCCGGTGCAAAAGGTGCACTTCCCAAGGTTACCAAACAAACGTGCATCACGTAGAGCATTAAAAACAGCACATAAATGTTCCAAATGTTCTTCCAAAGATTTGCTATAAATCAGTGTATCATCAAAATAGACTACCACAAATCGTCCAATGAAAGCACGTAAAACTTCGTTCATTAGTCTCATGAAAGTACTAGGTGCATTAGTTAACCCAAAAGGCATGACTAACCACGCATATAAACCAAACTTAGTTTTAAATGTTGTTTTCCATTCATCTCCCAATTTCATACGAATTTGATGGTATTCACTACGCAAATCAACTTTGGAGAATATTGTAGAGCCACTCAATTCATCAAGCATATCATCTAGCCTAGGAATAGGATGACGATAACGAATGGTAATATTATTAATGCCTCTACAATCAACACACATACGCGACGTACCATCCTTTTTCGGCACTAGAATAATAGGAACAGCACAAGGACTAAGGGATTCGCGAATATAACCTTTGTCGAGCAGCTCCTGTACTTGCCGCATAATCTCCTTTGTCTCCTCTGGATTGGTACGGTATGGTGCACGGTTGGGTAGCGATTCACCGGGAATTAAATCAATTTGATGCTCAATCCCTTGAATAGGTGGTAATCCCCGTGGTACGTCTTGTGGGAAGACGTCAGCGAACTCCTGCAAAATGTTAGTGACAGCAGGGGGCAAAGAGGAAGGCACGTCCTCGAATGAAAATAATGCCTCTTTGCACACAAAAGCATAGCAAACAGATTTGCTAAAAACTAGCTCATCAATATCAGATTTGGTGGCAAGTAAACATGCACTTTTCAATTTAATTTCAGAAGCAACACTACATGGTTTACTATTAGGCTTCATTTGTTGGTCAAATTCTTTTGCCACAATCTGATTTTTACTCTTATTTTTCTCCTGTTTTGCTTTATTAGCTCTATGAATATCATCTTTCAAAATGGAATCAGGAGTCATAGGAAGCAAAGTAATATTTGTATCCTTATGAACAAGAGTATACTGATTGTTTCTACCATGGTGTACAGAATTTTTATCAAATTGCCATGGTCTACCAAGTAATAAGGAACATGCTTGCATAGGTACCACATCACAATCAACAAAATCAGCATATGTAGAGATACTAAAATGCACCCGAACAGTACGTGTTACCTTAACCCTGCCGCTGTTGTTGAACCATTGGATGTAGTAAGGATGTGGATGTGGTCTTGTGGTGAGAGATAGCTTCTCCACCATCTCCATGCTAGCCAAGTTGTTGCAGCTCCCTCCATCTATGATGACGCGAACAGAACGTTCCTTCACAACTCCCTTTGTATGGAACAAATAATGCCTCTGATTTTGCTCAGCTTGCGTGACCTGCACACTCAAAACACGTTGAGCAACTAAACATTCATACCTGTCAGCATCTTCAGCAGCCATGTATTGCGTCTCATGATCAGAATCATCTCCACCGTGTTCTTCATGTGTAAGAAGAGCCAAAGTCTCCTCATCATAGTCACTAGCGGACTCATACCCACCATCCTCAGTAGCAATCATCACACGCTGAGATGTGCATTCTCGCGCAAAATGTCCTCTTCCCTTACAACTACGACAAATAATATCACTTGTGTGCCCTGTAGACGCCATGGAAGAAGAAGAGCTCCGTGCAGGCCCGGCAGGTGTGCTCTTGGCAGATAGTGGTGGTTGTGCCTGCTTTCTTGTATCACGGTTGGAGGTGGCAGCTGACGGAGGTGCTGGTGTAGCAGAACGTGTGGAAGTAAATGATGCACATGGTGTCCACGATGAAGGTCGACCTGCAGAAAAGTTAGTTCGCGCCAATGCCTGTCGATCCTGCACTTCATGTTCAGCTTTACAAGCAAGATGGAATAAACGAGTGATATTATTATAATCCTTATAGTCTAGAATGGTCTGAATCTCTCTATCTAATCCACCCAGAAAACGTGCAAGCATAGCTTCATTCTCCTCAATGATACCACATCTAATCAAGCCAGTTTGTAAATCCTGATAATATTCTTCTACCGAATTTTTTCCTTGTCTTAAGCGCTGCAATTTTTGAAATAATTCACGTTGATAATATGGTGGAACCCAACGAGTACGCATAGCAGTTTTCAAAGCACCCCAAGTAGCTGGAACAGGATATAATCTACAATATTCAGACCACCAAACACATGCAAAGCTAGTGAAAGCACAAACAGCAGCAGGAACACGTCTCTCCTCAGGATATTGTAAACATGTAAATCGTTGTTCAGTTTCTAACTCCCAAGTAAGATATATATCAGGAACATATCTACCCTCAAATGGTGGAATATTCAATTTCAGTTTAGGGAGATGGTCATGATCTCGTACCTGAGGGGGAGCCCTAACATTGCCATTATTTGCATGTGGACGACCTGGTGGTTGTGGTGCTGGTGGTTGCACGTAGTTCTGATGTTGATCAACCTCATCCTCGTAATCTCCCACATAATCATCCTCCCCCACATCAACAGCAGGAGCCACAGAAGTATCAACAGCAGCACCAGCAGCTTGGCCAGGCTGAAGAGGGACACGGGTCGCTCGGCGGAGGGCTGTTTCGCGATGTGGAGGTAGTCGTTGTTGCTGTTGTGGAGGTGCGTTAGGTGCAGCCGGTGGTGGTGGTGGTAGACGCGCGAGTAATTCATTGAACTTGTTATCGAGCTTTGTTTCGAACGCCTTCTCAATGCCATCTATCTTCTCCATGGCCTCTTCAAATCTATTTAGCACATCTTCCACCTGTCCACTCATCATTTGCTGAAACTTATCATGTAACGCTTTGTTTGTCATGTTCTCCCAGTCAGTCTCGTCAGCTTGTGATCCTGCCATGGTTAGCAGCAATAGAAACACACAAGAATATGATTCTATAGACTACTAGGAAGTGTTGGTGGTGGTCTGGTGGACAGTCACAAATCCGTCAAGCAAATCTCAAATCCTTACCAGTTCTTACCCAGCAGCAGGCGGTGATCGGCAACCGTCGTAGTCAAAACTCTCAAAGCTTGGATAGAGCGATTGCAAGGGAGAGTCAAACGCACGACATAAATGTATGTGGAGCTGGAAAGGCTTATAGTATGGTAGCAAAAAGGTCAGCAATAATCAATTCAGAGATGCAAAGTTGAATAAACGCTCAACGACGGTACTGTGCTGGTCCTAGGCTAGACCATGCTAGAGACGCGAGCCTAGAACACTAACAAAATCACGGCGCTGCACGAAAACAAGGGAAAAGCACACTGTGGAATTTTTGTTTTCGCTCTGTTTTTTTTGCGCTCTTTTTTTTTGCGCTCTTTTTTTTGCGCTCTTTTTTTTATCGCTCCTCTTTTTTTTGCGAAAAATCACTATAATGGCGAGTGTCTCAAAACTCTTCCCAGGTCAAACTGACGGGATGGGTACGAAATTTTTTTGACAAATTTTTTTTCGGAAATCAGAGCAGCGACGACAAAAAAGTGCGACCAAAAATCACTATGATGGCGAGTGTCTCAAAAGACTCAGAACAGCCTAAAAATAGGATAGGGAAAAATATTTTCGGTCGCCGAAATTTTGGCCTAAAAACTGCCCGGGGGTCTCCAGACTTTTTTTTCGAGACCTACGCAGGCAAGGAAACACAAATCGGAATTTAGATGGATCTCGAAAACAAACCTAATATGAGAAGAACTCGGATTGGTGGTGGATATATGGTGGTGGTATATGGCAGGGGTGGTGGTATATGGTAGCGGTGGTGGTATATGGATACGGATTGGTGGTGGTATATGGAAACGGATTGGTGGTGGTATATGGATACGGATTCAGAGCGGTGGCGGATAAGCAATGGTGGTAGATGGCAAGGCGATGATGATGGTGCGGCGGCGGCGTGACAACTTATGACCAGAACTCGAAACTCTAAAAGACTAGACTCTAAGACCAGCAACTTGACACGACGATGCAACCGCAAATTCAACAAAGCAAATACAGAAAAGATTATGCAAAGGCTCAGATTGGTTCGGATGGGATGAATTAACCCTATTTTTTTGGCTTTGTCGTGGACTATAGGTATGAAGAACAGACTCGATCTAAACTACGAAAAACTGTAAAATCTCACCGAGCAACCTGGAAATCTGATACCACTTGATAGAGGCGAGGGTGTCCCGTCTTTCGATGAGATGGTGGCTATCGTTTTGGAGGAAGTCGACTTTGACAATCCGACTACGAACGTGCGAGGACGTCGCGTCTTAGCAATCGCTAAACCAACTCCGAGAGGTTATTGACCACGCTGGAGCACGATCAACCAGACCACGAAGGTCTGTTTCCTGCAGGCAAATGAAGAACAAGCAAGAAACTAAGATTGCAATCTGGATATTGCGAATATAAGAGGAAAGCTTTATTGATCAAGGTGGGGTTCTGTGACGCCCTGGTCTGGTCATTGAACACAAACGAAGTACGCGAAGTTGCAGCTATGGCAAACTTTTAATCTAAACAAAACCCAAAGTCTAAACGATGCCCTAGGGGCTGTATATATGGGGGAAGAGCGGGAATTTCGTGGCCCTTGGAGGAGGGGTCCGAAACCCACCCTAACTCTTGTTTCCCCACGCATACGGACTTTAAGAACAGCCTATATTGAAGTATTTCGAAATTACATGGGCCTGGCCCAAGAAGAAGGTGACGCAGCACCTAGAATAGCCTCTGGACGAAAATTATGAAGTGGCATCTTGTATATTTCGTCCAAGGCTTGATGCACTCATTATGATGGCTTCAAAGTCCTGAAATCATCACTTGAAACTCCGTTCTTGTCTCCCTTGCGCATGCCATCAACTCCATGCTTGTTCTTGCTCCAATGATCATCCTTCTACAAGCTAGGCCCTTCATTTGTAAGCAAAACAAATGTATCCAATTTAGGCAACATCATATTCTCATGAACATTAGAATCATTACCAAGAAACGAAAGTACCTGATAATTCAATTGGCGTGCGTGAGCTCTAGTAATTGGTCCAGTATGTATAGCAGCAGGGGCTGTGGGTGTAACAATGGTATTGATGTCCTCATCATCCTCCCCTTCTTGAAGTGAAGTCGTCCTCGACGGAAGCTCATCTTCCTCACCCAAATAAGGCTTCAAATCTACAATGTTAAAAGTGGGACTAACCCCAAAATCTGCAGGCAACTCATGTTTATATGCATTATCATTTATTTTCTCTAACACCTTAAAAGGACCATCAGCACGTGGCATTATCTTTTATTTGCGCAAATTAGGAAATCTATCCTTACG
This sequence comes from Aegilops umbellulata, assembly GCA_032464435.1. Taxonomy (NCBI): domain Eukaryota; kingdom Viridiplantae; phylum Streptophyta; class Magnoliopsida; order Poales; family Poaceae; genus Aegilops; species Aegilops umbellulata. Next base: position 65,073,440 of record CP136059.1, on the reverse strand, counting down.
CAAATGTAACCAAACAAGATCTCCAGGTGCAAACACAACATGTTTTCTACCCTTATCTCCAGCAAGTTTATATTTAGCATTCATACGCTCAATGTTTTCCTTAGTTAACTCATGCATTTTTAAAATCAATTCAGCACGTTCTTTAGCATCAAAATTAACCTTCTCCGAAGATGGAAGAGGCAACAAATCAATGGGTGCACGAGGTAGGAAACCATACACAATTTCAAAAGGGCACATCTTAGTAGTAGAATGCAACGAACGATTATAAGCAAATTCAATATGAGGCAAGCATTCTTCCCACATTTTCTTATTATTCTTCAAAACAGCCCTAAGCATAGTAGACAATGTTCTATTGACTACTTCAGTTTGTCCATCAGTTTGGGGGTGACAAGTAGTACTAAAAAGCAGTTTAGTCCCCAACTTAGCCCATAAACATCTCCAAAAGTGGCTAAGAAATTTAGTATCACGGTCTGAAACAATAGTATTTGGCACACCATGCAAGCGAATAATTTCATGAAAGAACAAATCAGCAACATTAACAGCATCATCGCTTTTATGACATGGTATAAAGTGTGCCATTTTCGAGAATCTATCCACGACAACAAATATGCTATCCCGCCCCTTCTTTGTTCGAGGTAAACCTAAAACAAAGTCCATAGATATATCCTCCGAAGGAACACTAGGCACAGGCAAAGGCATATATAAACCATGAGGATTGAGTCGTGACTTAGCTTTTTGACATGTAGTGCAGCGAGCAACAAAACGCTCAACATCCCGTCTCATCTTTGGCCAAAAGAAATGTGTAGCAAGTACATCCTCCGTCTTCTTCACGCCAAAGTGTCCCATTAATCCTCCTCCATGCGCCTCCTGCAACAATAAAAGACGAACAGAGCTAGCTGGAATGCATAGCTTGTTAGCACGGAACACAAAACCATCATTAACAACGAACTTGTTCCATGTTCTTCCTTCTTTACAATTCTGCATTACTTCTTTAAAATCAGCATCATGCACATATTGATCTTTGATGGTCTCCAAACCAAATATTTTGAAGTCAAGTTGTGAAAGCATAGTATAGCGACGAGACAAAGCATCAGCAATAACATTTTCTTTACCCTTCTTGTGTTTAATGACATAAGGGAAAGTCTCAATGAATTCAACCCATTTAGCATGTCTACAATTCAGTTTAGCTTGACTTTTAATATGTTTCAAAGATTCATGATCAGAATGTATAACAAATTCTTTGGGCCATAAATAATGTTGCCATGTCTCTAAAGTCCGAACAAGAGCATATAATTCTTTATCATAAGTAGAATAGTTCAGACTAGGCCCACTCAATTTTCCAGAAAAGTATGCAACAGGTTTGCCATCTTGTAATAACACACCTCCTAATCCAATTCCACTAGCATCACATTCAAGCTCAAAAGTCTTATTAAAGTCAGGAAGTTGAAGTAAAGGAGCATGTGTCAACTTATCTTTCAATACCGTGAAGGCTTCTTCCTGTGCGGTACCCCAAACAAAAGGCACATCCTTCTTTGTAAGCTCATTGAGAGGTGCAGCAATGGTGCTAAAATCTCTCACAAAACGCCTATAGAAACCAGCGAGTCCAAGAAAACTCCTCACTTGTGTGACCGTTTTGGGCTACGGCCAACTCTCAATAGCTTCAATCTTGGCTTTATCAACTTCAATTCCCTGTGGAGTAACAACATAGCCAAGAAAAGACACTCGGCCGGTGCAAAAGGTGCACTTCCCAAGGTTACCAAACAAACGTGCATCACGTAGAGCATTAAAAACAGCACATAAATGTTCCAAATGTTCTTCCAAAGATTTGCTATAAATCAGTGTATCATCAAAATAGACTACCACAAATCGTCCAATGAAAGCACGTAAAACTTCGTTCATTAGTCTCATGAAAGTACTAGGTGCATTAGTTAACCCAAAAGGCATGACTAACCACGCATATAAACCAAACTTAGTTTTAAATGTTGTTTTCCATTCATCTCCCAATTTCATACGAATTTGATGGTATTCACTACGCAAATCAACTTTGGAGAATATTGTAGAGCCACTCAATTCATCAAGCATATCATCTAGCCTAGGAATAGGATGACGATAACGAATGGTAATATTATTAATGCCTCTACAATCAACACACATACGCGACGTACCATCCTTTTTCGGCACTAGAATAATAGGAACAGCACAAGGACTAAGGGATTCGCGAATATAACCTTTGTCGAGCAGCTCCTGTACTTGCCGCATAATCTCCTTCGTCTCCTCTGGATTGGTACGGTATGGTGCACGGTTGGGTAGCGATTCACCGGGAATTAAATCAATTTGATGCTCAATCCCTTGAATAGGTGGTAATCCCCGTGGTACGTCTTGTGGGAAGACGTCAGCGAACTCCTGCAAAATGTTAGTGACAGCAGGGGGCAAAGAGGAAGGCACGTCCTCGAATGAAAATAATGCCTCTTTGCACACAAAAGCATAGCAAACAGATTTGCTAAAAACTAGCTCATCAATATCAGATTTGGTGGCAAGTAAACATGCACTTTTCAATTTAATTTCAGAAGCAACACTACATGGTTTACTATTAGGCTTCATTTGTTGGTCAAATTCTTTTGCCACAATCTTATTTTCACTCTTATTTTTCTCCTGTTTTGCTTTATTAGCTCTATGAATATCATCTTTCAAAATGGAATCAGGAGTCATAGGAAGCAAAGTAATATTTGTATCCTTATGAACAAGAGTATACTGATTGTTTCTACCATGGTGTACAGAATTTTTATCAAATTGCCATGGTCTACCAAGTAATAAGGAACATGCTTGCATAGGTACCACATCACAATCAACATAATCAGCATATGTAGAGATACTAAAATGCACCCGAACAGTACGTGTTACCTTAACCCTGCCGCTGTTGTTGAACCATTGGATGTAGTAAGGATGTGGATGTGGTCTTGTGGTGAGAGATAGCTTCTCCACCATCTCCATGCTAGCCAAGTTGTTGCAGCTCCCTCCATCTATGATGACGCGAACAGAACGTTCCTTCACAACTCCCTTTGTATGGAACAAATAATGCCTCTGATTTTGCTCAGCTTGCGTGACCTGCACACTCAAAACATGTTGAGCAACTAAACATTCATACCTGTCAGCATCTTCAGCAGCCATGTATTGCGTCTCATGATCAGAATCATCTCCACCGTGTTCTTCATGTGTAAGAAGAGCCAAAGTCTCCTCATCATAGTCACTAGCGGACTCATACCCACCATCCTCAGTAGCAATCATCACACGCTGAGATGTGCATTCTCGCGCAAAATGTCCTCTTCCCTTACAACTACGACAAATAATATCACTTGTGTGCCCTGTAGACGCCATGGAAGAAGAAGAGCTCCGTGCAGGCCCGGCAGGTGTGCTCTTGGCAGATAGTGGTGGTTGTGCCTGCTTTCTTGTATCACGGTTGGAGGTGGCAGCTGACGGAGGTGCCGGTGTAGCAGAACGTGTGGAAGTAGATGATGCACATGGTGTCCACGATGAAGGTCGACCTGCAGAAAAGTTAGTTCGCGCCAATGCCTGTCGATCCTGCACTTCACGTTCAGCTTTACAAGCAAGATGGAATAAACGAGTGATATTATTATAATCCTTATAGTCTAGAATGGTCTGAATCTCTCTATTTAATCCACCCAGAAAACGTGCAAGCATAGCTTCATTCTCCTCAACGATACCACATCTAATCAAGCCAGTTTGTAATTCCTGATAATATTCTTCTACCAAATTTTTTCCTTGTCTTTAGCGCTGCAATTTTTTAAGTAATTCACGTTGATAATATGGTGGAACCCAACGAGTATGCATAGCAGTTTTCAAAGCACCCCAAGTAGCTGGAACTGGATATAATCTACAATATTCAGACCACCAAACACATGCAAAGCTAGTGAAAGCACAAACAGCAGCAGGAACACGTCTCTCCTCAGGATATTGTAAACATGTAAATCGTTGTTCAGTTTCTAACTCCCAAGTAAGATATATATCAGGAACATATCTACCCTCAAATGGTGGAATATTCAATTTCAGTTTAGGGAGATGGTCATGATCTTGTACCTGAGGGGGAGCCCTAACATTGCCATTATTTGCATGTGGACGACCTGGTGGTTGTGGTGCTGGTGGTTGCACGTAGTTCTGATGTTGATCAACCTCATCCTCGTAATCTCCCACATAATCATCCTCCCCCACATCAGCAGCAGGAGCCATAGAAGTATCAACAGCAGCACCAGCAGCTTGGCCAGGCTGAAGAGGGACACAGGTCGCTCGGCAGAGGGCTGTTTCGCGATGTGGAGGTAGCAGCAATAGAAACACACAAGAATATGATTCTACCGACTACTAGGAAGTGGTGGTGGTGGTGTGGTGGACAGTCACAAATCCGTCAAGCAAATCTCAAATCCTTACCAGTTCTTACCCAGCAGCAGGCGGTGATCGGCAACCGTCGTAGTCAAAACTCTCAAAGCTTAGATAGAGCGTGATGAGGACATGACTACCTTGGATACGACCAAAAATATTGCATACATGCATATTTGTCAGGTGATTTCTAGTGTCAACTATTCAATAATCTATTTATATTATCCAGAACAAAAATACTTCACACACTTTTGTGTTTTGTCTAATTGCAGGTGTATGGGACATTTGTACAACCCACATATGAAGATAAGGGAAAAAGAGAAGTTTAGGTGCTGTTCAAGAAGTCTCTTCACGTCACTTTTGGGCCAAGAGAAGATAGAGTCCAAGTCTCTCACGTTCTGGATTCAGATTCGGACTGCACAGACATACCTGACTCAAAACGGCAAGAAATTTTTCATACGGACTCCGAATTGGGTGATTCTTTTTTGTTGGAAAGTAGATTTCATCCTCTTTCCACTCCAATTGGATTCACCTTTGAATTCGTCCGGAGCGTTGAGTTATGGACGAAACAATCTGAGGCTGTAGCAGAATCCGAGTCAAACTACAAGTCCAAAGGTGTTACGTCACCTCCACTTGGGCCCATTGGCCTTGTACGACCTAGGGTTAGTTTTGGGCTGCCTTGGGACGTCCTCCCACCTCCTTGGCCGCCACCCCTTGCTCCTATATAAGTAGATCCATCTAGTAGCTTTTTCTGTGGGGTTTTGTTTAGATTAAAAGTTCGCCATAGCTGCAACTTCGCGTACTTCGTTTGTGTTCAACGACCAGACCAAGGCGTCACAGAACCCCACCTTGATCAATAAAGCTTCCCTCTTATATTCGCAATATCCAGATTGCAATCTTAGTTTCTTGCTTGTTCTTCGTTTGCCTACAGGAAACAGACCTTCGTGGTCAGGTTGATCGTGCTCCGGCGTGGTCAATAACCTCTCGGAGTTGGTTTAGCGATTACTAAGGCACGACGTCCTCGCACGTTCGTAGTCGGATCATCAAAGTCGACTTCCTCCAAACGATAGCCACCATCTCATCGAGAGACGGGACACCTTTGCCTCTATCAAGTGGTATCAGTTTTCAGGTTGCTCGGTGAGAATTTCCAGTTTCCCCTAGATTATATTTATTTTCTTACCTATTGTCCAAGAAAAAGCCACAAAAACGTTAGATCTATTCATCCTTTTTGTCCAAGCTAGTCTGAGCCTTTGCAATTTTCTTTTCATTGTTTGCATTATTGAATTATCGGTTGCATCGCCGTGTCGAGTTGCTGGTCTTAGTGTCTAGTTCGTTTAGAGTTTCGAGTTCTGTTCACATTAGTCACGTCGCCGCTGCATCGTTATCCCTTCCGCTGTCCACCACATCATCCATCAATTTCCACCACATGTTACCCATAGTTCATTATCACAATCATAGTTGAGGTCGTTCACATCTTCGCTTGATCCAATCTGCATCTTATCTAGTTTGTCTTGGAAAGAGGTAGAGAAAAAAAAAGATAGTGAAAAAAAAGAAAAAAAGTCAGAGAAAAAAAAAGAGAAAGAAAAAAGTGTGAGAAAAAAAGAGAGAAGAAAAAAAACAAAGTTTGGACCTATCTAGACTCAATCTCGTAGTTGAATTCGGATTGGAATCTGTTTTGTGCACTGATCAGTAAAACAGGCATAACTTCCTCATACGAAGTCCGTTTTGGCTCCACAAGTACTCAAACGAAAGCTAGCGACGAGACGCATCTAAATAGTTGCAGAGGCTAGTTCAATATTTGACACCACCAAATCAGCTTCTAAATAGGTCTTTTTGCCCTCCGAAGTTCGCGGACATATCTTATTCCAGTTTTTCAGGCCAATTTTAGAATTGTTTGACTCCTCATATCAATTCGGAATTGAGTGATTCTTTTTGCATTGGAAAGCTTGAGTTAGTAGAATTATTTGAAAAAATTTATCAGAAAATTGGCTCAAACTTTTCAAGAGAAAAGTTGGAGAGAGAGTTCTTGTATATCCTGCTTGGCAGTTGTTTTTCATCATTATCTTTACTGCCATTGTGTTCTTCACTTATATCTTGCTGTCCAGAGCTACTTAGTATCCTTCATTGATGCTAGTTGTGCTACGCCGTGACCTCATTAGTGTTCTAGGCTCGCGTCTCTAGTCCGTTCTAGCCTAGGACCAGCACAGTACCGTCGTTGAGCGTTTATTCAACATTGCATCTTTGAATTGATTATTGCTAATCTTTTGCTACCATATATAGCCAACCCAGCTTCACATATTTCTACACCGTGTATACGTACGTTCCCCTGGCAATCGCTTTACACAATCTTCAGAGGTATTTGACACCGCTGGTTGCCTGTCACCACCTGCCGCATGGTAAGAACTTGTAAGATATTGATATTTGCTTTACTGTGAGCACTTTACAACCACATCCTAGTAGTTCATAGGAACATTATTCTAGAATTTTGTTTCTTGTTTCTACTAATCATGACAGGTTCCGGAGACAGAAGTTCTTGGACGACGGACACATCATCACCATCACGAGAGTTGGGACAACACACACAAGCACATGGTCAGGTTATCTCTTTACCGTCATTTGAGGGTAGATTTAATCCTGCTATTTATCTAGCATGGGAGCTTGAAGTAGAACAAGTTTTTAGTCACCATGACTTTTCTGAACTTGAGCGAGTACGAGCTGTCACTAGAGCATTTACTGGTTTTGCTTCTGTTTGGTGGAGTGTGCATTGTAAGAAAAACATTGATAACCAACCCACAACTTGGAAAGATTTGAAAGATGTAATGAGACAACAATTTTTCCCTCCTTACTATCGTCGTGAATTGCTTCGCAAATTTGAACAATTTAAACAAGGCAACAACACTGTTCATGCTTACTACCAAGAGTTCAAATCTTATATGCATCATTGTGACATAGAAGAATCTGAGGATGATACAATGAATAGATTTTTTGGTGGTTTGAACCATGATATTCAGGCACGATTTCAGTATATTCCTTGTTGTGTTACTGGTATGTATGTTCGTGCTTGTACCTTTGAGAGACAGTTACAGGAGGATGCATTAGGTGACTACAACAACTACTATTCTAGTTCATGCTCATCACCACCGCTTGGTTCCTCCACCGTTGCACCTACTAGAGCAACCACACCTCAGACTGTGAGGGCGGCATCATCTCAAGAGTATGGTACATTGCCATCATCCGTACCTACATCAGCTACATCTTTGCGACAAGGTAAATGTAAAGGTATTGATGATATAACTTCACATGAGAATGATGCATGCCTAGTTAACTTGAATACATTATGTGTTGAGTTACCTGTTGATTTGAGCGCATCACCTATTTTAGAGAATCATGTTACTGTCATGAATGCGTCATGTGATCAAACAACTAAAATACCAACAATTTTGAGTGCACCCAATGAATTAACTGTTGATGCAAAAGAACCAATGTTTAATCAATTCGATATGACCTCTAATCTTGGTGATGATTCTGTGTCAAATGACTTATTGCATGTTGGCTTATTTAAGCATGTTGTAGCATGTAAATTTTATGCAAGTAAGGTTTATTCACCAATATTGGGATGGTTTAATGATGAATATTGTCAATCTTTTCATATGAATAAGAGCTTCACTTATATGTGCAAACTGAGTTGCAATATTTTCATGCCTTCTACTTCTTGTGATAATATTTTGGCTTTATATTTTATTCACTATGAAAGTTACTCATGTATACATGTGTCATATGTGCAAATTCCACCGGAAGTAAAAATTGATGACATCTACATATACAACATGTACACCTTGTCTCTTTTACTAGCCACATTTCAGATAAAGCAACGCCAAGGACGGCTTTATTTTCAAGAAGGGGAGGATGATGAGGACATGACTACCTTGGATACGACCAAAAATATTGCATACATGCATATTTGTCAGGTGATTTCTAGTGTCAACTATTCAATAATCTATTTATATTATCCAGAACAAAAATACTTCACACACTTTTGTGTTTTGTCTAATTGCAGGTGTATGGGACATTTGTACAACCCACATATGAAGATAAGGGAAAAAGAGAAGTTTAGGTGCTGTTCAAGAAGTCTCTTCACGTCACTTTTGGGCCAAGAGAAGATAGAGTCCAAGTCTCTCATGTTCTGGATTCAGATTCGGACTGCACAAACATACCTGACTCAAAACGGCAAGAAATTTTTCATACGGACTCCGAATTGGGTGATTCTTTTTTTGTTGGAAAGTAGATTTCATCCTCTTTCCACTCCAATTGGATTCACCTTTGAATTCGTCCGGAGCGTTGAGTTATGGACGAAACAATCTGAGGCTGCAGCAGAATCCGAGTCAAACTACAAGTCCAAAGGTGTTACGTCACCTCCACTTGGGCCCATTGGCCTTGTACGACCTAGGGTTAGTTTTGGGCTGCCTTGGGACGTCCTCCCACCTCCTTGGCCGCCACCCCTTGCTCCTATATAAGTAGATCCATTTAGTAGCTTTTTCTGTGGGGTTTTGTTTAGATTAAAAGTTCGCCATAGCTGCAACTTCGCGTACTTCGTTTGTGTTCAACGACCAGACCAAGGCGTCACAGAACCCCACCTTGATCAATAAAGCTTCCCTCTTATATTCGCAATATCCAGATTGCAATCTTAGTTTCTTGCTTGTTCTTCGTTTGCCTACAGGAAACAGACCTTCGTGGTCAGGTTGATCATGCTCCGGCGTGGTCAATAACCTCTCGGAGTTGGTTTAGCGATTGCTAAGGCGCGACGTCCTCGCACGTTCGTAGTCGGATCGTCAAAGTCGACTTCCTCGAAACGATAGCCACCATCTCATCGAAAGACGGGACACCTTTGCCTCTATTAGAGCGATTGCCAGGGAGAGTCAAACGCACGACGTAGATGTATGTGGAGCTGGAAAGGCTTATAGTATGGTAGCAAAAAGGTTGTCGAAGCACGAGAGTTGGTTACGGGCGCATAAAACTTTTGGTTGTGATAGTATTGACGGGTCATGGATCTCCAATGGAGTTTTTGTGGCAAAATTGTTGCCGTTTTATGGATACAACATCGCGGGACAGACCATGAATACAACTTTCAAGGTAAGATGATCGCACCGGCGAGCCATCTTGCACAACTCGGAATGACTTATAATTTTTCGAGTGCATAAATGGAGTGAGGATGAACTGTTATGTACTTTATGATCCAAGAATAATGCATCCGCCGGTGAAAATGTGGGGGTGGTAGCGAGATGGGTGATAGACCATGTAAAGCATCAACTCTTGGGTTTCGATGCAACGACGAGCCTCCCCCTTGTGTCGTGACTGAACCTGTAGTCTTTCTAGTGTGTAATGGAAGGATGGTGCAATGTTCTATATGTTATTGTCCATATATCAGTCCGTAGATGAACTCACGGGAGGGTGTTAGAGGGTGCCAGAGTATACTTCAAGCACAAAATCATCCGGAACTCAATTTTACAAGCCAGATCTTGTCTCTGAAATGTTGCCGAACCCTGCGAGTGGGTTGCGGCCACATACAACTTTTGGTTGTGATTGTTTTGGCGGGTCATGGGGATCCAATGGAGTTTTTGTGGCAAAATTGTTGCGGTTTATGGATACAACAACCCGGGACAGACCGTGAATACAACTTTCAAGGTAAGTTGATCGCACTGACGAGCCATCTTGCACAACTCGGAATGACCTATAATTTTTCGGGTGCATAAATGGAGTGAGGATGAACTACTATGTACTTTATGCTCCAAGAATAATGCATCCGCTGGTGAACGTGAGGGTGGTAGCGACATGGGTGATTGACCATGTAAAGCATCAATTCTTGGGTTTGGATGCGACGAAGAGCCTCCTCCTTGTGTCGTGACTGAACCTGTAGTCTTTCTAGTGTGTAAGGGAATGATGGTGCATTGTTCTATATGTTATTTTCCATATATTAGCCTGTAGGTGAGCTCACGAAAGGGTGGTAGATGGTGGCAGAGTATACCTCAAGCATAAAGTGGTCTGGAACTCAATTTTCCAAGCCGGATCTAGCCTCCGAAATGTTGTCGAAGCACGAGAGTTGGTTACGCGCGCATAAAACTTTTGGTTATGGTAGTATTGGCGGGTCATGGAGCTCTAGTGGAGTTTTTGTGGCAAAATTGTTGCTGTTTTATGGATACAACATCGCGGGACAGACCATGAATACAACTTTCAAGGTAAGATGATCGCACCGACGAGCCATCTTGCACAACTCGGAATGACCTATAATTTTTCGAGTGCATAAATGGAGTGAGGATGAACTGTTATGTACTTTATGATCCAAGAATAATGCATCTGGTGGTGAAAATGTGAGGGTGGTAGCGAGATGGGAGATAGACCATGTAAGCAATCAATTCTTGGGTTTCGATGCAACGACGAGCCTCCCCCTTGTGTCGTGACTGAACCTGTAGTCTTTCTAGTGTGTAATGGAAGGATGGTGCATTTTTCTATATGTTATTGTCCATATATCAGTCCGTAGATGAACTCACGGAAGGGTGGTAGAGGGTGGCAGATTATACTTCAAGCATAAAATCGTCCGGAACTCAATTTTACAAGCCGGATCTTGTCTCCGAAGTGTTGTTGAAACCTGCGAGTGGGTTGCGGGCGCATACAACTTTTGGTTATGATTGTTTTGGCGGGTCATGGAGATCCAATGGAGTTTTTGTGGCAAAATTTTTGCCGTTTTATGGATACAACATCCCGGGACAGACCGTGAATACAACTTTCAGGGTAAGCTGATCGCACCGACGAGCCATCTTGCACAACTTGGAATGACCTATAATTTTTTGGGTGCATAAATGAAGTGAGGATGAACTGTTATGTAATTTATGCTCCAAGAATAATGCATCCGCTGGTGAAAACATGATGGTGGTAGAGAGATGGGTGATTGACCATGTAAAGCATCAATTCTTGGGTTTCGATGCGACGAAGCGCCTCCTCCTTGTGTCGTGACTGAACCTGTAGTCTTTCTAGTGTGTAATGGAAGGATGGTGCATTGTTCTATATGTTATTGTCCATATATTAGCCCATAGGTGAGCTCACGGAACGGTGGTAGATGGTGGCAGAGTATACCTCAAGCATAAAATCGTTTGGAACTCAATTTTCCAAGCCGGATCTTGCCTCCGAAATGTTGTCGAAGCACGAGAGTTGGTTACGGGCGCATAAAACTTTTGGTTGTGATAGTATAGGCGGGTCATGGAGCTCCAATGGAGTTTTTGTGGCAAAATTGTTGCCGTTTTATGGATACAACATCGCGGGACAGACCGTGAATACAACTTCAAGGTAAGATGATCGCACCGACGAGCCATCTTGCACAACTCGGAATGACCTATAATTTTTCGTGTGCATAATAGGAGTGAGGATGAACTGTTATGTACTTTATGATCCAAGAATAATGCATCCCCCGATGAAAATGTGGGGGTGGTAGCGAGATGGGTGATAGACCATGTAAAGCATCAACTCTCGGGGTTCGATGCAACGACGAGCCTCCCCCTTGTGTTGTGACTGAACCTGTAGTCTTTCTAGTGTGTAATGGAAGGATGGTGCATTGTTCTATTTGTTATTGTCCATATATCAGTCCGTAGATGAACTCACGGGAGGGTGGTAGAGGGTGCCAGAGTATACTTCAAGCATAAAATCGTCCGGAACTCAGTTTTACAAGCCGGATCTTGTCTCCGAAATGTTGTCGAACCCTGCGAGTGGATTGCGGCCACATACAACTTTTGGTTGTGATTGTTTTGGCGGGTCATGGGGATCCAATGGAGTTTTTGTGGCAAAATTGTTGCCGGCTTATGGATACAGCATCCTGGGACAGACCGTGAATACAACTTTCAAGGTAAGCTGATCGCACCGACGAGGCATCTTGCACAACTCGGAATGACCTATAATTTTTCCGGTGCCTAAATGGAGTGAGGATGAACTGTGATGGTGGTAGGGAGATGGGTGATTGACCATGTAAAGCATCAATTCTTGGGTTTTGATGCGACGAAGAGCCTCTTCCTCCTGTCGTGACTAAACCTGTAGTCTTTCTAGTGTGTAAGGGAAGGATGGTGCATGGATTTATATGTTATTGTCCATATATTAGCCCATAGGTGAGCTCACGGAACGGTGGTAGATGGTGGCAGAGTATACCTAAAGCATAAAATCGTTTGGAACTCAATTTTCCAAGCCGGATCTTGCCTCCGAAATGTTGTCGAAGCACGAGAGTTGGTTACGGGCGCATAAAACTTTTGGTTGTGATAGTATTGGCGGGTCATGGAGCTCCAATGGAGTTCTTGTGGCAAAATTGTTGCTGGTTTATGGATACAACAACATCGCAGGACAGACCGTGAATACAACTTTCAAGGTAAGTTGATCGCACTGACGAGCCATCTTGCACAACTCGGAATGACCTATAATTTTGCGGGTGCATAAATGGAGTGAGGATGGACTGTTATGTACTTTATGCTCCAAGAATAATGCATCCGCTGGTGAAAACGTGAGAGTGGTAGCGAGATGGGTGATTGACCATGTAAAGCATCAATTCTTGGGTTTTGATGCGACGAAGAGCCTCCTCCTTGTGTCGTGACTGAACCTGTAATCTTTCTAGTGTGTAATGGAAGGATGGTGCTTTGTTCTATATGTTATTGTCCATATGTTAGCCCGTAGGTGAGCTCACGGAAGGGTGGTAGATGGTGACAGAGTATACCTCAAGCATAAAATCATCTGGAACTCAATTTTCCAAGCCGGATCTTGCCTCCGAAATGTTGACGAAGCACGAGAGTTGGTTACGGGCGCATAAAACTTTTGGTTGTGATAGTATTGGTGGGTCATGGAGCTCCAATGGAGTTTTTGTGGCAAAATTGTTGCCGTTTTATGGATACAACATCGCGGGACAGACCGTGCATACAACTTTCAACGTAAGATGATCGCACCGACGAGTACATCTTGCACAACTTGGTTTGAATTCGCCCGGAGCATTGTGATATGGACGAAACAATCTGACGCTGCACCAGAATCCGAGTCAAACAACAAGTCCAAAGGTGTTACGTCACCTCCACTTGGGCCCATGAGCCTTGTACGACCTAGGGTTGGTTTAGGCTGCCTTGGGACATCCTCCCACCTCCTTGGCCACCACCCCTTGCTCCTGTATAAGTAGATCCACCTAGTAGCTTTTTACTTGGGATTTGTTTAGTTAGAAGTTAGCCATTGCAACTTCGTGTACTTCGTTTGTGTCCAACGACCAGACCAAGACCGCTTACGGATTCCCACCATTATCAACACTTCATATATACTCGCAATATTCAGATTGCTTTTATCATATTCTTGCTTGTTCTTCGATTGCTTGCAGGAATAGACCTTCGTGGTCAGGTTTTTGATTGTGCACCGGCGTGGTCAATAACCTCTCGAAGTTGGTTTAGCGATTGCTAAGGCGCAACGTCGTGCACGTTTGTAGTCGGATCGTCAAAGTCATCTTCACCAAAGCGAAAGTTATCATCTCATCGAAAGATCAGGACACCTTTGCCTCTATCAGGCTCCCTCCCGAAGCCCCGGAAATCCGGCCATCAGCCCGGAAATCCAGCCCCGTCTATCCAGAGAGCACAGAAACTTACCCCGCCGGCCCGGACATCCGGCCCCCAGCCCGGACATCCGGCCCCTCCTGAAGCTCCGGACATCCGGCCCGATGCCCGGACATCCGGCACCGCCTGTCCGCGCACAGTAAACGGCCGAAGCCCACGTACCTCTTCGCCCCCTAGACTATATATACTTCACTCCTTCCTCTTTCTAGGGTTAGCATTGTTTTAACTCATATGTGAGATAGAGCTTTGCTCATCCATACGGATCTCCTCCTCGAGAGAGACTGCGGCCCCTCTTTGGAGAAGGTCAACTTGGATTCAAGTCCCCCTCTTGGGTGGCCCCCTCAAGACCTCCTTCTAGGAAAAGAACCGGGTACCTTTGTATCGTCCGTTGTTGACCTTGGATCATTTGTATCTCTTTGTGTTCTTGGATCTAGCGCATGTGTAATCAAATCTTGTTGGTTTGAGTGATTCTCTTGTGTTTCCCCTCGTTTTCCCCCTCGTGTTGATGCGGAGCATCCCACGATCATCCCCATGGACCTACCATCGTCTCATCAAGAGCCAAGAGGGCCTATGACACGAGCATGAGCTAGAGCTCTCGAGAACGAGGTGACTTCTTTCCTTAGTGATATCACATATGATCCACTCGAGACATGGCTACTACCTAAATCCGATATGCTATGCGTGATCAGGTGTCAAGAGGAACCTCCCAAAGATGCACGTGAGGACGGACGAGCCGCCAAGTCCAAGGATGAAGAGAACCAACGGAAACGGGAAAGTTCACCTTCCAGGCCCCGCACATCCGGTCAAGACCCCGGACATCCGGCCCTGTGGACCGGACATCCGGCTCCTCCCGAAGCCCCGGAAATCCGGCCATCAACCCGGAAATCCGGCCCCGTCTATCCAAAGAATATAGAAACTTACCCCGTCAGCCCGGACATCCGGCCCCTCCTGAAGCCCCAGACATCCGGCCCGACGCCCGGGCATCTGGCTCCGCCTGTCTACGCACAGTAAAATGCCGGAGCCCATGTACCTCTTCGCCCCCCTAGACTATATATACTTCACCCCCTTCCTGTTTCTAGGGTTAGCATTGGTTTAGCTCATTTGTGAGATAGAGCATTGCTCATCCATACAGATCTCCTCCTCGTGAGAGACTGCAGCCCCTCTTCGGAGAAGATCAACTTGGATTCAAGACCCCCTCTTGGGTGGCCCCATCAATACCTCCTTCTAGGAGAAGAACCGGTTACCTTTGTATCGTCCTTTGTTGACCTTGGATCATGTGTATCTCTTTGTGTTCGTGGATCTAGCGCATGTGTAATCAAATCTTGTGGGTTTGAATGTTTCTCTTGTGTTTCCCCTCGTTTTCCCCTCGTGTTCTTCGTGTTCGTAGTTGGGATCCGCTCCTTTTGTGAAAGATCGGCCATCTAGGGTTCCACCCTACATCATCTTGGTATCATGATCCATGTTGATCATGATTTCGGAGCCCCCTCTTTTTGTTTTCTAGCTTGATTTTCTTGTTTTTCTTCCTAATTCGAACATTGCCCCACAAAAATAGCCCCAAATTTATTTTGTGATTTGTTGGTGTGACGAAGTTTTGTTGGATTTGATCCGCGGATTTCGTGTTGCAGGTAGATCTAGCATTCCCCCACCTTTTCCCCAATTTCCGTCTACAAAATCTTCCGAATTTTACCCCGGATTTGACCTCTCCACGCGGTGTTCTTCTAGTTCGTCCACAGATCCAGAGCCCGGACATCTGGCCCGACCATCCCGGACATCCGGCCCGACCAGCCCGGACATTCGGCTCCCCGGACATCCGGCTTCCAGCCCGGATATTCGACCCCTGGCAGCAGCCACTTCCATCCACCACTCCGTTTACCGCCTAACTTTCGCCAAAATTTGTCCCGGTGCCCGAATACACTTCCGCATACCACCACAATTTCCGCATAGCTCCACCATAGCCTTTCCCGCTACCAACTCCGACAATTATGATCCATTTTACTTTGAGAATTTGAGTTGTGGTTTCCGTATCATTTTGTGTTTCGGCTATCTAGGTACGGTTCGACATCAACATCACCACCGCTCATCTTCGCCAAGGACTACTACGAACGGCTACTTCACTTTGGTATCACCTTCACCTTGGATATCATCTTGGTATCGTGATATCGTCATACTCTCTTGCTTTTGCATCGATAACCCCATAGCCTTACTTTTGCGTCACTTACCCATCGAGACTAGCCTTTGAGTATTGCCGGCAACGTGACTTGTCCACATTAGTGTTCATACTTCACATAACATACATACCATCATCGTGTTGCATCTCTTGGTATCATCACTTGTGTCACAAAGTTGTTGTCGCATACACAATTGCTAGCTTGGTTCGTGAAGCATTGCATGAGAAAAGAGCTCAAACATCAAAGAGCCAAACAAGCTTTTAAGCAAAAGAGGAAAGATAAGCAAAGAGCTTATAAGCAAGAACCATAGCATGATACAACATTAAGATTGTCATACTCGATCATCTTGGATCAACGCATAGGAACATCATACATATATCGTACTTGGGATAGAAGACGTTGCATTTTTGCTAAATAGGTTGTGCACAAGTTCGTATCCGCCTATTGTGCAATCGTGCTAGCGTCTCTCTAGTGTTGTGCAACAAGAGCATCTTGGTGAATTCCACATTTTGGCTCATCCTTGGTTGCACAACCCCATCTTATCTATTTGCGTGTGTGTTTCTGTGTACCATATCTTGCTATTGGTCTACTTGTTGCATTTGCAAATTTGTGAATCTTTTCCAACATTATTGAGTCTCACTTACAATTGCATCAAATTTTGTGACACCATCCTAACCGAGCTCCACCATAAGCTTTTACTTGTGTAGGTGCGAGAGCCGACAAGAATTGGTACCAATTCTGCTATTTCCTTGATACACATTGAAGTGATCTTTGATCCATTTTCAACTTCGGTCAAGGTACATTTGGTATTGGTTCTTCTTTGTCTCACACTCACATATCTTTGTTTGGAATGATGGATAGGCCAAGTACTTCTACCAACCCACTCTTTGATAGAGGCAAAGGTGTCCCGTCTTTCGATGAGATGGTGGCTATCGTTTGGAGGAAGTCGACTTTGACGATCCGACTACGAATGTGCGAGGACGTCGCGCCTTAGCAATCGCTAAACCAACTCCGAGAGGTTATTGACCACGTCGGAGCACGATCAACCTGACCACGAAGGTCTGTTTCCTGCAGGCAAACGAAGAACAAGCAAGAAACTAAGATTGCAATCGGGATATTGCGAATATAAGAGGAAAGCTTTATTGATCAAGGTGGGGTTCTGTGACGCCTTGGTCTGGTCGTTGAACACAAACGAAGTACGCGAAGTTGCAGCTATGGCGAACTTTTAATCTAAACAAAACCCAAAGTCTAAACGATGCCCTAGGGGCTGTATATATGGGGGAAGAGGGGCGGGGAATTTCGTGGCCCTTGGAGGAGGGGTCTGAAACCCACCCTAACTCTTGTTTCCCCACACATACGGACTCTAAAAATAGCCTATATTGAAGTATTTCGAAATTACATGGGCCTGGCCCAAGAAGAAGGTGATGCAGCACCTAGAATAGCCTCTGGACGAAAATTATGAAGTGGCATCTTGTATATTTCGTCCAAGGCTTCATGCACTCATTATGGTGGCTTCAAAGTCCTGAAATCATCACTTGAAACTCTGTTCTTGTCTCCCTTGCGCATGCCATCAACTCCATGCTTGTTCTTGCTCCAATGATCATCCTTCTCCAAGCTAGGCCCTTCATTTGTAAGCAAAACAAATGTATCCAATTTAGGCAGCATCATATTCTCATGAACATTAGAATCATTACCAAGAAACGAAAGTACCTGATAATTCAATTGGCGTGCGTGAGCTCTAGTAATTGGTCCAGTATGTATAGCAGCAGGGGCTGTGGGTGTAACAATGGTATTGATGTCCTCATCATCCTCCCCTTCTTGAAATGAAGTCGTCCTCGACGGAAGCTCATCTTCCTCACCCAAATAAGGCTTCAAATCTGCAATGTTAAAAGTGGAACTAACCCCAAAATCTGCAGGCAACTCAAGTTTATATGCATTATCATTTATGTTCTCCAACACCTTAAAAGGACCATCAGCACGTGGCATTAGCTTTGATTTGCGCAAATTAGGAAATCTATCCTTACGCAAATGTAACCAAACAAGATCTCCAGGTGCAAACACAACATGTTTTCTACCCTTATCTCCAGCAAGTTTATATTTAGCATTCATACGCTCAATGTTTTCCTTAGTTAACTCATGCATTTTTAAAATCAATTCAGCATGTTCTTTAGCATCAAAATTAACCTTCTCCGAATATGGAAGAGGCAACAAATCAATGGGTGCACGAGGTAGGAAACCATACACAATTTCAAAAGGGCACATCTTAGTAGTAGAATGCAACGAACGATTATAAGCAAATTCAATATGAGGCAAGCATTCTTCCCACATTTTCTTATTATTCTTCAAAACAGCCCTAAGCATAGTAGACAATGTTCTATTGACTACTTCAGTTTGTCCATCAGTTTGGGGGTGACAAGTAGTACTAAAAAGCAGTTTAGTCCCCAACTTAGCCCATAAACATCTCCAAAAGTGGCTAAGAAATTTAGTATCACGGTCTGAAACAATAGTATTTGGCACACCATGCAAGCGAATAATTTCACGAAAGAACAAATCAGCAACATTAACAGCATCATCGCTTTTATGACATGGTATAAAGTGTGCCATTTTCGAGAATCTATCCACGACAACAAATATGCTATCCCGCCCCTTCTTTGTTCGGGGTAAACCTAAAACAAAGTCCATAGATATATCCTCCCATGGAACACTAGGCACAGGCAAAGGCATATATAAACCATGAGGATTGAGTCGTGACTTAGCTTTTTGACATGTAGTGCAGCGAGCAACAAAACGCTCAAGATCCCGTCTCATCTTTGGCCAAAAGAAATGTGTAGCAAGTACATCCTCCGTCTTCTTCACGCCAAAGTGTCCCATTAATCCTCCTCCATGCGCCTCCTGCAACAATAAAAGACGAACAGAGCTAGCTGGAATGCATAGCTTGTTAGCACGGAACACAAAACCATCATTAACAACGAACTTGTTCCATGTTCTTCCTTCTTTACAATTCTGCATTACTTCTTTAAAATCAGCATCATGCACATATTGATCTTTGATGGTCTCCAAACCAAATATTTTGAAGTCAAGTTGTGAAAGCATAGTATAGCGACGAGACAAAGCATCAACAATAACATTTTCTTTACACTTCTTGTGTTTAATGACAAAAGGAAAAGTCTCAATGAATTCAACCCATTTAGCATGTCTACGATTCAGTTTAGCTTGACTTTTAATATGTTTCAAAGATTCATGATCAGAATGTATAACAAATTCTTTGGGCCATAAATAATGTTGCCATGTCTCTAAAGTCCGAACAAGAGCATATAATTCTTTATCATAAGTAGAATAGTTCAGACTAGGCCCACTCAATTTTTCAGAAAAGTATGCAACAGGTTTGCCATCTTGTAATAACACACCTCCTAATCCAATTCCACTAGCATCACATTCAAGGTCAAAAGTCTTATTAAAGTCAGGAAGTTGAAGTAAAGGAGCATGTGTCAACTTACCTTTCATTACCGTGAAGGCTTCTTCCTGTGCGGTACCCCAAACAAAAGGCACATCCTTCTTTGTAAGCTCATTGAGAGGTGCAGCAATGGTGCTAAAATCTCTCACAAAACGCCTATAGAAACCAGCGAGTCCAAGAAAACTCCTCACTTGTGTGACCGTTTTGGGCTGCGGCCAACTCTCAATAGCTTCAATCTTGGCTTTATCAACTTCAATTCCCTGTGGCGTAACAACATAGCCAAGAAAAGACACTCGGTCGGTGCAAAAGGTGCACTTCCCAAGGCTACCAAACAAACGTGCATCACGTAGAGCATTAAAAACAGCACGTAAATGTTCCAAATGTTCTTCCAAAGATTTGCTATAAATCAGTATATCATCAAAATAGACTACCACAAATTGTCCAATGTAAGCACGTAAAACTTCGTTCATTAGTCTCATGAAAGTACTAGGTGCATTAGTTAACCCAAAAGGCATGACTAACCACTCATATAAACCAAACTTAGTTTTAAATGTTGTTTTCCATTCATCTCCCAATTTCATACGAATTTGATGGTATCCACTACGCAAATCAACTTTGGAGAATATTGTAGAGCCACTCAATTCATCAAGCATATCATCTAGCCTAGGAGTAGAATGACGATAACGAATGGTAATATTATTAATGCCTCTACAATCAACACACATACGCGACGTACCATCCTTTTTCGGCACTAGAATAATAGGAACAGCACAAGGACTAAGGGATTCGCGAATATAACCTTTGTCAAGAAGCTCCTGTACTTGCCGCATAATCTCCTTCGTCTCCTCTGGATTGGTACGGTATGGTGCACGGTTGGGTAGCGATGCACCGGGAATTAAGTCAATTTGATGCTCAATCCCTCGAATAGGTGGTAATCCCGGTGGCACGTCTTGTGGGAAGACGTCAGCAAACTCCTGCAAAATGTTAGTGACAGCAGGGGGCAAAGAGGAAGGCACGTCCTCGAATGAAAATAATGCCTCTTTGCACACAAAAGCATAGCAAACAGATTTGCTAGAATCTAGCTCATCAATATCAGATTTGGTGGCAAGTAAACATGCACTTTTCAATTTAATTTCAGAAGCAACACTAGATGGTTTATTAGGAGGCTTCATTTGTTGCTCAAATTCTTTTGCCACAATATGATTTTCACTCTTATTTTTCTCCTGTTTTGCTTTATTAGCTCTATGAATATCATCTTTCAAAATGGAATCAGGAGTCATAGGAAGCAAAGTAATATTTGTATCCTTATGAACAAGAGTATACTGATTGTTTCTACCATGGTGTACAGAATTTTTATCAAATTGCCATGGTCTACCAAGTAATAAGGAACATGCTTGCATAGGTACCACATCACAATCAACATAATCAGCATATGTAGAGATACTAAAATGCACACGAACAGTACGTGTTACCTTAACCTTGCCGCTGTTGTTGAACCATTGGATGTAGTAAGGATGTGGATGTGGTCTTGTGGTGAGAGATAGTTTCTCCACCATCTCCATGCTAGCCAAGTTGTTGCAGCTCCCTCCATCTATGATGACGCGAACAGAACGTTCCTTCACAACTCCCTTTGTATGGAACAAATTATGCCTCTGATTTTGCTCAGCTTGCGTGACCTGCACACTCAAAACACGTTAAGAAACTAAACATTCATACCTGTCAGCATCTTCAGCAGCCATGTATTGTGTCTCATGATCAGAATCATCTCCACCATGTTCTTCATGTGTAAGAAGAGTCAAAGTCTCCTCATCATAGTCACTAGCGGACTCATACCCACCATCCTCAGTAGCAATCATCACACGCTGAGATGTGCATTCTCGCGCAAAATGTCCTCTTCCCTTACAACAACGACAAATAATATCACTTGTGTGCCCTGTAGACGCCATGGAAGAAGAAGAGCTCTGTGCAGGCCCGGCAGGTGTGCTCTTGGCAGATAGTGGTGGTTGTGCCTGCTTTCTTGTATCACGGTTGGAGGTGGCAGCTGACGGAGGTGCCGGTGTAGCAGAACGTGTGGAAGTAGATGATGCACGTGGTGTCCACGATGAAGGTCGACCTGCAGAAAAGTTAGTTCGCGCCAATGCCTGTCGATCCTGCACTTCACGTTCAGCTTTACAAGCAAGATGGAATAAACAAGTGATATTATTATAATCCTTATAGTCTAGAATGGTCTGAATCTCTCTATTTAATCCACCCAGAAAACGTGCAAGCATAGCTTCATTCTCCTCAACGATACCACATCTAATCAAGCCAGTTTGTAATTCCTGATAATATTCTTCTACCGAATTTTTTCCTTGTCTTAAGCGCTGCAATTTTTGAAGTAATTCACGTTGATAATATGGTGGAACCCAACGAGTACGCATAGCAGTTTTCAAAGAAGCCCAAGTAGCTGGAACAGGATATAATCTACAATATTCAGACCACTAAACACATGTAAAGCTAGTGAAAGCACAGACAGCAGCAGGAACACGTCTCTCCTCAGGATATTGTAAACATGTAAATCGTTGTTCAGTTTCTAACTCCCAAGTAAGATATATATTAGGAACATATCTACCCTCAAATGGTGGAATATTCAATTTCAGTTTAGGGAGATGGTCCTGATCACGTACCTGAGGGGGAGCCCTAACATTGCCATTATTTGCATGTGGACGACCTGGTGGTTGTGGTGTTGGTGGTTGCACGTAGTTCTGATGTTGACCAACCTCATCCTCGTAATCTCCCACATAATCATCCTCCCCCACATCAGCAGCAGGAGCCACAGAAGTATCAACAGCAACACCAGTAGCTTGGCCAGGCTGAAGAGGGACACGGGTCGCTCGGCGGAGGGCTGTTTCGCGATGTGGAGGTAGTCGTTGTTGCTGTTGTAGAGGTGCGTTAGGTGCAGCTTGTGGTGGTGGTGGTAGACGCGCGAGTAATTCATTGAACTTGTTATCGAGCTTTGTTTTGAACGCCTTCTCAATGCCATCTATCTTCTCCATGGCCTCTTCAAATCTATTTAGCACATCTTCCACCTGTCCACTCATCATTTGCTGAAACTTAGCATGTAACGCTTTGTTTGTCATGTTCTCCCAGTCAGTCTCGTCGGCTTGTGATCCTGCCATGGTTAGCAGCAATTGAAACACACAAGAATATGATTCTACAGACTACTAGGAAGTGGTGGTGGTGGTGTGGTGAACAGTCACAAATCCTTTAAGAAAATCTCAAATTCTTACCAGTTCTTACCCAGCAGCAGGCGGTGATCGGCAACCGTTGTAGTCAAAACTCTCAAAGCTTGGATAGAGCGATTACCAGGGAGAGTCAAACGCACGATGTAGATGTATGTGGAGCTGGGAAGGCTTTTAATATGGTAGCAAAAAGGGTCAGCAATAACCAATTCAGAGATGCAAAGTTGAATAAACGCTCAACGACGGTACTGTGCTGGTCCTAGGCTAGACCGTACTAGAGACGCGAGCCTAGAACACTAACAAAATCACGGCGCTGCACGTAAACAAGGGAGGAGCACACTCTGATTTTTTTTCTCTTTTTCACTTTTTTTTGCACTTTTTTTCCTCTTTTTTTGTTGCTCCGCAACAATTTTTTTTCTCGAAAAAGGCTACAAATGTCCTAAAAACTGCCTAGCCAGAATTTTCCAGACTTAGTTTTTTTTTGAGTTTGGAACTATTTTTCTTCTGCGGGTAGCACGAAAGTTGGGGAGTCCTTCTCTGTCACGACTCAGAGTATCGCGTGATCTGGAAATCAAGAACAAAGCAACAATTACTGGACTCGGACTAGGACTCGTGGCGGAGATGAATCTGGTGGAAACTCGGACTGGTGGCGGATATTTGGAGGGCGATGGAACATGGACTGGTGGCGAATCTGTGATGGAGGTGGACTCAAATTAGCGTGATGGCGGTGGATATGTGGTATATGGTAGCGGCGATGACGATGGTGGTATATTGCAGCGGTGATGACGATGGTGGTATATGGCAGCGGTGATGATGATGATGCGGTGGTGATATATGGCAGCGGCGACGTGACAACCTGTGAACAAAACTCGAAACTCTAAAGGACTAGATGCTAAGACCAGCAACTTGACACGAAGATGCAACCGCAAATTCACCGAAGCAAATACAGAAAAGATTATGCAAAGGCTCAGATTGGTTCGGATAGGATGAACTAACCCTAATTTTTTTTTGGCTTTTTCGTGGACTGTAGGTATGAAAAACAGACTCGATCTAAATTATGAAAAACTGTAATATCTCACCGAGCAACCTGAAAACTGATACCACTTGATAGAGGCAAAGGTGTCCCGTCTTTCGATGAGATGGTGGCTATCGTTTGGAGGAAGTCGACTTTTACGATCCGACTACGAACGTGCGAGGACGTCGCGCCTTAGCAATCGCTAAACCAACTCCGAGAGGTTATTGACCACGCCGGAGCACGATCAACCTGACCACGAAGGTCTATTTCCTGCAGGCAAACGAAGAACAAGCAAGAAACTAAGATTGCAATCGGGATATTGCGAATATAAGAGGAAAACTTTATTGATCAAGGTGGGGTTCTGTGACGCCTTGGTCTGGTCGTTGAACACAAACGAAGTACGCGAAGTTGCAGCTATGGCGAACTTTTAATCTAAAGAAAACCCAAAGTCTAAACGATGCCCTAGGGGCTGTATATATGGGGGAAGAGGGGGGGGAATTTCGTGGCCCTTGGAGGAGGGGTCCGAAACCCACCCTAACTCTTGTTTCCCCACACATACGGACTCTAAAAATAGCCTATATTGAAGTATTTCGAAATTACATGGGCCTGGCCCAAGAAGAAGGTGACGCAGCACCTAGAATAGCCTCTGGACGAAAATTATGAAGTGGCATCTTGTATATTTCGTCCAAGGCTTCATGCACTCATTATGGTGGCTTCAAAGTCCTGAAATCATCACTTGAAACTCTGTTCTTGTCTCCCTTGTGCATGCCATCAACTCCATGCTTGTTCTTGCTCCAATGATCATCCTTCTCCAAGCTAGGCCCTTCATTTGTAAGCAAAACAAATGTATCCAATTTAGGCAGCATCATATTCTCATGAACATTAGAATAATTACCAAGAAACGAAAGTACCTGATAATTCAATTGGCGTGCGTGAGCTCTAGTAATTGGTCCAGTATGTATAGCAGCAGGGACTGTGGGTGTAACAATGGTATTGATGTCCTCATCACTCTTCTTGGAGCAAGACGACGACATGTCTTCCTACGTCACCAAGACTCAACTATTTGGTGCACAACGGGCTTTGCATCAAGAACAACTTGCTTTGGGCGACCGCATCGACAATCTCGCCACCGACCTACGACAATTCGAGCAACGTACACGGGATTACTTCGACAACAAGCTCGACGAACAGAAAATCGAGAATGACGCAAGAATGGACGAGATTCGTGCATCGTTGCTCCGCTCTTCTACTTCGTCATCGTCAAGACGGAACCGCGCTAGTCGACACTCCGACGACACCATCTCCGGTTCAAGTACACTGACATCAAATACTCTTCATCGTGTCGCACGCCAAGACCGTCAAGCAAACCGCAATCCTCTACACGACAACGACTCTCAAGAGCATCGACATCGTGATACGAAGCATCCTATGGACATCACCATGTCAAGAGTCCGTTCGGCGAGTGACACGCGCGACATCTACTTCACATACACAAAGGTGAATCGTCTTCTTTACACGTGCTGACTTGACCCCTTCAAGGATGGTATACTACTTGACACTCCACTCGTGTGCATGCATAGGTATTGTCGGAACACTACGGACGACGAGGAGGAGTGCAAGTGCCAAGGAACAACTACACCATCTGCGTGGGAAGCATGTAAGCAACGACGGAAGAAGAAGACGGAGACAGCTCCCAGGACCCGAACATCCGACCAGGACCCCGGACATCCGGCCCCTGGAACCTCACACACAGCAGCCGTCCAGGCGCCAAGTATCTACAGGCCTCGGACATCCGGCCCAGCCCGGACATCCAGCCTTTTCCCCGAAAATCCAGCATCGACCACAGAACACACCCGAAGTTGGCCACTTCAGCCCGGACATCCGGCCCGAGCCCCGGACATCCGGCGCCTCCTGAAGCCCCGGACATCCGGCCCCCAGCCCGGACATCCGGCACCTGCGCGTGCACAGCCGGGCCAAAGGCCCATGTATCCCCTCCTCACTTACCCCTTCGTGGACTAGCTTATATATACTCCTTCCCCTTCCTCTAGTTAGGGTTAGCAAAATATTAGCTCATATGTGAGATAGAGCTTTGCTCATCCATTACGGATCTACTCCACGAGAGAGACTGCGGCCCCTCCACGGAGAAGATCACCTTGGATTCAAGACCCCCTCTTGGGTGGCCCCCATCAAGACCTCCTCACGGAGAAGAACCGGTTACTATTTGTATCATCCGTTGTTGACTTTGGATCTTGTATCTTACCTTGTGTTCATCGATCTAGCGCATGTGTGATCTATTCTTGTTGGTTGAGTGATTTCTCTCGTGTTCTCCTCGTGTTTCCCTCGTGTTCATCACGTTCTTCGTAGGGATCCGCTCCTTTCGTGAAAGATCGGCCATCTAGGGTTCCACCCTACATCATCGGACTTCGGAGCCTCCCCGTTGTGTTTTCTAGCCTAGTTTTGTTGATTTCATCCTAAATTCGAAAAATCCCCACCAAAAATAGCCCCAATTTTTTTTGTAATTTGTTGGTTTGATGATGTTTTGTTGGATTTGATCCATGGATTTGCTTTGTTACTAGTGGATCTAGCATTCCCCCAAGTTTCCCCACTTTCCATCCACGAAATCTCCGCAAATTTTGCCCCTGAAATCACCAATTTCCGCCCCCAAAATCGAGGTCCTCGAGTTCATCCTCGGATTTGGAGCCCGGACATCCGGCCCGAGCCCCGGACATCCGGCCACCCCGGAAATCCGGCCATTAGCCCGGACATTCGGCTCCTAGAGCGCATTTTCGCGCAACTTTCTGGACATCAGGTCCCGGATATCCGGCCCCGACCCCGGATGTCCGACCCGTGGGATTTCAGCTTTTCCCGTTTCACCGTTTTGTGCGTAACTAATTCATCCGGAGTCCGTTTTTTACGTTCTTTAGCTCGTTTTGAAGTTATTTACATCCCCCATCCCACAAAAATACTACCATCACCATTTGACACCATCAAATTTTTGGAACTTTGGCATCTTTGCCTAGGGCTTCCACCATAACTCCCGCAAAACCACCACCGACTTCCGCAACCTAACCAATTTTGTTCCCCATAGCATTAGTGGTTGCTTGAGTTGCGATTCGAGTTTCCTAAGGTGTTTAGGCTACTTAGGGACGGATGCTTCTTCATCAACCACCACCATAACTTCCGCGTAGACTTACCCAACAAACACTTCCGCCATCCCAACCTAACCCAATTTTGTTTGTGTTGTGAGTTGTGTCTCCTAAGGTGTTTCGGCTACTTAGGGACCGTGCTTCCAACTCCGACACCGTGTACAGTCCATCCACCTTACACTCGACTTTTGCATTGCATACTCCGAACCCCATCATTGCATTTCCGCAATCCCTTTGAGCTTCCGCAAAACCACCACCGCATTCCCGCTACCACCATTTTGACATTTGACGTTTGAGATTTTGAGTTCGCGGTTTTTCCATTTCCTAAGGTGTTTCGGCTACCTAGGGACGAGTCTCCATATTGGTATCTACATGCAGAACACCGCCACTCATCATCGCAAAGGACGGTAACCTTGACGACATCATTGTACATTCCCCTTGCTATTGCAATTGTTAACCCCTAGCCCATTTTGCGTCACTTTCCTATCAAGACTAGCCATTTGAGTATTGCCGGCAACGTTACTTGTGCACATTAGTGATCATTGGTCTACACCTTCCATTACATACATACCATACCATATTTGGTATCATCTTGGTATCATATCATCTCTTGTGTCACAAGATTGTTCCCGCATATACACTATTGCTATCTTGGTTTGTGCATTTTGCAAAGTGGCCATACACCAAAAAAAAAGAATAAAGCTTTTAAGCAAAGAAAAAGAGAGTGAACAATGAGCTTGTAAGCAAGTGCCATAGCATCATACCACATTGCATATAAGATTGTCATATCCAATCATCTTCGATCAAACACCGGGAACCATACATACATAGCATACTTGGGATATAAGTTTATCCATTTTGCATATCATAGGTTGTGCACAAGTGTCGTATCCGCCTATTGAGCAATCGTGCTAGCGTCTCCCTTGAATTGTGCAACACGAGCGTTTTCCGTGGACTCCACATTTTGTGCTCATTCCTTGGTTGCACGACCCCATTTAACTATCCGCGTGTGTGTTTCCGTGTGCCGTTCTTTGCTATTGGTCTACTTGTTTCACTTGAGAATTTGTGAATCTGATAGAGGCGAGGGTGTCCCGATCTTTCGATGAGATGATAACTATCGATTTGGTGGAGTCGACTTTGACGAACTGACTACAAACGTGCACGACGTTGCGCCTTAGCAATCGCTAAACCAACTTCGAGAGGTTAGTGACCACGCCGGAGCATGATCAACCTGACCACGAAGGTCTATTCCTGCACGCAATCGAAGAACAAGCAAGAATATGATCAAACAATCTGAATATTGCGAATATATATGAAGTATTGATAAAGGTGGGGATCCGGAAGCGATCTTGGTCTGGTCGTTGGACACAAACGAAGTACACGAAGTTGCAATGGCTAACTTTTAACTAAACAAATCCCAAGCAAAAAGCTACTAGGTGGGTCTACTTATATAGGAGCAAGGGGTGGCGTCCAAGGAGGTGGGAGGACGTCCCAAGGCAGCCTAAAAGCAACCATAGGTCGTACAAGGCTCATGGGCCCAAGTGGAGGTGATGCAACACCTTTGGACTTGTTGTTTGACTCGGATTCTGCTGCAGCGTCAGATTGTTTCGTCCATATCTCAATGCTCGGGATGAATTTAAAGGTGAATCCAATTGTAGTGGAAATAGGACGAAATCTACTTTCCAACAAAAAAAGAATCACCCAATTCGGAGTCCGTATGAAAAAGTTATTGCCGTTTTGAGTCAGGTATGTCTGTGCAGTCCGAATCTGAATCCAGAACGTGAGAGACTTGGACTCTATCTTCTCTTGGCCCAAAAGTGACGTGAAGGGACTTTTTGAACAACACCTAAACTTCTCTTTTTCCCTTATCTTCATATATGGATTGTACAAATGTCCCATACACCTGCAATTAGACAAAACACAGAAGTGTGTGAAGTATTTTTGTTCTGGATAATATAAATAGATTATTGAATAGTTGACACTAGAAATGTCCTGACAAATATGCATGTATGCAATATTTTTGGTCGTATCCAAGGTAGTCATGTCCTCATCATCCTCCCCTTCTTGAAAATAAAGCCGTCCTCGGCGTTGCTTTATCTGAAATGTGGCTAACAAAAGAGACAAAGTGTACATGTTGTATATGTATATGTCATCAATTTTTACTTCCCGTGGAATTTGCACATATGACACATGTATACATGAGTAACTTTCATAGTGAATAAAATATAAAGCCAAAATATTATCACAAGAAGTAGAAGGCATGAAAGTATTGCAACTCAGTTTGCACATATAAGTGAAGCTTTTATTCATATGAAAAGATTGACAATATTCATCATTAAACCATCCCAATATTGGTGAATAAACCTTACTTGCATAAAATTTACATCCTACAACATGCTTAAATAAGCCAACATGCAATAAGTCATTTGACACAGAATTATCACCAAGATTAGAGGTCATATCAAAATGATTAAACATTGGTTCTTTTGCATCAACAGTTAATTCATTGGGTGCACTCAAAATTGTGGGTATTTCGGTTGTTTGATCACATGACGCATTCGTGACAGTAACATGATTCTCTAAAATAGGTGATGAGCTCAAATTAACAGGTAACTCAACACATAATGTATTCAAGTTAACTAGGCATGCATCATTCTCATGTGAAGTTATATCATCAATACCTTTACAGTTACCTTGTCGCAAAGATGTAGCTGATGTAGGTACGGATGATGGCAATGTACCATACTCTTGAGATGATGTCGCGCTCACAATCTGAGGTGTGGCTGCTCTAGTAGGTGCAACGGTGGAGGAACCAAGCGGTGGTGGTGAGCATGAACTAGAATAGTAGTTGTTGTAGTCACCCAATGCATCCTCCTGTAACGGATTCTCAGAGGAACAAGCACGAACATACATACCAGTAATGCAACGAGGAATATACTGAAATCGTGCCTGAATATCATGGTTCAAACCACCAAAAAATCTATTCATTGTATCATCCTCAGATTCTTCTATGTCACAATGATGCATATAAGATTTGAACTCTTGGTAGTAAGCATGAACAGTGTTGTTGCCTTGTTTAAATTGTTCAAATTTAGGAAGCAATTCACGACGATAGTAAGGAGGGAAAAATTGTTGTCTCATTACATCTTTCAAATCCTTCCAAGTTGTGGGTTGGTTATCGATGTTTTTCTTACAATGCACACTCCACCAAACAGAAGCAAAACCAGTAAATGCTCTAGTGACAGCTCGTACTCGCTCAAGTTAAGAAAAGTCATGGTGACTAAAAACTTGTTCTACTTCAAGCTCCCAAGCTAGATAAATAGCAGGATTAAATCTACCCTCAAATGACGGTAAAGAGATAACCTGACCATGTGCTTTTGTGTGTTGTCCCAACTCTCGTGATGGTGATGATGTGTCCGTCGTCCAAGAACTTCTGTTTCCGGAACCTGTCATGATTAGTAGAAACAAGAAACAAAATTCAAGAATAATGTTCCTATGAACTACTAGGATGTGGTTGTAAAGTGCTCACAGTAAATGATGAGGACATCAATACCATTGTTACACCCACAGCCCCTGCTGCTATACATACTGGACCAATTACTAGAGCTCGCGCACGCCAATTGAATTATCAGGTACTTTCGTTTCTTGGTAATGATTCTAATGTTCATGAGAATATGATGCTGCCTAAATTGGATACATTTGTTTTGCTTACAAATGAAGGGCCTAGCTTCGAGAAGGATGATCATTGGAGCAAGAACAAGCATGGAGTTGATGGCATGCGCAAGGGAGACAAGAACAGAGTTTCAAGTGAGGATTTCAGGACTTTGAAGCCACCATAATGAGTGCATGAAGCCTTGGACGAAATATACAAGATGCCACTTCATAATTTTCGTCCAGAGGCTATTCTAGGTGCTGCGTCACCTTTTTCTTGGGCCAGGCCCATGTAATTTCGAAATACTTCAATATAGGCTGTTTTTAGAGTCCGTATGTGTGGGGAAACAAGAGTTAGGGTGGGTTTCGGACCCCTCCTCCAAGGGCCACGAAATTCCCCCCCTCTTCCCCCATATATACAGCCCCTAGGGCATCGTTTAGACTTTGGGTTTTGTTTAGATTAAAAGTTCGCCATAGCTGCAACTTCGCGTACTTCGTTTGTGTTCAACGACCAGACCAAGGCATCACAGAACCCCACCTTGATCAATAAAGCTTTGCTCTTATATTCGCAATATCCAGATTGCAATCTTAGTTTCTTGCTTGTTCTTCGTTTGCCTGCAGGAAACAGACCTTCGTGGTCAGGTTGATCGTGCTCCCGCGTGGTCAATAACCTCTCGGAGTTGGTTTAGCGATTGCTAAGGCGCGACGTCCTCGCACGTTCGTAGTCGGATCGTCAAAGTCGACTTCCTCCAAAACGATAGCCACCATCTCATCGAAAGACGGGACACCTTTGCCTCTATCAGTAAAGCAAATATCAATATCTTACAAGTTGTTACCATGCGGCAGGTGGTGACAGGCAACCCGCGGGGTCAAATAACTCTGAAGATTGTGTAAAGCGATTGCCAGGGGAACATACGTATACACGGTGTAGAAATATGTGGAGCTAGGTTGGCTATATATGGTAGCAAAAGATTAGCAATAATCAATTCAAAGATGCAATGTTGATAAACGCTCAACGACGGTAGTGTGGTGGTCCTAGGCTAGACCGTGCTAGAGACGCGAGCATAGAACACTAAAAAAATCACGGCGCGACGCGTAACAAAGGCGGAGCACACTCTGAATATCTTTTTTTTCTCCTTTTTTTCACCGAATTTTTTCACTTTTTTTCCTCTTTTTTTTCTTTTTTTTCTCTCTCACTTTTTTTCTTTTTTTTCTTTCTCTTTTTTTTCACAAACAAGCTAGATAAGATGCAGATTGGATCAAGCGAATATGCGAACGACCTCAACTATGATTGTGACAATGAACTATGGGTAACATGTGGTGGAAATTGATGGATGATGTGGTGGACAGCGGAAGGGATAACGATGCAGCGGCGACGCGACTAATGTGAACAGAACTCGAAACTCTAAACGAACTAGACACTAAGACCAGCAACTCGACACGGCGATGCAACCGATAATTCAATAATGCAATCAATGAAAAGAAAATTGCAAAGGCTCAGACTGGCTTGGACAAAGGATGAATAGATCTAACTTTTTTGTGGCTTTTTCTTGGACAATAGGTAAGAACATAAATCTAATCTAGAAAAACTGGAAATTCTCACCGAGCAACCTGAAAACTGATACCACTTGATAGAGGCGGGGGTGTCCCGATCTTTCGATGAGATGATAACTATCGATTTGGTGGAGTCGACTTTGACGATCCGACTACAAACGTGCACGACGTTGCGCCTTAGCAATCGCTAAACCAATTTCGAGAGGTTATTGACCACGCCGGAGCACGATCAACCTGACCACGAAGGTCTATTCCTGCACGCAATCGAAGAACAAGCAAGAATATGATAAAGCAATCTGAATATTGCGAATATATATGAAGTATTGATAAAGGTGGGGATCCGGAAGCGGTCTTGGTCTGATCGTTGGACACAAACGAAGTACAGGAAGTTGCAATGGCTAACTTTTAACTAAACAAATCCCAAGCAAAAAGCTACTAGGTGGATCTACTTATATAGGCGCAAGGGGTGGCGGCCAAGGAGGTGGGAGGACGTCCTAAGGCAGCCTAAAAGCAACCCTAGGTCGTACAAGGCTCATGGGCCCAAGTGGAGGTGATGCAACACCTTTGGACTTGTTGTTTGACTCGGATTCTTCTGCAGTGTCAGATTGTTTCGTCCATATCTCAATGCTCGGGACGAATTTAAAGGTGAATCCAATTGGAGTGGAAATAGGACGAAATCTACTTTCCAACGAAAAAAGAATCACCCAATTCGGAGTCCGTATGAAAAAGTTATTGCCGTTTTGAGTCAGGTATGTCTGTGCAGTCCGAATCTGAATCCAGAACGTGAGAGACTTTGACTCTATCTTCTCTTGGCCCAAAAGTGACGTGAAGGGACTTTTTGAACAACACCTAAACTTATCTTTTTCCCATATCTTCATATATGGATTGTACAAATGTCCCATACACCTGCAATTAGACAAAACACAAAAGTGTGTGAAGTATTTTGTTCTGGATAATATAAATAGATTATTGAATAGTTGACACTAGAAATGTCCTGACAAATATGCATGTATGCAATATTTTTGGTCGTATCCAAGGTAGTCATGTCCTCATCAGAATCTCTTTCAACATTATTGACTCTTGCTAACATTTTGCATCATTTTTTTGTGCCACTATCCTCACCGAGCTCCACCATAAGCCTTAGTTATGTAGGTGTGAGAAACCAACAAGAATTGATACCAATTGTGCTATTTCCTTGTTACACATTGAGTGATCATTGATCCATCTTCAACATCGGTCAAGGTACATTCGGTATAAGTTCTTCTCTTTCTCCCACTCCTATTTGCTCGAGTCTTGTGATGGATAGGCAAGGCATTTCACCCTTGGTCTACAACAACAACAACGAGTTCGATGCCACGAACAACTCCAACGACGCCAAGATGAACGCTCAAATGGAGGAGCTGAAAGCCCTCATCAAGTCCTACAAGCGATCTTCGTCATCTTCGAGAAGACGCTCAAGAGCACATGCTTCCGAGCTACCATCTCCTGCAAGATCACATCGGCATCGACACCATCACCAACAACCGCTCAACGACTCCACCATCTCCTTGGCATCTTCGCCAAGCGACTTCAAGGCATCTTCGCCTTCGGATATACGGCATCTTCGCCAACAAGCACCTCAATACTACGCTCAAGAGAAGCTCCCCAAGCTCAAGTCCGCGACCTCCACGAGCTACTACGACCTCGACACCGACCACGAGATTCCTTTCTATGGGACTCTAGAACCCGAGGAGTATCTCGAGTGGGAGCGTTTGATGGACGACTACCTCAAGCTACATCAAGTTCCTCCTGAAGATCAAGTGAAGTGAGCCACAAGAAACTTCCACGACTACGCCTCGACATGGTGGCTTCACACACCTTCGGAGACCTACGACATGAGTTGGCCCAAGACGAAGAGAGCTTTGCGGCGAGAGTTTGTGCCTCCAACCTACACGGAACAACTTCTACGCCAATTGGAGAACACCATCCAAGGATCCAAGTCCATCGACGAGTACTTCAAGGAGATGAAGAAAGCCTTGCGACGAGCCGGCGTGGATGACCCCATGTCAATGAAGTTCCACTTCATGATGGGATTGAACAACGACATCTCCAAGACTATCTTCCTCGAGAACTACAAGTCCCTCGACGAAAACTACATTGGTGCTCTCAAGGTGGAACAAGAACTCATGAAGGCCAAGGATTCTCCACCCCAAGCACACTTCTCGAAGACCAAACTCAAAGACGACGAGCATGAGGCTAGTACCACCAAGATGTCCAAGCCCGATGAGATCCAAGACGATGCTCCCAAGTTCAACTTCACCGCCATCCCTCTTTGTGGCATTGAATATGCCGAGTCCTCCACGACTCTTCTTCAAGATGGTGCGGCGAGAAGTACGACTACGGAGACCTTCAAGGACCAAGCTTTGGAGGCGAGCGACTTGGTGACGAGCAAGGATGATGCTTCCATCTTAGGAGGCGAGAGCGATGATTTGCCATCTTCGGCCCTCATCCACGGTGACGGTGACAAGATTGTTGAGCATGGGATTTTCCCTTCGACCACGGTGACGTATGATGACTTGAGTGACTTGTGCCACCATATTGAGAGTGAGAGTGACTTCACCACTAGCCCCATATGTGATGAGTTGCCCCAATTCCCATGTGAGGAGTGCCACAACCCCCACCACTTGAGTGAGATGAGTGACTCCACCATATGTGACTTTGAGTGCACCTACCTTGAGGGAGTGAGTGAACCACCACATAGAGAGAGTGATGCCACTATGATTTCTAACGAGTTAACCTCTAGCTCTATTGTGTCTCTCATTTGGTGCTAGGTCCCATATATGATGACGCGCCGATTCGCGACGACTACGTCCTTCCTTTGGACAAGACGATGGCCATGGTGGAATATGATGCACCCCCACATGGTTCCACCAAGATGAAGATGACCACCATTTGGTCTTTGCCACCTCACCTACACCACTTGAGTGGAATGAACAAGGTAACATAGGTGAAGGTGATGCTCTAGTCCCACTAGTGGACATACTTGATATCGATTGCTTGCATGATGTTGATCAACCTATTACCATGCTTCATGCTAGTGCGACTTCCTCATGTCCTGACTTGCCAATTTATGATGAATATAATGATGAGCATGTTAAGTGGCCTAGTTGTGATGCCATGTTGCATAGGATTTCTTGTGACAATTCTTTAGGTCACATCATGTTTGACAATCCGCTTGACTTGTCATATGCTATGAATGAGATCAATCATATGTCATATTTGCAATCTCATCGTAGTGACTATGCATATGCCATTAAAATAAATCCAATTTGCACATATGGCATAGATGATAAGCCCATGGTTATTGGCATTTGTTTTTCTTGTGATGATATTGATATGCTTCCTTTGCATCATTTATCTCATATGCCATGCCATGACCACCTAGCTTCGGATATGCATTATTTTGGATGTTGTCCATTTTCTCCATATGATGTTTCCAATATTGCTCATGAGGAGACCCCCATAGTTTCCTCATACATTTTAGGAGATTTTGATTCATCCTATCCATTGCATGATCCCAATACTTATGTGCACAATATGATTCCCATGAATAAACATGCTACAGATGTGCCATATACTTCTATGCTAAATTTGCATCCCCATCGTGTCATACACAATAACTATTCTTTCATGATGGATGACATGTTCTTGTACCATGCATCAAATTTCTTTGAGCGATGCTTATCTTGTGCTAACACTCACTTGCACATACATATCACGATGGATGATGTGTACATTTACCACACACACAACTTCTTTCGTTTATGTATTTGTTGTGTAGGTCCCCATGAATACTTGTCAACCTCACAATCCCATGAGTTGACTAAACGAGCTCTAGAGAGCAATGATGACTTGGAATACCATGGATTGCCTTTCCCACCGCTCACTTCGCGCAATCGCGCATTTCTTCTACATGACCCTCACATGGTTATGGGTTGTTGTCCATTATATATCCTTTGCCCATCTTGCCATGTTCACTTTGCATGATATGTCCATTCCTATGCCTTTGCCATGCATTTGTGACCCATGCTTTGCATTACACATGATGATTGATTCTAGTACTTGTATGTGTATTTGCAAGCGTGGTGGAGATATTGTTTGTTATTGCCATGATTGCTTTGTACCCCATGCCTATGATGATACTATGGTCTTGATTTGTATTCGTGCTTGCGATATGTCATGTACATTGCCTATGTCTATTCTTTACTCACATGACATGATTGCCATGATTTCCTCTAGTGTGTTGCATCTTCGCTCCACTAGTTTGTACGAGGGTAGATATGTTCCTGATATATATCTTACTTGGGAGTTAGAAACTGAACAACGATTTACATGTTTACAATATCCTGAGGAGAGACGTGTTCCTGCTGCTGTTTGTGCTTTCATTAGCTTTGCATGTGTTTGGTGGTCTGAACATTGTAGATTATATCCTGTTCCAGCTACTTGGGCTGCTTTGAAAACTGCTATGCGTACTCGTTGGGTTCCACCATATTATCAACGTGAATTACTTCAAAAATTGCAGCGCTTAAGACAAGGAAAAAATTTGGTAGAAGAATATTATCAGGAATTACAAACTAGCTTGATTAGATGTGGTATTGTTGAGGAGAATGAAGCTATGCTTGCACGTTTTCTGGGTGGATTAAATAGAGAGATTCAGACCATTCTAGACTATAAGGATTATAATAACATCACTCGTTTATTCTATCTTGCTTGTAAAGCTGAACGTGAAGTGCAGGATCGACAGGCATTGGCGCGAACTAACTTTTCTGCAGGTCGACCTTCATCATGGACACCACGTGCATCATCTACTTCCACACGTTCTGCTACACCGGCACCTCCGTCAGCTGCCACTTCCAACCGTGATACAATAAACCAGGCACAAACACCACTATCTGCCAAGAGCACACCTGCCGGGCCTTCACAGAGCTCTTCTTCTTCCATGGCGTCTACAGGGCACACAAGTGATATTATTTGTCGTCGTTGTAAGGGAAGAGGACATTTTGCGCGAGAATGCACATCTCAGCGTGTGATGATTGCTACTGAGGATGGTGGGTATGAGTCCGCTAGTGACTATGATGAGGAGACTATGGCTCTTCTTACACATGAAGAACACTGTGGAGATGATTCTGATCATGAGACGCAATACATGGCTGCTGAAGATGCTGACAGGTATGAATGTTTAGTTGCTCAACGTGTTTTGAGTGTGCAGATCACGCAAGCTGAGCAAAATCAGAGGCATAATTTGTTCCATACAAAGGGAGTTGTGAAGGAACGTTCTGTTCGCGTCATCATACATGGAGGGAGCTGCAACAACTTGGCTAGCATGGAGATGGTGGAGAAGCTATCTCTCACCACAAGACCACATCCACATCCTTACTACATCCAATGGTTCAACAACAGCGGCAAGGTTAAGGTAACACGTATTGTTCGTGTGCATTTTAGTATCTCTACATATGCTAATTATGTTGATTGTGATGTGGTACCTATGCAAGCATGTTCCTTATTACTTGGTAGACCATGGCAATTTGATAAAAATTCTGTACACCATGGTAGAAACAATCAGTATACTCTTGTTCATAAGGATAAAAATATTACTTTGCTTCCTATGACTCCTGATTCCATTTTGAAAGATGATATTAATAGAGCTAATAAAGCAAAACAGGAGAAAAATAAGAGTGAAAATCAGATTGTGGCAAAAGAATTTGAGCAACAAATGAAGCCTAATAATAAACCATCTAGTGTTGCTTCTGAAATTAAATTGAAAAGTGCATGTTTACTTGCCACCAAATCTGATATTGATGAGCTAGATTCTAGCAAATCTGTTTGCTATGCTTTTGTGTGCAAAGAGGCATTATTTTCATTTGAGGACGTGCCTTCCTCTTTGCCCCCTGATGTCACTAACATTTTGTAGGAGTTCGCTGACGCCTTCCCACAAGACGTGCCACCGGGATTACCACCTATTCGAGGGATTGAGCACCAAATTGACTTAATTCCCGGTGCATCGCTACCCAACCGTGCACCATACCGTATCAATCCAGTGGAGACGAAGGAGATTATGCGTCAAGTACAGGAGCTTCTCGACAAAGGTTATATACGTGAATCTCTTAGTCCTTGTGCTTTTCCTATTATACTAGTGCCTAAAAAGGATGGTACGTCGCGTATGTGTGTTGATTGTAGAGGCATTAATAATATTACTATTCGTTATCGTCATCCTATTCCTAGGCTAGATGATATGCTTGATGAATTGAGTGGCTCTACAATATTCTCCAAAGTTGATTTGCGTAATGGATACCATCGAATTCGTATGAAATTGGGAGATGAATGGAAAACAACATTTAAAACTAAGTTTGGTTTATATGAGTGGTTAGTCATGCCTTTTGGGTTAACTAATGCACCTAGTACTTTCATGAGACTAATGAACGAAGTTTTACGTACTTTCATTGGACGATTTGTGGTAGTCTATTTTGATGGTATACTGATCTATAGCAAATCTTTGGAAGAACATTTCGAACATTTACGTGCTGTTTTTAATGCTCTACGTGATGCATGTTCGTTTGGTAACCTTGGGAAGTGCACCTTTTGCACCGACCGAGTATCTTTTCTTGGCTATGTTGTTACTCCACAGGGAATTGAAGTTGATAAAGCCAAGATTGAAGCTATTGAGAGTTGGCCGCAGCCCAAAACGGTCACACAAGTGAGGAGTTTTCTTGGACTCGCTGGTTTCTATAGGCGTTTTGTGAGAGATTTTAGCACCATTGCTGCACCTCCCAATGAGCTTACAAAGAAGGATGTGCCTTTTGTTTGGGGTACCGCACAGGAAGAAGCCTTGACGGTATTGAAAGATAAGTTGACACATGCTCCTTTACTCCAACTTCCTGACTTTAATAAGACTTTTGAGCTTGAATGTGATGCTAGTGGAATTGGATTAGGAGGTGTGTTATTACAAGATGGCAAACCTGTTGCATAATTTTCTAAAAAATTGAGTGGGCCTAGTCTGAACTATTCTACTTATGATAAAGAATTATATGCTCTTGTTCGGACTTTAGAGACATGGCAACATTATTTATGGCCCAAAGAATTTGTTATACATTCTGATCATGAATCTTTGAAACATATTAAAAGTCAAGCTAAACTGAATCGTAGACATGCTAAATGGGTTGAATTCATTGAGACATTCCCTTATGTCATTAAACACAAGAAGGGTAAAGAAAATGTTATTGCTGATGCTTTGTCTCGTCGCTATACTATGCTTTCACAACTTGACTTCAAAATATTTGGTTTGGAGACCATCAAAGATCAATATGTGCATGATGCTGATTTTAAAGATGTAATGCAAAATTGTAAAGAAGGAAGAACATGGAACAAGTTCGTTATTAATGATGGTTTTGTGTTCCATGCTAACAGGCTATGCATTCCTGCTAGCTCTATTCGTCTTTTGTTGTTGCAGGAGGCGCATGGAGGAGGACTCATGGGACACTTTGGCGTGAAAAAGACGGAGGGCGTACTTGCTACACATTTCTTTTGGCCAAAGATGAGACGGGATGTTGAGCGTTTTGTTGTTCGCTGCACTACATGTCAAAAAGCTAAGTCATGACTCAATCCGCATGGTTTATATATGCCTTTGCCTGTGCCTAGTGTTCCTTGGGAGGATATATCTATGGACTTTGTTTCATGTTTACCTCGAACAAAGAAGGGGAGGGATTGCATATTTGTTGTCGTGGATAGATTCTCGAAAATGGCACACTTTATACCATGTCATAAAAGCGATGATGCTGTTAATGTTGTTGATTTGTTCTTTCGTGAAATTATTCACTTGCATGGTGTGCCAAATACTATTGTTTCAGACCGTGATACTAAATTTCTTAGCCACTTTTGGAGATGTTTATGGGCTAAGTTGGGGACTAAACTGCTTTTTAGTACTACTTGTCACCCCCAAACGGATGGTCAAACTGAAGTACTCAATAGAACGTTGTCTACTATGCTTAGGGCTGTTTTGAAGAATAATAAGAAAATGTGGAAGAATGCTTGCCTCATATTGAATTTGCTTATAATCGTTCGTTGCATTCTACTACTAAGATGTGCCCTTTTGAAATTGTGTATGGCTTCCTACCTCGTGCACCCATTG
Organism: Aegilops umbellulata; assembly: GCA_032464435.1. Classification (NCBI taxonomy): domain Eukaryota; kingdom Viridiplantae; phylum Streptophyta; class Magnoliopsida; order Poales; family Poaceae; genus Aegilops; species Aegilops umbellulata. The sequence continues at coordinate 65,033,064 of CP136059.1, read as the reverse complement.
ATTTGTTGCCTCTTCCATCTTCGGAGAAGGTTAATTTTGATGCTAAAGAACGTGCTGAATTGATTTTAAAAATGCATGAGTTAACTAAGGAAAACATTGAGCGTATGAATGCTAAATATAAACTTGCCGGAGATAAGGGTAGAAAACATGTTGTCTTTGCACCTGGAGATCTTGTTTGGTTACATTTGCGTAAGGATAGGTTTCCTAATTTGCGCAAATCAAAGCTAATGCCACATGCTGATGGTCCCTTGAAGGTGTTAGAGAAAATAAATGATAATGCATATAAACTTGAGCTGCCTGCAGATTTTGGGGTTAGTCCCACTTTTAACATTGCAGATTTGAAGCCTTATTTGGGTGAGGAAGATGAGCTTCCGTCGAGGACGACTTCATTTCAAGAAGGGGAGGATGATGAGGACATCAATACCATTGTTACACCCATAGCCCCTGCTGCTATACATACTGGACCAATTACTAGAGCTCGCGCACGCCAATTGAATTATCAGGTACTTTCGTTTCTTGGTAACGATTCCAATGTTCATGAGAATATGATGTTGCCTAAACTGGATACATTTGTTTTGCTTACAAATGAAGGTCCTACCATGGACAAGAAAGATGAACCTTGGAGCAAGTTCAAGCATGGAGATGTTGGCATGCGCAAGGGGAATAAGAACGGAGTTACAAGTGATGATTCCAGGACTTTGAAGCCACCATAATGGGTGCATGAAGCCTTGGACGAAATATACAAGATGCCACTTCATAATATTCGTCCATAGGGTATTCTAGGTGCTGCGTCACCTTATTATTGGGCCAGGCCCATGTAATTTCGAAATACTTAAGTATAGGCTGTTTTTAGAGTCCGTATGTGTGGGGAAACAAGAGTTAGGGTTGGTTTCGGACCCCTTCCTCAAGGGCCATGAAATTCCGTCCTCTTCCTCCATATATACAACCCTTAGGGCATCGTTTAGACTTTGGGTTTTGTTTAGATTAAAAGTTCGCCATAGCTGCAACTTCGCGTACTTCGTTTGTGTTCAACGACCATACCAAGGCGTCATAGAACCCCACCTTGATCAATAAAGCTTTCCTCTTATATTCACAGTATCCAGATTGTAATCTTAGTTTCTTGCTTGTTCTTCGTTTGCCTGCAGGAAACAGACCTTTGTGGTCAGGTTGATCGTGCTCCGGCGTGGTCAATAACCTCTCGGAGTTGGTTTAGCGATTGCTAAGGCGCAACGTCCTCGCATGTTCGTAGTCGGATCGTCAAAGTCGACTTCCTCCAAAATGATAACCACCATCTCATCAAAAGACGGGACACCTTTGCCTCTATCACTGAGACGGCAGCCCATACTAGCCCCTATGGTGGCGTCGCCCCTTTTTGTGTGTATGATTGGATAGTGAAAAATATTCCAGTGGCGCTTTTGATTTACCCACAGAATGGTTGAATTGCTTGTTTCTATGAACTGAGTTCGCCAATAATGTGAAGGGTGCCAGTCTTTTCATCCTATTGTAGATTGCTTAGATCTCAATATGCCAAAAGTAATCGCATGAAATATCCAGTAAAAGCCACTGTGATGTGTTTGGCTACAACTAGTCTGACTACACGTCCTCATATAACATATCACGGACGCACCATCTTACCAGATTAACCATTCGACTTACCCATGCATTGTGGGAAGAAAGAAGTATTGGGACTGCGTATCCAAGCAATTGATGCCATGGACTCCTTCGTACAACCTTGTAAGCGAAAAAGAAGTTGCAGTGTGCCTGTACAAAGAACTAGTGTAAGTTCAGTTACCTGCTTCTCGGAATTTTAGTTAGCCACTTATTGCAAAATTGTTCAATTACGTTGCTTGGCTTAATTTACTTTGCTACTGATTAAATAATGGCACAGCCTATTAATCATATTGTAGACTGCGCCTATCTATGTGTTTGATACTTACTATTAAGAATTACCTATTTGCCTTAACTTAAATATCTACTTGTTTGTTTAACTGCTTTGCTGCTGCAACAGCGGGTTACAATGATGTTAATTACTACTTTTCAGTGTCCAATTGAAACTCTTTAATTCCTTGTTTGTTTAACTGGTTTGCTGTTATAACTCCCAGTCAAGATGTTTTGCTAACTTCAACTTTTCTGAAGAACTTTAATGGCAAAACAGGTTAGCCCAAGATCAAAGAGCGAGGTCCCCATGGACGTTGCATCATCCCATAGCAGTGGCACCGGCCCAATTGTGCATTATGAATTGCCAACTGCTGATGCTCTAGAGGCTAAGCTAGTGGTAGAAAGAGATTCTGCTTCTGCACTTAGAGATGAAGTTGACATGTTGAGGAAGCAAACAACACAATCACAAGTAGTACTCAAGACAACCATTAAATATTTGGTGGATTTCAAAACGAAGCAAGCTGAGACTGACCAGATTATTAAGGTCCTGAAGGAAGAAAGGAAATTAAATTCCTACTTGGTAAATCATAGGTGAAATGTTCTTTCCATAGTTGAATAACCTTTGTCTTGTATGTTCATGTAATCAATCAAACTATTTGTTTTAGAGATCATGTAATAATTGTTTTTTTGGTTTGTAATTTTATTTGAGCACAAGTCTGTATTAATTGATAAGACTCGGAGACATTTCATTTGGATTGCTGTGCCAGACCTACAAATATGCCAATCGGGTTGAATGTGCATTCAGCATTAGTAGTAGTATAGATGGACCATAAGTGGCACGCATCGGAAAGGGCCAAGATGCGTGCTAAACAAAGGATGTTGTTGTAGCCAAAAAAAAGTACAGCGGCCTAGCTTATGTATGTTAGTTGATATTATTGATCCATATACTCTATAAGTGTTTATATGTCTGTTAGTTATGTACATTCTTGGTTGATTGACTCGATATTTGAATCTTGATACATCGCTTGTGTACATATCTAAATGGGAGTACACATTATGCTGTGTGTGACATTTGAGTTGGACATGAAGTTTTCCAAATATTCGAATTCACCTTAAACTGTATTCTAGTTTCTGAATTTGAGTATCGGCATTTGTAAACCATATTCATATATGACAGTGGAATACATCTCTGTCGTCCTTTTGAAGATATATAAAAACACAGAATGATTTATAAAGATTCATATAGGAATACAAAATGGATTTGAATTTAGTTGCCAGGGTAAACATGGATGCTTATTGTCCCAAAATTCGAAAGAAGCAGCAAAATGTCCACTCCCACTTCGGCTGCCCGAAGCCAAGTGTTTGGGAGATGGAAATTACTGTCTACCCATTACACGGACAATCCATCGGCCCGATTTCCACTGCTCTAAATAGGGGTAGGTTAGTAACTTCAATTAGACGTGACACGACCGCCTCTGAGCCCATTCCGACACGGTGGGCGTTAAACATGGGCGGCAAAACTCATTTGATTCAAGATCGTCTAAAAGACCTTTGTTTCTCCCTCCATTCCCCATTCATACACGATGGGCGGCAAAACAAACTCGACTCGGCCAAAATCGATGTAGGCAAATATTTTCAATACGGGCAGGTTTGTAACTTCACTCAGACGTGACACAACCGCCCTACCTGTCAGCCCCGTTCATACACCATGGGTGCCAACCATGGGCTCCAACCACTCTCTCCTCGCGCGAAATCGCTCTAGGCAAATATTGGCGAGATGCGAGATTACCGTCCTATCCCCAACCAACGAGACGTCCAAATTTTAAAAGGGGGTTAAGTTCGTAACTTTCCCATATTTCAGACAGGCGCGTCCCAGAAAACATGGTTCCCCATACCTCTCCCTCCATTTTCCCATTCATACACCGTCCACGCTAGAATACCCCATCCCCACACCAGCCTCTATCTGCCACCCCATCCATCGTCGCCGTCCTCCACCACATCCATCGCCATCGTCCTCCACCATGTCGGAGCGCCTACCAAGCCCGCGTCGTCCACTGCTAGAGATGGATGTTTCTCATCAACGACGATGGACCAATAGCCTTGCATAGCGTCCTCTCGCTTCATCGGCGCTGTCGTCCTCTTTGCCGGGGCCGCTCACACGACCTTCTCTTCCACCGCAACGGGACTTATCCCCCGATGCACCCGTCTACCATTGCAGATCTGCTTCAACGCCACCGACAGCCATCGCACCCCCGATGCCTACACGGTGCCGCAAGAGAGGTGGTACTTCATATCTCCTCAACTTTTTGATCTCAACCAAAAAATAGATCTTAACTTGGTTACTCTACTTTCTTTTCAGCTCTTACAATTTACTCCCTCCATCCCATAATGTAAGACATTTTTTGATAGTACATTAGTGTAAAAATGTCTTATATTATGGGACGAAGGGAGTAGTTCTTAGTTCGAAGCAAACAATGGATGCTAAATATCATTTCTCCGGTTTGCAGCTTCAAATCTGCCATGGCACAGCCATAATACGGTTTAATTGATCATGCTTAGGGTTTAATTGATCATGTTGGTTCCGTGGTGGTTTCTTTAATAGAAATCGGAGGGGAAACCCTCTTTTGCTAAAAAATTGCTTAGAGTTTCTCCCTTTTACGATCACTATATGATCAGAATACGTACTTCGTGTCATAATAACACTGCTCCACCCATCAAGCTAAACAAGCTTAGTTGTTCAAGTACGAATCTGATATTATTAAAATAGAGTTGTTTAATTGGTCAGCTAAATGTTCCTATATTAGTTTAAAAAATGCATGTTCGCCGCTCGGGTGTGTATCTCTACAGGGTGCCCACGGTGGTCCGGCCTACCCTACGATTTTTGGTCGTCCCAGGCCTCGATTCCCCTCTGTTCTGCTGCGCGCTTCCGATCCCTACTCGCCCCCAGCCGCCTACCTTGCCGGCGACTTGCCGTCCCCAGACGGCATGACTCTAGGAGGAGACGTCGGACTAATAGGAGGCCAGGAGCCGCTCGCCCAATAGCGTCACCGCTGCCCAGGCGCGCCGCCATGCCTACCTTCCCAGTCCGTTAAGGGCTCAAGCGTGCAGCACCCATCAAGCCAACCCGATTTATCCTGAGATACGTCCTCAACACTCAACAACCACTCCTGATCACCCATTTTCTAATTGATTCATTACTCATTAGGCAAGACTATCATTAGGGTTTGTTGTGTGTTCAGTGCTACCTACACTTAATGGTTCAGATGTATTTCGGTAATCTTTGGTACCTCTAAAGTCACAGGGTTTTCAAAATTCCGGCCCTCGGAAAAGAAACTAGTCATTTTGGATTGTTGGTCGTAGTGACATTGACCCCGATTACTACTGCAAGCCAGGTTTGTTGACAATTTTACTTGTCTTTCTTACTCATTCGATATAATATCCAATTATTCACGTCGATTAGTTGCAAACAATAAGTGCTAGATAAACTTCTTCATTCAGATTTTGGACGGTCTCTTACTGCAGTTACAATTCTGCATACTTGTCCTAGTAAGCTCACAAGTAAATGATTGATTCACTACATCTATGCTTGCCTTGTCATATTTGTTGTCAATATTCTTTTAGGGTGGACCACCTTGTTTCTAAATACTGGAACCGTAGACATGAGTGAATAATATTTATCTATGTGATCTCTTCCATCATGTGTGGGTAACGAACACTGCATTGTATAGAAAGAAAGTGTCATTTCCAGCTTTTACATAGGTTTCGATCTTTTACATGGAATACAGTCTACCTACTTGCTTTGTGTCAAACTACCAGCACTCCACCCTTGAAGCTAAACATTATGCCACTCTTAATTGCTTAGTTTATTTGTTCAAATACGAATTTCATATGATTCTAATGTTCCTACTTTAGTTTTGAAATGTGTGTCTGCCTGTTATATAGACATAAGGGGTTTGTATTTCTGTGTGTGGTCTGGTCAGCATGGTTGGGGAGGTGAACTTTGCATATGCAGGGGTTTATAGGGAGACACTCTCCGAGTTGAATCTGTAATGCATTCCATAGATAATCTGACTACTTTTATGTTTTCATGAATCTCAGATTTTGAACAGCATCATAATGATTATGAGCTTGCGCGCATGAAAAGAATAAAGCAGAACAATGCCATGGCTGTCAAACATAGCATTAAGGGACTGAAATCAAGTCTGGATGCAATGCAATGCAAACGCTCTCCACCTACAGACTCATGCTCAGAATATGATCCTAACAGTGATTCTGAGCTAGAGGGAGACCTAAGTCAATGTAGCTCCCTAGTGGAGGAGTCAGAGGAAGATGCCTTATCTTATTCACCCATCAAGGTACTTGCTCTAACTTTCCAAGGTTACATTGCTCGCACATATCTTGCAACTGATGCTTTGCATTGCTTCTACTTTGTTGAACTACCATTAGCTTAGTTTACACATCGTGTATGTGAATACGCCCTGCCTATCCATTTTCAGTACATATTCCATCTGTCATCATACCATATTTATCCATTCAAATGTTGTTCTTGTGTATCAGACGTTCAAAAGGAAGATGGCGATTGCTGATCGTGGAGGAGCACAAGCAAAGTATTTGGAAAAGGCAGTGGCACCTGATAAATCAAATAGCCCATTAGGTGTAGTTCCAATATCACCTGACCCACAAAATACCCCAACTCTAGCAGACTCTAGCCCTACTACACTGGTCATTTCTGATGCCCCAACTCAGCAGACCCTAACTGCAGCAAACAGTATGGTTATGCCAGTTGACATAGCACCAGCTGTATGACGCAAAACCCCCACTCCAGCAAAGAGTACACCAAATGCCTTTCCGAACCAGAGAGAGCCCCAATTGCAGCAAATAGGACCCCTGTTCCATTTCTTCCCATTTTAGAAGACGAAGCTTTTGTCAGGAACTTTGTGTGCATCTTTCCTTCATGGAAAGACTATACCGCAGACACAGAACAATTTCCAGTCTTCCTCCGCAACTTACGCGTAAGTAATGTACTAATGTTATTCCTGCATATGTTTCTGCTGACAGAAGACATAAGATTTCATTCTTTTAAATAGGCAAGGAGCAAACTGGATTGTGATGACGAGCAAAGGGTTGGTTGCGATTTTCAAGCACTCGTTGATGAAGTATCGTTCCTACCTGAGGCAAGCGCACTTCGAAGGCAAGCCTCTAAATGAAATTTCTGTAAAGTCTCCGGTGCTACATTTATCCGACGGTGACTGGAATAATCTTGTTACACATTGGTCTCGGTTGCAGCGTAAGGTACTGTCTATGATATCACATCACAATTTGAACTACATTTCTGCATTTGCCTTAATGTCTCACTTGTACGAAAACTGTTAGCAGAAGAACATTCGTTCTCAAGGGACCATAGAATCTCGCAACTATACTGCACACTGCATTGCTCTTGTGAGTACCTCTTGCCCTGTATGACCATACTTACTTTCATAGCTGTTTGATTATGTTGCATCACTTCACATGTTAGCCTCGTAATAGTCCATTTGGTGGACATTATAAGATCCATATTGACTCTTACATAAATTTAGAATCAACCCAATGCTTTTGAAGAGGTTTAGCTCTGCAGTCCTCTTGTAAGGACTGAACGTGGTCTATCGTTGTACTTACATTAGCAGCTACTCCCTCCGTCCCATAATATAAGAACGTTTTGTACAGTACACAAGTGTTCAAAACACTCTTGTATTATGGGAAGAGGGATTGGTTCATTTTGTAGCATTCTGCATCTTATCTCCCTAGCCCACCATTTACTAAAAAAGATCAGATCTATACTTAATCTTACCAACAAGTAGAAAACACAGACAATGCCAGTGCAGAAGTGTAGCCCAGTGCTCTTGTCAGTACATTTTGTCCTGTAACGCTTGTACTTCCAGGGATTGGTAGTTGATTATGTAGCATCAATCTGCATCTTATCTTCATTATCCTCTATCCCTTCCAGTATTATCATATCTATAATTACTCTCTACAAAATGTAGAGTACAAGCAATGCTTATGAAGAAGATTCTGTGCTGAAATTCTTGAGTTATCCTTTCCTTGACATAGAGAAGGGCATTATAAAGCCGGTGTTAACTGTTAATGTAAGTCAGTCCTTCTAAAGTCTTTATCCTCAACTGTTGTTTAATTTGCTCATACTCCCTATCGTTTACTGCTGTTTAGTTCGCTGTTTCTACCAAAATGCATGTTCGTAAGAACCGTAAGTTCTAAGTACATGTAAAACCAAATTCCTTATTCATACCATGCACATTACTTAATTCTCCCTATATGTATGCTTGTTTTTGTGGATATATAATCTAGTGTGTGGTGAAGCAGCCCACGTTTGCACCTTGTCATCTCCTGTTTATCTTACTGATGTGGCTGATGATATGAACAACATGCCATGCACATTATCCAAAATAGATACAATTATTTTCTTTGCCCTTCATCTATGCTTGTTATGTTGACATGGTAATCCAGTAGTGTGGTGAAGCTCCCCGTATTATGAACAATGCCAAATTATGCTATTGATATTTTGAACTTATTCTTTATTTTCTAATATGAAATTAGATAGAATTGACAGAACAGTTATCATCTTTGTTTATACACGTGCAAAACCTGTCATCTCTCTGCTTTGTTTCAGGGTGATATGCCTGATGGCATGCACAAGTCTGCTGAAGGCTGTGAGACAAACCCAACATATATTGCAGCAAAGAAGGCAAAACATCTTGAAGATAGCGAGACAACCCCAAAGTCTTGTCTTGATGCAGTGTTCAAGTTACTTGAGACTAACAGTCAGACAAGCTCACATAATTCGTTGTCTGAATCAGTTTGACTTCTTCAGTCCCAAGTTATAGCAGAAAGGCATTCTGCAACTCAACTTTGACTTGAAGTCCTATCTCTAAGAAAGATTGCGGAGAACACCAATGAGAACCTCATCACTAAACAACTACACCTGGAAGCTATGACCGACATGCTAGGCCGATCTCACAGCCTTGCTCAGCAGCTTGCGCAGCAGTTCCCCCACAAGGCTAACCTTTCTTGAACTATCTTGGAAGTGGTCTCGATTCAGTATTATTTTGTTACGCTGTAATGGTGCCCAGTTTTTGTAATCTGCTTCTTCGTTGCGCTTTATGATCATTGGTGGCGAACTTCGATGCCCAGTGGATGTAATATACCTTAAATCCTATTGTATAGTGTAGGTTTATTCTTAGTTACTATGTCGTAATTTCTTTATTGTATAGAGTAGGTTTGTTCTTAATTCCTACTAGTTACTGCCATCATTCGCTATCTAAAAAAATTCAGATGCAGTCGACCGGACCGAAACATTCGACTCTAACGGGCCAGGTTTTTAGCGGGCCACAATTGGGACGGCCTGCGTCTTTCTTGGGCCTGAATGATTGGGGCCTTCACACATTGCGCCAGGCCCAAACTTACACCGGCCTATATTTTAGTTGGGCCTTTTGTCGACCCAGCGCTTAGTTTGGCCCAGGTAGCGTTGGGCCATTAACAGGCTGAATATTGTACTGGCCTGTTACGGCCGAGATGAAACCACAGGCCTTTAGCAGGCCAAAATGCATGTTGGGCCTCAATTTTCACTAGTCGTCGACGGGCCTTCAGCAGGCCGAAATGTAGACCGGGCTGTTTTGGGCCCAGTTAGCTCATGGGTCGTTACCAAGCTGAAACATTTCTCGGGCCTTAGTTGGCCAACTGATATCATGGGCCTTTAAGAGGCCGAAAGCTTAGCACAGGCATCAACGGGCCGAATTACGCGACAGGCCTTTAACAGGCCCAAAGTCACGTTGGGCTTAACTGTTGCCACCTTTAGCACGTCCCGTTAGTGGGCCCGATGTCCTGTCGGACCATATATGGCCCATGGGCAGCACGGGCCATTCCCAGGCCGAAAGTCAGACCAGGCTGAAATGGGCCCATGTCTACATCAGGCCTCTTCCAGGCCGAAAGTCACTAGGCTGTAGTTGGGCCCAAATATTCGGCGAACAATTAATGGGCCAGATCTGGCTTCGGGCCGCAAATGGGCCCAAATATTGGGCGAACAATTAACGGGCCAGATCTGGCTTTAGGACGTAAATGGGCCTTTATTAAGCAGGCCGTTATTGGGCTGGCCCACTAGTACCTGATTAAGTTCTACGGGCCTTTGACTGGGCCGTCCTTTTTAACCTATATGGGCCTCTGTTGGGCCCATCCATGTGTCGACGTATCATAGGCATGTCTCCTCCAATGGACGGGCGACATCTGGCCCACTAACGAGCTGACAGGTGTTCCCTTCGGCCGATCAGAATTTTACATGTGGAAATTTCCCGTTGGTCAGGGCTGTTAACGGGTTATCGGATCCAAAATCTGACCCGATAGCTTAACAGCATTCCGTTACGGTGGATGCCACGTGTCGGTCACCCTTGACGAAAGGACTTCTGTGACGCTTGATTTATCGTCATGGAAGTGGACACTTCCGTGATGATAATTTTGGTAATGTCATGGAACACTTCTACAACGGCACAGGTATGACTATCTTGATTCTGTCATAAAATCATCATGGATGTACATGCATGACAAAAAACGCGACCTACTGTGACAAACACACATCATCACGGAAGTGTATTTTTTGTAGTGCTGGCTCGCCGCCGGAGGGGGAATCGATCACGGAGGGTTTCTACGTCAACACCATATCCTCTGCGATGATGTGTGAGTAGTTTACCACAGACCTTCGGATCCATAGTTATTAGTTAGATGGCATCTTCTCTCTCTCTTTGGATCTCAATACAAAGTTCTCCTTGATTCTCTTAGAGATCTATTCGCTGTAATTCTTTTTGCGGTGTGTTTGTCAAGATACGATGAATTGTGGGTTTATGATCAAGATTATCTATGAACAATATTTGATTCTTCTCTGAATTCTTTTATGCATGATTTAATATCTTGGCAAGTCTCTTTGAAGTATCAGTTTGGTTTGGCCTACTAGATTGATCTTTCTTGCAATGGGAGAAGTGCTTAGCAGTGGGTTCAATCTTGCGGTGTCCTTTCCCAGTGACAGCAGGGGCAGCAAGGCACGTATTGTATTGTTTCCATCAAGGATAAAAAGATGGGGCTTATATTATATTTCTTGAGTTTATCCCTCTACATCCTTTCATCTTGCCTAATGTGTTACTCTGTTCTTATGAAGTTTATACTCTAGATGCATGCTGGATAGCAGTCGATGTGAGGAGTAATAGTAGTAGATGCATAATCATTTCGGTCTACTTGTCACGGACATGATGCCTATATACATGATCATGCCTAGATATTCTCATAACTATGCGCTTTTCTATCAATTGCTCGACAGTAATTTCTTCACCCACCGTAAATTATGCTATCTTGAGAGAAGCCACTAGTGAAACCTATGGCCCTCGGGTCTATCTTCCATCATATTAATTTCCCGTCAACTAGCTATTTCTATCCCCTTTTATTTTGCAATCTTTACTTTCCAATCTATATCATAAAAATACCAAACATATTTATCGTATTATCTTTATCAGATCTCACTTTTGCAAGTGGTCGTGAAGGGATTGACAACCCCTTTATCGCGTTGGTTGCAAGGTTCTTGATTGTTTGTGCAGGTACGAGGGACTTGCGTGTAGTCTCCTACTGGATTGATACCTTGGTTCTCAAAAACTGAGGGAAATACTTACGCTACTTTGCTGCATCACCCTTTCCTCTTCAAGGGAAAACCAACGCATGCTCAAGAGGTAGCAACCACCCAGGCGGAGCTGGACTACATCGCCACCAGGCCAGCGGAGGCGGCTATCGGATTTCGGGCACCGCAAAACCCTCAAGATTCGAACACAGGGGCGTGATGAAGATCTCCCCCACTACACGTCTACCTAGCGCCTCGCTCTTCTCCTGGTGGTGGAATGGGATGCAAGCAAGCAAACAAGTAGAACACACAAGAGTTTACCCAGGTTCAGGCCACCTTGCGGTGTAAAACCCTATTTCCTTCTTTGGTGGATTGGCCTCATGAGGGCACGAGTATGAACAAGTACAGTGGTTTCCTGAGCTCAGGAGGCGAGCCCAAGAAGGATGAGGAGGTTGGTGTTCTTGCTCCTTCGCTTTGCTAAGTGCTAATGGGTTTGTCTCCCAATCATTCGTCCCCCCTTATGCTAGGAACCCTAGCTACTTATATAGACGGCCAGGGTCCTCTTCCCCCGAAATGTTTAGGCGGGAAGGGAATCCCACAACGGCCATTTGAGCGGGAACACAAGGACGCTCCTATCCTGACAAAAGGTGGTCTTCGCCTGCAAATAGGGCAGGTGGTGACTCGGTGGTGGGCTCAGCGATGACATCCTTCCTGCCGTCCTTGCGGTCTTCAGTCTTGCTGCACCAAAGGGGAAACCTTTGTCTCGCCCCTCGGTAACCTGCGCCTGCGTGGTCTCCTTTGCACCGATATGGAAACTGCGCGCGCTGGCGCGCGCTGGCACGGTTCATCATGGCTAGCGTCACTGCCTCCTCCTGAGGCAGCTCTTGCCTTGAGATCTCCGCCCTTCCGAAGCGGCCTAGCTGAGGCCACTCTTGGAGGAGGTCTTGGTCGCCCCTCTGGAGCAGTCTAGGCGAGGCCACTCCATGAGGAGGTATTGGTCGTTCTCCTTGTTAGGGCTGGCCTCCGTCGCGAGGGTCTTGAGCAGCTGGTCGATCAGCTAGGCCTTACCGGGCCGCACTAGGAACGCGACATGGGCCGCAAGTAGGCAAGTCTGGATACCATGGTTCCCAGTACATCGACAGTAGCCCCCGGGCCCAAGGCGCGCGCGGAGTTGGCTTCTGGCCGAAGCCTAGTCGAGGACGAAGCGTCGCGGGCCCCAAATACTGCGGGCCAGGCTGGCGCATGATGGTTGGATTGGACATGACGACTCCACTCCACACACAACCTTGGTAACCGTGTGACTAGACGACTCCCTGGCGCGGGCAACGCAGTCATCATGGCCATGACCAATCGATGGTTGGCCTTCCTTACCCTATAAATGTGGCCCGGGGGGAAGCCCCCAGGCCATCTTCAAGCCTGCGGCACCATCCTCTCTTCTCCCTTTGTTCTCCTTCGCCTCCAAGATTTCCATGGCGCCGCTGAGGAAGTCCTCCGCCGCAGAGAGGGGCAAGGGTGTTAAGGAGCCGGTCTCGCCGCCGCCGAAGAGGGGCCGCAGGCGTCCACGTAAGTACGCCGCCACGGCCATGATGGCTCCTCGGGGGAACGGGCGCGGCGTCTCGGGCTCCGACGGGGTCGCCGGTGAGAGGCGTGGAACTTCTTCTCTTGGAGGGGGCAGCCGTGGCCGCGGTGGCGCAGGGGGGCGACCGGCGCCTATTCGTCCCCCGCGCCGGCAACTCCATTCCTCCGACGCGGCCTCCGAATCATGATGTGGGTGGAGAACCCCGGCAGCATGTGGCTCTGGCTTCCCCGCTGGTTCCGTGCCAAACTGCCGGAAGAAGGGTCCGACGGCGTTTGGTTGCAGGCCGACGGGTGCTGCAACGGAGCCTTCTGGGTGGAGGTCGAGGTCCTTGCTTCAGGCGACGTGTTGCTTGGTCGTGGCTGGCAACCCTTCGCCCGTGCGTGCCGGCTGCGGGGAAAGTGCACTCTCCACTTCAAGTACGACGGGGTGTCGGCGTTGCTTCTCAGGGCCTTCTCGGAGGAAGGAAGGCGCCTTGGGTGTTGCCCAGAGGTGGACGATGACGAGGAGAGTGACGATGGCGTCCTGAGGAGCAGCTCTTCCTCTGAAGGCGAGCTCGGCCTCAGCAGGCTCCGCAGGTCTCCCCTCTGTGGCAGCAGCAGCTCCTCCAGCAGCGGCGGCTATCCTGGGCGGCCGCTCTGCCGCGCCTTCGCGTCGCCGCTCTTCGGTGAAGCGCGAAGAGTAGGGCTCCGACTTGGTCGAGGTGCTGATTACGCCGATCCACGGGCTTTGAATCCGCCTAGCCCTTGCTTTTGATTTTCTTCATTTCCTTCCTGCATTTGATTTATGCTGCCTCGAGCGAGCGTGTAATGAACAATGGCATGTATGCATGAAATGGAAGTCTGCTGTTATTTTCGTTCTGGACGAAATTACTTAGCTTGTGTGTTGCGCTTGTCGTGAGACGAAGTCCTGAGGCGAGTGGCCTCCTGATGTCACGAGCCCCCAAGCGAATCATGAGGACCACCGGGCTCGGAGCCCCGGAGCGTAGATGAGCCTTGGTGAGTTGAGGAGGGCTTGCGCCCTTGAGCTCACCTAAGAGCACGGAGCAAGTACTGATATGCCAAGGCCTGAGCAGGCTTGGCGAAGTAAGTCAAGAGGGCTGAAAAGCCTGACGCCAGAGCCTGAGCAGGCTTGGTAAGGTGAGGTCATGAGGTCATGGTAGCCGAGAGCTGAGACCGGCCGTATCCCAGCCCCCACGCGCGAGGCGCGTGAGGGAGGACAAGCGGCGCAGCCCGGCCGGAAGAACTGAACTCGGGAGTAGTGCGAGAAAAACAAGAGAAACCAGAGCAAAACGCAATAAACTCGAAAATCTTCATAGCACGGGGTAGAGGAAGGGCTGATAGCCAAGGAAGTAGAAAATGCCGACAGCCAAACACCAAGGCAGAAAAAGAAAAATGGTCGCGTCCGACCCCTAGCTACGTGTTCTTCCCAGCACGGAGCTAAGGACTGCCACTGGGACGTGGGTGGGAGCCCGATCTGAGGGCCCGTAGGCAACGCACAAGAGGCTCCGAGGCATGTACAGCCCCAACTCATTATTACGTGAGAGTGTCACGAGCGGAGACCTTCACGGGCACGGAGCCTTGATTGTCTTCACGGGCACGAGGCGTGTACAGCCCCAACTCATTATTACGTGAGTGTCACGAGCGGAGACCTTCACGGGCACGGAGCCTTGATTGTATTCACGGGCACGGAGCCTTGATTATGGATAGAACCTCCTGAGGTGCTGAATGTTCCAGGAATTCTGGATAAGTATCCCATCCTGTGACTCCAGGCACACAGCGCCAGGCCTAGAGACACGGGCAATTCTGAACGGGCCCTCCCACATAGGCGAGAGCTTGTGTAGCCCTTCCCTGGAGAGGACCCGCCTCAAGACCAAGTCATCAACTTCCAATGTTCTTGAGCGGACGCTGCGGCAATGATGACGCCGCAGCGCCTGCTGATATCACGCTGCCCTGAGCGCAGCTCGGCGGCGACCCTCCTCGCCGAGCACGAGGTCCATCCGCCAGGCGGCGTCTTGGCGTTCCTCATTGAAAACCAAGACCCGTGGGGAGCGACGCTTGACCTCGTGAGCTAGGACCACCTCCGCACCATAAACGAGAAAGAATGGGGTTTCTCCAGTAGGTTTAGTTGCGGTGGTGCGGATTGACTACAGCACGGACTGGAGCTCATCGATCCAGCCCCTGCCGCAGGCCTCGAGCTTTTTCTTGAAGTTGCGCATCTTGAGGCCGCGCAGGACCTCTGCGTTGGTGCGTTCGGCCTGCCCATTGCTCCTGGGGTGGGCCACTGAGGCGTTGCAGATCTGCGTTCCAAGGTGAGCACAGTATGATCTGAATAGATTGCTCGTGAACAGCGAACCGTTATCCGTGATGATGCGGTTGGGGACGCCGAAGCGGGTCACGAGGCCCTTGATGAACTTGAGTGCCGATCCTGCGGGAATCGTGCGGACTGGCTCCACCTCAGCACACTTGGTGAACTTGTCGATGGCGACATAGAGAAAACGGTAGCCCCCTGCCGCTCGGGGGAACGGTCCCAGGATGTCCAACCCCCAGACCGCTAAGGGCCAGGAGAGCGGGATGGTCTGAAGACCTTGCGCTGGCTGATGGATTTGCTTGGCATGGAACTGGCATGCCTCACAGGTTCGCACGAGCTCCGTGGCGTCGTCCAACGCTGTGGGCTAGTAGAAGCCACAACGAAAAACCTTGCCCACGAGGGTGCGGGACGATGAATGATGGCCGCAATCCCCTCCGTGGATGTCGGCCAGCAGCTCTTGCCCTTGCTTCCTCGAGATGCATTTTAGCGAGACGCCGTTAGGGCGTCTCCTATAGAGCTCACATCTTGGATGCAGTAGGCCGAGGCCTGCCGAGCCACGCGTTCCGCGTCTTCCTCCTTCTCCGGCAAGGTGTCGCGCAGTAGGTATGCCTTGAGCTCCTTAGTCCAGCAATCTTCCTCGGGTTCGGCGGCGAGCAGCAGCCGGGGCTCCGAAGGGCGGCCCACAGGGGGGTGCGCCAGCCTCGGGAGCCGCTGGCAGCCCCTCATGCGTGGATACCAGCTCCGGAGTAGGTGGTGATGCGGATGGCCTAAGCAAGCGCTCCTCGAAGACACCTGGTTCTTGCAGCTCTCGTCGGGAGGCCCTCTTGGCGATGTCGTCTTCTTCCTTATTCGTGCCCCTCGGCACGTGTTGCAGCTCCAGTCCTAGGAACCGCTTCTCCATCTTGCGCACCTCCTCCAGATATGCTTCCATGTGTTCGTCTTTCGGCTTGTACTCTTTGTTAGAGAAGTGGACGAGGAGCTGCGAGTCGCCTTTGATGGTGAGACGCTTTACCCCTAGCGCGGCCGCGGCCTTGAGCCCGACGATTAGGCCCTCGTACTCAGCGATGTTGTTGGAGACCTTTTCATCGTGCTGGAAGCAAAGTTGCACAGCGTAGCGGAGCTTGTCCTGAGTGGGTGATACCAGCACGGCGCCAGCCCCTGCGCCGAGGCGCAAGAAGGCACCATCCAAATATACCACCCATCCATCTGGAGTTTTGTCACCCGGGGCCAGCGAGCGGTCCTCGCCAGCCCCCTGGTCTGGAGCGTCGGTCCACTCTGCCACGAAATTAGCCAGCACTGCCCCCTTGATGACCCGCGTGGTGCTAAACTCCAGCTAGAATGCCTGCAGCTCGATGTTCCACTCGGCAATCCTCCTGACGATGTTCGGGCCCCGGAGGACCTTCTCCAGGGGGTAGGCTGAGACGACCTTGATGGGATGGCCTTGAAAATAGTGGCGCAACTTCCTAGAAGCAACGAGGAGCGCCAGTAGCAGCTTCTGGGGCATGGGGTAGCGCGAGCTAGCGTCGCGGAGCACCGTGCTGACGAAGTACACGGGATGCTCCATGAGGGTCGGTGATGCGGGATCCTCATGCGCTTCTGATGGCTCAGGAGCCTTACATAGGCCGGCGGGGTCGCCAGACGTTGCGGCCGCGTCGGCCCCGGAGGGCGTGTCATGAGGCAGCGAAGTTCCGGAGGGCTTCGGGTTGTTCCGCGAGCTCTAACCCCTGACCATTTCCTCTCGTGCCACTACCAGCGCCGCGCTGGCGGAGTGAGGCGTAGCAGCGAGATAAAGGATCAAGGGCTCCTGAGGCCTTGGCGCCACCATAACCGGCGGGCTGGTGAGGTACTTCTTGACATCTTGGAAGGCGGCGTCGGCCTCCGGAGTCCACGCAAATGTCCCCTTCCTCTTCATGAGCTTGAAGAAGGGGAGGGCGCGCTCGCCAAGCTTCGAGATGAAACGCCCCAAAGACGTCACACACCCCGCAAGTTTCTGCATTTGCTTCAAGGTCGTGGGCGGCTTCATTCTCTCGATGGCTTTGACCTTCTCCGGGTTGGCCTCAATGCCCCGGTGCGAGACCAGGAATCCCAGCAGCTTGCCCGAGGGGACCCCAACCACACATTTTTCCGGGTTGAGGCTTAAGTTCACCTTGCGCAGGTTGGCGAATGTTTCCTCCAAGTCCCCGATAAGGGTCTTGGCCTCCTTGGACTTGACCACGATGTCATCGATGTAGGCCTCGGCGTTCCTCCCGAGCTGAGGGCCGAGGGTAATGTGCATCAGCCGCTGGAAGGTGGCGCCTGCGTTCCTCAACCCGAAGGGCACGCAGATGTAGCAATAGGTCCCACATGGGGTTAGGAACGGCGTCTTCTCTCTATTTTGTACTGCCATTTTGATCTGGTGGTAGCCCGAGAAGGCGTCGAGGAAGCAAAGAAGGTCACACTCGGCCGTTGAGTCCATGATCTGGTCGATGCGAGGGAGAGGGAACGGATCCTGAGGGTAGAACTTGTTGAGGCTCGTGAAGTCGACGCACATGCGCTCTTTGCCTCCTTTCTTCGGGACGATGACGGGATTGGCCAACCATTCTGGGTGGTGCACCTCCCGGATAACGCATGCTCCCTCCAGTTTCTGGACCTCCTTGACGATGAAGGCCTGCTTTTCCGAAGCTTGCCGCCGCGCCTTTTGCTTGATAGGTCGTGCGTTCGGGCACACCATGAGGTGATGTTCGATGATGTGCCAAGGCACCCCGACCAGGTCGGTCGCCTTCCATGCAAACACGTCCTTGTTCGCCCTGAGGAAGACCACCAACGCCTCCTCTTGCTCTAGAGGCAGGCCCGTACCGATGGTGAAAGTGGAGCTCGCGTCGCCCTCATTGACGGGTACCTGCTTGGTATCGGCGCGATCCTGAGAGAAGAGCTGTTTCTTTTTGGCCGGAGCGGCTCCGACGACCTCCGGAGCCCCCTCTACGCTTGGGCGAGCTGCGGCAACGGCTCGATAAGCGTGCTCGAGGGCCTGAAGGGCGGCCTTGGTGTCTCCTTTGATGGTGATGGTTCTGCTGCTCCCGGGCATACTGACAATGTTGTAGCCCGGGTGAGTCGCCGCCATGAACTTGGCTAGGGCCGGGAAGCCGAGGATGGCATTGTAGGGCAAGTGGATGGGAGCGACGTCGAAGTCGATGAGCTCGGTCCAGTAATTGGCGTGCGTCCCGAAGGTGACGGGGAGGCGGACCTGCCCGAGAGGGACGGCCAAGCCCGCGACCCCCGAGAAGGGTTTGGTGGGGAGGAGCCGCCCGTAGGCCACCGGCAGGCGGCCAAAGGCCTCCGGAGAGAGGATGCTGAGCCCGGTGCTGCCGTCGACGAGGGTCCTTGTGATGGCCACCCCATAGATGGTGGGGAAGCATACTGTGGGGAGGATGCATGTGCCGGTTGTAGCTCTGGTGCGGTCGCTGGGGCCAAAGACGATGGCGTGCCCCTGCACGTCTAGCCCCCACGGGGCCTCCTGTGGCCGCAAGGCAGCCCCAAGCCGTTAGAGGTGTGATTTAGCGTGGCGGGGCGACAACGGCGCCAGGGATCCTCCGATGATGTAGGCGACCCCGCGGCACGGTGGCGCCCCACCGGCAGCGTCCAGCAGCTTGCCAAGGCGAGCCACCCAAGCGTCAAGCTCCGCCGCAGGCGGCCGGCGCTGGAGCATCTCCTGGGCCGCCAGAAGCGCCGCCGGCAAAGCCAGGGGAAGCGGGATTGGCTAGCAGGCCGCTTCCCAGTGGCCGGGCCGGCGACGGGGTCGTCGGCGTGGAGGGCGAAGCGCCCGTGAACGACGCGGTCCACCGCCGCCGCCCGGGCAACGGGGACGGCCCCAGCCTCTGTGCGGATGCAGCAGGCAGGTGTCGCCATGGCGACGTAGAGCGGAAGAGGGAGGCGAGGTCATCGAAGAGGCGAGACCTCAACACGCCCCCTATCTGGCACGCCAAATGTCAGATTTCGGGCTCCGAAAAACCCTCAAGATTCAAACACAGGGGCGTGACGAAGATCTCTCCCACTACACGTCTACCTAGCGCCTCACTCTTCTCCTGGTGGTGGAATGGGATGCAAGCAAGCAAACAAGTAGAACACACAAGAGTTTACCCAGGTTCAGGCCACCTTGCGGCCTAAAACCCTACTTCCTGCTTTGGTGGATTTGCCTCACGAGGGCACGAGTATGAACAAGTACAGTGGTTTCCTGAGCTCAGGACGCGAGCCCAAGAAGGATGAGGAGGTTGGTGTTCTTGCTCCTTCGCTTTGCTAAGTGCTAATGGGTTTATCTCCCAATCATTCGTCCCCCCTTATGCTAGGAACCCTAGCTACTTATATAGACGGCCAGGGTCCTCTTCCCCCGAAATGTTTAGGCGGGAAGGGAATCCCACAATGGCCATTTGAGCGGGAACACAAGGACGCTCCTATCCTGACAAAAGGTGGTCTTCGCCTGCAAAGAGGGCAGGTGGTGACTCGGTGGTGGGCTCGGCGATGACATCCTTCCTGCCGTCCTTGCGGTCTTCAGTCTTGTTACACCAAAGGGGAAACCTTTTTCTCGCCCCTCGGGAACCTGTGCCTGCGCGGTCTCCATTGTACCGATATGGAAACTGTGCCCGCTGGCGCGCGCTGGCACGGTTCATCATGGCTTGCGTCACTGCCTCCTCCTGAGGCAGCTCTTGCCTTGAGATCTCCGCCCTCCCGAAGCGTCCTAGCTGAGGCTACTCTTGGGAGAGGTCTTGGTCGCCCCTCTGGAGCAGTCTGTGAGGAGGTCTTGGTCATTCTCCTCGCTAGGGCTGGCCTCCGTCGCGAGGGTCTTGAGCAGCTGGTCGATCAGCTGGGCCTTACTGGGCCACACTAGGAACGCGACATGGACCGCAGGCAGGCAAGTCTGGGTACCCTGGTTCCCAGTACACCGACAGCGGAGCTTGCCAGGGAGGCCGTCAGCGCTGGCGGCGTGGAGGACGATGCCGACGTGGCCGTGGAAGAGAGGGAGCTCGCCCAGTGGGCGGAGTCTGCCGGGGAGGCTAGCGGCGCCAACGCAGAGGCCCCCCTTGTTGAAGATGCGGGCGACGAGTCGTCCAAAGAGGAAGTCGAGGTGAACGACCCCCCGGTCGCGGGGAGGCAACGCGTCTTGCGGCGGGCCAGCTGTGGCAAGCCAGTCCGGCCCAGCAGGATCTTGCAGCGGCAGCTGCCCCAAGGGCAGCTCGTGCGCGAGACGAGGGCGATGAAGGTCGCAGGAGTGGCGAAGGCGGCGAAGGCCACGGTGGCGAAGAGGAAGGCGACTTCTTCCTCCTCGTCCAAGCGGTACCGAACCCCATTTCCTTCCCCTTCGGGCAGCACCTTGGAGGCCGAGTTTGACCTCGGATCCTTCAGCCCAGCGAGGAAGAGGAAGCTAGCGGAGGAGGAGGTGGAGGAGGAGTAAGTATTTCGCCCCCCACATTATCTCTTGACTTTACTCCAGTGTTATCCTCCTCTGGTTTGATGTTATCTTCACAGGGACATGGAGACGCTGGCCCAGAGGGTGGCGAAGAGGGCCAAGGCCTCGACGAGAGTCAAGCCCCCGGCGGGCACTTCGCATACGTCGTTACTGGTGGATAGCAGCCCCCGGCGTAGCCCCCGCTTCAGCCCCCAGCGTAAGCTCATCACTCACCCCCTCCATTGATGAATTTTGGGGTGTGAATCCTTGACGCTGATCTTGCCGGGTCTGCGGGAGAAGAACGGCAGCACGAGGAGCCGCCGAGGGCCACCCCAACATGTCGCCCCTCTCGACTATGCCGCCCCGAGGGGCGTCCCCGGCAAGGGCATCCACCACCGAGCCAACGCATATGGAGGAGGAGGAGGCGAACTTGGGTGTCGGGGGTTCTGCCCCGACAATGAATGCTGGCGGGGAGGGAGCCACTTCTTCCCAGCCCGGTGTGGGTAAGTTATTTGCTTTCTGTCCCTGTTCTTTTTTCTTCTTTTTAAACCTTGGCTTTGGCACCGTCTCACTCCCCTTCTTGGTATCCAGACCCTTCCTCGACGGGCCGGGAGGACATCGACACCGTCATCAAGGAGGTCGCCGGGAACGCCAAGGTCGAGGCCGACAAGATCGCCGCCGAGGAGGCCTCCAAGACCGCCACTAAGGACGCCGCCAAGGGGCGTGTCGGGGAGGCCGGCAAGGCCACTGCCGAGGAAGTCGGCAAGGGGCCTGCCAGGGAGGCCGGCAAGGCCACTACCGAGGAGGGGGTGGTCGATGACCAACCTTCCTCCTCTGCTGCTTCTGGCTGGGGCAAATACCTGAAGGTGAGCGGCGACTTGTTCGTCCACCTCCGAGGGATGGCGAGCACCAGGGCGCCCACCGAGGGGGAGGTGTTCAAGGACGAGGTACTCGCCGCCGCCGGGCTTGAGGATGTTGACGAACCGAGTGCCGGTGGCGGTGGTTCCCAGGAGGAGTAGCTCCTTCGGGCCATGAGTGCCAACTTCCAGAAGCTACAGGCGCTTCACCGTGCCCGCCTGGACAAGGCAAAGTCCAGGATGGCGGCAGTGGACAAGGCGGAGGCGGATCTCACGGGGCGCGTCGCCGAGACGTAGGCCTAGTTCCGCCAGGCACACGAGGAACTGAAGGTTGCCCAGGATCTGCTGGCTGAGCGCAAACAGGAGCCTGTCCAAAAGCAGGCTGATGTCGAGAAGGCCCAGGAGGTAGCGAAGGAATAGGCCGCCAAGGACGAGGCCGGTCGGCACCAGCACCTGGCCGAGCTGAACTCCCGGGAGGAGGACCTTGCCGCTCGTGAGGAGGCGCTCGCCGCCACCCTCTGCGGCAAAGATGAGGAGGTCGAGAAGCTTGCCGTGTAGCGGACCCAGGAGCTGGAGCAGAGGCACAAGGTGGCACTCAATGCTCAAGCCCAGGTCCATACCGGCAAGGTGAAGGAGCTGGAGGTTGAGCAGGATGGGCTAAAGAAATAGGTCTAGGAGCTGGCGAAGGAGAAGGACACGATCAACGGCGCTCTGGTGGAGAGGCAGGCCGCAGTCGTTGGCAAGGCCGAGCTGCTATGAAAGGCCAACGAATCCATCAAAGACCTAAAGCTAAAGTTGGAGGGTCTTGAGGGGACGCTTTTGGAGGTTAGGGCCCGGGAAGAGACCCTGACCAAGGATCTGGAGGAGGAGAGGCAGCTGCGGAGGAATGACGCCGCAAAACACAAGGAGTACGCGGAGGTCATAAACAATTGGGTCAGCCGCCTCGCCGACGTCGCCGGCAGGATCACCACGAAGCTGACTACCATGGGGATGCCGAATGTGAGGTACACCCCGGAGCCGAACGTGAGTCCCAATGCCAAACTGACCATGTTCTTCGAGGGTGTTCTCGGAGCCCTGGAGCAGCTCCGCTCCAACTGGGCATCTTATCTGGCCGACGAGTCCTGGAGGCTCTGCCGGGGCGCCCTAACCAAGGTGCTCACCAAGGTGGCGTTCTAGAACCCCACAGTCAACTTCGCCGACGCACTGGAGAGCTTGCCGGAGGGGATGGACCTCGCGGCGCTCAAGGAGCGTGTCAAGCCAATCATCGACTGTGTCGATGGAGTTGAGAGGGTGGAGGGCCAGCGCTGGGACTAGGCACCATGTTTCTCGTCGCCGCTGTGAGTTCAAGACCAAGACAATTTTATCTTAAGTTAGAACTGCAGCGATTATTTGATGTAATATAACTCTCCAATACTTAAATATCACGCATGTTATCTTCCCGTTAGATCTTCCTTTGTATGTTCGAACCCTACGCTTGCTGAGATAAGGTTGCCGGCGCATAAACCCATGCAATGGTGCTTTGAGGACAGATCCTTAGCACCCTGCCGGGAGGGCGCTCGCTGCCGGGCAAGCCACCTTGCCGCTGCTAGCGCGGTCGCTTGAATTGTCGAGCGGACTCGAAACAGGACAAGAGCGCTGCTGGTAGCGGGTTGGCCACCTTGCCGTTCTCAGCGTGGCCGCATGAAATGTCGAGCAGACTCGAGATAGAGACAAGGGCGTTGCCAATAGCAGAAGGGTCCCATTGCGTGCAGGTTTCCCGTACAAGGAACGAGATCTTTCGGGGAGGATAGACTTATATAAATGAAATTAGCCAAAATTTTGCATGACTTAGCTTTTTGGGGCCACGCGGATGGTTGTCGAAGCTGCGGACGGCACTAGAGGGCGGCTGACCGACGTCGCCCTCCCCCTTCGGGCCATCCCCATGAAAGAATCGCTGCGTCGGCTCCAAAACCAGATTTCCACGGCTTGCGCCCCCTACCTGGCGCGCCAAAGATGTCGGGGGAAACGGCACCTACGGGATCACAAGGAATCCCTTTTGCTACGGTTGGCGGGTGCGGGGCTGTGGAAAGAGCGGGATTGAGATATCAGCGCAGGGGTATTATCCAGGTTCGGGCCGCAAGTGATGTGTAACACCCTACTCCTGCTGGTTTCTTTTTATCTGGTGTTCTTGGACTATCTACAAGGCGTGAAGGGTCCAAAAAGTCTGAATCCTTCCTTAGTATGCCGCGGGCCTCCTTTTATAGACCAAGGGGCTGCCACAGTGGCACACAGGAGGTGGAAAGCTATACAGTGGTCGAGTCTATCCTCTGGCACCGTTGGACAAACACATTTAATGCGCTGCCAACGTGCCCTTCTTGCTTTATCGGGGACGGCAAGGAAGCTCGTCCCAGCTGTCGCCGCTTTGCCTGGCTTCAACGCGCGTCCGAGCTGACGAGGCGTGTAGTGCCACGCTGGCTGGCTGGCTGCTGAGTCGATGCGGTGGCAGAGTCTTCACGAATATCTGCATGCCACTACACAGGTGCTTGTTGAGTTAGCGCCTAGAGGTCGCACATCGCCATGAAGGTGCTCGCCTAGTTGTTGGGCTGGCAACTGCATGGCAACGGCGGTGGAGTCTTGGCAGATGTGGGCCTGGATGCGGCCCCGCGGATGTCTTCGGCAAGGGTCCTGCCGGGCCCCCGTCAAGGGTCTTGCTGCGGTGTCGTGGGCGTCTCCGCCTCTCCGGCAAGGGGCTTGCCGGGGGTCTCGTGGGTATCCTTGGCAAGGATCTTGCCGAGGATCTTCGTCTTCTGATTATCATCTAGTCTTGCATGTTCTTGGTCTTCAAAAAGATTTGCATGCCACCATGGAGGCGCTTCCTTTGCCCCGCCAAGCATGGCCAAGGGCTTAGGGCTGCGACTGCCCGTGCACAAGTAAAGGGGTGCAAAAAGGGACCCCTACTTTTGTACACCGACAATGTGTGGAGTAATAGTAGTAGATGCAGGCAGCAGTCGGTCTACTAATATTGGACGTGATGCTTATATAATGATCATTGCCTGGATATCATCATGAGTATTTGAAGTTCTATCAATTGCTCAACAATAATTTGTTCACCCACCGTTTGCTATTTTTCTCGAGAGAAGCCACTAGCGAAACCTACGGCCCCCGGGTCTCTTTCTCATATATTTGCCTTTGCGATCTACTTTTTCCTTACATTTACTTTCAGATCTATTAAACCAAAAATACAAAAATACCTTGCTGCAATTTATTCTTATTTATTTTATTTGGCATTCGATCTATGAATCTACTACAATTTTATCTCACGTCCGTTTGCCTACCTTGAGGTGCCGTACCCAGAAGGGATTGACAACCCCTTTAACATGTCGGGTTGTGAGGATTTGTTATCTGTGCGCGGGGTATGTTTACGTTGTGTTGCTTGGTTCTCCTAGTGGTTCGATAACCATGGTTTCATATTTGAGGGAAATACCTACCGCCGCTGTGCCGCATCATCCCTTCCTCTTTGGGGAAATACCGACGTAGCTTCAAGCGACACCAAAAGGAATTTCTGGCACCGTTGCCGGGGAGGATCTTCAACATATACGAAGTTCGTAGTCACAAATCTCATCTCCTTGCAATTTACATTATTTTCCATTTGCCTCTAATTTTCCTCTCCCCCAATTCACAAAAAAATTGCCGTTTTATTCGCCCTCTTTTTCATTTGCCTTTTTCTCGTCAGATCTCATATTTGTTTGTGTTGCCATGTGCCTTCTATATGCTTGCATCTTTGCTTGCTAAAAATCAATTGATATGAATCCTCATCCACTTGCTAATCTTTTCAAAAGATACAATTATGATGAACCAATTCTAGTGATTTTAGTGCACTAGATTATCTTTATGAAGTTTTGCTTGAGATTCATGAATCTGAAAATTGTGATGAAGTAATTCAAGATAGCCCCTTGAATGAAAAGCATGATTGGAATGATTTTACTAGAAATTCTATTAATGTCAATTGTGCCAATAATATGCAAAACCCCAAGCTTGGGGATGCTAATTTTGTTATGTCCACTACTTGTTGCAATGATTATGATTGGGGTGATTATTCTTATGATCTTGAAAATTTATTTAAGCCTCGTGATGAATATGTTATTCATGATAGAGTTTGCAATAATATTGAGAGTGGGTTCGGAAGAGTGTCAACTTTAGGTAAAAATAATCCCACATATTTGGGGAGTGTTCAATCTTATGTAATTTTTGATGAAAGTGGGTTCGGAGAGGTCATGACTTTAGTCGATGTTAATCCCACTATCTTGGAAGATTATAAGACTTTTATGCATGTGGATCATGAAAATAAATTTTTATATGATTGCTATATTCTTGAATTTGAGTATGATCCTACATGTAATTATTATGATAGAGGAAAATATGGTTGTAGAAATTTTCATGTTACTAAATTACCTCTCGTTATGTTGAGATTTTCAATTTTTTGTTCCCCTCCTTTGCATATGCTAGATATTTCTGGTCTTGATAATTTATTTGCTTATAAAATTCCTATGCATAGGAAGTATGTTGGAATTAAATGTGTTTGGCACATGTTTCATGATGCTCTCTCTTTGTGTTTCAATTATTATCTTTCATATGAGCATCGTTGAAATATTATGCCTAGCTAAGGGCGTAAAACTATAGCGCTTGTTGGGAGGCAACCCAATGAATAAAATTTATTTTTTCTATTTGCTTTCTGTTCTTGAGTATTAGCACAATTGTGCTACTATTATGATTGTGTTTTTTGTGTTTTAATTAGTGTTTGTGCCAAGTAGAACCGATAGGATCTTCTTGGGTGATAGTTGTTTGATCTTGCTGAAAAATAGAAACTCGATAAAATTCCAGTTCTTTTTGCAGAAGACTAATATACAAATTGCTCGGGTACTCCTATATATTTCAGAATTTTTGGAGTTACAGAAGTTTTTGAACATATCAGATTTCTATAGACTGTTCTGTTTTGACAGATTCTGTTTTCTTTGCGTTGTGTCCTTATTTTGAAGGCTCTATGGTTTTCTTTCATGAGTTTTTTGCCATAGAAAATTTGGAATATAGTAGATATAATGCAAAAACAAATTATGAATTGGTTTGGTACAATACTTACAGTAGTGATTTATTTTTCTTACACTAACGGATCTCACGAAGGTTTAGTTGAGTTTTGTGTGATTGAAGTTTGCAAGTGTTGGGTTATCTTACGATGGATGAAGGAATAAGGAGTAGAATAGCCTAAGCTTGGGGATGCCTTGGCATCCCAAGCTATTATCCAGAAATGACCAACCAACTAAGCTTGGGGATGCCCCCGAGTGGCATCCCCTCTTTCTTCTAACGACCATCAGTATTTTATTTGAAGCTATATTTTTATTCGTCACATACTATGTGTTTCGCATGGAGCGTCTTGTATGATATGAGTATTTTCTTGTTTTATTTTATGTTTTAAGTCTTGATCCCTTGCTGGACACACCTATCTAGAAGAGCCAAAATTATGTCATGATTTGTTAGAATTGCTCTCTATGCTTCACTTAAATTTTTATGAGCTATGGACTTGCTCTAGTGGTTCACTTGTATCTTTTTGAGCACGGTGTGCTTAGTATTTTTGAAGAAATTCTCTCTTTCTTCACTTAGATTTATTTGAGAGTTAGTAGAATTTTCAAGAAATTCTCTCTTGCTTCACTTAAATTATTTTGACATAAAGAAAGAAAAATTATGCTCATGATCTTCACTTATATTTGTTTGAGCTTATGAAAAGCAACACATGAAAATTAGTCCCAAAGTGATAGATATCAAAGAAGGATATAATAAAAAAATCATGAAGATCATTGGACAAAATAAACTTGATTCTTATTAATAGTTTTGAGATATGATGATGTGATATGTGAGTTATGTTGATGAGTAACTATGCTTTAGTAAGAATATTGGTGTTAAGGTTTGTGATTCCCTATGCAAGCACGAAAGTCAATAGTCATGCAATGAAATTATATCCTACTTGTGGTACATTATTCGGTGTTATTTATGTTTAATGCTTGCTGATGATATTATCCGTTTCTTGATTGGTCGATTCTCAATCTTTTGCTAGCCTTCGTTTTTCACCATGTATGATCTCTACTTGTGCATCCAAAAACGTCTAAACCATGTTTGCCACATGGGTCCATCATATCTACCTATATGCGGTACTCTTTTGCCGTTCTAAGCAAATTTGCATGTGCCATCTCTAATTTTCAAAATAATCTTCTCTTTTGTGTGTTCATTTCGCCCGCGGAGCGGTCAGTGGTGGCGAATATTTTCCATGCTAGATGTGTTATTCTCACGATGAGTGTTTATTCACTTGTCATTGCACGATAGTAAGGCAAAGGTATTAGGGATGCCTAGTCCCGAAATGAAAAATCAATTTACTTTATGTTGTCAAATAATAAATTCCTTGGAAAGTGTTGGTATGGAAGGCACCCGTGGATATGGTTAGCCATGTAAAGTGAAAGTATGGTGGAAAAAGGGAAAAACTTCATTGTCTATTTGGAAACAGCCTATGATATATCTAGCATGGAAAGTGTTGGAACTCTAAGTCATTTTCGTTGGTGGGATCGATACACCTCCCAAAATGTTTTTATCTCTAAGTTCTTCGCTTTGAGCTCTCGCACCTCTACAAATCCCTACTTCCCTCTGCGAAGGGCCTTTCTTTTACTTTATGAAATTTTTATTTTGAATTTGAGTCTCCATCTTCTCTTATAAAAGCACCAACTAGGAGGCAATATGATCATACTTAAGTATTGGGTGTAACTAATATGCGAGTGTGTTTCATGAATGGATCAATGGTTGAGCATGATGGGCTAGGGATAAGCGTTGATATTTTTAATGACATGGTTGCTTGTTGATATGCTTGAGTATTTAAATTATCATGTTAGAACTAGACTATTGCTTTGAATCACATAAAAGTCCAAAAAATGTCCATGTTATAAAGAAAAGAATATGATATGACATGTTAGGCAGCATTCCACATAAAAATTTCTATTTTTATCACTTACCTACTCGAGGACGAGTGGGAGTTAAGGTTGGGGATGATGATACGTCTCCAACATATCTATAATTTTTATTTTTCCACGTTGTTATATTATCAATCTTGGATGTTGTATAATCATTTTATAGTCATTTTATATCATTTTTGGTACTAACCTATTGACATAGTGCTGAGTGCCAGTTGCTGTTTTCTGCTTGTTTTTTACGTCGTAGGAAATCAATATCACACGGAGTCCAAATGCAACGGAACTCCACGGAGATTTTTTTTGGAACCAGAAGGAACATAATGGGGTCTGGCATTGCCTGAGGGGTGCCAAGAGGCCCAGACGCGCCGTGGTGGGTTGTGCCCACCTCGGGTGCCCCCCTAGATCGCCTCTTTGCTCTATAAATATGCCAATATTCCCAAAACCCTAGGGGAGTCGACGGAATATTAATCCAGCCGCCGCAGAGTCCTGAACCACCAGTTCCAATCTAGACACCATCTCGGATGGGGTTCACAAGCTCCATTGCTGCCTCTCCAATGATGCGTGAGTAGTTCTTTGTAGACCTTCGGGTCCGTAGTTAGTAGCTAGGTGGCTTCATCTCTCTCTCTCTCTCTCTCTCTCTCTCTCTCTCTCTCTGAATTCTCAGCACAATGGTCTCTTGGAGATCCATATGATGTAACTCTTTTGTGGTGTGTTTGTTGGGATCGATGAACTTTGAGTTTATGGTCAGATCTATCTTTTTATATCCATGAAAGTTATTTGAGTTCCTTTGATCTCTTATATGCATGATTTCTTATAGCCTCGTATTTCTTCTCCGATGTTTGTGTTTTGTTTCGCCAACTTGATCTATTGATCTTGCAATGGGAAGAGGTGCTTTGTAGTGGGTTTGATCTTATGGTGCTTGGTCCCATTGACAGAAGGGGAACCGACACGTATGTATCATTGCTACTAAGGATAAAACGATGGGGTCTATCTCTACATAGATAGACCTTGTCTACATCATGTCATCATTCTTATTGCATTACTCAGTTTCTCCATGAACTTAATACACTAGTGGCATGCTGGATAGCGGTCGATGTGTGGAGTAATAGTAGTAGATGCAGGTAGGAGTCGGTCTACTAATCTTGGACGTGATGCCTATATAATGATCATTCCCTGGATATCGTCATGAGTATTTGAAGTTCTATCAATTGCCCAACATTAATTTGTTCACCCACCGTTTGCTATTTTTCTCGAGAGAAGCCACTAGTGAAACCTATGGCCCCCGGGTCTCTTTCTCATATATTTGCCTTAGCGATCTACGTTTTCCTTGCATTTATTTTCAGATCTATTAAACCAAAAATACAAGAATACCTTGCTGCAATTTATTCTTATTTATTTTCTTTGGTGTTCGATCTATCAATCTACTACAACTTTATCTCACGTCCGTTTGCCTCTCTTGAGGCGCCATACCCGGAAGGGATTGAGAGCCCCTTTAACACGTCGGGTTGCGAGGATTTGTTATCTGTGTGCAAGGGTTGTTTACATTCTGTTGCTTGGTTCTCCTACTGGTTCGATGACCTTGGTTTCATATCTGAGGGAAATACCTACTGCACATCATCCCTTCCTCTTTGGGGAAATACTGACGTACCTTCAAGCGACATAACTCCGCGTCGAGTTGAGCCTCCGCCGCCCGGTTCAAGTCCAGGACGTCCGGTTCCGCCTGCAGGAGGGCCTCGATGGCAGAGGCATCCGCGCGATCCATGTCAAGTTGAGCCTCCGCCGCCCGTTTCACATCCACGACATTTGGTTCCGCCTGCAGGAGAGCCTCGATGGCAGCGACATGTGCGCGCTCCCCGTCGAGTCGAGCCTCTACCTCCCGGTCCTCCTTTAGTATCGCCAGGTTGAACCGCTGGTCCGCCTGCACCATGGGGGACCTGGACGCCGGCACGAAGTCGACGTCCATCGTCTCATACCCATCGAGTGCCTTCTGTGCTGCGACCTCCTCCATGAACATTGGACCGGCTTCCTCCTCCTCGTAGCTTGGCTCTAGAGAACACAGGGATTGGCTCACCGTAAGCGAGCTTGGGAACGGAGGTCTGTGGCACCGACCGCCGCCTCGATTTCTACGCGGCGCTCCGGCGTTATCATCTCCTAGTACGTGATCTTGCAGCACACCATGGCTTTCAGACGAACTAGGGGACGCTTGATGTGGGCTAGGGGGTCGAAAGGTGGGGGGATGGGCTGGAGAGGAGGTGTGGTTTTGGGGCAGTGGCTGGTGTAGGCCGAGCAGCGAAGGTTCTGGTGTGAATAGTGGTTCCGGTGACGACCGTTCAATCGGTTTTGACTGTATATCGCTCTTGTCTCGCTCGCGTTGCACCCCGGCACGCTGGACCCTCCACGTCACTCACCGAATGGAACACGCTTCGTCTTGCGTTTTCACTCGCTTGTGGGTTCGCAGTTGAGAGAAAACCGCCATCCCTCCCCCTCCCCCCGCCCGTGTCTTTTATACTACCACTCCCTTTGTTTTATGCGGAGTAAATAAAAAAAGGATTATACAACGGATGAGGATCCCCTGACGTGGCCGAACCCATTGAGTATCTAACGTGCAGGGCCTAGCAAGCGGGTCCGCCAGTAAGTGACCGGAAGGGAGGGTAAGGCAGGGATACGTACGTCAGAGGATCCACTTCCACTACTACTCCCTCCTTCCATCTACTATATAGGGCCTAATGCGTTTTTCGAGGCTAACTTTGACCAAATGTCAGAGTAATAATATATGACATGCAACTTACACAAAGCATACGGTCAAATTCGTATGTGAAAGGAGCTTCCAATGATATAATTTTCACATTATACATCTCATGTACTATTAATCTTCTCGATAGTCAAAGGCAGTTTTGAAAAACGCATTAGAGCATGGTTAATAATATAGCCAGCCGATGGCTATAAGGAACTGCCATGTCATCTATAGCTATCATCTATATGCACTCATACAATAGTGTGGGCTATAAGGTTGGCTATTTCCCGCAAAAAAATATAAGGTTGGTTATTGTATTAGTACTTTTTTTTTCATCTCCTCTCCATCTCTTTCTTCATATTTATTGTATTTACCTAGGAATGCGTATATAGCTAGGCTCTTCCATGAGAGCTCACTCCCCTTACTTTTTCACATCTCTCTCCTCCACATAGGCAAAAGTGCCATGTAAGAGGGCTATAAGCCCACTATTGTACTTTCTCTTAGGCCCTATATAAATGGAAGGAGGGAGTACTATGAGCACTGCATATTCTACTACAGATGTTGTCAATACTCCATTAGTACTATTGGACAGGGAGCTTAAAAAAGTTACTATTGGACTGGCTATACGTGGCGAAATCCTAGTAGGAAGAGAATGCGCAAGAACAAGCACATTCACGTGGTTGAAAACAAATTGGAAACCATCTCCGTTTCAATAGAAATCTAGGAGTACATATGAATCTAACAATATTGGTTGGGCGTTGTTGAATGTTGATACTTTTTCTGTAAGTTTGATCAAATTAGAGATAGTTTGACTACACATAAAACTTATATGTAAACTAGAAAGGATCGGAGGGAGTATATTGTACGTTCAAAAGTGAAACAAACATTGAATACCCTTTATATGATTTGTGGATGCTATGATCACCTCTACAGAATTTGAATCCGCCTTAGGTATCACACATGCACCCACTTGTTCTCTCTCGATTTCATCTCGGGGTCCGGAGATCGATTGAAATAGGACTAGGGTGGGTACAATTAGTTTTTGTTTTAATGGTTTATACTTTAAATAATTAGTTACTCTTGGTGCTGCTGTAGATGTGCTTGCATGTTGAATTCTTAGTGTTGTAAGTAGTTTGAATGCTTGCTATGTCCTCTATGTATCCCTATGAGTAGTTTCTATCAATTCTGTGAAGTTCTGTTGAGAAAATGCTGTGAACTAAAAATTCAGATTTTTGTTCATAGGAAAAATTGTATGCGGACATGATGAACCTATTTGGAAGGAGTTCTTCAAGGAGACGATCCTCGGGGGCATCTTCTAGTGATAGTTCTGCTCGCCGGTCTTATGTTGAACCGAGTGAAAGTTCCACGCGAGATGCCGCCACCAAAGCATGCTTATGGCCATGCGATGAATATATGGTGCGTGTGGGCATTAAGGAGGAATTTGAGCAATATGTTCAGAATGCGGGGCTCGGTCCCTACCTTTCAGATAAGTGTGAACAACACCAACTTCTCACTTAATCATTTGTCAAAGGATTTAAATATTTTCGACGCGAGTCAAGGGTGTCTTCTATGCTTTATGAAAGACCATTTACTATTCCACTCGAAAATTTTACTTACCATTGCAAACTTCCATTTTGGGATTCGCTTGATGAGCCATCAAAGGCTGAGGTTGAGTCTTTCTTGACTACCCTTTGTTACGGTGAAGGTAGGGGGTGAGACAAGGAAGAATAAAGAGCATTCATTTTCCCGCAATTCAGTACCTTGCATTATTTAACGGGAAATGTATAGTACGCAAGAAAGACTATAGCATACTTTGTGCGCCAGACTTGAGCCTCATTCACGCCGCTCTCACTGGTGAAAGGAATTATAACCTTGGAGCGGTTGTTGCACGTAGACTTCAGCATAACACTAGCAGTGGCTGGTTCTATGGTGGATTTTATGCCACGTGTTTAGCACGAGAGCTGGGTGTTTCACCTTTGCCTTTGATCCTATCCTACCCACGCAGTATTTAGATTTTCACACTTTGAAAGAACACAAGATCCTTACGGGAAAGGTTGATAATTTTACTTACAATCTAATGTTTAACCAAAAGTCTATTGTGGACACATATTTGCCTACGCCTGCTCTTTTTGACTATCATAGCAAGGGGAGATATTTTGTTCTTGAGAGCGAGACCCAAGCTCATAACGCAGCGGTGGTGGCAGCACAGCAGGCCGAGGCATCCGCACCGAGATCCTCCGTGAGCTACCATGTCGACTACTACCCTCCAGGCTACTGATCTACTACCAAGTTAGGCCAAAAGCCTAAGCTTGGGGGAGTACGTGTTTCTCACCGACATTATATTCATGTCCACGCATATCATTTTATTTGTCGGTGTTCACACTTTTTCAATGTATCAGCCATGCTTAGTTTATTTTTCTTGCTTTCTTCTTGTGTGTTTGAAAAACTTTAGAAAAACCAAAAAAATTAGTTGTAGTAATTTACTTTCTATAAATGCTTACTACTAATACTAAAAAGAAAATCCAAAAAGATTTCCTTGTTCTTCTTTTGCTTGTTGGGAGCTTTCCCGTGTAAATAGTTTTTCTCGTTCTTGCTTTCTATTTGCTTGTTGAAGAAAACCAAAAAATCCAAAAACATTTCAGTGTGTTTCTCTGAATTTCTTTTCTTTTTATTCGAGTCTTACCGAGGAGAAGACCACGATGAAAATGTTGAGTGGCTCTTATATGAATAAATAACTGTTGAACTAATAAAGAGCACATTTTACCTTGTCTTCTCCTATTGAATAAAATGTTTGCAGATTCTAGCTTAGTCCATGGCATCCTTGCACTATTACTATTTTCATATCATTCGGTCGTGCAAGTGAAAGGCAATAATGACGACATTCGATGAACTGGTCGTGGCAGAGAGAAACTGGTATGAACTCGACTTGTTCTGTCTATGTAAAAATGTTTAACCTAGTATCCATGATTCAACCCATTATGATTAAACATGTTTGGAATGACAATTAGAGATTATAGTTTCTCATGCCATGCATAAGTAGCCGGCAGTTGATAATTATTTATCTTGGATATCAACGTAGCGTTAAAATGATTGTGATGTAGTATGATGATATGGTATCCTCCTCTGAATGTTCGAGTGCCTTGACTTGGTACATGTTCATGCATGTAGTTGAATCAAAACCAACATAGCCTCTATGATATTTATGTTCATGGTGTTCATATCCTAATCATGCTAGTGTCCCGTGTTAGTTATGCATAATGCCTGGTTATGATTGTTTTTGCTCTCTAGCTTGCCGCTTCTCAATCTTAATTGCTAGCCTTCGCTTGTACTAAGTGGGAATTCTGCTTGTACATCAAAAACCTTGAACACAAAGTTATTCCAGATGAGTCCACCATAGTGATGAGGACATGACTACCTTGGATACGACCAAAAATATTGCATACATGCATATTTGTCAGGTGATTTCTAGGGCAAACTATTCGATAATCTATTTATGTTATCCAGAACAAAAATACTTCACACACTTTTGTGTTTTGTCTAATTGCAGGTGTATGGGACATTTGTGCAATCCACATATGAAGATAAGGGGAAAAGAGAAGTTTAGGTGCTGTTCAAAAAGTCCTCTCACGTCACATTTGGACCAAGAGAAGATAGAGTCCAAGTCTCTCACTTTCTGGATTCAGATTCGGACTGCACAGACATACCTGACTCAAAACGCCAACAACTTTTTCATACAGACTCCGAATTGGGTGATTCTTTTTTTGTTGGAAAGTAGATTTCATCCTCTTTACAAAACAATTGGAATCACCTTTAAATTCATCCGGAGCGTTGAGATATGGACGAAACAATCTGACGCTGTAGCAGAATCCGAGTCAAACAACAAGTCCAAAGGTGTTGCATCACCTCCACTTGGGCCCATGAGCCTTGTACAACCTAGGGTTGGTTTTAGGCTGCCTTGGGACGTCCTCCCACCTCCTTGGCCGCCACCCCTTGCTCCTATATAAGTAGATCCACCTAGTAGCTTTTTCCTTGGGATTTGTTTAGTTAGAAGTTAGCCATTGCAACTTCGTGTACTTCGTTTGTGTCCAACGAACAGACCAAGACCGCTTCCGGATCCCCACCTTTATCAATACTTCATATATACTCGCAATATTCAGATTGCTTTTATCATATTCTTGCTTGTTCTTCAATTGCTTGCAGGAATAGACCTTCGTGGTCAGGTTGATTGTGCTCCGGCGTGGTCAATAACCTCTCGGAGTTGGTTTAGCGATTGCTAAGGCGCAACGTCGTGCACGTATGTAGTCGGATCGTCAAAGTCGTCTCCACCAAATCGTTAGTTATCATCTCATCAAAAGATCGGGACACCCCCGCCTCTATCAAATCGTGGTCAGGTTGATTGTGCTCCGGCGTGGTCAATAACCTCTCAAAGTTGGTTTAGCGATTGCTAAGGCGCAACGTCGTGCACGTTTATAGTCGGATCGTCAAAGCCGTCTCCACCAAATCGTTAGTTATCATCTCATCGAAAGATTGGGACACCCCCGCCTCTATCAAGTGGTATCAGAGCTTAGGTTGCTCGGTGAGAATTTCCAGTTTTTACTAGATTAGATCTATTTTCTTACCTATTGTCCAAAAAAAGCCACACAAAAAAAAGTTAGATCTATTCATCCTTTGTCCAAGCCAGTCTGAGTCTTTGCAATTTTCTTTTCATTGTTTGCATTATTGAATTATCGGTTGCATCGTCGTGTCGAGTTGCTGGTCTTAGTGTCTAGTTCGTTTAGAGTTTCGAGTTCTGTTCACATTAGTCACGTCGCCGCTGCATCGTTATCCCTTCCGCTGTCCACCACACCACCCATCACTTTCCACCACGTGCTACCCATAGTTCATTGTCACAATCATAGTTGAGGTCATTCACATCTTCGATTGATCCAATCTGCATCTTATCTAGTTTGTCTTGGAAAGAGGGAGAAAAAAAAGACAGAGAAAAAAAAGAGTGAAAAAAGAGAAAAAAAGTCAAAGGAAAAAAAAAGAAAAAGTAAAAAAAGTGTGAGGAAAAAAAAAGAGAGAAGAAAAAAAATCGGATCTATCTAGACTCAATCTCGTAGTTGAATTCGGATTGGATTCTGTTTTGTGCACTCTTCAGTCAAACAGGCATAACTTTCTCATACGAAGTCCGTTTTGGCTCCACGAGTACTTAAATTAAAGCTAGCAACGAGCCGCATCTAAATAGTTGCAGAAGCTAGTTCAATATTTGACACCTCAAAATCGTCTTCTAAATAGGTCTTTTTGCCCTTTGAAGTTCGCGGACACGGCTTATTCCAGTTTTCAGGCCAGTTTTCGAATTCTTTGACTCCTCATATCAATTCGGAATTGAGTGATTCTTTTTGCGTTGGAAAGCTTGAGCTAGTAGCATTATTTGAAAAAATTTATCAGAAAATTTGCTCAAACTTTTCAAGAGAAAAGTTGGAGAGAGAGTTGTTGTTTATCCTGCTTGGCAGTTGTTTCACATCATTATCTTTACTGCTATTGTGATCTTCACTTATATCTTGCTGTCCAGAGCTACTTCATATATTTTATTGATGCTAGTTGTGCTACGCCGTGACCTTATTGGTGTTCTAGGCTCGCGTCTCTAGTCCGGTCTAGCCTAGGACCAGCACAGTACTGTCGTTGAGCGTTTATTCAACATTGCATCTTTGAATTGATTATTGCTAATCTTTTGCTACCATATATAGCCAACCCAGCTCCACATATTTCTACACCGTGTATACGTACGTTCCCCTGGCAATCGCTTTACACAATCTTCGGAGTTATTTGACACCGCTGGTTGCCTGTCACCACCTGCCGCATGGTAAGAACTTGTAAGATATTGATATTTGCTTTACTGTGAACACTTTACAACCACATCCTAGTAGTTCATAGGAACATTATTCTCGAATTTTGTTTCTTGTTTCTACTAATCATGACAGGTTCCAGAGATAGAAGTTCTTGGATGACGGACACATCTTCACCATCACGAGAGTTGGGACAACACACAGAAGCGCATGGTCAGGTTATCTCTTTACCGTCATTTGAGGGTAAATTTAATCCTGCTATTTATCTAGCTTGGGAGCTTGAAGTTGAACAAGTTTTTAGTCACCATGACTTTTCTGAACTTGAGCGAGTACGAGCTGCCACTAGGGCATTTACTGGTTTTGCTTCTGTTTGGTGGAATGTGCATTGTAAGAAAAACATTGATAACGAACCCACAACTTGGAAATATTTGAAAGATGTAATGAGACAACATTTTTTCCCTCCTTACTATCGTCGTGAATTGCTTCGCAAATTTGAACAATTTAAACAAGGCAACAACACTGTTCATGCTTACTACCAAGAGTTCAAATCTTATATGCATCATTGTGACATAGAAGAATCTAAGGATGATACAATGAATAGATTTTTTGGTGGTTTGAACCGTGATATTCAGGCAAGATTTCAGTATATTCCCCGTTGCATTACTGGTATGTATGTTCGTGCTTGTACCTTTGAGAGACAGATGCAGGAGGATGCATTGGGTGACTACAACAACTACTATTCCAGTTCGTGCTCACCACCGCCGGTTGGTTCCTCCACCGTTGCACCTACTAGAGCAGCCCCACCTCGGATTGTGAGCGCGACATCATCTCAAGAGTATGGTGCATTGTCAACGTCCGTACCTACATCAGCTACGTCTTTGCGACAAGGTAACAGTAAAGGTATTGATGATATAACTTCACATGAGAATGATGCATCCCTAGTTAACTTAAATGCATCATGTGTTCAGTTACCTGGTGATTTGAGCACAACACCTATTTTAGAGAATCTTGATACTGTCATGAATGCGTCGTGTGATCAAACAACTGAAATACCAACAATTTTGAGTGCACCCATTGAGTTAACTGTTGATGCAAAAGAATCAATGCTTAATCATTTTGGTATGACCTCTAATCTTGGTGATGATTCTGTGACCAAAGACTTATTGCATGTTTGCCTATTTAAGCATGTTGTAGCATGTAAATTAGATGCAAGTAAGGTTTATTCACCAATGTTGGGATGGTTTAATGATGAACATTGTCAATCTTTTGATATGAATAAGAGCATCACTTATATGTGCAAATTGAGTTGCAATATTTTCATGTCTTCTACTTCTAGTGATAATATTTTGGCTTCAGATTTTATGAACTATGCAAGTTACTCATCTATACATGTGTCATATGTGCAAAAACCAAGGGAAGTAAAAATGGATGACATATACATATACAACATGTGCACCTTGTCTCTTTTGTTAGCCACATTTCAGATTAAGCAACGCCGAGGACGGCTTTGTTTTCAAAAAGGGGAGGATGATGAGGACATGACTACCTTGGATACGACCAAAAATATTGCATACATGCATATTTGTCAGGTGAT
Source organism: Aegilops umbellulata (assembly GCA_032464435.1). Taxonomy (NCBI): domain Eukaryota; kingdom Viridiplantae; phylum Streptophyta; class Magnoliopsida; order Poales; family Poaceae; genus Aegilops; species Aegilops umbellulata. The sequence goes on along the minus strand of CP136059.1, from coordinate 64,994,239 downwards.
TTCTAGTGCAAACTATTCAATAATCTATTTATGTTATCCAGAACAAAAATACTTTACACACTTTTGTGTTTTGTCTAATTGCAGGTGTATGGGACATTTGTGCAATCCACATATGAAGATAAGGGAAAAAGAGAAGTTTAGGTGCTGTTCAAAAAGTCCTCTCACGTCACTTTTGGACCAAGACAAGATAGAGTCCAAGTCTCTCACGTTCTGGATTCAGATTCGGACTGCACAGACATACCTGACTCAAAATGCCAACAACTTTTTCATACGGACTCCGAATTGGGTGATTCTTTTTTTCTTGGAAAGTAGATTTCATCCTCTTTCCAAAACCATTGGAATCACCTTTAAATTCATCCGGAGTGTTGAGATATGGACGAAACAATCTGACGCTGCAGCAGAATCCTTGTCAAACAACAAGTCCAAAGGTGTTGCATCACCTCCACTTGGGCCCATGAGCCTTGTACAACCTAGGGTTGGTTTTAGGCTGCCTTGGGACATCCTCCCACCTCCTTGGCCGCCACCCCTTTCTCCTATATAAGTAGATCCACCTAGTAGCTTTTTCCTTGGGATTTGTTTAGTTAAAAGTTAGCCATTGCAACTTCGTGTACTTCGTTTGTGTCCAACGACCAGACCAAGACCGCTTCCAGATCGCCACCTTTATCAATACTTCATATATACTCGCAATATTCAGATTTCTTTTATCATATTCTTGCTTGTTCTTCGATTGCTTGCAGGAATAGACCTTCGTGGTCAGGTTGATTGTGCTCCGGCGTGGTCAATAACCTCTCGGAGTTGGTTTAGCGATTGCTAAGGCGCAACGTCGTGCATGTTTGTAGTCGGATCGTCAAAGTCGTCTCCACCAAATCGTTAGTTATCATCTCATCGAAAGATCGGGACACCCCCGCCTCTATCACATAGCTACCAATATACGGTATTACCCTGCCGTCCTAAGTAAATTTGCATGTGTCACCTCTAAAAACTTCTAAAAAATATCCTTTTTGTGTGCCTGGATCATTCATGGGACGATAGGAGGTGGTCGATATCTTCCATGCTAAGCAGGTTATTCTCAGGTCTAGTGTTTATTCACTCGCCATCACATGAGAAAATGGGCGGTAATAGGGATGCCCAGTCCCAAACTGCAAACATGAAAAAGAGTTCATCTTTGAAATAATCAAACAAAAACTCCCAATGGAGTCAAAACCTTTACTTTTATCCTTGGGAACCGCCGCTAGCATGCTTAGCATGGAAGGTGTTGAGAACTGATGGTCGTGAAGTGAATAAGAAGGGTGCATGTCTCAAATATCATTTATCTCCGTTTTAAAATTTGAGCTCTGGCACCTATGCAAATCATTGCTTCCCTCTGCGAAGGGACTATCTATTTACTTTTATGTTGTGTCACCACCTTCTAAAAACAAGCGCGAGAAACTGAGTAGAGCACATCTGTCATGATTTATGCATTGTGTGTAGCTAATGTTGGGTGCATCATGACTGGATCTTCTCTACCATGAATTACAATGTTTAGTCATTGTTTGAACTTTGGAGGTGCTCTACATTTATGTTTTGCGGTATCAGAAAGGGCTAGCGAGATACCACTATTGTCATATTATATCATGGTTGTTTTGACAACATGTTGCTGTTTGAGATCTCTTATTATCGCTCACTAGCTGAATATGTCATTGATATGAGCCATTATAATCTTTAAGAGTTATTGTCGACATGGTTAGTTATAATGTTGGTTGAAAACTTGGGTGCTGTTTAAGCTTATTTATGCAAACATGAGCAACATAGTTTGTACAAGTTTTTCTTTCTCACTTTCAGTTTATCAACTGAATTGCTTGAGGACAAGCAAAGGTTTAAGCTTGGGGGAGTTGATACATCTCCAATGTATCTACTTTTTCTCACGCTTTTCCTCTTGTTTTGGACTCTAATTTGCATGATTTGAATGAAACTAACCCCGGAATGACGTTGTTTTCAGCAAAACTACCATGGTGTTGTTTTGTGTAGAAATAAAAGTTCTCGGAATGGAACGAAACTTTGCGAGGATTTTTTATATCAGTAATAAGAATTTCTGGAGCCAAGACCTGCTGGAGAGGGGCACCTGGGTGGGCACAACCCACCAGGGCGCCCCCCCCCTCTCCTGGCGCGCCCAGGTGGGTACATGGTGGCCCCGCAAACGACCCCCCTCATACTAATAAATCACACATTTCCAGAAAAAAATTAGGGAGAAAGAATTATCACGATCCACGAGATGGAGCCACGGCCAAGCCGCGTTCTTCCTCGGGAGGGCAGATCTGGAGTCCGTTTGGGGCTTCGGAGAGGGGGATCTTTGTTCTTTGTCATCACCAACCTATCTCCATTGCCAATTCCATGATGCTCCCCACTGGGAGTGAGTAATTCCTTCGTAGGCTAGCTGGTCGGCGAGGAGTTGGATGAGATTTATCATGTAATCGAGTTAGTTTTTTTAGGGACTGATCCCTAGTATCCACTATGTTCTTAGATTGATGTTGCTATGACTTTGCCATGCTTAATGCTTGTCACATTGGGCCCGGGTGCCATTAACTCAGATCTGAACCGTTTATGAATTCATCATTATATCCATGTTTTAGATCCGATATTGCAAGCTATAGTCACCTACTACGTTTATGATCCGACAACCCCGGAGTGATGACAACCGGGCCCACTCTTGGTGATGACCGTAGTTTGATGATTTCATGTATACACTATGTGTTAATGCTTTGTACCAGTTCTCTATTAAAAGGAGGCCTTAATATCCCTTAGTTTCCAATATGGACCCCACTGCCATAGGAGGGTAGGACAAAAGATGTCATGCAATTTCTTTTAATAAAGCATGTATGACTATTTATAGAATACATGCCTTAATATCCCTTAGTTTCCAATATCGATGAACTGGAGCTAGTGTCGTATCGCCCTAGGTTATAACTGTCACATGATGAATACCATCCAACAAGTCACGGATCCAATGCCTATGAATTTATCCTTACTGATCTTGCTACGTTACTACTGCTATCATCGCTGTTACACTTGCTACAAAATTACTCCTATCACTGTTACTGTTACTATTGCTACTGTCACTACTATCAAAACTATCAAACTACTTTGCTACTGATCACTTTGCTGTAGATAATTAATTTCAAGGTGTGGTTGAATTGACAACTCAGCTGCTAATACCTTCAAATATTCTTTGGCTCCCCTTGTGTCGAATCTATAAATTTGGGTTGAATACTCTACCCTCGAAAACTGTTGCGATCCCCTATACTTGTGGGTTATCGCTAACCTCCACACCATAGTGCATCGTCCTGCTACCTGGCACCACATCCGCCATGACTACGAGCGCGAACGCTCCGCGGGAGAGCTTGTCTTCGGGGATGAAGCTCGAGGTCGCCGCCCTCACTCAAGTCGCTGCTCGCGATGCAATAGTGGTGTAGCCGGACACGGACGCGACCGCACAAGCCGTGGCCACGCTGGCGGCCGACAACGGGAGCACCATCAGCCACGCGTCCTACTTTTTGCTGTCCAACGTCCGGTACCGCCGAGGTCGGGGACTCCTCTGAGGATGAGTAGGGCATGGGAGGCGGCAGGGCATGGTGTGCCAACTGGCCGATCCGTCTCCCATGTTCTACTCTTCCTCGTCGGAGACCGCATCTTCACTTCACGGGTTTTGAACCCCGCCCCCGTACATGGAGATCGCAGATGGAGGACATCGGTCGCCGCTGTAGAATAGGTTTAGGGTCGGGTTTCTTTTATTTTTCTCTGCTATAAAAGTTCAGAATGCAATGAAAATATGCCGTGTTTGCATTAATCTCAGCCGGTGTATATGAACTTTCACAATAATATAGTATATTGTAGGAGTACTAGCAAGATGCCCATGAGTTGCACAAAACATCAAGATATTGTGGGAGAAAAGGATGAACGAGGGAAGGCCTTATCTGCAAATGTGGAGAGGAGTGCGGGTAAATTGCCATAGTTTCCTTCCTATCCGTTAGATATAGATCATATGGCCTATATTGCAGGATGGCACGCACACCATCATCACCAACTCTGCTTTTTTATAAGAGTAGATAGATAGATAGATTGATATTGAATGATGATTCGTTTTTGTGTGTATAAACTTACAAGGTTTGAACCGATACAAAGCTAACTGATAGAGGCAAAGGTGTCCCGTCTTTCGATGAGATGGTGGCTATCGTTTAGGATGAAGTCGACTTTGACGATCCGACTACGAACGTGCGTTGACGTCGCGCCTTAGCAATCGCTAAACCAACTCCGAGAGGTTATTGACCACGCCGGAGCACGATCAACCTGACCACGAGGGTCTGTTTCCTGTAGGCAAACGAAGAACAAGCAAGAAACTAAGATTGCAATCTGGATATTGCGAATAAAAGACGAAAGCTTTATTAATGAAGGTGGGGTTCTGTGACGCCTTGGTCTGGTCGTTGAACACAAACGAAGTACGCGAAGTTGCTGCTATGGCGAACTTTTGATCTAAACAAAACCCGAAGTCTAAATGATGCCCTAGGGGCTGTATATATGGGGGAAGAGGGGGGAATTTCGTGGCCCTTGGAGGAGGGGTCCGAAACCCACCCTAACTCTTGTTTCCCCACACATACGGACTCTAAAAACAGCCTATGTTAAAGTATTTCGAAATTACATGGGCCTTGCCCAAGAAGAAAGGTGACGCAGCACCTAGAATAGCCTCTGGACGAAAATTATGAAGTGGCATCTTGTATATTTCGTCCAAGGCTTCATGCACTCATTATGGTGGCTTCAAAGTCCTGAAATCATCACTTGAAACTCTGTTCTTGTCTCCCTTGCGCATGCCATCAACTCCATGCTTGTTCTTGCTCCAATGATCATCCTTCTCCAAGCTAGGCCCTTCATTTGTAAGCAAAACAAATGTATCCAATTTAGGCAGCATCATATTCTCATGAACATTAGAATCATTACCAAGAAACGAAAGTACCTGATAATTCAATTGGCGTGCGCGAGCTCTAGTAATTGGTCCAGTATGTATAGCAGCAGGGGCTGTGGGTGTAACAATGGTATTGATGTCCTCATCATCCTCCCCTTCTTGAAATGAAGTCGTCCTCGACGGAAGCTCATCTTCCTCACCCAAATAAGGCTTCAAATCTGCAATGTTAAAAGTGGGACTAACCCCAAAATCTACAGGCAACTCAAGTTTATATGCATTATCATTTATTTTCTCTAACACCTTAAATGGACCATCAGCACGTGGCATTAGCTTTGATTTGCGCAAATTAGGAAACCTATCCTTATGCAAATGTAACCAAACAAGATCACCAGGTGCAAAGACAACATGTTTTCTACCCTTATCTCCAGCAAGTTTATATTTAGCATTCATACGCTCAATGTTTTCCTTAGTTAACTCATGCATTTTTAAAATCAATTCAGCACGTTCTTTAGCATCAAAATTAACCTTCTCCGAAGATGGAAGAGGCAACAAATCAATAGGTGCACGAGGTAGGAAACCATACACAATTTCAAAAGGGCACATCTTAGTAGTAGAATGCAATGAACGATTATAAGCAAATTCAATATGAGGCAAGCATTCTTCCCACATTTTCTTATTATTCTTCAAAACAGCGCTAAGCATAGTAGACAATGTTCTATTGACTACTTCAGTTTGTCCATCAGTTTGGGGGTGACAAGTAGTACTAAAAAGCAGTTTAGTCCCCAACTTAGCCCATAAACATCTCCAAAAGTGGCTAAGAAATTTAGTATCACGATCTGAAACAATTGTATTTGGCACACCATGCAAGCGAATAATTTCACGAAAGAACAAATCAGCAACATTAACAGCATCATCGCTTTTATGACATGGTATAAAGTGTGCCATTTTCGAGAATCTATCCACGACAACAAATATGCTATCCCTCCCCTTCTTTGTTCGAGGCAAACCTAAAACAAAGTCCATAGATATATCCTCCCAAGGAACACTAGGTATAGGCAAAGGCATATATAAACCATGAGGATTGAGTCGTGACTTAGCTTTTTGACATGTAGTGCAGCGAGCAACAAAACGCTCAACATCCCGTCTCATCTTTGGCCAAAAGAAATGTGTAGCAAGTACGTCCTCTGTCTTCTTCACGCCAAAGTGTCCCATTAATCCTCCTCCATGTGCCTCCTGCAACAACAAAAGACGAACAGAACTAGCTGGAATGCATAGCTTGTTAGCACGGAACACAAAACCATCATTAACAACGAACTTGTTCCATGATCTACCTTCTTTACAATTCTGCAATACATCTTTAAATTCAGCATCATGCACATATTGATCTATGATGGTCTCCAAACCAAATATTTTAAAATCAAGTTGTGAAAGCATACTATAACGACGAGACAATGCATCAGCAATAACATTTTCTTTACCCTTCTTGTGTTTAATGACATAAGGGAAAGTCTAAATGAATTCAACCCATTTAGCATGTCTACGGTTTAGTTTAGCTTGACTTTTAATGTCTTTCAAAGATTCATGATCAGAATGTATAACAAATTCTTTGGGCCATAAATAATGTTGCCATGTTTCTAAAGTCCGAACAAGAGCATATAATTCTTTATCATAAGTAGAATAAATCTGACTAGGCCCACTCAATTTTTCAGAAAAGTATGCAACAGGTTTGCTATCTTGTAATAACACACCTCCTAATCCAATTCCACTAGCATCACATTCAAGCTCAAAAGTCTTATTAAAGTCAGGAAGTTGAAGTAAAGGAGCATGTGTCAACCTATCTTTCAATACCGTGAAGGCTTCTTCCTGTGCGGTACCCCAAACAAAAGGCACATCCTTCTTTGTAAGCTCATTGAGAGGTGCAGCAATGGTGCTAAAATCTCTCACAAAACGCCTATAGAAACCAGCGAGTCCAAGAAAACTCCTCACTTGTGTGGCCGTTTTGGGCTGCGGCCAACTCTCAATAGCTTCAATCTTGGCTTTATCAACTTCAATTCCCTGTGGAGTAACAACATAGCCAAGAAAAGACACTCGGTCGGTGCAAAAGGTGCACTTCCCAAGGTTACCAAACAAACGTTTATCACGTAGAGCATTAAAAACAGCACGTAAATGTTCCAAATGTTCTTCCAAAGATTTGCTATAAATCAGTATATCATCAAAATAGACTACCACAAATCGTCCAATGAAAGCACGTGAAACTTCGTTCATTAATCCCATGAAAGTACTAGGTGCATTAGTTAACCCAAAAGGCATGACTAACCACTCATATAAACCAAACTTAGTTTTAAATGTTGTTTTCCATTCATCTCCCAATTTCATACGAATTTGATAGTATCCACTACGCAAATCAACTTTGGAGAATATTGTAGAGCCACTCAATTCATCAAGCATATCATCTAGCCTAGGAATAGGATGACGATAACGAATAGTAATATTATTAATTTCTCTACAATCAACACACATACGCGATGTACCATCCTTTTTAGGCACTAGTATAATAGGAACAGCACAAGGACTAAGAGATTCATGTATATAACCTTTGTCGAGCAGCTCCTGTACTTGACGCATAATCTCCTTCGTCTCCTCTGGATTGGTACGGTATGGTGCACGGTTGGGTAGCGATGCACCGGGAATTAAGTCAATTTGATGCTCAATCCCTCGAATAGGTGGTCATCCCGGTGGCACGTCTTGTGGAAAGACGTCAGTGAACTCCTGCAAAATGTTAGTAATAGCAGGAGGCAAAGAGGAAGGCACGTCCTCGAATGAAAATAATACCTCTTTGCACACAAAAGCATAGCAAACAGATTTGCTAACATCTAGATCATCAATATCAGATTTGGTGGCAAATAAACATGCACTTTTCAATTTAATTTCAGAAGCAACACTAGATGGTTTATTATTAGGCTTCATTTGTTGCTCAAATTCTTTTGCCACAATCTGATTTTCACTCTTATTTTGCTCCTGTTTTGCTTTATTAGCTCGATTAATATCATCTTTCAAAATGGAATCAGGAGTCATAGGAAGCAAAGTAACATTTTTGTCCTTATGAACGAGAGTATACTGATTGTTTCTACCATGGTGTACATAATTTTTATCAAATTGCCATGGTCTACCAAGTAATAAGGAACATGCTTGCATAGGTACCACTTCACAATCAACATAATCAGCATATGTAGAGATACTAAAATGCACACGAACAGTACGTGTTACCTTAACCTTGCCGCTGTTGTTGAACCATTGGATGTAGTAAGGATGTGGATGTGGTCTTGTGGTGAGGTATAGCTTCTCCACCATCTCCATGCTAGCCAAGTTGTTGCAGCTCCCTCCATCTATGATGACGCGAACAGAACGTTCCTTCACAACTCCCTTTGTATGGAACAAATTATGCCTCTGATTTTGCTCAGCTTGCGTGACCTGCACACTCAAAACACGTTGAGCAACCAAACATTCATACCTGTCAGCATCTTCAGGAGCCATGTATTGCGTCTCATGATCAGAATCATCTCCACCGTGTTCTTCATGTGTAAGAAGAGCCAAAGTCTCCTCATCATAGTCAATAGCGGACTCATACCCACCATCCTCAGTAGCAATCATCACACGCTAAGATGTGCATTCGCGCGCAAAATGTCCTCTTCCCTTACAACGACGACAAATAATATCACTTGTGTGCCCTGTAGACGCCATGGAAGAAGCAGAGCTCTGTGCAGGCCCGGCAGGTGTGCTCTTGGCAGATAGTGGTGGTTGTGCCTGCTTTCTTGTATCACAGTTGGAGGTGGCAGCCGACGGAGGTGCCGGTGTAACAGAACGTGTGGAAGTAGATGATGCACGTGGTGTCCATGATGAAGGTCGACCTGCAGATAAGTTAGTTCGCGCCAATGCCTGTCGATCCTGCACTTCACGTTCAGCTTTACAAGCAAGATGGAATAAACGAGTGATATTATTATAATCCTTATAGTCTAGAATGGTCTGAATCTCTCTATTTAATCCACCCAGAAAACGTGCAAGCATAGCTTCATTCTCCTCAACAATACCACATCGAATCAATCCAGTTTGTAATTCCTGATAATATTCTTCTACAAAAAAATTTCCTTGTCTTAAGCGCTGCAATTTTTGAAGTAATTCACGTTGATAATATGGCGGAACCCAACGAGTACGCATAGCAGTTTTCAAAGCAGCCCAAGTAGCTGGAACAGGATATAATCTACAGTATTCAGACCACCAAACACATGCAAAGCTAGTGAAAGCACAAACATCAGCAGGAACACGTCTCTCCTCAGGATATTGTAAACATGTAAATCGTTTTTCAGTTTCTAACTCCCAAGTAAGATATATATCAGGAACATATCTACCCTCAAATGGTGGGATATTCAATTTCAGTTTAGGGAGATGGTCATGATCTCGTACCTGAGGGGGAGCCCTAACATTACCATTATTTGCATGTGGACGACCTGGTGGTTGTGGTGCTGGTGGTTGCACGTAGTTCTGATGTTGATCAACCTCATCCTCGTAATCTCCCACATAATCATCCTCCTCCGCATCAGCGGCAGGAGCCACAGAAGTATCAACAGCAGCACCAACAGGTTGGCCAAGCGCAAGAGGAACACGGGTCGCTCGGTGGAGGGCTGTTTCGCGATGTGGAGGTAGTCGTTGTTGTTGTTGTTGTTGTTGTTGTTGTTGTTGTTGTTGTTGTTGTTGTTGTTGTTGTTGTTGTTGTTGTTGTTGTTGTAGAGGCGCGTTAGGTGCAGCCGGTGGTGGTGGTGGAAGACGCGCGAGCAATTCATTAAACCTGTTATCGAGCTTTGTTTCGAACGTCTTCTCCAGGCCAGTGATCTTCTCCATGGCCTCTTCAAAATTGTTCAGCACATCTTGCACCTGTTCATTCATCATTTTCTGAAACTTATCATGAAGCTCCTTGTTTGTTAAATTCTCCCAGTCAATCTCGTCGGGTTGTGATCCTGGCATGGTTAGCAGCAATAGAAACACACAAGAATATGATCCTATAGACTACTAACAAGTGGTGGTGATGGTGTGTGTCACAAATCCTTTAAGCAAATCTCAAATTCTTACCAGTTCTTACCCAGCAGCAGGCGGTGATCGGCAACCGATGTAGTCAAAACTCTCAAAGCTTGGATAGAGCGATTACCAGGGAGAGTCAAACGCACGATGTAGATGTATGTGGAGCTGGGAAGGCTTATAGTATGGTAGCAAAAAGGGTCAACAATAATCAATTCAGAGGTGCAAAGTTGAATAAACGCTCAACGACGGTACTGTGCTGGTCCTAGGCTAGACCGTGCTAGAGACGCGAGCCTAGAACACTAACAAAATCACGACGCTGCACGTAAACAAGGGAAAAGCACACTCTGGAATTTTTTTTTCCGCCCTGTTTTTTTTTTGCGAAAAATCACTATAATGGCGAGTGTCTCAAAACTCTTCCGAGGTCAAACTGACAAGATGGGTACGAAATTTTTTTGACAATTTTTTTTTCGGAAATCAGGGCAGCGACGACGAAAAAGTGCGACCAAAAATCACTATGATGGCGAGTGTCTCAAAAGACTCAGAACAACCTAAAAATAGGATAGGAAAAAAATAGTTTCGGTCGCCGAAATTTTGGCCTAAAAACTGCCCGGGGGTCTCCAGACTTTTTTTTTTCCGAGACCTACGCAGGTAAGGAAACACGAATCGGAATTGAGACCTACGCAGCGGGGGTAGTATATGGTAGCGGTGGTGGTATATGGACACAGATCGGTGGTGGTATATGGACACGGATCGGTGGTGGTATTTGGACACGGATTGGTGGTGGTATATGGATACGGATTCAGAACGGTGGCGGATAAGCGGTGGTGGTAGATGGCAAGGCGATGATGATGGTGCGGCAGCGGCGTGACAACTTATGACCAGAACTCGAAACTCTAAAAGACTAGACTCTAAGACCAGCACTTGACATGACGATGCAACCGCAAATTCAACAAAGCAAAAACCCTAAAAAGATTATGCAAAGGCTCAGATTGGTTCGGATATGATGAACTAACCCTAAGTTTTTGTGTGTGGCTTTTTCGTGGACTGTAGGTATGAAGAATAGACTCGATCTAATCTACGAAAAACTGTAAAATCTCACCGAGCAACCTGGAAATCTGATACCACTTGATAGAGGCAAAGGTGTCCCGTCTTTCGATGAGATGGTGGCTATCGTTTAGGATGAAGTCGACTTTGACTATCCGACTACGAACGTGCGTTGACGTCGCGCCTTAGCAATCGCTAAACCAACTCCGAGAGGTTATTGACCACGCCGGAGCACGATCAACCTGACCACGAGGGTCTGTTTCCTGCAGGCAAACGAAGAACAAGCAAGAAACTAAGATTGCAATCTGGATATTGCGAATAAAAGAGGAGAGCTTTATTAATGAAGGTGGGGTTCTGTGACGCCTTGGTCTGGTCGTTGAACACAAACGAAGTACGCGAAGTTGCTGCTATGGCGAACTTTTGATCTAAACAAAACCCGAAGTCTAAACGATGCCCTAGGGGCTGTATATATGGGGGAAGAGGGGGGGAATTTCCTGGCCCTTGGAGGAGGGGTCCGAAACCCACCCTAACTCTTGTTTCCCCACACATACGGACTCTAAAAACAGCCTATGTTGAAGTATTTCGAAATTACATGGGCCTGGCCCAAGAAGAAAGGTGACGCAGCACCTAGAATAGCCTCTGGACGAAAATTATGAAGTGGCATCTTGTATATTTCGTCCAAGGCTTCATGCACTCATTATAGTGGCTTCAAAGTCCTGAAATCATCACTTGAAACTCTGTTCTTGTCTCCCTTGCGCATGCCATCAACTCCATGCTTGTTCTTGCTCCAATGATCATCCTTCTCCAAGCTAGGCCCTTCATTTGTAAGCAAAACAAATGTATCCAATTTAGGCAGCATCATATTCTCATGAACATTAGAATCATTACCAAGAAACGAAAGTACCTGATAATTCAATTGGCGTGCGCGAGCTCTAGTAATTGGTCCAGTATGTATAGCAGCAGGGGCTGTGGGTGTAACAATGGTATTGATGTCCTCATCACTAACATGCGAAGTAAATAAACACATAGGGTCTACATACAAAATTTATCTTAGGCACTCCAATAGTACGTCCACTACACATTCACGCATTTCACATCTTTCTACTTCTAAGGGAACCTACGAAAGGGTTAACGTAAATTGCCTCTCTCTCTCCTCCCTGATTTTCATGGTGGTGGGCCCCTCCCTCCCCCCAGTCTACAATCAACAGCTGACACGTTTCACATTACATAACTGGGATTACGTAGTTGAAGCATTAATCGTCCTAAAAAACCCAACTAAGACAACCTCCCAGCATATAGCGCGGAAAAGACCCGGCCGCGCCGGTTTAGTCATGATTACCGGATTACTAGTAGTAGTGTTGATGGATCGCACGAAGCACCAAGTTTTTTTTGAGGGGGCGAAGCACCTAGTTTAAAAGGAAAACGGCGGTACACTCACAGCACCCCTGTTGTGGTCGCATTGCACCCCACACATGTTCGGTCCTACACATGGCTCACGCTAACGGAATGCGCTTCGGCTTGCCTCTTCACTGATACGTGGGACTGCACTTCAAAATTTCCCCCAAATCTGTGACAACCTGATTTTTGGCCCTTTCTTTTTCTTTTGTTTCTCTGAGGTTTTTGCTTGAGTTTTCTTTTTCCGTGGCTTTGAGGTCTGGAAACTGAAGAAGATGCCCTCTTCTTTGCTTCTAGAGTGGCTTGCCATACCCAACACCTTCTCTAGACCCTGTCATTTTCATCCTAGCCCAAATCCCATTATTCTTTTTATTGGGAATATTCCTTTTCTATTAAAGGAATAACTCAAATTGCCCTAGGTTGTGAAGCAACCTTTATTTCTATCACTCCTAAAAATCCCAAATAATTCTCATAAATTGTTTGGGTCATATCTTTCTCAAATATGGCAAAATATTTCATTTGTCATGTTTATCATCATGCCCAAATAATTCATTTCCTATTCTGCCCAAAATGGCAGAATGTGAAGCAAGTGCTATTTTCCTTTTCCTAGTTGACCTCAAACTCCTTGGACACCATTTCCTGTCCATATCATTACCACATGCCAAAATAAAACCTCATTTTCCTAGTAATTCTTTCATTATGAGTTTCCAAAGTTCCTGTCCTAGGGAACTGGTTGTGACGGAAGTACAAGCTAGGCATATCCAAATGATTTGCAATTTTGCATGGCCCTTCATATAAACAAATCATCACTCTCCACCAAAGTAGAGCTCATGTCATGCCTCCATATGAGCTCACCTTCAATTCTTTGATTCTGTCCAAAATTTCAGATTGTGAAGCAAGTATATATTATCTTGCTCCATTATGGATGCTAATTTTTTTAGGCCTTATGTTATCCATATAACTTACCTCCACCCATTTTGGGCATGGTTCATCAAGCCATTATTCCTCTAGAATTTTTGCAAGTTTCTGGTCAGTGGAAATGTTTGTGAAGGAAATACCATTTTGGTTTATCCAATTGGTTTTAAACCTTTTGAGCATCTTCATAGGACCAAATGACTCTGCCTTGCCCAATTTGAGCTCAATTTGACACTCCATGTTAGTGCATCATCCTAATCTTGATTCTGGACCATATTTGGCAGTTGCAAAGCAACTCTGTGAAATCTCGATCCAAACCCCTCCATAGTTACCAGGATGTAAGTCCTTCTTTACCTCAACCTCGCAGACAACTCCATTTGACCCAATCACCTCCCTGTTGATCAGCAGTACATGATCAAGTTTACTGCAGTAAACTTCAGGTGTTAACTGCCATTTAACCATGTCACTTTTAACCAAACTACCACCGCAGTTGCAACCTCCCCAGGAAGGACAAGCCCCCAGACATTGTTTGGCCGGCCGTGTGCCACTGTCTGCACTAGTGCACGCGGTGATCACGAGCTTTGGCATGCAATGCACGCGCTCTGCTGGCGTTAGCCGCGTCCAGGGTGTCTTCTAGCTCCCGCCCCTCTCCCTCTCGTCGCCTTCGCGCTCGTGTGCCTGTCCAACAGCTGGCCTGCATCGTCGCCGTCCTCCTGGAGCCCTCTCCCCCTCCGTCAGCCCCTCCGTCAGCGCTCGTCGCCGCGCGCCCATGGACGCACTGTGGCCGACCGAGGCTTTAATGGCGTTCAGCCATTTCTCCTCTGCGCCCTTGGCCCCACTTGCACTATGCACCTCTGTAGCTCGTCCGCACTCCCCCTCGTCGTGTTCCCGTGCTCGCCCGTGCTCGCTGAGCCTCGCCAGAGGTTTGGCCGAGCTCGAGCGGCGGCACTCGGCCACGGTCTCCCTCGCTCGGCTATATATAGCCATCCCCGCGTTCTCTCGAGCACCTCATCAGCCTCGCCTCACTCCCAGCTTCCTCCTCATCCACTCGCCCGAGCTCCAGAGCCTCTGCTAGACCCCATGGCTGCAGTTCCTCTCGCCGGAGCCAGGCTAAATTCATGGCATGCCGAGCCCCTCCCCTCCTCATTCCACCACCAGAAGACCCACTGGAGCCCTGCGCACCTCCCCTCTTGCTGCTAGAGTGGCCGTGCTGTCTAGTCCCCGCCAAGAACCGCCGCCGCCCAAATCTCTCTGTCCTCCTCATGGCGCCACCCCCCCTCCATCTTGCTCCTCCCCGGCGCTGTCCAACCCCCTGGATGGATGCGCCGCTCCTCCCTGAGCACGCCGGTGTGCAGAACTCCGCGAGAGGTGGCCGGAACCCCTGGTGGTCGTCGTCGGGGCGGCCGGCCTCGCCTCTGTTCTGCGCCCGCGTCGAGGGAAGAAGAGGAGGAGCGGGAGGAGGGAGTTGACCAGCGCGTGGACTCCACGGACCCACCAGTCAGCGAGACAGGAGCCGGTCCCGCCTCTGCTGACTAGGATAAGTGGAAGCGTATTCCGCTGGAATACGTCTTCCCTATCCGAAAGCGTACTCGGGCTCTCTTGCGGTCCAGTTTACATTTTCTCAGTCGGGAAGCATATTCTGTCGAAAGGCGCTTTCTGTTTTTCTGTCCAGGCCATGTTTGAAAATATTTTCCTTACAGAAAGGTCCCTAGCAGAAAACACTTCATATCTTTTTAACCACCACTCCAAATGAGGTGATTCCAAAGCCCATGTCTTCGTTTCGTCGAACTTGCTCTATTGGTTTCATTTTCACTATGGTTTGACACTGTGGAAATAACCTTTTTACCCTTGCACATAAACAGCCCGTCCGAGAGAGAACTGTTTCTGGCAAATCTTTCCGTGGCTTCACCGCACTTCTCCCCGGTGCCTTCTTCATCCCCAGGCAAGCCACAATACCCACTTGCATGATTGTCATGCAGTAGCCATGCTTTTCTACTTGAATATTTATTAAATGATTGCTTGTTTAAAATATGGTTATCGTTATTTCGGTAATGCTTCTGGGTTAGTGCTTACCTTCTTGCTATGTTGTTATACACCTGGTTATCATGCCCTGCTAGTTGCTATTATTACTTTCATATTGCCATGCTTGATTGTAGTACATGTTGGGTTGGTCATGTTCTACGGTGCATGACTAACGTCGGTTACCGAGTACTATTAATATGCGTTGTTCCTTTGTTGTTAGTTGGTTAAGTGTTACTCGGTAATGTTATTGATGAGTTCTTGCATGGTATTTATGGTTGATGCTAGTGGTCATGTTATACTATGAGTAGTGTTGCACTTGTAATATTTATGCTCGTCATTATGCCATGTTCAGTTGGAGATTATTCATAGTTGATGTGGTGGATAGTTATGTTGCATCCTGTGATTATGTTGATATCATGCTCATGCATTGTAATTACATCATGTTATTTTATCATGGCTCAACATATTGCATTCAAGTTTAACCGGATTAAATTGAACTTGAACATCTGTTGGCTGAGTCATGGTGCCACCATAAAGAAACTGACTAGTGCAACCACGCTTACCTTATGGGGAGGTCCTAACTGGGTCTATTGTCGTGCCTCTCGCCGGTGCCTCCAACTAGGGAAGGTTATGCGCGTGCTTACCCTGATCAGGTAGGCGTACATAACATTGTGTGCCCGTAGGTTGGATGATAAGCGCTTTTGTCCCTATTTGGGAGGGACCACGACGCTGGTCGTTGTGTCTTTGGTAGACACGGGGCCACCCAGGACTAGCCCAATGGGGAGTGAGTCGGAGTGGCCGGGAGAGTGTCATGGAAGTAGATCGGTTTTGTCGGAACGCCGTTGGTCCACCCGAATGGGAGTGCGAGGCGATGGGTTCCGTAGTGTGGGTACAGTGTACTAACCACTGCAGAGTGTATATTAAATCTATCGATAGCCGCGCCCGCGGATAAGGGCCCAGTTCGTGTCGGTCCCACTATGAGTCAACAGTATTAATAATAACTTGACTAATGACAACCCCGGTTCGACGATGAGATAAGTTGGTTGTGATCGCCGGACTGATCACTGTTTGAGACCAAGTGTTGGTCATGGTTGTGATCGCCGGAATGATCATCGTGGTATCGAGGATAGAGAGTTGTTGGATATTCGTGATGTTGTGCGAGAATCATGGGTAAAGATCAAGCTCCTTATGGTCATTTAATGATTACTACGGTATTGTTTATACCAAGCTTGATTTGATCCTGAGATGATCGTGTGATGTCCGAGGTTGGTAAGTGATGCATGTGATGGTAGCCCGAGAAGAATAAATGGTGCATGTAGTGTCATCATGTTGCATGCTAGTATCCTCAGATTTATATGTTCATGCCATGATCATATTTTGTCCTAGCAATATCATGTTCATGTTGTTCATGCCATGTTATTCTGGTGATCGCATGATAATCCCTGATTAACCTGTAATTGCCATACTGTTGTTTGTCTTGGATTCTTCTGGTTAATTGTGAGCTAGCAAGTACATTCGCTGTACTGACCTGGCGTGTCAAGCTAGCTTGCAGGTCGTGCCTGGATTGCTTGCTTGTTTGTTGTGGATTCTTTGTTTGCGAGCTAGGATAAGCGTTCCAGCCAGAGTCCCTGTGGAGTGGAGTTTACCACCGTCGTCGTTGGTCCGCTGCCAGTAGTTTTTCCGCTGCTTCGAGTTGTTCTTCTGCTTGCATAGAGCAAATGAGGATGGCGTAGTGTCGCCATGCCGATGTTATTCATTGTAATATCGGAGACCTTGTAATCATATTCGTGTAATAATAGAAAGTTGGTTTGTTCTATGCTAAGCAGTTCCGTATTCCAGAAGACTTCTCCTCGATCTCTGGGATGGAATATGGGCGTTCCGGTTTTCTCTGAGCCAGGGTGCCATAGGCTTGGTATCAGAGCAGGTCTGGCTATAGGATGCCCTAGCCCGCGCGAACGTTAGAAAGCGGTAGTATAGACCCTAGTTGGGTTATTGCACTTGATTGTTGCATTTGTTTTTTGCATAGCATGCATATAGGTTATTATTTTGTCACTAACGGTTGATCTTGTGAGTGTAGGTGGCATCGTTTTCGGTCCACCGCCTGCACCCTCCTTCTTAGCATGTCTGCTCATTGGTGTTCAGCGTCATCTCTCTCCCAGCAGAGTGATGCCCTAGTACCCAGAGTTCTAGACACCATTTGCAGGAGTTATGCTCAGGTATCGCGTTTATTTTTCCGCCACCCACTCATATTATTTCGGTGATAGACTTGTTTCTATCCTGAATCATGCCATCCATCTCGTCCCTCTGCAACCCTTACTGATCTTGGTTATCATAAAAAGGCAATGCCAGTGAGCCTTGTTTTTTCACCGCTACCCTACCATGTCATTTCATACTTTGGACGGGTACGATTCCCTTCGTACGCTTGATGATGAGGCGGTCGTGACTTTGTGTCTCGCTACTTGATCATCAAGTCCGGTCTCACCTGTGTATCCATCCAGATCCAACCACTGTCCAGCCGGTGCTTGGTGTAGCTTCGGTTACGCCAACTCCTTCCACACATGGATATAATTTATGTGCACACCGCCACATCATATGATGAGGAAATCAATACCATTGTTACACCCACAGCCCCTGCTGCTATACATACTGGACCAATTACTAGAGCTCGCGCACGCCAATTGAATTATCAGGTACTTTTGTTTCTTGGTAATGATTCTAATGTTCATGAGAATATGATGTTGCTAAATTGGATACATTTGTTTTGCTTACAAATGAAGGGCCTAGCTTGGAGAAGGATGATCATTGGAGCAAGAACAAGCATGGAGTTGATGGCATGCGCAAGGGAGACAAGAACAGAGTTTCAAGTGATGATTTCAGGACTTTGAAGCCACCATAATGAGTGCATGAAGCCTTGGACGAAATATACAAGATGCCACTTCATAATTTTCGTCCAGAGGCTATTCTAGGTGCTGCGTCACCTTCTTCTTGGGCCAGGCCCATGTAATTTCGAAATACTTCAATATAGGCTGTTTTTAGAGTCCGTATGTGTGGGGAAACAAGAGTTAGGGTGGGTTTCGGACCCCTCCTCCAAGGGCCACGAAATTCCCCCCTCTTCCCCCATATATACATCCCCTAGGGCATCGTTTAGACTTTGGGGGGTTTTTTTTAGATTAAAAGTTCGCCATAGCTGCAACTTCGTGTACTTCGTTTGTGTTCAACGACCAGACCAAGGCGTCACAGAACCCCACCTTCATCAATAAAGCTTTCCTCTTTTATTCGCAATATCCAGATTGCAATCTTAGTTTCTTGCTTGTTCTTCGTTTGCCTGCAGGAAACAGACCTTCGCGGTCAGGTTGATCGTGCTCCGGCGTGGTCAATAACCTCTCGGAGTTGGTTTAGCGATTGCTAAGGCGCGACGTCCTCGCACGTTCGTAGTCGGATCGTCAAAGTCGACTTCCTCCAAAACGATAGCCACCATCTCATCGAAAGACGGGACACCTTTGCCCATATCAAGTGGTATCAGATTTCCAGGTTGCTCGGTGAGATTTTACAGTTTTTCGTAGTTTAGTTCGAGTCTGTTCTTCATACCTATAGTCCACGACAAAGCCAAAAAAAATTAGGGTTAGTTCCTCCCATCCGAACCAATCTGAGCCTTTACATAATCTTTTCTGTATTTGCTTTGTTGAATTTGCGGTTGCATCGTCGTGTCAAGTTGCTGGTCTTAGAGTCTAGTCTTTTAGAGTTTCGAGTTCTGGTCATAAGTTGTCACGCCGCCGCCGCACCATCATCATCGCCTTGCCATCTACCACCATTGCTTATCCGCCACCGCTCTGAATCCGTATCCATATACCACCACCAATCCGTATCCATATACCACCACCAATCCGTATCCATATACCACCACCGCTACCATATACCACCACCCCTTCCATATACCACCACCATATATCCACCACCAATCCGAGTTCTTCTCATATTAGGTTTATTTTCTGATGAGGACATCAATACCATTGTTACACCCACATCCCCTACTGTTACATATGATGGACCAATTACTAGAGCTCGCGCACGCCAATTAAATTACCAAGTACTTTCGTTTCTTGGTAATGATTCTAATGTTCATGAGAATATGATGCTGCCTAAATTGGATACATTTGTTTTGCTTACAAATGAAGGGCCTAGCTTGGAGAAGGATCAACATTGGAGCAAGAACAAGCATGGAGTTGATGGCATGCGCAACGGGAACAAGAACGGAGTTACAAGTGATGATTTCAGGACTCTGAAGCCACCATAAGGAGTGAATGAAGCCTTGGATGAAATATACAAGATGCCACTTCATAAATTTCGTCCAGAGGCTATTCTAGGTGCTGCGTCACCTTATTATTGGGCCAGGCCCATGTAATTTCGAGATACTTAAGTATAGGCTATTTTTAGAGTCCGTATGTGTGGGGAAACAAGAGTTAGGGTTGGTTTCGGACCCCTTCCTCAAGGGCCACGAAATTCCCCCATCTTCCTCCATATATACAACCCTTAGGGCGTCGTTTAGACTTTGGGTTTTGTTTAGATTAAAAGTTCGCCATAGCTGCAACTTCGCGTACTTCGTTTGTGTTCAACGACCAGACCAAGGCGTCACAGAACCCCATCTTGATCAATAAAGCTTTCCTCTGATATTTGCAATATCCAGATTGCAATCTTAGTTTCTTGCTTGTTCTTCGTTTGCCTGCAGGAAAGAGACCTTCGTGGTCAGGTTGATCGTGCTCCGGCGTGGTCAATAACCTCTCGGAGTTGGTTTAGCGGTTGCTAAGGCGCGACGTCATCGCACGTTCGTAGTCGGATCGTCAAAGTCGACTTCCTCCAAAACGATAGCCACCATCTCATCGAAAGGCGGGACACCTTTGCCTCTATCAGAGATCCATCTGAATTCCGATTTGTGTTTCCTTGCCTGCGTAGTTCTCGAAAAAAAAAGTCTGGAGAGACCCCCGGGCAGTTTTTAGGCCAAAATTTCGGCGACCGAAAATATTTTTTCCCTATCCTATTTTTAGGCTGTTCTGAGTCTTTTGAGACACTCGCCATCATAGTGATTTTTGGTCGCACTTTTTCGTTGTCGCTGCCCTGATTTCCGAAAAAAAATTGTCAAAAAAATTTCGTACCCATCCTGTTAGTTTGACCTCGGAAGAGTTTTGAGACACTCTCCATTATAGTGATTTTTCGCAAAAAAAAAGAGGAGCGCAAAAAAAAAGAGCTCAAAAAAAAACAGAGCGGTTTTTTTTCTAGAGTGTGCTTTTCCCTTGTTTTCGTGCAGCGCCGTGATTTTGGTAGTGTTCTAGGCTCACGTCTCTAGCACGGTCTAGCCTAGGACCAGCACAGTACCGTCGTTGAGCGTTTATTCAACTTTGCATCTCTGAATTGATTATTGCTGACCCTTTTTGCTACCATACTATAAGCCTTTCCAGCTCCACATACATCTACATCGTGCGTTTGACTCTCCCTGGCAATCGCTCTATCCAAGCTGTGAGAGTTTTGACTACAACGGTTGCCGATCACCGCCTGCTGCTGGGTAAGAACTGGTAAGAATTTGAGATTTGCTTGACGGATTTGTGACTGTCCACCACACGAACACCACCACTTCCTAGTAGTCTGTAGAATCATATTCTTGTGTGTTTCTATTGCTGCTAACCATGGCAGGATCACAAGCCGACAAGACTGACTGGGAGAACATGACAAACAAAGCGTTACATGATAAGTTTCAGCAAATGATGAGTGGACAGGTGGAAGATGTGCTAAATAGATTTGAAGAGGCCATTGAGAAGGCGTTCGAAACAAAGCTCGATAACAAGTTCAATGAATTGCTCGCGCGTCTACCACCACCACCACCGGCTGCACCTAACGCACCTCTACAACAGCAACAACGACTACCTCCACATCGCGAAACAGCCCTCCGCCGAGCGACCCGTGTCCCTCTTCAGCCTGGCCAAGCTGCTGGTGCTGCTGTTGATACTTTTGTGGCTCCTGCTGCTGATGTGGGGGAGGATGATTATGTGAGAGATTACGAGGATGAGGTTGATCAACATCAGAACTACGTGCAACCACCAGCACCACAACCACCAGGTCGTCCACATGCAAATAATGGCAATGTTAGGGCTCCCCCTCATGTACGAGATCATGACCATCTCCCTAGACTGAAATTGAATATTCCACTATTTGAGGGTAGATATGTTCCTGATATATATCTTACTTGGGAGTTAGAAACTGAACAACGATTTACATGTTTACAATATCCTGAGGAGAGACGTGTTCCTGCTGCTGTTTGTGCTTTCACTAGCTTTGCATGTGTTTGGTGGTCTGAATATTGTAGATTATATCCTGTTCCAGCTACTTGGGCTGCTTTGAAAACTGCTATGCGTACTCGTTGGGTTCCACCATATTATCAATGTGAATTACTTCAAAAATTGCAGCGCTTAAGACAAGGAAAAAATTCGGTAGAAGAATATTATCAGGAATTACAAACTGGCTTGATTAGATGTGGTATCGTAGAGGAGAATGAAGCTATGCTTGCATGTTTTCTGGGTGGATTAAATAGAGAGATTCAGACCATTCTAGACTATAAGGATTATAATAATATCACTCATTTATTCCATCTTCCTTGTAAAGCTGAATGTGAAGTGCAGGATCGACAGGCATTGGCGCGAAATAACTTTTCTGCAGGTCGACCTTCATCGTGGACACCACGTGCATCATCTACTTCCACACGTTCTGCTACACCGGCACCTCCGTCAGCTGCCACCTCCAACCGTGATACAAGAAAGCAGGCACAACCACCACTATCTGCCAAGAGCACACCTGTCGGGCCTGCACAGAGCTCTTCTTCTTCCATGGCGTCTACAGGGCACACAAGTGATATTATTTGTCGTCGTTGTAAGGGAAGAGGACATTTTGCGCAAGAATGCACATCTCAGCGTGTGATGATTGCTACTGAGGATGGTGGGTATGAGTCCGCTAGTGACTATGATGAGGAGACTTTGGCTCTTCTTACACATGAAGAACACGGTGGAGATGATTCTGATCATGACACGCAATACATGGCTGCTGAAGATGCTCACAGGTATGAATGTTTAGTTGCTCAACGTGTTTTGAGTGTGCAGGTCACGCAAGCTGAGCAAAATCAGAGGCATAATTTGTTCCATACAAAGGGAGTTGTGAAGGAACGTTCTGTTCGCGTCATCATAGATGGAGGGAGCTGCAACAACTTGGCTAGCATGGAGATGGTGGAGAAGCTATCTCTCACCACAAGACCACATCCACATCCTTACTACATCCAATGGTTCAACAACAACGGCAAGGTTAAGGTAACACGTCCTGTTCGGGTGCATTTTAGTATCTCTACATATGCTGATTATGTTGATTGTGATGTGGTACCTATGCAAGCATGTTCCTTATTACTTGGTAGACCATGGCAATTTGATAAAAATTCTGTACACCATGGTAGAAACAATCAGTATACTCTTGTTCATAAGGATACAAATATTACTTTGCTTCCTATGACTCCTGATTCCATTTTGAAAGATGATATTCATAGAGCTAATAAAGCAAAACAGGAGAAAAATAAGAGTGAAAATCAGATTGTGGCAAAAGAATTTGAACAACAAATGAAGCCTAATAGTAAACCATCTAGTGTTGCTTCTGAAATTAAATTGAAAAGTGCATGTTTACTTGCCACCAAATCTGATATTGATGAGCTAGTTTTTAGCAAATCTGTTTGCTATGCTTTTGTGTGCAAAGAGGCATTACTTTCATTCGAGGACGTGCCTTCCTCTTTGCCCCCTGCTGTCACTAACATTTTGCAGGAATTCGCTGACGTCTTCCCACAAGACGTGCCACCGGGATTACCACCCATTCGAGGGATTGAGCATCAAATTGACTTAATTCCCGGTGCATCGCTACCCAACCGTGCACCATACCGTACCAATCCAGAGGAGACGAAGGAGATTATGCGGCAAGTACAGCAGCTGCTCGACAAAGGTTATATTCGCGAATCCCTTAGTCCTTGTGCTGTTCCTATTATTCTAGTGCCGAAAAAGGATGGTACGTCGCGTATGTGTGTTGATTTTAGAGGCATTAATAATATTACCATTCGTTATCGTCATCCTATTCCTAGGCTAGATGATATGCTTGATGAATTGAGTGGCTCTACAATATTCTCCAAAGTTGATTTGCGTAGTGGATACCATCAAATTCATATGAAATTGGGAGATGAATGGAAAACAGCATTTAAAACTAAGTTTGGTTTATATGAGTGGTTAGTCATGCCTTTTGGGTTAACTAATGCACCTAGTACTTTCATGAGACTAATGAACGAAGTTTTACGTGCTTTCATTGGACGATTTGTGGTAGTCTATTTTGATGATATACTGATTTATAGCAAATCTTTGGAAGAACATTTGGAACAGTTACGTGCTGTTTTTAATGCTCTACGTGATGCACGTTTGTTTGGTAACCTTGGGAAGTGCACCTTTTCCACCGACCGAGTGTCTTTTCTTGGCTATGTTGTTACTCCACAGGGAATTGAAGTTGATAAAGCCAAGATTGAAGCTATTGAGAGTTGGCCGCAGCCCAAAACGGTCACACAAGTGAGGAGTTTTCTTGGACTCGCTGGTTTCTATAGGCGTTTTCTGAGAGATTTTAGCACCATTGCTGCACCTCTCAATGAGCTTACAAAGAAGGATGTGCCTTTTGTTTGGGGTACCGCACAGGAAGAAGCCTTCACGGTATTGAAAGATAAGTTGACACATGCTCCTTTACTTCAACTTCCTGACTTGAATAAGACTTTTGAGCTTGAATGTGATGCTAGTGGAATTGGATTAGGACGTGTGTTATTACAAGATGGCAAACCTGTTGCATACTTTTCTGAAAAATTGAGTGGGCCTTGTCTGAACTATTCTACTTATGATAAAGAATTATATGCTCTTGTTCGGACTTTAGAGACATGGCAACATTATTTATGGCCCAAAGAATTTGTTATACATTCTGATCATGAATCTTTGAAACATACTAAAAGTAAAGCTAAACTGAATCGTAGACATGCTAAATGGGTTGAATTCATTGAGACTTTCCCTTATGTCATTAAACACAAGAAGGGTAAAGAAAATGTTATTGCTGATGCTTTGTCTCGTCGCTATACTATGCTTTCACAACTTGACTTCAAAATATTTGGTTTGGAGACCATCAAAGATCAATATGTGCATGATGCTGATTTTAAAGAAGTAATGCAGAATTGTAAAGAAGGAAGAACATGGAACAAGTTCGTTGTTAATGATGGTTTTGTGTTCCGTGCTAACAAGCTATGCATTCCTGCAAGCTCTGTTTGTCTTTTGTTGTTGCAGGAGGCGCATGGAGGAGGATTAATGGGACACTTTGGCGTGAAGAAGACGGGGGACGTACTTGCTACACATTTCTTTTGGCCAAAGATGAGATGGGATGTTGAGCGTTTTGTTGCTCGCTCAACTACATGTCAAAAAGCTAAGTCATGACTCAATCCTCATGGTTTATATATGCCTTTGCCTGTGCCTAGTGTTCCTTGGGAGGATATATCTATGGACTTTGTTTTAGGTTTACCTCGAACAAAGAAGGGGCGGGATAGCATATTCGTTGTCGTGGATAGATTCTTGAAAATGGCACACTTTATACCATGTCATAAAAGCGATGATGCTGTTAATGTTGCTGATTTGTTCTTTCGTGAAATTATTCGCTTGCATGGTGTGCCAAATACTATTGTTTCAAACCGTGATACTAAATTTCTTAGCCACTTTTGGAGATGTTTATGGGCTAAGTTGGGGACTAAACTGCTTTTTAGTACTACTTGTCACCCCCAAACTGATGAACAAACTGAAGTAGTCAATAGAACGTTGTCTACTATGCTTAGGGCTGTTTTGAAGAATAATAAGAAAATGTGGGAAGAATGCTTGCCTCATATTGAATTTGCTTATAATCGTTCGTTGCATTCTACTACTAAGATGTGCCCTTTTGAAATTGTGTATGGTTTCCTACCTCGTGCACCCATTGATTTGTTGCCTCTTCCATCTTCGGAGAAGGTTAATTTTGATGCTAAAGAAAGTGCTGAATTGATTTTAAAAATGCATGAGCTAACTAAGGAAAACATTGAGCGTATGAATGCTAAATATAAACTTGCTGGAGATAAGGGTAGAAAACATGTTGTGTTTGCACCTGGAAAACATTTGTGATGCGGAGCATCCTATGGACATCACCATGTCAAGAGTCCGTTCGGCGAGTGACACGTGTGACATCTACTTCACATACACAAAGGTGAATCATCTCCTTTACACGTGCTCACTTGACCCCTTCGAGGATGGTATACTGCTTGACACTCCACTCGTGTGCATGCATAGGTATTGTCGAAACACTACGGACGACGAGGAGGAGTGCAAGCGCCATGGAACAACTACACCATCCACAAGAGAAGCATGGAAGAGAAGGAGGAAGAAGACCCAGGATGAGCGGTACTACCGCCCACACCAAGCGGCACTACCGCTTGCAAGCGGTACTACCGCCCTCCCAAGCGGTACTACCGCTCTGCCTGTGCGCAGCCACGGGCCTTTGGCCTTGTATCCCTCTCCCACTTACCCCTTCGTGGCTAAGACTATAAATAGACAACCTCCACCTCCTTTCTAGGGTCAGCAAAGTAGTAGCTCATTAGAGATAGAGCTTTGCTCATCCATACCGGATCGTCTCTTCGAGAGTGACCGCGGCCCCTCTACGGAGAAGATCCACTTTGGATTCAAGACCTCCATGTGAGCATGTGAGAAGATCCTTCGGGATATCAAGACCTCAACTCCTCCAAGGATTGGGATGAACGCTACCTTGTATCTTTCCCTTTGTTGTTCATGTACCTTGTGGATCTTGTGTGTTTGATTGTCTAGTGGATGTGTGATTGGACTTGTTCTTGAGTGTTTCCCCTTGTGTTTTCTCTCCGTTCTTCCCCGTGTTCGTCGTGTTCTTCGAGGGATCTCGCTCCTTTCGTGAAAGATCGGCCATCTAGGGTTCCACCCTACATCATCTTGGATCAGAGCCAGCTCTAGCTCATGATCATCTTGGATCAGAGCTTAGGTTTATCACGAATTTGGAGCCTCCCCGTTGTGTTTTCTAGCCTAGTTTTGTTGATTTCGTCCTAAATTCGAAAATTCCCCACCAAAAATAGCCCCAAATTTTTTTGTGATTTGTTGGTTTGATGATGTTTTGTTGGATTTGATCCATGGATTTGCTTGGTTTCGAGTGGATCTAGCATCTCCCCAAGTTTCCCCACTTTCCATCCACGAAATCTCTCCAATTTTGACCCTGAAATCACCCATTTCCGCCCCAAAATCGCGTCCCGATTCGATCTGCGAAGAATCCCGTCACGAGCGGTACTACCGCCCATCCGAGCGGCACT
The DNA here is from genome assembly GCA_032464435.1 of Aegilops umbellulata. NCBI lineage: Eukaryota > Viridiplantae > Streptophyta > Magnoliopsida > Poales > Poaceae > Aegilops > Aegilops umbellulata. The sequence goes on along the minus strand of CP136059.1, from coordinate 64,967,414 downwards.
ACCGCTTAGTACCACAAGCGGTACTACCGCCCCGCAAACGGTACTACCGCCAGGCCCTGTTTCAGCCGAAACAGTCAAAAAATCCCGACACGAGCGGTACTACCGCCCATCCCAAGCGGTACTACCGCTTACAAGCGGTACTACCGCCCATGCCAGTTTCAGCATTCCGAGTTTCACCGTTTTGTCCATAACTTTTCACTCCGAACTCCGATTTGAGTGTTCTTTGGCTCGTTTTGAAGCTCGCGACGTGCCCGAGGTCCTCATCTTGGTTTCACCACCTTTTGACTCCATAATTTTTTTGGAACTTTGGCATCTTTGCCTAGGGCTTCCACCACATCCTCCGCATAACCACCACCGACTTCCGCAACCTAACCAATTTTATTCCCCATCACATTTGAGGTTGTTTGAGTTGTGATTTGAGTCTCCTAAGGTGTTTAGGCTACTTAGGGACGGTTTCTTCTTCATCAACCACCACCATAACTTCCGCATAGACTTACCCAACACACACTTCCGCCATCCCAACCTAACCCAATTTTGTTTGTGTTGTGAGTTGTGTCTCCTAAGGTGTTTCGGCTACTTAGGGACGTGCTTCCAACTCCGACACCGTGTATAGTACACCGCTTTACCCTCGACTTCCGCATTGCGTCTCAAAACCCCATCATTGCATTTAGGCAATCCCATTGAGCTTCCGCAACCACCACCACATTCCCGCTACCACCGTTTGACTTTTGTCCTTGAGATTTTGAGTTGTGGTTTTTTCCGTTTCCTAAGGTGTTTCGGCTACTTAGGGACGAGTTTCCATCATCTTGGTATCTACATCAAGATCATCGCCACTCATCATCACCAAGGACGGTAACCTCGACGACACCATTGTATATTCCCTTGCAATTGCATTGATAACCCCTAGCCCATTTTGCGTCACTTACCTATCGAGACTAGCCATTTGAGTATTGCCGGCAACGTTACTTGTGCACATTAGTGATCTACACCATACATTGCATACATACCATATCATATTGGTATCACATCATCCATTGTGTCACAAGATTGTTCCCGCATATACACAATTGCTATCTTGGTTTGTGCGTTTCGCAAAGTGACCATACATACAAAAAAAAAGAATAAGCTTTTAAGCAAAAGAGAAGAGCAACGAAGCTTGTAAGCAAGTGCCATAGCATGATACCACATTGCATATAAGATTGTCATATCCGATCATCTTGGATCAAACACCGGGAACCGTACATCTATAGCATACTTGGGATAGAAGTTTATCCATTTTGCATATCATAGGTTGTGCACAAGTGTCGTATCCGCCTATAGAGCAATCGTGCTAGCGTCTCTCTTGAGTTGTGCAACACGAGCGTTTTCCGTGGACTCCACATTTTGTGCTCATTCCTTGGTTGCACGACCCCATCTATCTATCTGTGTGTGTGTTTCCGTGTGCCATTCTTTGCTATTGGTCTACTTGTTTCACTTGCGAATTTGTGAATCTCTTTCAACATTATTGACTCTTGCTAACATTTTGCATTAAATTTTTGTGCCACTATCCTCACCGAGCTACACCATAAGCTTTAGTTTGTAGGTGTGAGTGAACAAGTCCGGTACCAATTCCACTATTCTTTCATCTCACATTGAGTGAAACGAGATACATCCTCAATTTCGGGAAAAGGTAACTTGGTATTGTTTATCTCTTTTCCTACTCACCTCTACTCGAGTCTTGTGATGGATAGGCAAGGCATTTCACCCTCGGTCTACAACAACGATGAGTTCGATGCCAAGAACCACTACACCGACGCCAAGATGCAAGCTCAAATGGAGGAGATCAAAGCACTCATCAAGGCCTACAAGAGATCTTCCTCATCTTCGAGAAGACGCTCAAGAGCACATTCTTCCGAGCTACCATCTCCGGCAAGCTCACATCGGCATCGACACCATCACCACCAAGAACGTGAAGGTCAAGAGCTCAACACCAACAACCGCTCAACGACTTCACCATCTCCCTTGGCATCTTCGCCAAGCGACTTCAAGGCATCTTCGCCTTCGGATATACGACATCTTCGCCAACAAGCACCTCAAGACTACGCTCAAGAGAAGCTCCCCAAGCTCAAGTCCGCGACCTCCACGAGCTACTACGACCTCGACACCGACCATGAGATTCCTTTCTATGGGACTCTAGAACCCGAGGAGTATCTCGAGTGGGAGCGTTTGATGGATGACTACCTCAAGCTACATCAAGTTCCTCCCGAAGATCAAGTGAAGTGCGCCACAAGAAACTTCCACGACTACGCGTCCACATGGTGGTTTCACACACCTTCGGAGAGCTACGACATGAGTTGGCCCAAGACGAAGAGAGCTTTGCGGCGAGAGTTTGTGCCTCCAACCTACACGGAACAACTTCTACGCCAATTGGAGAACACCATCCAAGGATCCAAGTCCATCGACGAGTACTTCAAGGATATGAAGATTGCCTTGCGACGAGCCGGCGTGGACGACTCCATGTCAATGAAGTTCCACTTCATGATGGGACTGAACAACGACATCTCCAAGACTATCTTCCTCGAGAACTACAAGTCCCTCGACGACTACTACATTGGTGCTCTCAAGGCGGAACAAGAACTCATGAAGGCCAAGGCTTCTCCACCCCAAGCACACTTCTCGAAGACCAAACTCAAAGACGACGAGCATGAGGCTAGTACCACCAAGATGTCCAAGCCCGATGAGCTCCACGACGATGCTCCCAAGTTCGACTTCACCGCCATTCCTCTTTGTGGCATTGATGATGCCGAGTCCTCCACGACTCTTTTTCAAGATGGTGCGGCGATAAGTACGACTACGGAGACCTTCAAGGACCACGCTTTGGAGGCGAGCGACTTGGTGACGAGCAAGGATGATGCTTCCATCTTAGGAGGCGCGAGCGATGATGTGCCATCTTCGGCCTTCATCCATGGTGACGGCGATGAGATGGTTGAGCATGGGATTTTCCCTTCGACCACGGCGACGTATGATGACTTGAGTGACTTGTACCACCATATTGAGAGTGAGAGTAACTTCACCACTAGCCACATATGTGATGAGTTGCCCCAATTCCCATGTGAGGAGAGCCACAACCCCCACCACTTGAGTGAGATGAGTGACTCCACCATACATGAGATTGAGTGCACCTACATTGAGGGAGTGAGTGAACCACCACATAGAGAGAGTGAGGCCACTTCGATTTCTGACGACTTAACCTCTACCTCTATTGTGTCTTCTCATTTGGTGCTAGGTCCCATTTATGATGACGCGCCGATCCTCGACGACTTCGTCCTTCCTATGGACATGACGATGGCCATGGTGGAATATGATGCACCCCCCACATGGTTCCATCAAGATGAAGATGACCACCATTTGGTCTTTGCCACCTCACCTACACCACTTGAGTGGAATGAACAAGGTAACATAGGTGAAGGTGATGCTCTAGTCCCACTAGTGGACATTCTTGACATTGATTGCTTGCATGATGTTGATCAACCTATTTCCATGCTTCATGCTAGTGCGACTTCCTCATGTCTTGACTTGCCAATTTATGATGAATATGATGATGAGCATGTTGATTTGCCTAGTTGTGATGCTATGCTTCATAGGATATCATGTGAAAATTCTTTAGGTCACATCATGTTTGACAATCCGCTTGACTTGTCATATGCTATGCATGAGATCAATCATATGTCATATTTGCAATCTCTTCATAGTGACTATGCATATGCCATTAAACTAAACCCAATTTGCACTTATGGCATAGATGACAAGCCCATGGTTATCGGCATTTGTTTTTCTTGTGATGATATTGATATGCTCCCTTTGCATCATTTATCTCATATGCCATGCCATGACTATCTAGCTTCGGATATGCATTGTTTTGGATGTTGTCCATTTTCTCCATATGATGTTTCCAATATTGCTCATGAGGAGACCCCCATAGTTTCCTCATACATTTTAGGAGATTTTGCTTCATCCTATCCATTGCATGATCCCAATACTTGTGTGCACAATATGCTTCCCATGAATAAACATGCTATTGATGTGCCATATACTTCTATGATAAATTTGCATCCCCATCGTGTCATACACAATAACTATTCTTTCATGATGGATGACATGTTCTTATACCATGCATCAAATTTCTTTGAGCGATGCTTATCTTGTGCTAACACTCACTTGCACATACACATCACGATGGATGATGTGTACATTTACCATGCACACAATTTCTTTGGTTTGTGTCTCTTTTGTGTAGGTACCCATGAATACTTGTCAACCTCGCAATCCCATGAGTTGACAAAACGAGCTCTAGAGAGCAACGATGATTTGGGATCCGATGGATTACCTTTCCCACCGCTCACTTCACGCAAAAACTTCGCGCATTTCTTTTACATGACCCTCACATGGTTATGGGTTGTTGTCCATTATATATCCTTTTCCCATCTTGCCATGTTCACTTTGCATGATATGCCCATTCCTATGCCTTTGCCATGCATTTGTGACCCATGCTTTGCATTACACATGATGATTGATTCTAGTACTTGTATGTGTATTTGCAAGCGTGGTGGAGATATTGTTTGTTATTGCCATGATTGCTTTGTGCCCCATGCCTATGATGATACTATGATCTTGATTTGTGTTCGTGCTTGCGATATGTCATGTACATTGCCTATGCCCATTCCTTGCTCACATGACATGATTGCCATGATTTCCTCTAGTGTGTTGCATCTTCGCTCCACTAGCTTGCACGACTTGATTACTATGCTTGCTTATGTTGTATCACCAATGATTTATACTTGCTCACTTCATGCGGTTGATGACAACTATTTCCATGCTTTGCACATGATTGTTATTGCTTCTTGTCATTTATCTCCATGTGTTGCCTCTCTCATGCTAGATGATTTGCCATGTATTGAGTGCAACAATGCCCTTAGTCTTGATAATGAGTTTGCCCCCATAGCATTCTCACATATAATTGGAGATTTTGACATATTCCTTGTGAAGCATGCTTGTCTTACCTCTTTGCACCATATACCTCGTGCCATGAATATAGCCATTGTTGCATCATATTATTCATGCACTTGTGCTTCTAATGGTTATGTGCAAAAGAAGAAAACCATCATGATGGATGATGTGTTTATCTACCATGCACATACGTTCTTTGCTTTGTTGTGTGCATGTGTAGGATACTTGGACTTTGTGTCGACTTCCACGTCACGTGAGTTGACCATTCGAGCTCTTGAGAGCGAACCACCTTCTACCACAACGATTCTACATCACACTTGCTTGTGCTTCGGCATTGTGAAGGATGCACAAGGACACGCCTTCAAGGTGACATCTTTCTTGAGCATGGATATTGCGGATCATACTACTTGTGTTGCTTGCACGACGAGACTTATTGTTCATCTTGGATCACTTGATTGCACACTTGTTAGAGATCTTGCTTCGACTTGTCATTTTAACCATTCCATGCATCATGATATATATGCCTTGTGTGTTGCATCCAATTCTTGGATTATTTTCTCCTCTTATATGTTTGGTTGCAACAATGTCATAACTTCACATATGCCATGTCCCATTGCTTGTCACATGATTGACTTGATTGCCTCACACATGATGAACAATTGCTCTTTCTATTGTGTTGAGTGCCACACTATGTTCACTACACCCTATGCACATTATGCTTGGATTGTCTTGCACTTGACCTATGTGTTTAGACACTTCATTTTATTTGGTGTTGTGAATGATTCATATGCCTACCATAGACCTTTCATTGAGCAAATTGTGAATGCTTGCTATGACTTTGAGGTAGATGCTAAATCTCTTGTTACACAGATTTGCATCCCTACCTCACATTTACATGCTTGTCCCCATGATATCTTTGCTTGTGCTCAATTTATGTGCTTACATACCATGTCACAATCCTTTGTCAAACCATATGCTTTGCATGATGACGACACTTGTTTGGTGACTCACCTCTTGAATGCTTGGGTTTGCCCTAACGCTAACCACATTTGTTTTTCCAAGTGTTTGTTGTCCTTACTTCTTTTGAAGAATTCACTACACGGTGCGACATTGGAGAGTGCACATTTCGAACTTCAAGATGACAAGTACTTGGTGAACGTCCACTTCTACACGGCGAAGCCATCTCTTTCCCATGGTGATTTGGTTTTCGATCCGAGGTCGGATCTTTCCCAAGGGAGGGGAGATGATGCGGAGCATCCTATGGACATCACCATGTCAAGAGTCCGTTCGGCGAGTGACACGTGTGACATCTACTTCACATACACAAAGGTGAATCATCTCCTTTACACGTGCTCACTTGACCCCTTCGAGGATGGTATACTGCTTGACACTCCACTCGTGTGCATGCATAGGTATTGTCGAAACACTACGGACGACGAGGAGGAGTGCAAGCGCCATGGAACAACTACACCATCCACAAGAGAAGCATGGAAGAGAAGGAGGAAGAAGACCCAGGATGAGCGGTACTACCGCCCACACCAAGCGGCACTACCGCTTGCAAGCGGTACTACCGCCCTCCCAAGCGGTACTACCGCTCTGCCTGTGCGCAGCCACGGGCCTTTGGCCTTGTATCCCTCTCCCACTTACCCCTTCGTGGCTAAGACTATAAATAGACCACCTCCACCTCCTTTCTAGGGTCAGCAAAGTAGTAGCTCATTAGAGATAGAGCTTTGCTCATCCATACCGGATCGTCTCTTCGAGAGTGACCGCGGCCCCTCTACGGAGAAGATCCACCTTGGATTCAAGACCTCCATGTGAGCATGTGAGAAGATCCTTCGGGATATCAAGACCTCAACTCCTCCAAGGATTGGGATGAACGCTACCTTGTATCTTTCCCTTTGTTGTTCATGTACCTTGTGGATCTTGTGTGTTTGATTGTCTAGTGGATGTGTGATTGGACTTGTTCTTGAGTGTTTCCCCTTGTGTTTTCTCTCCGTTCTTCCCCGTGTTCGTCGTGTTCTTCGAGGGATCTCGCTCCTTTCGTGAAAGATCGGCCATCTAGGGTTCCACCCTACATCAATTTGTGTAAGGATAGATTTCCTAATTTGCGCAAATCAAAGCTAATGGCACGTGCTGATGGTCCTTTTAAGGTGTTAGAGAAAATAAATGATAATGCATATAAACTTGAGTTGCCTGCAGATTTTGGGGTTAGTCCCACTTTTAACATTGCAGATTTGAAGCCTTATTTGGGTGAGGAAGATGAGCTTCCCTCGAGGATGACTTCATTTCAAGAAGGGGAGGATGATGAGGACATCAATACCATTGTTACACCCACAACCCCTGCTGCTATACATACTAGACCAATTACTAGAGCTCGCGCACGCCAATTGAATTATCAGGTACTTTCGTTTCTTGGTAATGATTCTAATGTTCATGAGAATATGATGCTGCCTAAATTGGATACATTTGTTTTGCTTACAAATGAAGGGCCTAGCTTGGATAAGGATGATCATTGGAGCAAGAACAAGCATGGAGTTGATGGCATGCGCAAGGGAGACAAGAACAGAGTTTCAAGTGATGATTTCAGGACTTTGAAGCCACCATAATGAGTGCATGAAGCCTTGGACGAAATATACAAGATGCCACTTCATAATTTTCGTCCAGAGGCTATTCTAGGTGCTGCGTCACCTTCTTCTTGGGCCAGGCCCATGTAATTTCGAAATACTTCAATATAGGCTGTTTTTAGAGTCCGTATGTGTGGGGAAACAAGAGTTAGGGTGGGTTTCGGACCCCTCCTCCAAGGGCCACGAAATTCCCCCCTCTTCCCCCATATATACAGCCCCTAGGGCATCGTTTAGACTTTGGGGGGTTTTGTTTAGATTAAAAGATCGCTATAGCTGCAACTTCGCGTACTTCGTTTGTGTTCAAGGACCAGACCAAGGCGTCACAGAACCCCACCTTCATCAATAAAGCTTTCCTCTTTTATTCGCAATATCCAGATTGCAATCTTAGTTTCTTGCTTGTTCTTCGTTTGCCTGCAGGAAACAGACCTTCGTGGTCAGGTTGATCATGCTCCGGCGTGGTCAATAACCTCTCGGAGTTGGTTTAGCGATTGCTAAGGCACGACGTCCTCGCACGTTCGTAGTCGGATCGTCAAAGTCGACTTCCTCCAAAACGATAGCCACCATCTCATCGAAAGACGGGACACCTTTGTCTCTATCACGGGCACCTCATCAGCCTCGCCTCACTCCCAGCTTCCTCCTCGTCCACTCGCCCGAGCTCCAGAGCCTCTCCTAGACCCCATGGCCGCAGTTCCTCTCGTCGGAGCCCGGCTAAATTCGTGGCATGCCGAGCCCCTCCCCTCCTCATTCCACCACCAGAAGACCCACCAGAGCCCTGCGCACCTCCCCTCTTGCCGCCGGAATGGCTGTGTTGTCTAGTCCCCACCAAGAACCGCCCCCGCCCAAAGTTCTCTGCCCTCCTCGTGGCGCCACCCCTCCCCTCCATCTTGATCCTCCCCAACGCTGTCCAACCCCCTGGATGTATGCGCCGCTCCTCCCTGAGCACGCCGGTGTGCAGAACTCCGTGAGAGGTGGCCGGAGCCGCCGGTGGTCGTCGTTGGGGCGGCCGGCCTCGCCTCTGTTCTATGCCCGCATCGAGGGAAGAAGAGGAGGAGCGAAAGGAGGGAGTTGACCAGCGCGTGGACCCTACGGCCCCACCAGTCAGCGAGACAGGAGTCGGTCCCGCCTCTGCTGACTAGGATAAGTGGAAGCGTATTCCGCTGGAATACGTCTTCCCTATCCGAAAGCGTACTCGAGATCTCTTGTGGTCCAGTTTACATTTGCTCAGTCGGGAAGCGTATGCTATCGAAAGGACCTTTCTGTTTTTCTGTCCAGGCCCTATTTGAAAATATTTTCATTATAGAAAGGTCCCTGGCAGAAAACACTTCATATCTTTTTAACCACCACTCCAAATGAGGTGATTCCAAAGCCCATGTCTTCGTTTCGTCGAACCCGTTCTGTTGGTTCCATTTTAACTATGGTTTGACACTATGAAAATAACTTTTTTGCCCTTGCACGTAAACAGCCCCTCCGAGAGAGAACTGTTTTCGGCAAATCTTTCCGCGGCTTCACCACACTTCTCCCCGGTGCCTTCTTCATCCACAGGCAAGCCACAATACCCACTTGCATGATAGTGATGCAGTAGCCATGGTTTTCTACTTGAATATTTATTAAATGATTGCTTATTTAAAAGATGGTTATCGCTGTTTCGGTAATGCTTCTGGGTTAGTGCTTACCTTCTTGCTATGTTGTTACACACCTGGTTATCATGCCCTGCTAGTTGGGTTGGTCATGCTCTTTCATATTGCCATGCTTGATTGTAGTACATGTTGGGTTGGTCATGTTCTTTGGTGCATGACTAACGTCGGTTATCGAGTACTGTTAATATGCGTTGTTCCTTTGCTGTTAGTTGGTTAAGTGTTACTCGGTAATGTTATTGATGAGTTCTTGCATGGTATTTATGGTTGATGCTAGTCATGTTATACTATGAGTAGTGTTGCACTTGTAATACTTATGCTCGTCATTATGCCATGTTCAGTTGGAGATAATTCATAGTTGATGTGGTGGATAGTTATGTTGTATCCCGTGATTATGTTGATATCATCATGCATTGTAATTACATCATGTTATTTTATCATGGCTCAGCATATTGCATTCAAGTTTAACCGGATTAAATTAAACTTGAACAACTGTTGGCTGAGTCATGGTGCCACCATATCGAAACTGACCAGTGCAACCACACTTACCTTATGGGGAGGTCCTAACTGGGTCTATTGTCGTGCCTCTCGCCAGTGCCTCCAACTAGGGAAGGTTATGGGCGTGCTTACCCTGATCAGGTAGGCGGACATAACCTTGTGTGCTCGTAGGTTGGATGATAAGCGCTTTGTCCCTGTTTGGGACGGACCACGACGGTGGTCGTTGTGTCTTTGGTAGACACGGGGCCACCCAGGACTAGCCCAATGGGGAGTGAGTCGGAGTGGCCGGGAGAGTGTCATGGCAGTAGATCGGTTTTGTGGGAACATCGTTGGTCCACCCGAATGGGAGTGCGAGGCGATGGGTTCCGTAGTGTGGGTACAGAGTACTAACCTCTGTAGAGTGTATATAAAATCTATCAATAGCCGCGCCCGTGGATAAGGGCCCAGTTCGTGTCGGTCCCACCGGGAGTCAACAGTATTAATAATAACTTGATTAAAGACAACCCCGGTTTGACAATGAGGTAAGTTGGTTGTAATCGCCGGACTGATCACCGTTTGAGACCAAGTGTTGGTCATGGTTGTGATCGCCGGAATGATCACCGTGGTATCGAGGATACCGAGTTGTTTGATATTCGTGATGTTGTGCGAGAATCATGGGTAAAGATCAAGCTCCTTGTGGTCATTTAATGATTACTACGATATTGTTTATACCAAGCTTGATTTTATCCTGAGATGATCGTGTGATGTCCGAGGATGGTAAGTGATGCATGTGATGGTAGCCCGAGCAGAATAAATGGTGCATGTAGTGTCATCATGTTGCATGCTAGTATCATCAGATTTATATGTTCATTCCATGATCATATATTGTCCTAGCGATATCATGTTCAGGTTGATCATACCATGTTATTCTGGTGATCTGATGATAATCCCTGATTAACCTATAATTGCCATGCTTTTGTTTGTCTTGAATGCTTCTGGTTAATTGTGAGCTTGCAAGTACATTTAATGTACTGACCTGGCGTGTCATGCCAGCTTGCAGGTCGTGCCTGGATTGCTTGCTTGTTTGTTGTGGATTCTTTGTTTGCGAGCTAGGATAAGCGTTCCATCCAGAGTCCCTGCGGAGTGGAGTTCACCACCGTCGTCGTTGTTCTGCTGCCAGTATTTTTTCCGCTGCTTCGAGTTGTTTTGCTGCTCGCATAGAGCAATTGAGGATGGCGTAGTGTCGTTGTGCCGATGTTATTCATTGTAATATGAGAGACCTTGTAATAATATTCGTGTAATAATACATAGCTGGTTTGTTCTATGCTAAGCAGTTACGTATTCCAGAAGACTTCTCCTCGATCTCTGGGCTGGAATACGGGGCGTTCTGGTTTTCTCTGAGCCGAGGTGCCACAAAATCCCAAATTCAACCGCCCTTCGGTGAACTAGCCAATAATATTCCGCAAACACCCCTCCCCCCGTCCCCCTCCACTCCATTCGCTCCACCAAAGCCGCCCTCCCCGCGCGTCGATACATCGGCGCCGCGGTTGGTTGAGGGGACGCACGGTGATCATCTCGCTCCCACAGTACGCTCTCGTAGACTGCCGTCCTCTAGCCATGCCGCCACCGCTGGCGACATTCTTGTGGAGGCGCACGGCGATCAGTGCCGCCACCGCAGGCGACGTTCATGTGGAGACGCACGGCAACCAGCTTCTCCCACGGTACACGCATTCTAGACCGAGGCCCTGTGCATGTCGATGTAGCGCAAAATCTTAGCTGACAGACGTTGTTAATCTCACTATTTGCAGAAGTAGTATATAGTCAATATGCTCTGCTTAAGAAGCTTCCTTGCCCTGTTCTGCACTCAATCTTCTTACCTGAGATGGCATGCCAAGCCCGATTAGTCGCTAAAATATCTTGCCATATATTTATTGTGACATCGATTGCCATGGTCTAGTAGCCAATCTGTTAGGTGAAATAGCTCTGCATCATTTTATACTCGATCTGTGTTGCTACGATGGCCTTCGATAGTTTGATGGCTATGTGCTTGGCCTCATTGACTGCTAAAACGGCTAACATAATTTAGAAATCAAATTTATTTGTTGAATTAGCCTTACATATATTTCGTTACATAGATCTGCTCGTCCAAATATCATGCCATAGCTTTAGACATCGACCTAGGTATTTTTTTCTAGACTTCATAAAAAAGCATATATGTTTTTCCTGTAATATCTAGTAGAAGAACTAATTTTTATGTCTAACAGATGGACATGGCTTGGATAACTTTAGCTTGAAGATTCTCCGCTACATATGTCGAGGGGGTTGAGAACTTCATGAACTTTATCAGAGCTGAGTACGGTGGTCCGAAATCAGATGTGCTCTGCCCATGTAGCAGTTGTATCAATTCAGTTACAAGACCCCAGTCAACTATACAAAATCATCTACACTTGTATGGGATGTCAGTCACATATACTAGGTGGGTTCATCATGGTGAAGCTGTGAACGTCAATGTTAGTGACTACGTGGAAGCAGCAGATCACCATCATGATCTGCCTGATGCTCAGGTGGAAGAGGAGGAGGAGGAGGTGGTGGTGGCGGAGCCAATGAGTTTGACCAACATTGAAACAATGCTACAAAATGCTCGTGCATTTCGTGAACTTTCACCTGCAGAAGGAAAACGGTGGGCCCACATGTTGGAACAATGGAACATGGTTGTCACCCCAAGAAATAAGTTGTCAGTATTCTCAGCTATGGTCACCTTTCTTCAGGTGAAGACATCTGAGTGGATGACCAACAAATCATTCGATGTGATGTTAGCTGCTTTCCGCAAATCTTTCCCAGATGCATCTGAGCTGCCACACACCTACAGTAAATGGAGAATTTCCTTTGTGCAGTTGGAATTGGATATGATATGATCCATGTTTGTAAGAATAATTGTGTTCTGTTCCGGAAGGATTATGCCAACCTAAGTGAATGCCCAAAATGCAGATCATCAAGATGGAAAGATAGCGATGTTGTGAAGAGGATTCCTCATAATGTTATGATACATTTTCCAATTATACCAAGATTGCAGAGGTTGTTTCATCATGTTGAAACAAGAGAGGATGTACAGTGGTATTATAGGAACCAGGAGTACAGAGATCATAATGTAATGAGCCATCCATCTCATGGTACTGAGTGGAAAATCTTCAATCAGAAACACAAAAAGTTTGTTGCTGACCTGAGAAACATTAGACTTGGCTTAGCTTCAGATGGATTTAACCCATTTGACCACCAGAGTGCCACATATAGTATGTGGCCAGTGCTTGTTTTCCCTTACAACATGCCTACAAATGTCTGCACCAAAGAATCAAACTACATGATGGCCTTGCTCATCCCAGGTCGAAAAAGTCCTAGAAAGTATTTTGATTTATTCATGGAGCCTCTTGTGGAGGAACTTCAACAACTATGGAGGGGTGTTCTCACACGAGACCTATATAGCACCCCGCCAACTGATTTCTTTCTGCGTGTTGTTATAATTTGGTGCATCCATGATTATCCGGCTTTGGGCACTATGTCAGGGCGAATGACACATGGTTACAATGCATGTGTTCGGTGTGACCGGAATCCACTGTCATACGCAATACTTAGCAAGATATGTTACATTGGACACCGCCGTTTGCTTGACAAGCCGCCTCCAACAAAATACCAAAGACATGTGTTTAATGCAAAGCATGAAAACCGTGATGCGCCAAAGAGGATCACCGCTGATGAGTTGCAAGTGGAATTAGAGAAGATCAGGCATATTACACCAGGAAACCGTCCTGGTAATGGTAGCGGGAAAAGGAAGCGTGGTAGGGCAGAAGAGACATTATTGTTTACCCACCGGTCCACTTTGTGGGACTTGGAGTATTGGAAAGATTTGGATCTGCGGCATAATCTTGATGTGATGCACATCGAGAAAAATATATGTGACAACATTATCGGCACACTTCTTAATATTGAAGGCAAGACGAAAGATACCTTAAAATCTAAGATTGATTTGACACACCTGGATATCAGTAAGGATTTGCAGGTGGAAGATGAAGGTAAACCACGAGATATGGAGCCAGCTGTGTACGTCTTGGACAAGGTAAAAAGAGAAGAATTCTACAAGGTCCTGTCACGTGTGAGATTCCCACATGGATTTGCTTCCATCCCTGAAAGAAGAGTGATGTTGCTTGAAGCTACGTCAGTATTTCCCCAAAGAGGAAGGGATGATGCATCACAGCGGCGGTAGGTATTTCCGTCAGATACGAAAGCAATGTAATCGAACCAGTAGGAGAACCAAGCAACACAACGTAAACAGCCCTTGCACACAGATAACAAATCCTCGCAACCCGACGTGTTAAAGGGGTTGTCAAGATAGGAAAACAGACGGGAGATAAAATTGTAGTGGATTGATAGATAGAACGCCAAATAAAATAAATATGAATAAATTGCAGCAAGGTATTTTTGTATTTTTGGTTTAATAGATCTGAAAATAAATGCAAAGGAAAAGTAGATCGCAAAGGCAAATATATGAGAAAGGGACCCGGGGGCCGTAGGTTTCACTAGTGGCTTCTCTCGAGAAAAATAGCAAACGGTGGGTGAACAAATTACTGTTGGGTAATTTATAGAACTTCAAATAATCATGACGATATCCAGGCAATGATCATTATATAGGCATCACGTCCAAGATTAGTAGACCGACTCCTGCATGCATCTACTACTATTCCTCCACACATCGACCGCTATCCAGCATGCATCTAGTGTATTAAGTTCATGGAGAAAGGGAGTAATGCAATAAGAACGATGACATAATGTAGACAAGATCTATCTATGTAGAGATAGACCCCATCATGTTATCCTTAGTAGCAGTGATACATACGTGTCGGTTCCCCTTCTGTCACTGGGATCAAGCACCGTAAGATCGAACCCACTACAAAGCACCTCTTCCAATTGCAAGATAAATAGATCAAGTTGGCCAAACAAAACCCGAATATCGGAGAAGAAATACGAGGCTATAAGCAATCATGCATATAAGAGACCAAAGAAACTCAAATAAATTTCATGGATATAAAAAGATAGATCTGACCATAAACTCAAAGTTCATGGATCCCAACAAACACACTGCAAAAAGAGTTACATCATATGGATCTTCAAGAGACCATTGTATAGAGAATTTAGCGAGAGAGAGAGGAAGCCATCTAGCTACTAACTACGGACCCGAAGGTCTACAAAGAACTACGCACGCATCATCTGGAGAGGCACCAATGGAGGTGGTGAACCCCATCTGAGATGGTGTCTAGATTGGTTCTGGTGGTCTGGACACTATGGCGGCTGGATCAATATTTCGTCGACTCCCCTAGGGTTTTGGGAATATTGGGATATATAGAGAGCAAAGAGGCAGTGTGGGCACACCTGAGGTGGGCACAACCCACCAGGGTGCGTCTGGGCCTCCTGGCACGCCCTGGTGGGTTGTGCTCTCCTCGGAGCACCCCCCAAGCGCAGCTAGGGCCCATTATGTTCCATCTGGTCCAAAAAAATCTCCGTGAAGTTTCATTGCGTTTGGACTTAGTCTGATATTTATTTCCTGCGATGTAAAAAAACATGCAAAAAATAGCAACTGGCACTTGGCACTATGTCAATAGGTTAGTACCAAAAATGATATAAAATTACTATAAAATGATTATAAAACATCCAAGATCGATAAAATAACAGCATGGAACAATAAAAAATCATAGATACATTGGAGATGTATCAGCATTCCCAAGCTTAACTCCTACTCGTCCTCGTGTAGGTAAGTGATAAAAACAGAATTTTTGTTGTGGAATGCTGCCTAACATGTCATATCATATTGTTTTCTTTATAGCATGGACATTTGGTCTTTTATGTCATTAAAAGCAATAGTCTAGTTTTGACATGATAATTTAAATACTCAATCATATCAACAAGGAACCACGCCTTTCAATATATCAACACTAAAATAAGTTATCCCTAGCCCATCATGCTCAACCATTGATCCATTCATGAAACGCACTCCCATATTAGCTACACCCAATACTTAAGTACGATCATATTGCCTCCTAGTTGGTGATTTTGTAAGAGAAGATGGAGAATCAAATTCAAAATAAAAATTGCATAAAGTAAACGAAAGGCCTTTCGTAGAGGGAAGTAGGGATTTGTAGAGGTGCGAGAGCTAAAAGCAAAATAACTTAGAGATAAAAACATTTTGGGAGGTGTATCCATCCCACCAACGAAAACGACTAAGAGTTCGCAACACTTTCCATGCTAGATATATCACAGGCAGTTCCCAAACAGAGAATAAAGTTCATTCCTTTTTCCACCATACTTTCACTTTCCATGGCTAGTCGTATCCAGGGGTGCCTTCCACACCAACACTTTCTGTCAGGACCGGATTTCGGGATATTAATTTCCCAGAAAATGGCCCTTGTGCTCATCAGCCCCAGGATTACTGTTAGCTGATGAGACACCAACTTGATATAGAATGATATAGGCAAAGGTGTCCCGATGTTTCGATGAGATGGTGGCTATCGTTTCTGTGGGAGTCGACCTTGGCGATCCGACTACGAACGTGCGACATGTCGTGCCTTAGCAATCGCTAAACCAACTTCCGAGGGTTATTGACCACGCCGGAGCACGATCAACCTGACCACGAGGGCCTGCTTCCTGCGAGCAAACGAAGAACAAGCAAGAAAACTAAGATTGCAATCTGGATATTGCGAATATAAGAGGAAAGCTTTATTAATGAAGGTGGGGTTCTGTGACGCCTTGGTCTGGTCGTTGAACACAAACGAAGTACGCGAAGTTGCAGCTATGGCGCACTTTTGATCTAAACAAAACCCAAAGTCTAAACGACGCCCTAAGGGCTGTATATATGGAGGAAGAGGAGGGAATTTCGTGGCCCCTGATGGTGGGGTCCGAAACCAACCCTAACTCTTGTTTCCCCACACATACGGACTCTAAAAATAGCCTATACTTAAGTATTTCGAAATTACATGGGCCTGGCCCAAAAATAAGGTGACGCAGCACCTAGAATAGCCTATGGACGAATATTATGAAGTGGCATCTTGTATATTTCGTCCAAGGCTTCATGCACTCCTTATGGTGGCTTCAAAGTCCTGAAATCATCACTTGTAACTCCGTTCTTGATCCCCTTGCGCATGCCATCAACTCCATGCGTGTTCTTGCTCCAATGTCCATCCTTCTCCAAGCTAGGCCCTTCATTTGTAAGCAAAACAAATGTATCCACTTTAGGCAGTATCATATTCTCATGAACATTAGAATCATTACCAAGAAACGAAAGTACCTGGTAATTTAATTGGCGTGCGCGAGCTCTAGTAATTGGTCCAGTATGTATAGCAGCAGGGGCTGTGGATGTAACAATGGTATTGATGTCCTCATCATCCTCCCCTTCTTGAAATGAAGTCGTCCTCGACGGAAGCTCATCTTCCTCATCCAAATAAGGCTTCAAATCTGCAATGTTAAAAGTGGGACTAACCCCAAAATCTGCAGGCAGCTCAAGTTTATATGCATTATCATTTATTTTCTCTAACACCTTAAATGGACCATCAGCACGTGGCATTAGCTTTGATTTACGCAATTAGAAAACCTATCCTTACGCAAATGTAACCAAACAAGATCACCAGGTGCAAAGACAACATGTTTTCTACCCTTATCTCCAGCAAGTTTATATTTAGCATTCATACGCTCAATGTTTTCCTTAGTTAACTCATGCATTTTTAAAATCAATTCAGCACGTTCTTTAGCATCAAAATTAACCTTCTCCGAAGATGGAAGAGGCAACAAATCAATAGGTGCATGAGGTAGGAAATCATAAACAATTTCAAAAGGGCACATCTTAGTAGTAGAATGCAATGAACGATTATAAGCAAATTCAATATGAGGCAAGCATTCTTCCCACATTTTCTTATTATTCTTCAAAACAGCCCTAAGCATAGTAGACAATGTTCTATTGACTACTTCAGTTTGTCCATCGGTTTGGGGGTGACAAGTAGTACTAAAAAGCAGTTTAGTCCCCAACTTAGCCCATAAACATCTCCAAAAGTGGCTAAGAAATTTAGTATCACGATCTGAAACAATAGTATTTGGCACACCATGCAAGCGAATAATTTCACGAAAGAACAAATCAGCAACATTAACAGCATCATCGCTTTTATGACATGGTATAAAGTGTGCCATTTTCGAGAATCTATCCACGACAACAAATATGCTATCCCTCCCCTTCTTTGTTCGAGGCAAACCTAAAACAAAGTCCATAGATATATCCTCCCAAGGAACATTAGGTACAGGCGAAGGCATATATAAACCATGAGGATTGAGTCGTGAATTAGCTTTTTGACATGTAGTGCAGCGAGCAACAAAACGCTCAACATCCCGTCTCATCTTTGGCCAAAAGAAATGTGTAGCTAGTACGTCCTCTGTCTTCTTCACGCCAAAGTGTCCCATTAATCCTCCTCCATGCGCCTCCTGCAACAACAAAAGACGAACAGAGCTAGCTGGAATGCATAGCTTGTTAGCACGGAACACAAAACCATCATTAACAATGAACTTGTTCCACGATCTACCTTCTTTACAATTCTGCATTACATCTTTAAATTCAGCATCATACACATAGTGATCTTTGATGGTCTCCAAACCAAATATTTTAAAATCAAGTTGTGAAAGCATAGTATAACGACGAGACAATGCATCAGCAATAACATTTTCTTTACCCTTCTTGTGTTTAATGACATAAGGGAAAGTCTCAATGAATTCAACCCATTTAGCATGTCTACGGTTCAGTTTAGCTTGACTTTTAATGTGTTTCAAAGATTCATGATCAGAATGTATAAAAAATTCTTTGGGCCATAAATAATGTTGCCATGTTTCTAAAGTCTGAACAAGAGCATATAATTCTTTATCATAAGTAGAATAGTTCAGACTAGGCCCACTCAATTTTTCAGAAAAGTATGCAATAGGTTTGCCATCTTGTAATAACACACCTCCTAATCCAATTCCACTAGCATCACATTCAAGCTCAAAAGTCTTATTAAAGTCAGGAAGTTGAAGTAAAGGAGCATGTGTCAACTTGTCTTTCAATACCGTGAAGGCTTCTTCCTGTGCGGTACCCCAAACAAAAGGCACATCCTTCTTTGTAAGATCATTGAGAGGTGCAGCAATGGTGCTGAAATCTCTCACAAAACGCCTATAGAAACCAGCGAGGCCAAGAAAACTCCTCACTTGTGTGACCGTTTTGGGCTGCGGCCAACTCTCAATAGCTTCAATCTTGGCTTTATCAACTTCAATTCCCTGTGGAGTAACAACATAGCCAAGAAAAGATACTCGGTCGGTGCAAAAGGTGCACTTCCCAAGGTTACCAAACAAACGTGCATCACGTAGAGCATTAAAAACAGCATGTAAATGTTCCAAATGTTCTTCCAAAGATTTGCTATAAATCAGTATATGATCAAAATAGACTACCACAAATCGTCCAATGAAAGCACGTAAAACTTCGTTCATTAGCCTCATTAAAGTACTAGGTGCATTAGTTAACCCAAAAGGCATGACTAACCACTCATATAAACCAAACTTAGTTTTAAAAGTTGTTTTCCATTCATCTCCCAATTTCATACGAATTTGATGGTATCCACTACGCAAATCAACTTTGGAGAATATTGTAGAGCCACTCAATTCATCAAGCATATCATCTAGCCTAGGAATAGGATGACGATAACGAATAGTAATATTATTAATGCCTCTACAATCAACACACATACGCGAGGTACCATCCTTTTTCGGCACTAGAATAATAGGAACAGCACAAGGACTAAGGGATTCGCGTATATAACCTTTGTCGAGTAGCTCTTGTACTTGACGCATAATCTCCTTTGTCTCCTCTAGATTGGTACGGTATGGTGCGCGGTTGGGTAATGATGCACCGGGAATTAAGTCAATTTGATGCTCAATCCCTCGAATAGGTGGTAATCCCGGTGGCACGTCTTGTGGAAAGACGTCAGCGAACTCCTGCAAAATGTTAGTAACAGCAGGAGGCAAAGAGGAAGGCACGTCTCGAATGAAAATAATACCTCTTTGCACACAAAAGCATAGCAAACAGATTTGCTAACATCTAGATCATCAATATCAGATTTGGTGGCAAATAAACATGCACTTTTCAATTTAATTTCAGAAGCAACACTAGATGGTTTATTATTAGGCTTCATTTGTTGCTCAAATTCTTTTGCCACAATCTGATTTTCACTCTTATTTTGCTCCTGTTTTGCTTTATTAGCTCGATTAATATCATCTCTCAAAATGGAATCAGGAGTCATAGGAAGCAAAGTAATATTTTTGTCCTTATGAATGAGAGTATACTGATTGTTTCTACCATGGTGTACAGAATTTTTATCAAATTGCCATGGTCTACCAAGTAATAAGGAACATGCTTGCATAGGTACCACATCACAATCAACATAATCAGCATATGTAGAGATACTAAAATGCACACGAAAAGTACGTGTTACCTTAACCTTACCGCTGTTGTTGAACCATTGGATGTAGTAAGGATGTGGATGTGGTCTTGTGGTGAGGGATAGCTTCTCCACCATCTCCATGCTAGCCAAGTTGTTGCAGCTCCCTCCATCTATGATGACGCGAACAGAACGTTCCTTCACAACTCCCTTTGTATGGAACAAATTATGCCTCTGATTTTGCTCAGCTTGCGTGACCTGCACATTCAAAACACGTTGAGCAACTAAACATTCATACCTGTCAGCATCTTCAGCAGCCATGTATTGCGTCTCATGATCAGAATCATCTCCACCGTGTTCTTCATGTGTAAGAAGAGCCAAAGTCTCCTCATCATAGTCACTAGCGGACTCATACCCACCATCCTCAGTAGCAATCATCACACGCTGAGATGTGCATTCGTGCGCAAAATGTCCTCTTCCCTTACAACGACGACAAATAATATCACTTGTGTGCCCTATAGACGCCATGGAAGAAGCAGAGCTCTGTGCAGGCCCCGCAGGTGTGCTCTTGGCAGATAATGGTGGTTGTGCCTGCTTTCTTGTATCACGGTTGGAGGTGGCAGCTGACGGAGGTGCCGGTGTAGCAGAACGTGTGGAAGTAGATGATGCATGTGGTGTCCATGATGAAGGTCGACCTGCAGAAAAGTTAGTTCGCGCCAATGCCTGTCGATCCTGCACTTCACGTTCAGCTTTACAAGCAAGATGGAATAAACGAGTGATATTATTATAATCCTTATAGTCTAGAATGGTCTGAATCTCTCTATTTAATCCACCCAGAAAACGTGCAAGCATAGCTTCATTCTACCACATCGAATCAATCCAGTTTGTAATTCCTGATAATATTCTTCTACAGAATTTTTTTCTTGTCTTAAGCACTGCAATTTTTGAAGTAATTCACGTTGATAATATGGCGGAACCCAACGAGTACGCATAGCAGTTTTCAAAGCAGCCCAAGTAGCTGGAACAGGATATAATCTACGATATTCAGACCACCAAACACATGCAAAGCTAGTGAAAGCACAAACAGCAGCAGGAACACGTCTCTCCTCAGGATATTATAAACATGTAAATCGTTGTTCAGTTTCTAACTCCCAAGTAAGATATATATCAGGAACATATCTACCCTCAAATGGTGGAATATTCAATTTCAGTTTAGGGAGATGGTCATGATCTCGTACCTGAGGGGGAGCCCTAACATTACCATTATTTGCATGTGGACGACCTCGTGGTTGTGGTGCTGGTGGTTGCACGTAGTTCTGATGTTGATCAACCTCATCCTCGTAATCTCCCACATAATCATCCTCCTCCGCATCACCAGCTGGAGCCACAGAAGTATCAACAGCAGCACCAACAGGTTGGCCAAGCGCAAGAGGAACACGGATCGCTCGGCGGAGGGCTGTTTCGCGATGTGGAGGTAGTCGTTGTTGTTGTTGTTGTTGCTGTTGTAGAGGTGCGTTAGGTGCAGCCGGTGGTGGTGGTGGAAGACGCGCGAGCAATTCATTAAACCTGTTATCGAGCTTTGTTTCGAACGTCTTCTCCAGGCCAGTGATCTTCTCCATGGCCTCTTCAAAATTGTTCAGCACATCTTGCACCTGTTCATTCATCATTTGCTGAAACTTATCATGAAGCTCCTTGTTTGTTAAATTCTCCCAGTCAATCTCGTCGGGTTGTGATCCTGGCATGGTTAGCAGCAATAGAAACACACAAGAATATGATCCTATAGACTACTAAAAAGTGGTGGTGGTGGTGGGTGTCACAAATCCTTTAAGCAAATCTCAAATTCTTACCAGTTCTTACCCAGCAGCAGGCGGTGATCGGCAACCGATGTAGTCAAAACTCTCAAAGCTTGGGTAGAGCGATTACCAGGGAGAGTCAAACGCATGATGTAGATGTATGTGGAGCTGGGAAGGCTTATAATATGGTAGCAAAAAGGGTCAGCAATAATCAATTCAGAGATGCAAAGTTGAATAAACGCTCAACGACGGTACTGTGCTGGTCCTAGGCTAGACCGTGCTAGAGACGCGAGCCTAGAACACTAACAAAATCATGGCGCTGCACGTAAACAAGGGAAAAGCACACTCTGGAAAAAAAAGTCGCCCTATTTTTTTTTTGCGCTCTTTTTTTTATTTTTGCGCTCCTTTTTTTTGCGAAAAATCACTATAATGGCGAGTGTCTCAAAACTCTTCCGAGGTCAAACTGACAAGATGGGTACGAAATTTTTTTGACAATTTTTTTTTTCGGAAATTAGGGCAGCGACGACGAAAAAGTGCGACCAAAAATCACTATGATGGCGAGTGTCTCAAAAGATCCAGAACAGCCTAAAAATAGGATAGGAAAAAAATATTTTCGGTCGCCGAAATTTTGGCCTAAAAACTGCCCGGGGGTCTCCAGACTTTTTTTTCGAGACCTACGCAGGTAAGGAAACACGAATCGGAATTGAGATGGATCTCGAAAACAAACCTAATATGAAAAGAACTCGGATTGGTGGTGGATATATGGTGGTAGGATATGGCAGCGGGGGTGGTATATGGTAGCGGTGGTGGTATATGGACACAGATCGGTGGTGGTATTTGGACACGGATTGGTGGTGGTATATGGATACGGATTCAGAACGGTGGCGGATAAGCGGTGGTGGTAGATGGCAAGGCGATGATGATGGTGCGGCAGCGGCGTGACAACTTATGACCAGAACTCGAAACTCTAAAAGACTAGACTCTAAGACCAGCAACTTGACACAACGATGCAACCGCAAATTCAACAAAGCAAAAACCCTAAAAAGATTATGCAAAGGCTCAGATTGGTTCGGATATGATGAACTAACCCTAATTTTTTTGTGTGGCTTTTTCGTGGACTGTAGGTATGAAGAACAGACTCGATCTAATCTACGAAAAACTGTAAAATCTCACCGAGCAACCTGGAAATCTGATACCACTTGATATAGGCAAAGGTGTCCCGATGTTTTGGTGAGATGGTGGCTATCGTTTCTGCGGGAGTCGACCTTGACGATCCGACTACGAACGTGCGAGACGTCGCGCCTCAGCAATCTTTAAACCAACTTCCGAGGGTTATTGACCACGCCGGAGCACGATCAACCTGACCACGAGGGCCTGTTTCCTGCGAGCAAACGAAGAACAAGCAAGAAAACTAAGATTGCAATCTGGATATTGCGAATATAAGAGGAAAGCTTTATTAATGAAGGTGGGGTTCTGTGATGCCTTGGTCTGGTCGTTGAACGCAAACGAAGTACGCGAAGTTGCAGCTATGGCGAACTTTTGATCTAAACAAAACCCAAAGTCTAAACGACGCCCTAAGGGTTGTATATATGGAGGAAGAGGGGGGAATTTCGTGGCCCCTGATGGTGGGGTCCGAAACCAACCCTAACTCTTGTTTCCCCACACATACGGACTCTAAAAATAGCCTATACTTAAGTATTTCGAAATTACATGGGCCTGGCCCAAAAATAAGGTGACGCGGCACCTAGAATAGCCTATGGACGAATATTATGAAGTGGCATCTTGTATATTTCGTCCAAGGCTTCATGCACTCCTTATGGTGGCCCCAAAGTCCTGAAATCATCACTTGTAACTCCGTTCTTGATCCCCTTGCGCATGCCATGAACTCCATGCGTGTTCTTGCTCCAATGCCCATCCTTCTCCAAGCTAGGCCCTTCATTTGTAAGCAAAACAAATGTATCCACTTTAGGCAGTATCATATTCTCATGAACATTAGAATCATTACCAAGAAACGAAAGTACCTGGTAATTTAATTGGCGTGCGCGAGCTCTAGTAATTGGTCCAGTATGTATAGCAGCAGGGGCTGTGGATATAACAATGGTATTGATGTCCTCATCACAGAAACTCCAAGCAAAATACAAAATATGTAGTACAAGACCATTCTGGCCTATGAGTACGACAAATGGTTTCTAGTGGTTGATGGCGGAAGCGTTTGCGGTTCATCAGCGTATGTGGGACTCCATTTCCCACAGGAACAGCTGACCTGGATAACTCCTATCTTTGTGAGACTGTTCTCATCACTGCCTAGGTTCCGGAGCTGTCATCGCAGTGCTCCTCTCCGTGCAAGAAATCTGGCCAAGACAATAGCCAGGGACAAGCCAGTGAGTACTTTGAATGTACTCGCAAACATTAAGAACACATGTATAATATAGCAAATGATAGTCATGCTCTAAACTATTCTATGATCACACGTCAGTCGCAAAATAAACACCCATGATGCATGCAAACAGGTTATTCATCCACAACATGGATATGCACTAAGGGAGTAGAAAAAAAAGATGCACTGATCGGGTGTCTGAAGCGACGCCTCGAGAGGATAATGATATAAAGCATGCCTCAGTCGGGCGTCTGAGCGACGTCACATAAAGGGCTTATAAAAGAAATAAGTAGCAAACGTGCCACAGTCGGGCGTTTGTGCGACACCACATAAAGGCCTTATAGAGTAAATAAATAACAAGCATGCCACAGTCGGGCGTCTCAGCGACACCACATAAAGGTCTTATAAAGTAAATAAGTAGAAAACATGCCACAGTCGGGCATCTCTGCGACACCACATAAAGGGCTTATAAAGTAAATGAATAACAAGCATGCCACAGTCGGGCGTCTCAGCGACACCACATAAAGGTCTTATATGAGAGTAATCACAGTGAATATCCAGGAGGTAGAACCGTCCCAGGGATACTCAATAATTCAAATAATGTAAATGGTTAATCCATAATAACAGTAATCATAATCATCATATGTCACAAGTCATGATCCATGTTTTGGTTTAGCAATCTTTCCTCCGAAGACCGACACTAAGACCGACACTTGACCCATCCCAGACTGTAGTCCTTAACCATGGACACAGCTATCCAAATAGATATAATCTCTGTAGAGGGTGTACTCTTTGCCCACGAGCAACAGATTCCTCTAGTCCATCGGGACTAATTCCGTCTACGGTCTTTTAATTGAAAACACACCTAACCGCACACACCAGCCTAACTTACCGGTGTCTGGAATCACCCATGACACCCGTTAAGCGAAACTCTAAGTGGGGAGGCTACAACCTCGATTAGCATGGGATCACAAAATTTATAACGCACCCAAACTAGGGGAGCTACCCCCTCGGCTCAAACCGGAAACACCCATGCCCCCGGACCAGGTGGCTTGCCTACCGGATGCAACCGGTATCTTCCACCATGGCCTCTCTGTATGGTGTGTGCTAGAAAGGGGTTGACAACTTACTGAACCGTACCCTTGATAGAGGCAAAGGTGTCCCGTCTTTCGATGAGATGGTGGCCATCGTTTTGGAGGAAGTCGACTTTGACGATCCGACTATGAACGTGCGAGGACGTCGCGCCTTAGCAATCGCTAAACCAACTCCGAGAGGTTATTGACCACGCCGGAGCACGAACAACCTGACCACGAAGGTCTGTTTCCTGCAGGCAAACGAAGAACAAGCAAGAAACTAAGATTGCAATCTGGATATTGCAAATATAAGAGGAAAGCTTTATTGATCAAGGTGGGGTTCTGTGACGCCTTGGTCTGGTCGTTGAACACAAACGAAGTACGCGAAGTTGCAGCTATGGCGAACTTTTAATCTAAGCAAAACCCAAAGTCTAAACGACGCCCTAAGGGTTGTATATATGGAGGAAGAGGGGGGAATTTCGTAGCCCTTGGAAGAGGAGTCCGAAACCAACCCTAACTCTTGTTTCCCCACACATATGGACTCTAAAAACAAGCTATACTTAAGTATTTCGAAAATACATGGGCCTGGCCCAATATTAAGGTGACACAACACCTAGAATAGCCTCTAGACGAAATTTATGAACTGGCATCTTGTATATTTCGTCCAAGGCTTCATGCACTCCTTATGGTGGCCTCAAAGTCCTGAAATCATCACTTGTAACTCTGTTCTTGATCCCCCTTGCGCATGCCATCAACTCCATGCGTGTTCTTGCTCCAATGTTCATCCTTCTCCAAGCTAAGCCCTTCATTTGTAAGCAAAACAAATGTATCCAATTTAGGCAGCATCATATTCTCATGAACATTAGAATCATTACCAAGAAACGAAAGTACATGGTAATTTAATTGGCGTGCGCGAGCTCTAGTAATCGGTCCAGTATGTATAGTAGCAGGGGTTGTGGGTGTAACAATGGTATTGATGTCCTCATCATCCTCCCCTTCTTGAAATGAAGTCGTCCTCTACGGAAGCTCATCTTCCTCACCCAAATAAGGCTTCAAATCTGCAATGTTAAAAGTGGGACTAACCCCAAGATCTGCAGGCAACTCAAGTTTATATGCATTATCATTTATTTTCTCTAACACCTTAAAAGGACCATCAGCACGTGGCATTAGCTTTGATTTGCGCAAAGTAGGAAACCTATCCTTACGCAAATGTAAGCAAACAAGATCTCCAGGTGCAAAGGCAACATGTTTTCTACCCTTATCTCCAGCAAGTTTATATTTAGCATTCATACGCTCAATGTTTTCCTTAGTTACCTCATGCATTTTTAAGATCAATTCAGCATGTTGTTTAGCATCAAAATTAACCTTCTCCGAAGATGGAAGAGGCAACAAATCAATGGGTGCACGAAGTAGGAAACCATACACAATTTCAAAAGGGCACATCTTAGTAGTAGAATGCAACGAACGATTATAAGCAAATTCAATATGAGGCAAGCATTCTTCCCACATTTTCTTATTATTCTTCAAAACAGCCCTTAGCATAGTAGACAATGTTCTATTGACTACTTCAGTTTGTCCATCAGTTTGGGGGTGACAAGTAGTACAAAAAAGCAGTTTAGTCCCCAACTTAGCCCATAAACATGTCCAAAAGTGGCTAAGAAATTTAGTATCACGATCTGAAACAATAGTATTTGGCACACCATGCAAGCGAATAATTTCATTAAAGAACAAATCAGCAACATTAACAGCATCATCGCTTTTTTGACATGGTATAAAGTGTGCCATTTTCGAGAACCTATCCACAACAACAAATATGCTATCCCTCCCCTTCTTTGTTCGAGGTAAACCTAAAACAAAGTCCATAGATACATCCTCCCAAGGAACACTAGGTCGGGCAAAGGCATATATAAACCATGAGGATTGAGTCGTGACTTAGCTTTTTGACATGTAGTGCAGCGAGCAACAAAACGCTCAACATCCCGTCTCATCTTTGGCCAAAAGAAATGTGTAGCAAGTATATCCTCCGTCTTCTTCATGCCAAAGTGCCCCATTAGTCCTCCTCCATGCGCCTCCAGCAACAACAAAACACGAATGGAGCTAGCTGGAATGCATAGCTTGTTAGCACGAAACACAAATCCATCGTTAACGACGAACTTGTTCCATGCTCTACCTTCTTCACAATTCTGCAATACATCTTTAAATTCAGCATCATGCACATATTGATCTTTGATGGTCTCCAAACGAAATATTTTAAAGTCAAGTTGTGAAAGCATAGTATAACGACGAGACAATGCATCAGCAATAACATTTTCTTTACCCTTCTTGTGTTTAATGACATAAGGGAAAGTCTCAATGAATTCAACCCATTTAGCATGTCTACGATTCAGTTTTGCTTGACTTTTAATGTGTTTCAAAGATTCATGATCAGAATGTATAACAAATTCTTTGGGCCATAAATAATGTTGCCATGTTTCTAAGGTCCGAACAAGAGCATATAATTCTTTATCATAAGTAGAATAGTTCAGACTAGGCCCACACAATTTTTCAGAAAGGTATGCAACAGGTTTGCCATCTTGTAATAACACACCTCCTAATCCAATTCCACTAGTATCACATTGAAGCTCAAAAGTCTTATAAAAATCAGGAAGTTGGAGTAAAGGAGCATGTGTCAACTTATCTTTCAATACCGTGAAGACTTCTTCCTGTGCGGTACCCCAAACAAAAGGCACATCCTTTTTTGTAAGCTCATTGAGAGGTGCAGCAATGGTGCTAAAATCTCTCACAAAATGCCTATAGAAACCAGCGAGTTCAAGAAAACTCCTCACTTGTGTGACCGTTTTGGGCTGCGGCCAACTCTCAATAGCTTCAATCTTGGCTTTATCAACTTCAATTCCCTGTGGAGTAACAACATAGCCAAGAAAAGATACTCGGTCGGTGCAAAAGGTGCACTTCCCAAGGTTACCAAACAAACGTGCATCACGTAGAGCATTAAAAACAGCACATAAATGTTCCAAATGTTCTTCCAAAGATTTGCTATAAATCAGTATATGATCAAAATAGACTACCACAAATCGTCCAATGAAAGCACGTAAAACTTCGTTCATTAGTCTCATGAAAGTACTAGGTGCATTAGTTAACCCAAAAGGCATGACTAACCACTCATATAAACCAAACTTAGTTTTAAATGCTGTTTTCCATTCATCTCACAATTCATACGAATTTGATGGTATCCACTACGCAAATCAACTTTGGAGAATATTGTAGAGCCACTCAATTCATCAAGCATATCATCTAGCCTAGGAATAGGATGACGATAACGAATAGTAATATTATTAATGCCTCTACAATCAACACACATACGTGAGGTACCATCCTTTTTCGGCACTAGAATAATAGGAACAGCACAAGGACTAAGGGATTCACGTATATAACCTTTGTCGAGTAGCTCTTGTAGTTGACGCATAATCTCCTTCGTCTCCTCTGGATTGGTACGGTATGGTGCGCGGTTGGGTAATGATGCACCGGGAATTAAGTCAATTTGATGCTCAATCCCTCGAATAGGTGGTAATCCCGGTGGCACGTCTTGTGGAAAGACGTCAGCGAACTCCTGCAAAATGTTAGTAACAGCAGGAGGCAAAGAGGAAGGCACGTCCTCGAATGAAAATAATACCTCTTTGCACACAAAAGCATAGCAAACAGATTTGCTAACATCTAGATCATCAATATCAGATTTGGTGGCAAATAAACATGCACTTTTCAATTTAATTTCAGAAGCAACACTAGATGGTTTATTATTAGGCTTCATTTGTTGCTCAAATTCTTTTGCCACAATCTGATTTTCACTCTTATTTTGCTCCTGTTTTGCTTTATTAGCTTGATTAATATCATCTTTCAAAATGGAATCAGGAGTCATAGGAAGCAAAGTAATATTTTTGTCCTTATGAACGAGAGTATACTGATTGTTTCTACCATGGTGTACAGAATTTTTATCAAATTGCCATGGTCTACCAAGTAATAAGGAACATGCTTGCATAGGTACCACATCACAATCAACATAATCAGCATATGTAAAGATACTAAAATGCACACGAACAGTACGTGTTACCTTAACCTTACCGTTGTTGTTGAACCATTGGATGTAGTAAGGATGTGGATGTGGTCTTGTGGTGAGGGATAGCTTCTCCACCATCCCCATGCTAGCCAAGTTGTTGCAGCTCCCTCCATCTATGATGACGCGAACAGAACGTTCCTTCACAACTCCCTTTGTATGGAACCAATTATGCCTCTGATTTTGCTTAGCTTGCGTGACCTGCACACTCAAAACACGTTGAGCAACTAAACATTCATACCTGTCAGCATCTTCAGCAGCCATGTATTGCGTCTCATGATCAGAATCATCTCCACCGTGTTCTTCATGTGTAAGAAGAGCCAAAATCTCCTCATCATAGTCACTAGCGGACTCATACCCACCATCCTCAGTAGCAATCATCACACGCTGAGATGTGCATTCGCGTGCAAAATGTCCTCTCCCCTTACAACGACGACAAATAATATCACTTGTGTGCCCTGTAGACGCCATGGAAGAAGCAGAGCTCTGTGCAGGCCCAGCAGGTGTGCTCTTGGCAGATAGTGGTGGTTGTGCCTGCTTTCTTGTATCACGGTTGGAGGTGGCAGCTGACGGAGGTCCCGGTGTAGCAGAACGTGTGGAAGTAGATGATGCACGTGGTGTCCACGATGAAGGTCGGCCTGCAGAAAAGTTAGTCTGCGCCAATGCCTGTCGATCCTGCACTTCACGTTCAGCTTTACAAGCAAGATGGAATAAACGAGTGATATTATTATAATCCTTATAGTCTAGAATGGTCTGAATCTCTCTATTTAATCCACCCAGAAAACGTGCAAGCATAGCTTCATTCTCCTCAACAATACCACATCTAATCAAGCCAGTTTGTAATTCCTGATAATATTCTTCTACAGAATTTTTTCCTTGTCTTAAGCGCTGCAATTTTTGAAGTAATTCACGTTGATAATATGGTGGAACCCAACGAGTACGCATAGCAGTTTTCAAAGCAGCCCAAGTAGCTGGAACAGGATATAATCTACAATATTCAGACCACCAAACACATGCAAAGCTAGTGAAAGCACAAACAGCAGCAGGAACACGTCTCTCCTCAGGATATTGTAAACATGTAAATCGTTGTTCAGTTTCTAACTCCCAAGTAAGATATATATCCGGAACATATCTACCCTCAAATGGTGGGATATTCAATTTCAGTTTAGGGAGATGGTCATGATCTCGTACCTGAAGGGGAGCCCTAACATTACCATTATTTGCATGTGGATGACCTGGTGGTTGTGGTGCTGGTGGTTGCACGTAGTTCTGATGTTGATCAACCTCATCCTCGTAATCTCCCACATAATCCTCCTCCTCCACATCAACAGCAGGAGCCACAGAAGTATCAACAGCAGCACCAGCAGCTTGGCCAGGATGAAGAGGGACACGGATTGCTCGGCGGAGGGCTGATTCCCGACCTGGAGGTATTCGTTGTTGTTGCTGTTGTTGCAGAGGTGCGGCAGGTGCAGCCGGTGGTGGAAGACGTGCAAGTAGTTCATTAAATCTGTTATCGAGCTTTGTTTCGAATGTCTTCTCAAGGCCAGTGATCTTCTCCATGGCCTCTTCAAAATTGTTCAGCACATCTTGCACCTTTTCAGTCATCATTTTCTGAAACTTATCATGAAGCTCCTTGTTTGTTAAATTCTCCCAGTCTATCTCGTCGGGTTGTGATCCTGGCATGGTTAGTAGCAATAGAAACACACAAGAATATGATCCTATAGACTACTAACAAGTGGTGGTGGTGGTGGGTGTCACAAATCCTTTAAGCAAATCTCAATTTCTTACCAGTTCTTACCCAGCAGCAGGCGGTGATCGGCAACCGATGTAGTCAAAACTCTCAAAGCTTGGATAGAGCGATTACCAGGGAGAGTCAAACGCACGATGTAGATGTATGTGGAGCTGGGAAGGCTTATAATATGGTAGCAAAAAGGATCAGCAATAATCAATTCAGAGATGCAAATTTGAATAAACGCTCAACGACGGTACTGTGCTGGTCCTAGGCTAGACCGTGCTAGAGACGCGAGCCTAGAACACTAACAAAATCACGGCGCTGCACGTAAACAAGGGAAAAGCACACTCTGGATTTTTTTTCGCCCTATTTTTTTGCGCTCTTTTTTTTTGCGCTCCTTTTTTTCCGACAAATCACAATAATGGGGAATGTCTCAAAACTCTTCCCAGGTCAAACTGACAGAGGATAGACACGTTTTTTTGCGACAATTTTTTTTTGACTGCCCGGACCCAAAAACTGGAAACAGCTCAAAAAAAACTTTCAATAATGGCGACTGTCTCAAAAGGCTAAGAAACACCTAAAAATAGGATAGCCAGAATTTTTTTTGTCAAGTGCGTTTTTGGAAAATTTTGGGCCTAAACGGAGGGTGGTTTCCAGACTCTTTTTTTTTTGGAAACCAACCTCTTCTACGGACGGCAAAAGATTGATGGAATCCCAAACCTACTCAACCAAGGAAACACGAATCTGGCAATAGATGGATCTCGAAAGAAAACTTAATATGAGATGGACTCGAAGTGATGGTGATATATGGATACGGATCGGTGGTCGTATATGGACTCGGAGCGGTGGTGGTATATGGACTCGGAGCGGTGGCGGATAAGCGGTGGTGGTATATGGACTCGGAGCGGTGGCGGATAAGCGGTGGTGGAAGATGGCAGGGACAATGATGATGGTGCAGCGGCGGCGTGACTAGTATGACCAGAACTCAAAACTCTAAAAGACTAGACGCTAAGACCAGCAACTTGACATGACGATGCAACTGCAAATTCAACAAAGCAAATACAGAAAAGATTATGCAAAGGCTCAGATTGGTTCGGATAGGATGAACTAACCCTATTTTTTTTTTGGCTTTTTCGTGGACTATAGGTATGAAGAACAGACTCGATCTAAACTACGAAAAACTGTAAAATCTCACCGAGCAACCTGAAAATCTGATACCACTTGATAGAGGCAAAGGTGTCCCAATGTTTCCATGAGATGGTGGTTACCGTTTCTGTGGGAGTCGACCTTGACGATCCGACTACGAACGTGCGAGACGTCGCGCCTTAGCAATCGCTAAACCAACTTCCGAGGGTTATTGACCACGCCGGAGCACGATCAACCTGACCACGAGGGCATGTTTCCCGCGAGCAAACGAAGAACAAGCAAGAAACTAAGATTGCAATCTGGATATTGCGAATAAAAGAGGAAAGCTTTATTAACGAAGGTGGGATTCTATGACGCCTTGGTCTGGTCGTTGAACACAAACGAAGTACGCGAAGTTGCAGCTATGGCGAACTTTTGATCTAAACAAAACCCAAAGTCTAAACGACGCCCTAAGGGCTGTATATATGGGGGAAGAGGGGGGAATTTCGTGTCCCTTGAGGAAGGGGTCCAAAACCAACCCTAACTCTTGTCTCCCCACACATACGGACTCTAAAAATAGCCTATACTTAAGTATTTCGAAATTACATGGGCCTGGCCCAAAAATAAGGTGACACAGCACCTAGAATAGCCGATGGACGAATATTATGAAGTGTCATCTTGTATATTTTGTCCAAGGCTTCATGCACTCCTTATGATGGCTTCAAAGTCCTGAAATCATCACTTGTAACTCCGTTCTTGTTCCCCTTGCGCATGCCATCAACTCCATGCTTGTTCTTGCTCCAATGTTCATCCTTCTCCAAGCTAGGCCCTTCATTTGTAAGCAAAACAAATGTATCCAATTTAGGCAGCATCATATTCTTATGAACATTAGAATCATTACCAAGAAACGAAAGTACTTGGTAATTTAATTGGCGTGCGCAAGCTCTAGTAATTGGTCCATCATATGTAACAGTAGGGGCTGTGGGTGTAACAATGGTATTGATGTCCTCATCATCCTCCCCTTCTTGAAATGAAGTCGTCCTCGACGGAAGCTCATCTTCCTCACCCAAATAAGGCTTCAAATCTACAATGTTAAAAGTGGGACTAACCCCAAAATCTGCAGGCAGCTCAAGTTTATATGCATTATCATTTATTTTCTCTAACACCTTAAATGGACCATCAGCACGTGGCATTAGCTTTGATTTGCGCAAATTAGGAAACCTATCCTTACGCAAATGTAAGCAAACAACCTGACCACGAAGGTCTGTTTCCTGCAGGCAAACGAAGAACAAGCAAGAAACTAAGATTGCAATCTGGATATTGCGAATAAAAGAGGAAAGCTTTATTGATGAAGGTGGGGTTCTGTGACGCCTTGGTATGGTCCTTGAACACAAACGAAGTACGCGAAGTTGCAGCTATAGCGATCTTTTAATCTAAACAAAACCCCCCAAAGTCTAAACGATGCCCTAGGGGCTGTATATATGGGGGAAGAGGGGGAATTTCGTGGCCCTTGGAGGAGGGGTCCGAAACCCACCCTAACTCTTGTTTCCCCACACATACGGACTCTAAAAACAGCCTATATTGAAGTATTTCGAAATTACATGGGCCTGGCCCAAGAAGAAGGTGACGCAGCACCTAGAATAGCCTCTGGACGAAAATTATGAAGTGGCATCTTGTATATTTCGTCCAAGGCTTCATGCACTCATTATGGTGGCTTCAAAGTCCTGAAATCATCACTTGAAACTCTGTTCTTGTCTCCCTTGCGCATGCCATCAACTCCATGCGTGTTCTTGCTCCAATGTTCATCCTTCTCCAAGCTAGGCCCTTCATTTGTAAGCAAAACAAATGTATCCAATTTAGGCAGTATCATATTCTCATGAACATTAGAATCATTACCAAGAAACGAAAGTACCTGGTAATTTAATTGGCGTGCGCGAGCTCTAGTAATTGGTCCAGTATGTATAGCACCAGGGGCTGTGGATGTAACAATGGTATTGATGTCCTCATCAGTTTATCATCCCCATTTCATATTTCAAATTGAATTTAAACATGATGCATGGAGTTTCACAAATGCAACTAACTACAAGCAATTCTAGGGCTGTGACAACTCACCCCCACCAAACAGGAATCTCGTCCCGAGATTCAAGACTTGTGGTAAGAAGACAGAGCGGACACAAAGCTAACATAATCTTCACGATCCAAGTATACTTCTCGAAGACACTGATTCATTGCTTCAAATTGATTTTGACGTCGTTGCTTTCGAGATCTCCATCCAACATGACAATGAGAGGAAAGGAAAACTCTAAAGAGTCGATCTTATCGAAGATCGAGCAACTCACGATCAACTCACAGAATGAGACAAGGTAACATCTCGCGAGTTGAGACACAAAACACACATCAGGGTGATGGAAGAAACAGATGACGAAGGTTCAATTTGGTAGACAACAACTCCATGCTTAAAAATATGGTGAATGAGTTTCAAGGGAGCGAGGAGTTAAATTGCCCTTAATACCAAACGGGGCATCTTGGAGAAGGTGACTCCTAGAATATCCTTTGAAGTGGCAAAAAGAATTACTTTTGATTCAAAGATCATTGAAACTCTTTATACCAGCCTAAGGCAAATCACAATCGATCATTTGAAGGAGTTCGAAGGAATGACATACTCGGACTAGAATGGATCATGTGGACTACCTTGTTGAAGACAAGGCAATGGATGATTTTTGCTTATCATCGGAAATGGATGGGACCCATGGCGGTGCAAGATGGAAATAAAAGGCAAATGCTGGGAATGATTCTAGTAACTGGGGAGAAACCCAACAGTAGAGAGTGAGCGCACTATTTGGAAAGGTTATAACATAACCGAGGAAACCGAGAGCACAAGGATCCCTAAGGAGCAACTTCTAGAATAAGTCGCACGAAATCCCCATGGAGAAAATAGTCAAATAGCTCAACCAAGATATTACAATGATAGATCTTCCGGCTAGTTGTGTCCGCCAGAACATCAACCTTGTCGGGACCTACATCATAGGTCTTGGAAAAGTTCCAACCATCATATCTGCCGGAGATTCAAATCCGGTTGGTAACGGGATATTCCAGACTCATCAAGTCTAGAAAGAAAATGAAAGTCTGCAACACAAATCGACAAGATGACGTTGCGAGATTCTCGGGAAATGAACTACGACAGCAAGCTCCAAAACATGAGTTGGTTCTGCTACAAACCTGTGAACACGCTGTCCAAGACAAGCATGACCACCTAGTAGTCTTATAATGAAATACTACCAAGTTCTGGTTGGGAACCATCAACGAGGATATTGAAGTCCTTGCATAAGGATGCTCTTAAGAAGGAACTTCTTCTCCTTGAACAATTCAATCAGTGGCTTGGTGTGCTAGGGAATACGAATGGAGTGGAGGTAATTAATCTACCAAACCATTGAATACCTCGCACAAATGCATGACTGACTTGCGATGATTCCAAAGGAAACAAAACAAACTTTTCTCAAATTCATGGAGGCAACTTACACCCAATGCACGTGAACTTGGAGAAAGTCACTTCTTGCATCCAAACATAAGCTTCATGAATGGAACACAAAGGCATTGCTTACAAAGTTTCCAACACTAGGTTAATGTTCAACATGAATCATGGGGAAGACAAAATGCTGCTGATGGGCTCAACAACAACTCATCAGAATTTCCATATCACGGACTTCCACCATCATGTGAACACGATGATAGCATTGGTCAGACCAAAAGATGTAATGGTGTATGCTCGAGGGATCAACCACGGGTAAGACAACATTACGAACATCGTTGGTTCTGATTTGACTTGACGATAGCCCATACTCAAGTCAAAGTTTTGACAAGGCAATAGATCCAACAACTGATCACGAGGACCGATTGATGGAGATATCATCTTTCTTCAACACGCACACACACACACACAAAAGATATACCTTAACATGAACTAAGTTAGACAAGCTTTTATCTTCCAACTCTCCAAGTTGTTGTTTGGCTTAACCAACCAGCTCAGGGGTATCCAACATAGATTCTTGGAGAATGGGTGTTTTGGCGGAAAACCAACATGATCACGAGGTCAACATAGCAGTCAGGTAACAACCTGGTAATACTTCTAGAAGATATTCGGAACATCACGAACCACCGATATGTTACTAAGCTCGAAAACAATCTTGCTTTTCAGAGCAAGACGATAAAACTAAATAGGAAAGGGATTTACAATCCTAACTCTTGGTCGAAGAGTGCACCAGAAATAAGGGCACGGTAGCACAATCAATCCTAGAATGACGATTCAATAATCAACACGCTAAGAATGAGGTTATTGTCCATTTAACTACCAAGCAACGAAGTTGCTAGGAGTATAGATTTCGCACATCACGATTCACTTGTCGGCGATCCGGTTACAATAACACGAAACCGAGGAATGAATAATGATGGTGAGAAGTAGCACTGTATCAAGAGTTCATAAGAGGTGGTGCAATTCTCATGACGATCCTGACATAAGGAGGCAACACTCCAAGGTAGAACAGAACAAAAGCTGGATTGGCATTTTTATCTGCGGAATACAACTGCTTTGACCCAATCCCAGGGATGGATGAGGTACTGGAGTTTGTTTCTCCTAGTCATTCTGGAATAGAATGGCTTGACGGGCCACAAGAGTAATAGACATCGATGAACGAATGCACACATACTCTTGACTATCAATTGACAGACGAGGGCCAGAAAATAACTAAAGAGGGACAACTCAAAGGAACATATAACTTTCTGAGTTGTGGATGCATAGATCAATATGTCAAGCAAAGTTCAACATAATTCTTCCGGATAACCCATGCAGAAAGGTAGAACTGGCAGAGTCACAACATAGAATCGAGAACTCATCAAGAGCACTCTGGTTGTGATCTTTCGGTTCCGCGAGGAACTTCTGCCATAAGCAGTTCATGATATTTGGAAGAAGGATATACCATGAACCTCGACGACTATCGCAAAGGTTACTAATATCCTAAAGGAACTAGCAACACTATCAATATGAGGTAAGTAGGGTGAATCTCGGGTTCAGGAACCCAGGAATAGAATACCTACTAACTAATAACATCACATGATGCTTTCGAGAATGATGGCCAGAATAATAGCTCCAACATATATGTCGAGGCAATAGAGTACCTCAACTGACCGGTTAGTGTGCTTATTCTGACCAAAAGGGACATCGGGAATGGAAAGAAAGGATTTGCAAATGCATCAGTCTATTTAGAGACCTGGGATGACTCGGACAGCATAACGGCTGTTAATGCTCAAAAATGATTTGAGACATCCTGCAAAATGGTGGCATAACCACTTAACATCACCATATCAAGGTTCTAGTTTAACTGACAACAACTAAAAGTAGTAGAAACTGCATTGAGGCTTAAATCCATCAATCCTTTAAGTCTTTGCCATAGTAACTTGTCATCCTGATAGATAGATGAGAAGGCCTAGTTCTTAATCCCCGTAGAAGAGAAGAGGATGACTTAGATCAGAAGGCATAAGGTAAATGAGTAAAAAGAGCCTTACGTTCCCTTCCACAATCAATTCCCTTACAAAACTAAAGCATTTCTAAACACGACTTTGACCAGTTTGGCTTGGTAGTCCTACATGCAGTCAGGCTCTGATACCGAAGTTGTCAGGACCCCAATTCCAAGTCACATCGATCTAGCCGGTAACACCTCATATCACTTTGTGGCCTCACGCGCGGTATTCCCACGGGTGTCGCCTTACCATGGCTCGGGACCGTTTGCGCCTTTTGGCTCACGTATATGATAGTGTCGCTAGCATCCATATGACAGAGAACCCGGGCCGACATGACTAGTCGTGAACCCAAAGTGGCACTAACTTACTAGGACAGGCATACATGAATCAACATCGAGCATGTCGGTCAGCAGCGTGCGAATCCGGGCTGTAGCACTGGGCTAACAGGACTCTGGTAAACCGGGTTGTAGCAGGCTAGGCTGGACTCCGGATGTCACCGCGTGACATTTCCCCGAAGGGACAGACACATGAACGAAGTGAATCACATGCCGGCCAGTCAAGTGTTCCGGAGCAGTAGTGCTGGTGTAGCAGGACTCCGGTGAACCGGGCTGTAGCGGACTATCATGGCTCATGGAAGCACAATACTATATTTCCCCATAAGAGAGGCTACCAAGGATAAACAACTAGGTTATCGGATCCCACACAAACCAAGCATTTCAATCATCCACACAATATGCTTGATATGTGTAAATACAACATGGCATCACAACATAACTCTACGACTCAAGTATTTATTCAACAGGCTCCGAGGAGCGAGATATTACAAACATGGGTCTCATGACCCAACATTCAGAGCATACAAGTCAAAGCACATGCAGAAGCTTAACTGTCTGAGTACAGACATCTATAAATGAAAAAGGCTGAGAAGCCTGACTATCTACCAAATCCTGCCGAGGGCATAGGATCGTAGCTAAGGTAACAAACTAAACGTCGAAGTCCACACGGAACTACTAGCGATACTGACTTCTGTAATGGGCTATCAAGCCATGGCTTCGAATCCTAGTGTACACACCAAAAACCCCGGGTTAACCTGCCTCTTTAAGTAAGTCACTCCGCCCAGGTAAACCTGGTATGACCCTTCGAACTTTGACAAGTTACTCTAAAATAAAGTCCCTCAATTTGTCAAGTTAAAACGATGATTGGTTAAGGATTGAGGACCATCTTAAAAGGCTTTGCAAAAATGGTTTAACTCAGTGGCCTGGCAGCCCATGAAAAGCCTCGAATTTGGGGCCTGGCAGCCCGTGAAAAGCCTCGACTACAACGGTTTTTATTTGCCTTTTGCTAAGTTTTTCTTTCTTTTGATAAGATTTGTGATGTTTTCAAACCGGTGTTTATCAACTCGGTTAGGCTGTCAACTACAAGCTGTCAGTACATGATCAAGTTATAATCCGGAGACTATCAGCCCGGTCTGGTTTTGACTACAAGTCGCCAGTATTATATATGGATAATCCGGTGTTTATTACAACCCGGTACAGTTTTTTTATAAACCGGCAAATATGGGAGGAGTTATCAGTCAAAGAAGACAAAGGAATATCATTAGGATCAGAAGAAGCACCCTTATTAGCAAACAATTTCATAAGTTCATCCATCTTTCCACTCAAAACATTAATCTCTTCTATCGCATGAACCTTTTTACTAGTAGATCTTTCGGTGTGCCATTGAGAATAATTAACCATAATATTATCTAGGAGTTTACTAGCTTCTCCTAAAATGATTTCCATAAAAGTGCCTCCCACGGCCCAATCTAAAAGATTTCTAGAAGCAAAATTCAATCCAGCACAAAAAATTGTATGATCATCCATAAATTCAAACCATGTGTAGGGCACTGACGTATCATTAATTTCATCCTTGTCGGTGTCACAACCGGCGGCTCTCGGGTAGGGGGTCCCGAACTGTGCGTCTAGGATCGATGGTAATAGGAGACGGGGGACACAATGTTTACCCAGGTTCGGGCCCTCTCTATGGAGGTAATACCCTACTTCTTGCTTGATTGATCTTGATGAACATGAGTGTTACTGATGAGGACATCAATACCATTGTTACACCCACAGCCCCTACTGTTACATATGATGGACCAATTACTAGGGCTCGCGCACGCCAATTAAATTACCAGGTACTTTCGTTTCTTGGTAATGATTCTAATGTTCATGAGAATATGATGCTGCCTAAATTGGATACATTTGTTTTGCTTGCAAATGAAGGGCCTAGCTTGGAGAAGGATGAACATTGGAGCAAGAACAAGCATGGAGTTGATGGCATGCGCAAGGGGAACAAGAACGGAGTTACAAGTGATGATTTCAGGACTCTGAAGCCACCATAAGGAGTGAATGAAGCCTTGGACGAAATATAAAAGATGCCACTTCATAAATTTCGTCCAGAGGCTATTCTAGGTGCTGCGTCACCTTATTATTGGGCCAGGCCCATGTAATTTCGAAATACTTAAGTATAGGCTGTTTTTAGAGTCCGTATGTGTGGGGAAACAAGAGTTAGGGTTGGTTTCGGACCCCTTCCTCAAGGGCCACGAAATTCCCCCCCCCCTCTTCCTCCATATATACAGCCCTTAGGGCGTCGTTTAGACTTTGGGTTTTGTTTAGATCAAAAGTTCGCCATAGCTGCAACTTCGCATACTTCATTTGTGTTCAACGACCAGACCAAGGCGTCACAGAACCCACCTTCATTAATAAAGCTTTCCTCTTATATTCGCAATATCCAGATTGCACTCTTAGTTTCTTGCTTGTTCTTCCTTTGCTCGCAAGAAACAGGCCCTCGTGGTCAGGTTGATCGTGCTCCGGCGTGGTCAATAACCCTCGGAAGTTGGTTTAGCGATTTCTAAGGCACGACGTCTCGCACGTTCGTAGTCGGATCGTCAAGGTCGACTCCCACAGAAACGATAGCCACCATCTCATCGAAACATCGGGACACCTTTGCCTCTATCAGTTACAAGAGTTGATCTACCACGAGATCGTAATGGCTAAACCCTAAAAGTCTAGCCTATGAGTATATGGTAATGAATCTTTCCTATCCGGACTATGCTCTCCGGTTTATATAGACACCGGAGAGATCTAGGGTTACACGAGGTCGGTTACATAGTAGGGAATCTTCATAATCGGTTGCCTAGCTTGCCTTCCCACGCCAAGTAGAGTCCAGTCCGGACACG
This sequence comes from Aegilops umbellulata, assembly GCA_032464435.1. NCBI lineage: Eukaryota > Viridiplantae > Streptophyta > Magnoliopsida > Poales > Poaceae > Aegilops > Aegilops umbellulata. Next base: position 64,926,264 of record CP136059.1, on the reverse strand, counting down.
GGTATTATCTTCGGCCTTCGTATCTTCACAGCCCATCAGTCCGGCCCATGGATAACAGGCCAGGTGCTCGAGGACCCCTTAGTCCAGGACTCTCTTAGTAGCCCCTGAACCTGGCTTCAATGACAAGGAGTCTGGCGCGTAGATTGTCTTCGGCATTGCAAGGCGGGTTCCCCTTCTTCCTAGCTCCAAGATAGTCTTCGGATGTAGTAAATATATCCAGACCTCGACCTATGTATGTAATTGCAGAAAATACAATACTCTATGATTCCAATCTGCTAACAATCGTTTACGACATTGTGTCATGCCTGCCCGGTTATTATTTCCAACCATGGCTAGCCCGTCGCTCCACGTCTCGGGGAGCAGTTTTATTGGCACGTCTTGTCGAAGCAGAGATCGTGTCCCTTTATTCAAGGGATTTTCAATAATGCAGGTATGGGTAACCCAACCATCCCAGGGGATAACTCTTTGAGGATAGGTAAATTTCGAGACCCAGGAGGCGACACTCGGTATTCTGGGCCTTTATATAGGGACCCAAACTTGTTTTTCTCTTCCGCACTAGCTTCTTCCTCAACCCCAGCCACCTCGAGTTCTATCCCTCGAGTTTCAATCACCACCAGCCCCAATCATGTCCGGGTCCAGCCGTTCAGGCCGGTGGGTGGCCTCTTCTGTCACAGAGGAGGATATCGCAAAGCTCCTTGTAGCGAGGTATCTGACCCTAGAAATCCTTCATCGGCTTCCTGCCGAGGGGCAAGTTATTCCCACCCCCAAATCCGGTGAGAGGGTAGTATTTGTGTCACACTTTCTCCATGGGTTAGGGTTCGCACTTAACCCCTTCGTCTGGGGGCTCATGTTCTTCTATGGGCTAGATTTTCACGATCAGGCCCCAGACTCCGTCCTCCTCATCTCGACATTTATCGTCACATGTGAGACCTTCCTCCGGACTACTCCGCACTTTGGTTTGTGGCTCAAGACTTTTGATGTGAGGCCGCGGGTGATGGAGGAGGAGCGGGTAGAGTGCGGCAGCGTTATAATAAGCAAGCTTGCCAGCGTGGTTTGGTTTGAAGGATCTTTCACCTAGTCTTCCGACCTATGGCAGCAGGGGTGGTTTTATGTTAGCGAGTCGCGGGGCTCCAAGTGTGCAGCTACGCCCGCGTTTCGACCCGGCCCTCCAACTCAGCTCGCTTCATGGATCAATAAGGGATTAGACTGGGGGTGATGAGGATATCTGATGAGGACATCAATACCATTGTTACATCCACAGCCCCTGCTGCTATACATACTGGACCAATTACTAGAGCTCGCGCACGCCAATTAAATTACCAGGTACTTTCGTTTCTTGGTAATGATTCTAATGTTCATGAGAATATGATACTGCCTAAATTGGATACATTTGTTTTGCTTACAAGTGAAGGGCCTAGCTTGGAGAAGGATGAACATTGGAGCAAGAACACGCATGGAGTTGATGGCATGCGCAAGGGGATCAAGAACGGAGTTACAAGTGATGATTTCAGGACTTTGAGGCCACCATAAGGAGTGAATGAAGCCTTGGACGAAATCTACAAGATGCCACTTCATAATATTCGTCCATAGGCTATTCTAGGTGCTGCGTCACCTTATTTTTGGGCCAGGCCCATGTAATTTCGAAATACTTAAGTATAGGCTATTTTTAGAGTCCGTATGTGTGGGGAAACAAGACTTAGGGTTGGTTTCGGACCCCACCATCAGGGGCCACGAAATTCCCTTCTCTTCCTCCATATATACAGCCCTTAGGGCGTCGTTTAGACTTTGGGGATTTGTTTAGTTAAAAGTTAGCCATTGCAACTTCGTGTACTTCGTTTGTGTCCAACGACCAGACTAAGACCGCTTTTGGATCCCCACCTTTATCAATACTTCATCTATATTCGCAATATTCAGATTGCTTTATCATATTCTTGCTTGTTCTTCGATTGCTTGCAGGAATAGACCTTCGTGGTCAGGTTGATTGTGCTCCGGCGTGGTCAATAACCTCTCGGAGTTGGTTTAGCGATTGCTAAGACGCGACGTCGTGCACGTTTGTAGTCGGATCGTCAAAGTCGTCTCCACCAAATCGATAGTTATCATCTCATCGAAAGATCGGGACACCCCGCCTCTATCAATATCAATACCATTGTTACACCCACAGCCCCTACTGTTACATATACTAGACCAATTACTAGAGCTCGCGCACGCCAAATAAATTACCATGTACTTTCGTTTCTTGGTAATGCTTCTAATGTTCGTGAGAATATGATGCTGCCTAAATTGGATACATTTGTTTTGCTTACAAATAAAGGGCCTAGCTTGGAGAAGGATGAACATTGGAGCAAGAACACACATGGAGTTGATGGCATGCGCAAGGGGATCAAGAACGGAGTTACAAGTGATGATTTCAGGACTTTGAAGCCACCATAAGGAGTGCATGAAGCCTTGGACGAAATATACAAGATGCCACTTCATAATATTCGTCCATAGGCTAGTTTAGGTGCTGCGTCACCTTATTATTGGGCCAGGCCCATGTAATTTCAAAATACTTAAGTATAGGCTATTTTTAGAGTCTGTATGTGTGGGGAAACAAGAGATAGGGTTGGTTTCGGACCCCACCCTCAAGGGCCACGAAATTCCCTCCTCTTCCTCCATATATACAGCCCTTAGGGCGTCGTTTAGACTTTGGGTTTTGTTTAGATTAAAAGTTCGCCATAGCTGCAACTTCGCGTACTTCGTTTGTGTTCAACGACCAGACCAAGGCGTCACAGAACCCCACCTTCATCAATAAAGCTTTCCTCTTTTATTCGCATTATCCAGATTGCAATCTTAGTTTCTTGCTTGTTCTTCATTTGCCTGCAGGAAACAGACCTTCGCGGTCAGGTTGATCGTGCTCCGGCGTGGTCAATAACCTCTCGGAGTTGGTTTAGTGATTGCTAAGGCGCGACGTCCTCGCACGTTCGTAGTCGGTCGTCAAAGTCGACTTCCTCCTAAACGATAGCCACCATCTCATCGAAAGACGGGACGGTGGCTATCGTTTAGGATGAAGTCAACTTTGACGATCCGACTACGAACGTGCGATGACGTCGCGCCTTAGCAATCGCTAAACCAACTCCGAGAGGTTGTTGACCACGCCGGAGCATGATCAACCTGACCACGAGGGTCTGTTTCCTGCAGGCAAATGAATAACAAGCAAGAAACTAAGATTGCAATCTGGATATTGCGAATATAAGAGGAAAGCTTTATTGATCAAGGTGGGGTTCTGTGACGCCTTGGTATGGTCGTTGAACACAAACGAATTACGCGAAGTTGCAGCTATGGCGAACTTTTGATCTAAACAAAACCCAAAGTCTAAACGACGCCCTAAGGGCTGTATATATGGAGGAAGAGGGGGGGGGGAATTTCGTGGCCCTTGAGGAAGGGGTCCGGAACCAACCCTAACTCTTGTTTCCCCACACATACGGACTCTAAAAGCAGCCTATACTTAAGTATTTCGAAATTACATGGGCCTGGCCCAATAATAAGGTGACGCAGCACCTAGAATAGCCTCTGGACGAAATTTATGAAGTGGCATCTTGTATATTTCGTCCAAGGCTTCATTCACTCCTTATGGTGGCTTCAGAGTCCTGAAATCATCACTTGTAACTCCGTTCTTGTTCCCCTTGCGCATGCCATCAACTCCATGCTTGTTCTTGCTCCAATGTTCATCCTTCTCCAAGCTAGGCCCTTCATTTGTAAGCAAAACAAATGTATCCAATTTAGGCAGCATCATATTCTTATGAACATTAGAATCATTACCAAGAAACGAAAGTACTTGGTAATTTAATTGGCGTGCGCAAGCTCTAGTAATTGGTCCATCATATGTAACAGTAGGGGCTGTGGGTGTAACAATGGTATTGATGTCCTCATCATCCTCCCCTTCTTGAAATGAAGTCGTCCTCGACGGAAGCTCATCTTCCTCACCCGAATAAGGCTTCAAATCTACAATGTTAAAAGTGGGACTAACCCCAAAATCTGCAGGCAGCTCAAGTTTATATGCATTATCATTTATTTTCTCTAACACCTTAAATGGACCATCAGCACGTGGCATTAGCTTTGATTTGCGCAAATTAGGAAACCTATCCTTACGCAAATGTAACCAAACAAGATCACCAGGTGCAAAGACAACATGTTTTCTACCCTTATCTCCAGCAAGTTTATATTTAGCATTCATACGCTCAATGTTTTCCTTAGTTAACTCATGCATTTTTAAAATCAATTCAGCACATTGTTTAGCATCAAAATTAACCTTCTCCGAAGATGGAAGAGGCAACAAATCAATAGGTGCACGAGGTAGGAAACCATACACAATTTCAAAAGGGCACATCTTAGTAGTAGAATGCAATGAACGATTATAAGAAAATTCAATATGAGGCAAGCATTCTTCCCACATTTTCTTATTATTCTTCAAAACAGCCCTAAGCATAGTAGACAATGTTCTATTGACTACTTCAGTTAGTCCATCAGTTTGGGGGTGACAAGTAGTACTAAAAACCAGTTTAGTCCCCAATTTAGCCCATAAACATCTCCAAAAGTGGCTAAGAAATTTAGTATCACGATCTGAAACAATAGTATTTGGCACACCATGCAAGCGAATAATTTCACGAAAGAACAAATCAGCAACATTAACAGCATCATCGCTTTTATGACATGGTATAAAGTGTGCCATTTTCGAGAATCTATCCACGACAACAAATATGCTATCCCTCCCCTTCTTTGTTCGAGGCAAACCTAAAACAAAGTCCATAGATATATCCTCCCAACGAACACTAGGTACAGGCAAAGGCATATATAAACCATGAGGATTGAGTCGTGACTTAGCTTTTTGACATGTAGTGCAGCGAGCAACAAAACGCTCAACATCCCGTCTCATCTTTGGCCAAAAGAAATGTGTAGCAAGTACGTCCTCTGTCTTCTTCACGCCAAAGTGTCCCATTAATCCTCCTCCATGCGCCTCCTGCAACAACAAAAGACAAACAGAGCTAGCTGGAATGCATAGCTTGTTAGCACGGAACACAAAACCATCATTAACAACGAACTTGTTCCATGATCTACCTTCTTTACAATTCTGCAATACATCTTTAAATTCAGCATCATGCACATATTGATCTTTGATGGTCTCCAAACCAAATATTTTAAAATCAAGTTGTGAAAGCATAGTATAACGACGACACAATGCATCAGCAATAACATTTTCTTTACCCTTCTTGTGTTTAATGACATAAGGGAAAGTCTCAATGAATTCAACCCATTTAGCATGTCTACGGTTCAGTTTAGCTTGACTTTTAATGTGTTTCAGAGATTCATGATCGGAATGTATAACAAATTCTTTGGGCCATAAATAATGTTGCCATGTTTCTAAAGTCCAAACAAGAGCATATAATTCTTTATCATAAGTAGAATAGTTCAGACTAGGCCCACTCAATTTTTCAGAAAAGTATGCAACAGGTTTGCCATCTTGTAATAACACACCTCCTAATCCAATTCCACTAGCATCACATTCAAGCTCAAAAGTCTTATTAAAGTCAGGAAGTTGAAGTAAAGGAGCATGTGTCAACTTATCTTTCAATACCGTGAAGTCTTCTTCCTATGCGGTACCCCAAACAAAAGGCACATCCTTCTTTGTAAGCTCATTGAGAGGTGCAGCAATGGTGCTAAAATCTCTCACAAAACGCCTATAGAAACCAGCGAGTCCAAGAAAACTCCTCACTTGTGTGACCGTTTTGGGCTGCGGCCAACTCTCAATAGCTTCAATCTTGGCTTTATCAACTTCAATTCCCTGTGGAGTAACAACATAGCCAAGAAAAGACACTCGGTCGGTGCAAAAGGTGCACTTCCCAAGGTTACCAAACAAACGTGCATCACGTAGAGCATTAAAAACAGCACGTAAATGTTCCAAATGTTCTTCCAAAGATTTGCTATAAATCAGTATATCATCAAAATAGACTACCACAAATCGTCCAATGAAAGCACGTAAAACTTCGTTCATTAATCTCATGAAAGTACTAGGTGCATTAGTTAACCCAAAAGGCATGACTAACCACTCATATAAACCAAACTTAGTTTTAAATGCTCTTTTCCATTCATCTCCCAATTTCATACGAATTTGATGGTATCCACTACGCAAATCAACTTTGGAGAATATTGTAGAGCCACTCAATTCATCAAGCATATCATCTAGCCTAGGAATAGGATGACGATAACGAATAGTAATATTATTAATGCCTCTACAATCAACACACATACGCGATGTACCATCCTTTTTAGGCACTAGTATAATAGGAACAGCACAAGGACTAAGAGATTCACGTATATAACCTTTGTCGAGCAGCTCCTGTACTTGACGCATAATCTCCTTTGTCTCCTCTGGATTGGTACGGTATGGTGCACGGTTGGGTAGCGATGCACCGTGAATTAAGTCAATTTGATGCTCAATCCCTCGAATAGGAGGTGGCAGCCGACGGAGGTGCCGGTGTAGCAGAACGTGTGGATGTAGATGATGCACGTGGTGTCCATGATGAAGGTCGACCTGCAGAAAAGTTAGTTCGCGCCAATGCCTGTCGATCCTGCACTTCACGTTCAGCTTTACAAGGAAGATGGAATAAACGAGTGATATTATTATAATCCTTATAGTTTAGAATGGTCTGAATCTCTCTATTTAATCCACCCAGAAAACGTGCAAGCATAGCTTCATTCTCCTCAACAATACCACATCGAATCAATCCAGTTTGTAATTCCTGATAATATTCTTCTACAGAATTTTTTCCTTGTCTTAAGCGCTGCAATTTTTGAAGTAATTCAATTTGATAATATGGCAGAACCCAACGAGTACGCATAGCAGATTTCAAAGCAGCCCAAGTAGCTGGAACAGGATAAAATCTACAATATTCAGACCACCAAACACATGCAAAGCTAGTGAAAGCACAAACAGCAGCAGGAACACGTCTCTCCTGAGGATATTGTAAACATGTAAATCGTTGTTCAGTTTCTAACTCCCAAGTAAGATATATATCAGGAACATATCTACCCTCAAATGGTGGAATATTCAATTTCAGTTTAGGGAGATGGTCATGATCTCGTACCTGAGGGGGAGCCCTAACATTACCATTATTTGCATGTGGACGACCTGGTGGTTGTGGTGCTGGTGGTTGCACGTAGTTCTGATGTTGATCAACCTCATCCTCGTAATCTCCCACATAATCCTCCTCCTCTGCATTAGCAGCAGGAGCCACAGAAGTATCAACAGCAGCACCAACAGGTTGGCCAAGCGCAAGAGGAACACGGGTCGCTCGGCGGAGGGCTGTTTCGCGATGTGGAGGTAGTCGTTGTTGTTGTTGTTGTTGTTGTTGTTGTTGTTGTTGTTGTTGTTGTTGTTGTTGTTGTTGTTGTTGTTGTTGTTGTTGTTGTTGTTGTTGTTGTTGTTGTTGTTGTTGTTGTTGTTGTTGTTGTTGTTTTTGTTGTAGAGGTGCGTTAGGTGCAGCCGGTGGTGGTGGTGGAAGACGCGCGAGCAATTCATTAAACCTGTTATCGAGCTTTGTTTCGAACGTCTTCTCCGGGCCAGTGATCTTCTCCATGGCCTCTTCAAAATTGTTCAGCACATCTTACACCTGTTCATTCATCATTTTCTGAAACTTATCATGAAGCTCCTTGTTTGTTAAATTCTCCCAGTCAATCTCGTCGGGTTGTGATCCTGGCATGGTTAGCAGCAATAGAAACACACAAGAATATGATCCTATAGACTACTAACAAGTGGTGGTGGTGGTGGGTGTCACAAATCCTTTAAGCAAATCTCAAATTCTTACCAGTTCTTACCCAGCAGCAGGCGGTGATCGGCAACCGATGGAGTCAAAACTCTCAAAGCTTGGATAGAGCGATTACCAGGGAGAGTCAAACGCACGATGTAGATGTATGTGGAGCTGGGAAGGTGATGCGGAGCATCCTATGGACATCACCATGTCAAGAGTCCGTTCGGCGAGTGACACGTGCAACATCTACTTCACATACACAAAGGTGAATCATCTCCTTTACACGTGCTCACTTGACCCCTTCGAGGATGGTATACTACTTGACACTCCACTCGTGTGCATGCATAGGTATTGTCGGAACACTACGGACGACGAGGAGGAGTGCAAGCGCCAAGGAACAACTACACCATCCGCGAGGGAAGCATGGAAGAGAAGGAGGAAGAAGACCCAGGACGAGCGGTACTACCGCCCGGTCCAAGCGGTACTACCGCTCCAGAACGAGCGGTACTACCGCGCCTCCAGCGGTACTACCGCTCCCCCACTACCGCGCCACTACCGCTCAACCCGGCAAGTTCCAGTGTTCGCACGATCCGAGTCCGGTACTACCGCTCACCTAAGCGGTACTACCGCTGCAAGCGGTACTACCGCCCTGAGGCCGGTACTACCGCCCTGCCTGCGTGCAGAGAGCAGGCCTAGGGCCCATGTATCCACCCTCTCACTTACCCCTTCGTGGATGTAGACTATATATACTCCCCACCTCATTCTAGCTAAGGTAGCAAAGTAGTAGCTCATTAGAGATAGAGCTTTGCTCATCCATACCGGATCGTCTCTTCGAGAGTGACCGCGGCCCCTCTACGGAGAAGATCCACCTTGGATTCAAGACCTCCATGTGAGCATGTGAGAAGATCCTCCGGGATATCAAGACCTCAACTCCTCCAAGGATTGGGATGAACGCTACCTTGTATCTTTCCCTTTGTTGTTCATGTACCTTGTGGATCTTGTGTGTTTGATTGTCTAGTGGATGTGTGATTGGACTTGTTCTTGAGTGTTTCCCCTCGTGTTTTCCCCTCGTTCTTCCCCATGTTCGTCGTGTTCTTCGAGGGATCTCGCTCCTTTCGTGAAAGATCGGCCGTCTAGGGTTCTACCCTACATCATCTTGGTATCATGAGCCACGTTGATCACGATTTCGGAGCCTCCCCATTGTGTTTTCTAGCCTAGTTTTGTTGATTTTGTCCTAAATTCGAAAATTCCCCACCAAAAATAGCCCCAATTTTTTTTTGTGATTTGTTGGTTTGATGATGTTTTGTTGGATTTGATCCATGGATTTGCTTGGTTTTGAGTGGATCTAGCATCTCCCCAAGTTTCCCCACTTTCCATCCACGAAATCTATCCAATTTTGACCACGAAATCATCCATTTCCGCCCCAAAATCGCGTCCCGATTCGATTTGTCGAAAAATCCCGTCACGAGCGGTACTACCGCCCATCCGAGCGGCACTACCGCTTAGCACCTCCAAGCGGTACTACCGCCCTTCCAAGCGGCACTACCGCCCCTCCCACAGCCAGATTTTGTGAAAAAACCCGACACGAGCGGTACTACCGCCCATCCCAAGCGGTACTACCGCTTACAAGCGGTACTGCCGCCCATCCGAGCGGTACTACCGCCCATGCCAGTTTCAGCATTCCGAGTTTCACCGTTTTGTCCATAACTTTTCACTCCGAACTCCGATTTGAGTGTTCTTTGGCTCGTTTTGAAGCTATCGACGTGCCCGAGGTCCTCATCTTGGTTTCACCACCTTTTGACTCCATAAAATTTTTGGAACTTTGGCATCTTTGCCTAGGGCTTCCACCACATCGTCCGCATAACCAACACCGACTTCCGCAACCTAACCAATTTTGTTCCCCATCACATTTGAGGTTGTTTGAGTTGTGATTTGAGTCTCCTAAGGTGTTTCGGCTACTTAGGGACCGTGCTTCCAACTCCGACACCGTGTATAGTACACCGATTTACCCTCGATTTCCGCATTGTGTCTCAAAACCCCATCATTGCATTTAGGCAATCCCATTGAGCTTCCGCAACCACCACCACATTCCCGCTACCACCGTTTGACTTTTGTCCTTGAGATTTTGAGTTGTGGTTTTTCCGTTTCCTAAGGTGTTTCGGCTACTTAGGGACGAGTCTCCATCATCTTGGTATCTACATCAAGAACATCACCACTCATCATCGCAACGGACGGTAACCTCGACGACACCATTGTATATTTCCCTTGCACATTGCATTGATAACCCCTAGCCCATTTTGCGTCACTTACCTATCGAGACTAGCCATTTGAGTATTGCTCGGCAACGTTACTTGTGCACATTAGTGGTCTACGCCTCCCATTGCATACATACCATATCATATTGGTATCATATCATCCCTTGTGTCACAAGATTGTTCCCGCATATACACAATTGCTATCTTGGTTTGTGCTTTTCGCAAAGTGGCCATACATACAAAAAAAGAGAATAAGCTTTTAAGCAAAATAAAAGAGCAAAGAAGCTTGTAAGCAAGTGCCATAGCATCATACCACATTGCATATAAGATTGTCATATCCGATCATCTTGGATCAAACACCGGGAACCATACATATATAGCATACTTGGGATAGAAGTTTATCCATTTTGCATATCATAGGTTGTGCACAAGTGTCGTATCCGCCTATAGAGCAATCGTGCTAGCGTCTCTCTTGAGTTGTGCAACACGAGCGTTTTCCGTGGACTCCACATTTTGTGCTCATTCCTTGGTTGCACGACCCCATCTATCTATCCGTGTGTGTGTTTCCGTGTGCCATTCTTTGCTATTGGTCTACTTGTTTCACTTGCGAATTTGTGAATCTCTTTCAACATTATTGACTCTTGCTAACATTTTGCATTAAATTTTTGTGCCACTATCCTCACCGAGCTACACCATAAGCTTTAGTTTGTAGGTGTGAGTGAACAAGTCCGGTACCAATTCCACTATTCTTTCATCTCACATTGAGTGAAACGAGATATATCCTCAACTTTGGGAAAAGTTAACTTGGTATTGTTTATCTCATTTCCTACTCACCTCTACTCGAGTCTTGTGATGGATAGGCAAGGCATTTCACCCTCGGTCTACAACAACGATGAGTTCGATGCCAAGAACCACTACACCGACGCCAAGATGCAAGCTCAAATGGAGGAGATCAAAGCACTCATCAAGGCCTACAAGAGATCTTACTCATCTTCGAGAAGACGCTCAAGAGCACATTCTTCCGAGCTACCATCTCCGGCAAGCTCACATCGGCATCGACACCATCACCACCAAGAACGTGAAGGTCAAGAGCTCAACACCAACAACCGCTCAACGACTTCACCATCTCCCTTGGCATCTTCGCCAAGCGACTTCAAGGCATCTTCGCCTTCGGATATACGACATCTTCGCCAACAAGCACCTCAAGACTACGCTCAAGAGAAGCTCCCCAAGCTCAAGTCCGCGACCTCCACGAGCTACTACAACCTCGACACCGACCATGAGATTCCTTTCTATGGGACTCTAGAACCCGAGGAGTATCTCGAGTGGGAGCGTTTGATGGACGACTACCTCAAGCTACATCAAGTTCCTCCCGAAGATCAAGTGAAGTGCGCCACAAGAAACTTCCACGACTACGCCTCGACATGGTGGTTTCATACACCTTCGGAGAGCTACGACATGAGTTGGCCCAAGACGAAGAGAGCTTTGCGGCGAGAGTTTGTGCCTCCAACCTACACGGAACAACTTCTACGCCAATTGGAGAACACCATCCAAGGATCCAAGTCCATCGACGAGTACTTCAAGGAGATGAAGATTGCCTTGCGGCGAGCCGGCGTGGACGACCCCATGTCAATGAAGTTCCACTTCATGATGGGATTGAACAACGACATCTCCAAGACTATCTTCCTAGAGAACTACAAGTCCCTCGACGACTACTACATTGGTGCTCTCAAGGCGGAACAAGAACTCATGAAGGTCAAGGCTTCTCCACCCCAAGCACACTTCTCGAAGACCAAACTCAAAGACGACGAGTATGAGGCTAGTACCACCAAGATGTCCAAGCCCGATGAGCTTCAAGACGATGCCCCCAAGTTCGACTTCACCGCCATCCCTCTTTGTGGCATTGACGATGTCGAGTCTACTTCGACTTTTTTTCAAGATGGTGCGGCGATGAGTACGACTATGGAGACCATCAAGGACCAAGATTTGGAGGCGAGCGACTTGGTGACGAGCACGGATGATGCTTCCATCTTAGGAGGCGAGAGCGATGATGTGCCATCTTCGGCCTTCATCCATGGCGACGGTGACGCGATGATCGAGCATGGGATTTTCCCTTCGGTCATGGAGGAGAGAGATGATGTGCCATCTTCGGCCTTCATCCATGGTGACAACGACGAGATGGTTGAGCATGGGATTTTCCCTTCGACCACGGCGACGTATGATGACTTGAGTGACTTGTGCCACCATATTGAGAGTGAGAGGGACTTCACCACTAGCCACATATGTGATGAGTTGCCCCAATTCCCATGTGAGGAGAGCCACAACCCCCACCACTTGAGTGAGATGAGTGACTCCACCATACATGAGATTGAGTGCACCTACATTGAGGGAGTGAGTGAGCCACCACATAGAGAGAGTGAGGCCACTATGATTTCTAACGACTTAACCTCTACCTCTATTGTGTCTTCTCATTTGGTGCTAGGTCCCATATATGATGACGCGCCCGTTCGCGACGACTACGTCCTTCCTTTGGACAAGACGATGGCCATGGTGGAATATGATGCACCCCCCACATGGTTCCATCAAGATGAAGATGACCACCATTTGGTCTTTCCCACCTCACCTACACCACTTGAGTGGAATGAACAAGGTAACATAGGTGAAGGTGATGCTCTAGTCCCACTAGTGGACATTCTTGACATTGATTGCTTGCATGATGTTGATCAACCTATTTCCATGCTTCATGCTAGTGCGACTTCCTCATGTCTTGACTTGCCAATTTATGATGAATATGATGATGAGCATGTTGATTTGCCTAGTTGTGATGCTATGCTTCATCGGATATCATGTGAAAATTCTTTAGGTCACATCATGTTTGACAATCCGCTTGACTTGTCATACGCTATGCATGAGATCAATCATATGTCATATTTGCAATCTCTTCATAGTGACTATGCATATGCCATTAAGATGAACCCAATTTGCACTTATGGCATAGATGACAAGCCCATGGTTATTGGCATTTGTTTTTCTTGTGATGATATTGATATGCTCCCTTTGCATCATTTATCTCATATGCCATGCCATGACTACCTAGCTTCGGATATGCATTGTTCTGGATATTGTCCATTTTCTCCATATGATGTTTCCAATATTGCTCATGAGGAGACACCCATAGTTTCCTCATACATGTTAGGAGATTTTGATTCATCCTATCCATTGCATGATCCCAATACTTGTGTGCACAATATGCTTCCCATGAATAAACATGATATTGTTGTGCCATATACTAGTATGCTCAATTTGCATCCCCATCGTGTTATACATAACAACTATTCTTTCATGATGGATGACATGTTCTTATACCATGCATCAAATTTCTTTGAGCGATGCTTATCTTGTGCTAACACTCACTTGCACATGCACATCATGATGGATGATGTGTACATTTACCACACACACAATTTCTTTCGTTTGTGTCTCTTTTGTGTAGGTACCCATGAATACTTGTCAACCTCGCAATCCCACGAGTTGACAAAACGAGCTCTAGAGAGCAACGACGATTTGGGATCCCGTGGACTATCCTTACCACCATTCCCTTTGCGCAAGGACTACGCACATTTCTTCTACATGACCCTCACATGGTTATGGGTTGTTGTCCATTATATATCCTTTTCCCATCTTGCCATGTTCACTTTGCATGATATGCCCATTCCTATGCCTTTGCCATGCATTTGTGACCCATGCTTTGCATTACACGTGATGATTGATTCTAGTACTTGTATGTGTATTTGCAAGCGTGGTGGAGATATTGTTTGTTATTGCCATGATTGCTTTGTGCCCCATGCCTATGATGATACTATGATCTTGATTTGTGTTCGTGCTTGCGATATGTCATGTACATTGCCTATGCCCATTCCTTGCTCACATGACATGATTGCCATGATTCCCTCTAGTGTGTTGCATCTTCGCTCCACTAGCTTGCACGACTTGATTACTATGCTTGCTTATGTTGTATCACCAATGATTCATACTTGCTCATTTCATGCGGTTGATGACAACTATTTCCATGCTTTGCACATGATTGTTATTGCTTCTTGTCATTTATCTCCATGTGTTGCCTCTCTCATGCTAGATGATTTGCCATGTATTGAGTGCAACAATGCCCTTAGTCTTGATAATGAGTTTGCCCCCATAGCATTCTCACATATAATTGGAGATTTTGACATATTCCTTGTGAAGCATGCTTGTCTTACCTCTTTGCACCATATACCTCGTGCCATGAATATAGCCATTATTGCATCATATTATTCATGCACTTGTGCTTCTAATGGTTATATGCAAAAGAAGAAAACCATCATGATGGATGATGTGTTTATCTACCATGCACATACGTTCTTTGCTTTGTTGTGTGCATGTGTAGGATACTTGGACTTTGTGTCGACTTCCACGTCACGTGAGTTGACCATTCAAGCTCTTGAGAGCGAACCACCTTCTACCACAACGATTCTACATCACACTTGCTTGTGCTTCGGCATTGTGAAGGATGCACAAGGACACGCCTTCAAGGTGACATCTTTCTTGAGCATGGATATTGCGGATCATACTACTTGTGTTGCTTGCACAATGAGACTTATTGTTCATCTTGGATCACTTGCTTGCACACTTGTTAGAAATCTTGTTTCGACTTGTCATTTTAACCATTCCATGCATCATGATATATATGCCTTGTGTGTTGCATCCAAATCTTGGATTACTTGCTCCTATCACATGTTTGGTTGCAATAATGTCATTCCTTCACATATGCCATGTCTCATTGATTGCTACATGCTTGACTTGATTGCCTCGCACATGATGAACAATTTCTCTTTCTATTGTGTTGAGTGCCACACTATATTCACCACACCCCATGCATGTTATGCTTGGATTGCCTTGCACTTGACCCATGTGTGTAGATATCTCATCTTATTTGGTGTTGTGAATGATTCATATGCCTACCATAGACCTTTCATTGAGAAATTTGTGAATGCTTGCTATGAACTAGAGGTAGATGTCTATTCTCTTGTCAAACATATTTGCATCTCTACCTCACATTTACATGATTGTCCCCATGCCATATTTGCTTGTGCTCAATTTATGTGCTTACATACCATGTCACAATCATTTGTCAAACCATATGCTTTGCATGATGACGACACTTGTTGGGTGAATCACCACTTGAATGCTTGGTTTTGCACTAACGCTTACCACATTTGTTTTTCCAAGTGTTTGTTGTTTTTGCTCCCTTTGAAGGAATCACTACACGGTGCGACATTGGAGAGTGCACATTTCGAGCTTCAAGATGACAAGTACTTGGTGAACGTCCACTTCTACACGGCGAAGCCATCTCTTTCCCATGGTGATTTGGTTTTCGATCCGAGGTCGGATCTTTCCCAAGGGAGGGGAGATGATGCGGAGCATCCTATGGACATCACCATGTCAAGAGTCCGTTCGGCGAGTGACACGTGCAACATCTACTTCACATACACAAAGGTGAATCATCTCCTTTACACGTGCTCACTTGACCCCTTCGAGGATGGTATACTACTTGACACTCCACTCGTGTGCATGCATAGGTATTGTCGGAACACTACGGACGACGAGGAGGAGTGCAAGCGCCAAGGAACAACTACACCATCCGCGAGGGAAGCATGGAAGAGAAGGAGGAAGAAGACCCAGGACGAGCGGTACTACCGCCCGGTCCAAGCGGTACTACCGCTTGCAAGCGGTACTACCGCTCCAGAACGAGCGGTACTACCGCGCCTCCAGCGGTACTACCGCTCCCCCACTACCGCGCCACTACCGCTCAACCCGGCAAGTTCCAGTGTTCGCACGATCCGAGTCCGGTACTACCTCTCACCTAAGCGGTACTACCGCTGCAAGCGGTACTACCGCCCTGAGGCCGGTACTACCGCCCTGCCTGCATGCAGAGAGCGGGCCTAGGGCCCATGTATCCACCCTCTCACTTACCCCTTCGTGGATGTAGACTATATATACTCCCCCACCTCATTCTAGCTAAGGTAGCAAAGTAGTAGCTCATTAGAGATAGAGCTTTGCTCATCCATACCGGATCGTCTCTTCGAGAGTGACCGCGGCCCCTCTACGGAGAAGATCCACCTTGGATTCAAGACCTCCATGTGAGCATGTGAGAAGATCCTCCGGGATATCAAGACCTCAACTCCTCCAAGGATTGGGATGAACGCTACCTTGTATCTTTCCCTTTGTTGTTCATGTACCTTGTGGATCTTGTGTGTTTGATTGTCTAGTGGATGTGTGATTGGACTTGTTCTTGAGTGTTTCCCCTCGTGTTTTCCCCTCGTTCTTCCCCATGTTCGTCGTGTTCTTCGAGGGATCTCGCTCCTTTCGTGAAAGATCGGCCGTCTAGGGTTCTACCCTACATCAGAAGGCTTATAATATGGTAGCAAAAAGGGTCAGCAATAATCAATTCAGAGATGCAAAGTTGAATAAACGCTCAACGACGGTACTGTGCTGGTCCTAGGCTAGACCGTGCTAGAGACAAGAGCCTAGAACACTAACAAAATCACGGCGCTGCACGTAAACAAGGGAAAAGCACACTCTGGAATTTTTTTTTCGCCCTGTTTTTTTTGCGCTCCTTTTTTTTCGCGAAAAATCACTATAATGGCGAGTGTCTCAAAACTCTTCCCAGGTCAAACTGATAGGATAGACACGAAATTTTTGCGACCAATTTTTTTTTTCGACTGCCTGGACCCAAAAACTGGAAACGGCTCAAAAAAACTTTCAATAACGGCGACTGTCTCAAAAGGCTAAGAAACACCTAAATATAGGATAGCCAGAATTTTTTTTGTCAAGTGCGTTTTTGGAAAATTTTGGGCCTAAACGGAGGGTGGTTTCCAGACTCTTTTTTTTGGAAACCAACCTCTTCTACGGATGGCAAAGATTGATGGAATCCGAAACCTACTCAAACAAGGAAACACGATCTGGCAACAGATGGATCTCGAAAGCAAACCTAATATGAGATAGACTCGAAGTGATGGTGGTATATGGATACGGATCGGTGGTGGTATATGGACTCGGAGCGGTGGCGGAGAAGCGGTGGTGGAAGATGGCAGGGACAATGATGATGGTGCGGCGGCGGCGTGACTAATATGACCAGAACTCGAAACTCTAAAAGACTAGACGCTAAGACCAGCAACTTGACACGACGATGCAACCGCAAATTCAACAAAGAAAATACAGAAAAGATTTTGCAAAGGCTCAGATTGGTTCGGATGGGATGAACTAACCCTATTTTTTTTCTTGGTTTTTTCGTGGACTATAGGTATGAAGAACAGACTCGATCTAAACTAAGAAAAACTGTAAAATCTCACCGAGCAACCTGGAAATCTGATACCACTTGATAGGGGCAAAGGTGTCCCGTCTTTCGATGAGATGGTGGCTATCGTTTAGGATGAAGTCGGCTTTGACAATCCGACTACGAACGTGCGATGACGTCGCGCCTTAGCAATCGCTAAACCAACTCCGAGAGGTTATTGACCACACCGGAGCACGATCAACCTGACCACGAGGGTCTGTTTCCTGCAGGCAAACGAAGAACAAGCAAGAAACTAAGATTGCAATCTGGATATTGCGAATATAAGAGGAAAGCTTTATTGATCAAGGTGGGGTTCTCTGACGCCTTGGTCTGGTCGTTGAACACAAACGAAGTACGCGAAGTTGCAGCTATGGCGAACTTTTGATCTAAACAAAAACCCAAAGTCTAAACGACGCCCTAAGGGCTGTATATATGGAGGAAGAGGGGGGGAATTTCGTGGCCCTTGAGGAAGGGGTCCGAAACCAACCCTAAATCTTGTTTCCCCACACATACGGACTCTAAAAACAGCCTATACTTAAGTATTTCAAAATTACATGGGCCTGGCCCAATAATAAGGTGACGCAGCACCTAGAATAGCCTTTGGACAAAATTTATGAAGTGGCATCTTGTATATTTCGTCCAAGGCTTCATTCACTCCTTATGGTGGCTTCAGAGTCCTGAAATCACCACTTGTAACTCCGTTCTTGTTCCCCTTGCGCATGCCATCAACTCCATGCTTGTTCTTGCTCCAATGTTCATCCTTCTCCAAGCTAGGCCCTTCATTTGTAAGCAAAACAAATGTATCCAATTTAGGCAGCATCATATTCTCATGAACATTAGAATCATTACCAAGAAACGAAAGTACCTGGTAATTTAATTGGCGTGCGCGAGCTCTAGTAATTGGTCCATCATATGTAACAGTAGGGGCTGTGGGTGTAACAATGGTATTGATGTCCTCATCATGGGAGGACGTCCCAAGGCAGCCTAAAACCAACCCTAGGTCGTAGAAGGCTCATGGGCCCAAGTGGAGGTGATGCAACACCTTTGGACTTGTTGTTTGACTCGGATTCTGCTGCAGCGTCAGATTGTTTCGTCCCTATCTCAATGCTCTGGACGAATTTAAAGGTGAATCCAAATGGAGTGGAAAGAGGACGAAATCTACTTTCCAACAAAAAACGAATCACCCAATTCGGAGTCCGTATGAAAAAGTTCTTGGCGTTTTGAGTCAGATATGTCTGTGCAGTCCGAATCTGAATCCAGAACGTGAGAGACTTGGACTCTATCTTCTCTTGGCCCAAAAGTGACGTGAAGGGACCTTTTGAACAACACCTAAACTTCTCTTTTTCCCTTATCTTCATATGTGGATTGTACAAATGTCCCATACACCTGCAATTAGACAAAACACAAAAGTGTGTGAAGTATTTTTGTTCTGGATAATATAAATAGATTATTGAATAGTTGGCACTAGAAATCACCTGACAAATATGCATGTATGCAATATTTTTGGTCGTATCCAAGGTAGTCATGTCCTCATCATCCTCCCCTTCTTGAAAATAAAGCCGTCCTCGGCGTTGCTTTATCTGAAATGTGGCTAACAAAAGAGACAAGGTGTACATGTTGTATATGTATATGTCATCAATTTTTACTTCCCGTGGAATTTGCACATATGACACATGTATACATGAGTAACTTTCATAGTGAATAAAATATAAAGCCAAAATATTATCACAAGAAGTAGAAGGTATGAAAGTATTGCAACTCAGTTTGCACATATAAGTGAAGATCTTATTCATATGAAAAGATTGACAGTTAATTCATTGGGTGCACTCAAAATTGTTGGTATTTCAGTTGTTTGATCACATGACGCATTCATGACAGTAACATGATTCTCTAAAATAGGTGATGCGCTCAAATCAACAGGTAACTCAACACATAATGTATTCAAGTTAACTAGGCATGCATCATTCTCATGTGAAGTTATATCATCAATACCTTTACAGTTACCTTGTCGCAAAGATGTAGCTGATGTAGGTATGGATGATGGCAATGTACCATACTCTTGAGATGATGTCGCGCTCACAATCTGAGGTGTGGCTGCTCTAGTAGGTGCAACGGTGGAGGAACCAAGCGGTGGTGGTGAGCATGAACTAGAATAGTAGTTGTTGTAGTCACCCAATGCATCCTCCTGTAACTGTCTCTCAAAGGTACAAGCACGAACATACATACCAGTAATGCAACGAGGAATATACTGAAATCGTGCCTGAATATCATGGTTCAAACCACCAAAAAATCTATTCATTGTATCATCCTCAGATTCTTCTATGTCACAATGATGCATATAAGATTTGAACTCTTGGTAGTAAGCATGAACAGTGTTACTGCCTTGTTTTAATTGTTTCAATTTGCGAAGCAATTCACGTCGATAGTAAGGAGGAAAACATTGTTGTCTCATTACAGATTTCAAAACTTTCCAAGTTGTGGGTTGGTTATCAATGTTTTTTCTTACAATGTACACTCCACCAAATAGAAGCAAAACCAGTAATGCTCTAGTGGTAGCCCGTACTCGCTCAAGTTCAGAAAAGTCATGGTGACTAAAAACTTGTTCTACTTCAAGCTCCCAAGCTAGATAAATAGCAGGATTAAATCTACCCTCAAATGACGGTAAAGAGATAACCTGACCATGTGCTTGCGTGTGTTGTCCCAACTCTCGTGATGGTGAAGATGTGTCCGTCGTCCAAGAACTTCTATCTCCGGAACCTGTCATGATTAGTAGAAACAAGAAACAAAATTCGAGAATAATGCTCCTATGAACTACTAGGATGTGGTTGTAAAGTGCTCACAGTAAAGCAAATATCAATATCTTACAAGTTCTTACCAAGCAGCAGGTGGTGAGAGGCAACCTGCGCTGTCAAATAACTCTGAAGATTGTGTAAAGCGATTGCCAGGAGAACGTACGTATACACGGTGTAGAAATATGTGGAGCTGGGTTGTCTATATATGGTAGCAAAATATTAGCAATAATCAATTCAGAGATGCAATGTTGAATAAACGCTCAACGACGGTACTGTGCTGGTCCTAGGCTAGACCGTGCTAGAGACGCGAGCCTAGAACACTAAAAAAAATCACGGCGCGACGCGTAACAAAGGTGGAGCACACTCTGAATATCTTTTTTTTCTCCTTTTTTCACGGATTTTTTTCACTTTTTTTCCTCTTTATTTCTTTTTTTTCTCTCACTTTTTTTTTCTTTTTTTCTTTCTCTTTTTTTTCACAAACAAGTTGATAAGATGCAGATAGGATCTAGTGATGACGCGAACGACCTCAAGTATGATTATGACAATGAATGATGGGGAGTACATGGTGGAAATTGATGAATGGCGGTGGTGGACAGCGGATGCAATAATGACGCGGTGGTGGTATATGGCAACGACAATGAAGATGGTGCGGCGGTGGCGTGACAAACTGTGAACAAAACTCGAAACTCTAAAGGACTAGACACTAAGACCAGCAACTTGACACGACGATGTAACCGCAAATTCAACAAAGCAAAACACTAAAAAGATTATGCAAAGGCTCAGACTGGCTTGGACAAAAGGATGAATAGATCTAACTTTTTTGTGGCTTTTTCTTGGACAATAGGTAAGAAAATAAATCTAATCTAGGGGAAACTGGAAATTCTCACCGAGCAACCTGAAAACTGATACCACTTGATAGAGGCGGGGGTGTCCCGATCTTTCGATGAGATGATAACTATCGATTTGGTGGAGACGAGTTTGACGATCCGACTACAAACGTGCACGACGTTGCGCCTTAGCAATCGCTAAACCAATCTGCTAAGGTTACTGACGATGCCGGAAGCACGGTCAGCCTGACCACGAAGGTGTATTCCTGCAAGCAATTGAAGAACGAGCAAGAATATGATAAAGCAATCTGAATATTGCAAATATATATGAAGTATTGATAATGGTGGGGATCCGTAAGCGGTCTTGGTCTGGTCGTTGGACACAAACGAAGTACACGAAGTTGCAATCGCTAACTTTGAACTAAACAAATCGCAAGGAAAAAGGTACTAGGTGGATCTACTTATATAGGAGCAAGGGGTGGCGGCCAAGGAGGTGGGAGGACGTCCCAAGGCAGCCTAAAACCAACCCTAGGTCGTACAAGGCTCATGGGCCCAAGTGGAGGTTATGCAACACCTTTGGACTTGTTGTTTGACTCGGATTCTGCTGCAGCATCAGATTGTTTCGTCCATATCTCAATGCTCCAGACGAATTTAAAGGTGAATTCAAATGGAGTGGAAGGAGGACGAAATCTACTTTCCAACAAAAAACGAATCACCCAATTCGGAGTCCGTATGAAAAAGTTCTTGGCATTTTGAGTCAGGTATGTTTGTGTAGTCCGAATCTGAATCCAGAACGTGAGAGACTTGGACTCTATCTTCTCTTGGCCCAAAAGTGACGTGAAGGGACTTTTTGAACAGCACCTAAACTTCTCTTTTTCCCTTATCTTCATATGTGGATTGTACAAATGTCCCATACACCTGCAATTAGACAAAACACAAAAGTGTGTGAAGTATTTTTGTTCTAGATAATATAAATAGATTATTGAATAGTTGACACTAGAAATCACCTGACAAATATGCATGTATGCAATATTTTTTGTCGTATCCAAGGTAGTCATGTCCTCATCACCACCTCTTATTAGTAGTCTTTAGGATCATATTCTTGTGTGTTTCTATTGCTGCAAACCATGGCAGGATCACAAGCCGACGAGACTGACTGGGAGAACATGACAAACAAAGCGTTACATGATAAGTTTCAACAAATGATGAGTGGACAGGTGGAAGATGTGCTCAATAGATTTGAAGAGGCCATGGATAATATAGATGGCGTTGAGAAGGCGTTCGAAACAAAGCTCGATAACAAGTTCAATGAGTTGCTCGCGCGTCTACCACCACCACCGGCTGCACCTAACGCACCTCTACAACAACAACAACGACTACCTCCACATCGCAAAACAGCCCTCCGCCGAGCGACCCGTGTCCCTCTTCAGCCTGGCCAAGCTGCTGGTGCTGCTGTTGATACTTCTGTGGCTCCTGCTGCTGATGTGGGGGAGGATGATTATGTGGGAGATTATGAGGATGAGGTTGATCAACATCTGAACTACGTGCAACCACCAGCACCACAACCACCAGGTCGTCCACATGCAAATAATGGCAATGTTAGGGCTCCCCCTCAGGTACGAGATCATGACCATCTCCCTAAACTAAAATTGAATATTCCACCATTTGAGGGTAGATATGTTCCTGATATATATCTTACTTGGGAGTTAGAAACTGAACAACGATTTACATGCTTACAATATCCTGAGGAGAGACGTGTTCCTGCTGCTGTTTGTGCTTTCACTAGCTTTGCATGTGTTTGGTGGTCTGAACATTGTAGATTATATCCTTTTCCTGCTACTTGGGCTGCTTTGAAAACTGCTATGCGTACTCGTTGGGTTCCACCATATTATCAACGTGAATTACTTCAAAAATTGCAGCGCTTAAGACAAGGAAAAAGTTCGGTAGAAGAATATTATCACGAATTACAAACTGGCTTGATTAGATGTGGTATTGTTGAGGAGAATGAAGCTATGCTTGCATGTTTTCTGGGTGGATTAAATAGAGAGATTCAAACCATTCTAGACTATAAGGATTATAATAATATCACTCGTTTATTCCATCTTGCTTGTAAAGCTGAACGTGAAGTGCAGGATCGACAGGCATTGGCGCGAACTAACTTTTCTGCAGGTCGACCTTCATCCTGGACACCACGTGCATCATCTACTTCCACACGTTCTGCTACACCGGCACCTCCGTCGGCTACCACCTCCAACCGTGATACGGTAAAGCAGGCGCAATCACCACTATCTGCCAAGAGCACACCTTCTGGGCCTAGAAACAGCTCTTCTTCATCCATGGCATCAACAGGGCAAACACATGATATTATTTGTCGACGTTGCAAGGGTGGAGGTCATTATGCGAGAGAATGCCCATCTAAGCGTGTGATGATTGTTACTGAGGATGGTGGGTATGAGTCCGCTAGTGACTAGGATGAGGAGACTTTGGCTCTTATTACACATGAAGAACACGGTGGAGATGATTCTGATCATGAGACGCAATACATGGCTGCTGAAGATGCTGACAGGTATGAATGTTTAGTTGCTCAACGTTTTTTGAGTGTGCAGGTTACACAAGCTGAGCAAAATCAGAGGCATAATGTGTTCCATACAAAGGGAGTTGTGAAGGAACATTCTATTCGCGTCATCATAGATGGAGGGAGCTGCAACAACTTGGCTAGCATGGAGATGGTGGAGAAGCTTTCTCTCACCACAAGACCACATCCACATCCTTACTACATCCAATGGTTAACCAACAGCGGCAAGGTTAAGGTAACATGTACTGTTCGTGTGCATTTTAGTATCTCTACATATGCTGATTATGTTGATTGTGATGTGGTACCTATGCAAGCATGTTCTTTATTACTTGGTAGACCATGGCAATTTGATAAAAATTTTGTACACCGTGGTAGAAACAATCAGTATACTCTTGTTCATAAGGATAAAAATATTACTTTGCTTCCTATGACTCCTGATTCCATTTTGCAAGATGATATTAATAGAGCTAATAAAGCAAAACAGGAGAAAAATAAGAGTGAAAATCAGATTGTGGCAAAAGAATTTGAGCAACAAATGAAGCCTAATAATAAATTAAACTAAAAAGTGCATGTTTACTTGCCACCAAATCTGATATTGATGAGCTAGATTCTAGCAAATCTGTTTGCTATGCTTTTGTGTGCAAAGAGGCATTATTTTCATTCGAGGACGTGCCTTCCTCTTTGCCCCTGCTATCACTAACATTTTGCAGGAGTTCGCTGACATCTTCCCACAAGACGTGCCACCGGGATTACCACCTATTCGAGGGATTGAGCATCAAATTGACTTAATTCCCGATGCATCGCTACCCAACCGTGCACCATATCGTACCAATCCAGAGGAGACGAAGGAGATTGATGAGGACATCAATACCATCCTTACACCCACAGCCCCTACTGTTACATATGATGGACCAATTACTAGAGCTCGCGCACGCCAATTAAATTACCAGGTACTTTTGTTTCTTGGTAATGATTCTAATGTTCATGAGAATATGATGCTGCCTAAATTGGATACATTTGTTTTGCTTACAAATGAAGGGCCTAGCTTGGAGAAGGATGAACATTGGAGCAAGTACAAGCATGGAGTTGATGGCATGCGCAAGGGGAACAAGAACGGAGTTACAAGTGATGATTTCAGGACTCTGAAGCCACCATAAGGAGTGAATGAAGCCTTGGACGAAATATACAAGATGCCACTTCATAAATTTCGTCCAGAGGCTATTCTAGGTGCTGCGTCACCTTATTATTGGGCCAGGCCCATGTAATTTCGAAATACTTAAGTATAGGCTGTTTTTAGAGTCCGTATGTGTGGGGAAACAAGAGTTAGGGTTGGTTTCGGACCCCTTCCTCAAGGGCCACGAAAAATTCCCCCCCCCCTCTTCCTCCATATATACAGCCGTTAGGGCGTCGTTTAGACTTTGGGGGTTTTGTTTAGATCAAAAGTTCACCATAGCAGCAACTTCGCGTACTTCGTTTGTGTTCAACGACCAGACCAAGGCGTCACAGAACCCCACCTTCATTAATAAAGCTTTCCTCTTTTATTCGCAATATCCAGATTGCAATCTTAGTTTCTTGCTTGTTCTTCGTTTGCCTGCAGGAAACAGACCCTCGGGGTCAGGTTGATCGTGCTCCGGCGTGGTCAATAACCTCTCGGAGTTGATTTAGCGATTGCTAAGGCGCGACGTCATCGCACGTTCGTAGTCGGATCGTCAAAGTCGACCTCATCCTAAACGATAGCCACCATCTCATCGAAAGACAGGACACCTTTGCCTCTATCAAGTGGTATCAGATTTCCAGGTTGCTCGGTGAGATTTTACAGTTTTTCGTAGTTTAGATCAAAAGTTCGCCATAGCAGCAACTTCACGAAAAAAACCAAAAAAAAAATTAGGGTTAGTTCATCCTATCCGAACCAATCTGAGCCTTTGCATAATCTTTTCTGTATTTGCTTTGTTGAATTTGCGGTTGCATCGTCGTGTCAAGTTGCTGGTCTTAGCGTCTAGTCCTTTAGAGTTTCGAGTTCTGTTCACAGGTTGTCACATCGCCGCTGCCATATATCACCACCGCATCATCATCATCACCACTGCCATATACCACCATCGTCATCACCGCTGCCATATACCACCATCGTCATCGCCGCTACCATATACCACATATCCACCGCCATCACGCTAATCTGAGTCCACTTCCATCACAGATTCACCACCAGTCTGTGTTCCATCGCCCTGCAAATATCCGCCACCAGTCCGAGTTTCCACCAGATTCATCTCCGCCACGAGTCCTAGTCCGAGTCCAGTAATTGTTGCTTTGTTCTCGATTTCCAGATCACGCGATACTCCGAGTCGTGACAGAGAAGGACTCCCCAACTTTCGTGCTACCCGCAGAAGAAAAATAGTTTCAGTTTAAAAAAAAAGAAAACTAAGTCTGGAAAATTCTGGCTAGGCAGTTTTTAGGACATTTGTAGACTTTTTCGAAAAAAAATTGTTTCGGAGCAAAAAAAAAGAAAGAGGAAAAAAAGTGAAAAAAAAGAATAAAAAATTCAGAGTGTGCTTCTCCCTTGTTTACGTGCAGCGCCGTGATTTTGTTAGTGTTCTAGGCTCGCGTCTCTAGTACGGTCTAGCCTAGGACCAGCACAGTACCGTCGTTGAGCGTTTATTCAACTTTGCATCTGTGAATTGATTATTGCTGACCCTTTTTGCTACCATATTATAAGCCTTCCTAGCTCCACATACATCTACGTCGTGCGTTTGACTCTCCCTCGTAATCGCTCTATCCAAGCTTTGAGAGTTTTGACTACAACGGTTGCCGATCACCGCCTGCTGCTTGGTAAGAACTGGTAAGAATTTGAGATTTGCTTGACGGATTTGTGACTGTCCACCACACCACCACCACCACTTCCTAGTAGTCTGTAGAATCATATTCTTGTGTGTTTCTATTGCTGCTAACCATGGCAGGATCACAAGCCGACGAGACTGACTGGGAGAACATGACAAACAAAGCGTTACATGATAAGTTTCAACAAATGATGAGTGGACAGGTGGAAGATGTGCTAAATAGATTTGAAGAGGCCATGGAGAAGATAGATGGCATTGAGAGGCGTTTGAAACAAAGCTCGATAACAAGTTTAATGAATTGCTCGCGCGTCTACCACCACCACCACCGGCTGCACCTAACGCACCTCTACAACAACAACAACGACTACCTCCACATCGCGAAACAACCCTCCGCCGAGCGACCCGTGTTCCTCTTGCGCTTGGCCAACCTGTTGATGCTGCTGTTGATACTTCTGTGGCTCCTGCAGCTGATGCGGAGGAGGATGATTATGTGGGAGATTACGAGGATGAGGTTGATCAACATCAGAACTACGTGCAACCACCAGCACCACAACCACCAGGTCGTCCACATGCAAATAATGGTAATGTTAGGGCTCCCCCTCAGGTACGAGAGCATGACCATCTCCCTAAACTGAAATTGAATATCCCACCATTTGAGGGTAGATATGTTCCTGATATATATCTTACTTGGGAGTTAGAAACTGAACAACGATTTACATGTTTACAATATCCTGAGGAGAGACGTGTTCCTGCTGCTGTTTGTGCTTTCACTAGCTTTGCATGTGTTTGGTGGTCTGAATATTGTAGATTATATCCTGTTCCAGCTACTTGGGCTGCTTTGAAAACTGCTATGCGTACTCATTGGGTTCCGCCATATTATCAACGTGAATTACTTCAAAAATTGCAGCGCTTACGACAAGGAAAAAATTCTGTAGAAGAATATTATCAGGAATTACAAACTAGATTGATTCGATGTGGTATTGTTGAGGAGAATGAAGCTATGCTTGCACGTTTTCTGGGTGGATTAAATAGAGAGATTCAGACCATTCTAGACTATAAGGATTATAATAATATCACTCGTTTATTCCATCTTGCTTGTAAAGCTGAACGTGAAGTGCAGGATCGACAGGCATTGGCGCGAACTAACTTTTCTGCAGGTCGACCTTCATCATGGACACCACGTGCATCATCTACTTCCACACATTCTGCTACACCGGCACCTCCGTCGGCTGCCACCTCCAACCGTGATACAAGAAAGCAGGCACAACCACCACTATCTGCCAAGAGCACACCTGCCGGGCCTGCACAGAGCTCTGCTTCTTCCATGGCGTCTACAGGGCACACAAGTGATATTATTTGTCGTCGTTGTAAGGGAAGAGGACATTTTGCGCGCGAATGCACATCTCAGCGTGTGATGATTACTACTGAGGATGGTGGGTATGAGTCCGCTAGTGATTATGATGAGGAGACTTTGGCTCTTCTTACACATGAAGAACACGGTGGAGATGATTCTGATCATGAGACGCAATACATGGCTCCTGAAGATGCTGACAGGTATGAATGTTTGGTTGCTCAACGTGTTTTGAGTGTGCAGGTCATGCAAGCTGAGCAAAATCAGAGGCATAATTTGTTCCATACAAAGGGAGTTGTGAAGGAACGTTCTGTTCGCGTCATCATAGATGGAGGGAGCTGCAACAACTTGGCTAGCATGGAGATGGTGGAGAAGCTATCCCCCATCACAAGACCACATCCACATCCTTACTACATCCAATGGTTCAACAACGGCGGCAAGGTTAAGGTAACACGTACTGTTCGTGTGCACTTTAGTATCTCTACATATGCTGATTATTTTTATTGTGATGTGGTAACTATGCAAGCATGTTCCTTATTACTTGGTAGACCATGGCAATTTGATAAAAATTCTGTACACCATGGTAGAAACAATCAGTATACTCTCGTTCATAAGGACAAAAATATTACTTTGCTTCCTATGACTCCTGATTCCATTTTGCAAGATGATATTAATTGAGCTAATTAAGCAAAACAGGAGCAAAATAAGAGTGAAAATCAGATTGTG
This sequence comes from Aegilops umbellulata, assembly GCA_032464435.1. NCBI lineage: Eukaryota > Viridiplantae > Streptophyta > Magnoliopsida > Poales > Poaceae > Aegilops > Aegilops umbellulata. Next base: position 64,897,751 of record CP136059.1, on the reverse strand, counting down.
GCAAAAGAATTTGAGCAACAAATGAAGCCTAATAATAAACCATCTAGTGTTGCTTCTGAAATTAAATTGAAAAGTGCATGTTTATTTGCCACCAAATCCGATATTGATGATCCAGATGTTAGCAAATCTGTTTGCTATGCTTTTGTGTGCACAGAAGTATTATTTTCATTCGAGGACGTGCCTTCCTCTTTGCCTCCTACTGTTACTAACATTTTGCAGGAGTTCGCTGACGTCTTTCCACAAGACGTGCCACCGGGATTACCACCTATTCGAGGGATTGAGCATCAAATTGACTTAATTCCCGGTGCATCGCTACCCAACCGTGCACCATACCGTACCAATCCAGAGGAGACGAAGGAGATTATGCGTCAAGTACAGGAGCTGCTCGACAAAGGTTATATACGTGAATCTTTTAGTCCTTGTGATGTTCCTATTATACTAGTGCCTAAAAAGGATGGTACATCGCGTATGTGTGTTGATTGTAGAGGCATTAATAATATTACTATTCGTTATCGTCATCCTTTTCCTAGGCTAGATGATATGCTTGATGAATTGAGTGGCTCTACAATATTGTCCAAAGTTGATTTGTGTAGTGGATACCATCAAATTCGTATGAAATTGGGAGATGAATGGAAAACAACATTTAAAACTAAGTTTGGTTTATATGAGTGGTTAGTCATGCCTTTTGGGTTAACTAATGCACCTAGTACTTTCATGAGATTAATGAACGAAGTTTTACGTGCTTTCATTGGACGATTTGTGGTAGTGTATTTTGATGATATACTGATTTATAGCAAATCTTTGGAAGAACATTTGGAACATTTACTTGCTGTTTTTAATGCTCTACGTGATGCACGTTTGTTTGGTAACCTTGGGAAGTGCACCTTTTGCACCGACCGAGTGTCTTTTCTTGGCTATGTTGTTACTCCACAGGGAATTGAAGTTGATAAAGCCAAGATTGAAGCTATTGAGAGTTGGCCGCAGCCCAAAACGGTCACACAAGTGAGGAGTTTTCCTTGACTCGCTGGTTTCTATAGGCGTTTTGTGAGAGATTTTAGCACCATTGCTGCACCTCTCAATGAGCTTACAAAGAAGGATGTGCCTTTTGTTTGGGGTACCGCACAAGAAGAACCCTTCACGGTATTGAAAGATAAGTTGACACATGCTCCTTTACTTCAACTTCCTGACTATAATAAGACTTTTGAGCTTGAATGTGATGCTAGTGGAATTGGATTAGGAGGTGTGTTATTACAAGATGGCAAACCTGTTGCATACTTTTCTGAAAAATTGAGTGGGCCTAGTCTGAACTATTCTACTTATGATAAAGAATTATATGCTCTTGTTCGGACTTTAGAAACATGGCAACATTATTTATGGCCCAAAGAATTTGTTATACATTCTGATCATGAATCTTTGAAACACATTAAAAGTCAAGCTAAACTGAACCGTAGACATGCTAAATGGGTTGAATTCATTGAGACTTTCCCTTATGTCATTACACACAAGAAGGGTAAAGAAAATGTTATTGCTGATGCATTGTCTCGTCGTTATACTATGCTTTCACAACTTGACTTTAAAATATTTGGTTTGGAGACCATCAAAGATCAATATGTGTATGATGCTGAATTTAAAGATGTATTGTAGAATTGTAAAGAAGGTAGATCATGGAACAAGTCCGTTGTTAATGATGGTTTTGTGTTCCGTGCTAACAAGCTATGCATTCCAGCTAGTTCTGTTCGTCTTTTGTTGTTGCAGGAGGCGCATGGAGGAGGATTAATGGGACACTTTGGCGTGAAGAAGACAGAGGACGTACTTGCTACACATTTCTTTTGGCCAAAGATGAGACGGGATGTTGAGCGTTTTGTTGCTCGCTGCACTACATGTCAAAAAGCTAAGTCACGACTCAATCCTCATGGTTTATATATGCCTTTGCCTGTCCCTAGTGTTCCTTGGGAGGATATATCTATGGACTTTGTTTTAGGTTTGCCTCGAACAAAGAAGGGGAGGGATAGCATATTTGTTGTCGTGGATAGATTCTCGAAAATGGCACACTTTATACCATGTCATAAAAGCGATGATGCTGTTAATGTTGCTGATTTGTTCTTTCGTGAAATTATTCGCTTACATGGTGTGCCAAATACTATTGTTTCAGATCGTGATACTAAATTTCTTAGCCACTTTTGGAGATGTTTATGGGCTAAGTTAGGGACTAAACTGCTTTTTAGTACTACTTGTCACCCCCAAACTGATGGACAAACTGAAGTAGTCAATAGAACATTGTCTACTATGCTTAGGGCTGTTTTGAAGAATAATAAGAAAATGTGGGAAGAATGCTTGCCTCATATTGAATTTTCTTATAATCGTTCATTGCATTCTACTACTAAGATGTGCCCTTTTGAAATTGTGTATGGTTTCCTACCTCGTGCACCCATTGATTTCATCTTCGGAGAAGGTTAATTTTGATGCTAAACAACATGCTGAATTGATTTTAAAAATGCATGAGTTAACTAAGGAAAACATTGAGCGTATGAATGCTAAATATAAACTTGCTGGAGATAAGGGTAGAAAACATGTTGTCTTTGCACCTGGTGATCTTGTTTGGTTACATTTGCATAAGGATAGGTTTCCTAATTTGCGCAAATCAAAGCTAATGCCACGTGCTGATGGTCCATTTAAGGTGTTAGAGAAAATAAATGATAATGCATATAAACTTGAGCTGCCTGCAGATTTTGGGGTTAGTCCCACTTTTAACATTGCAGATTTGAAGCCTTATTTGGGTGAGGAAGATGAGCTTCCGTCGAGGACGATTGCATTTCAAGAAGGGGAGGATGATGAGGACATCAATACCATCGTTACACCCACAGCCCCTACTGTTACACATGATGGACCAATTACTAGAGCTCGCGCACGCCAATTAAATTACCAGGTACTTTCGTTTCTTGGTAATGATTCTAATGTTCATGAGAATACGATGCTGCCTAAATTGGATACATTTGTTTTGCTTACAAATGAAGGGCCTAGCTTGGAGAAGGATGAACATTGGAGCAAGTACAAGCATGGAGTCGATGGCATGCGCAAGGGGAACAAGAACGGAGTTACAAGTGATGATTTCAGGACTCTGAAGCCACCATAAGGAGTGAATGAAGCCTTGGACAAAATATACAAGATGCCACTTCATAAATTTCGTCCAGAGGCTATTCTAGGTGCTGCGTCACCTTATTATTGGGCCAGGCCCATGTAATTTCGAAATACTTAAGTATAGGCTGTTTTTAGAGTCCGTTTGTGTGGGGAAACAAGAGTTAGGGTTGGTTTCGGACCCCTTCCTCAAGGGCCACGAAATTCCCCCCCTCTTCCTCCATATATACAGCCCTTAGGGCGTCGTTTAGACTTTGGGGGTTTTGTTTAGATCAAAAGTTCGCCATAGCAGCAACTTCGCGTACTTCGTTTGTGTTCAACAACCAGACCAAGGCGTCACAGAACCCCACCTTCATTAATAAAGCTTTCCTCTTTTATTCGCAATATCCAGATTGCAATCTTAGTTTCTTGCTTGTTCTTCGTTTGCCTGCAGGAAACACACCCTCGTGGTCAGGTTGATCGTGCTCCGGCGTGGTCAATAACCTCTCGGAGTTGGTTTAGCGATTGCTAAGGCGCGACATCATCGCACGTTCGTAGTCGGATCGTCAAAGTCGACTTCATCCTAAACGATAGCCACCATCTCATCGAAAGACGGGACACCTTTGCCTCTATCAGAGATTATGCGTCAAGTACAGGAGCTGCTCGACAAAGGTTATATACGCGAATCTCTTAGTCCTTGTGTTGTTCCTATTATACTAATTCCTAAAAAGGATGGTACGTCGCGTATGTGTGTTGATTGTAGAGGCATTAATAATATTACTATTCGTTATCGTCATCCTTGTAACGTGTCACATCCCTAGTTCTGGTGATGCTTAGTGCTTGCATTAGAGTGTTGCATCATGTTTAAATTCTATTAAATTTGAAATGGGGAATGTTTCAAACCCTAGCACTAAAGCAATTTCAAATAGATGCAAATTAAAAATGGAATTTCAACTAACCCAAAATGCTTTTCAAAAATGTTCATGGCCTTTGGAAAATGTTGCAAACAACAACCAGAGGTGATGCACATTTTTGCTATACATTTTGGATTTTTGAATGAACCCATATGTATTTGAATTGGAGCTGTTTAAAATAATATAAATATTTTGAAGGCTCCAAAAATGTTGGAAATTGGTGAGGGCCTTTGATATATTATAACCAGTGGCCACAAGGAATCTCAACATTTTTATAATTGTGCTAGTATTTATTTTAAGTCAAAAACAAATGTCAGAAATAGAAAAGAAAACAAAAATATGGAAAACCCTTACCTGGGCCACTTGCTGGCCTGGCTCTGGGCCGGCCCACCTGGCCCATGCCAGTCACCTCCTACCTTTGCCAGTAGGCAGAGGAGGGGGGGACAGCGCACCGCCGCCGAGCATGCGCGAGGCCACCTCCTGCTTCGCCGTGTCGACGCCTCCTCCTCCCTGTCCCCACGCCTGTGGACGCCTCGACCCACCTCATGCATGTTAGAACAACTTATAGTTGCTGCTTAGCACAAATCATATAATGGCATTTAAATATCCACATATGGAGTTTGAATTTGAATCCTGGATTCAAATCAACTTCATTTAATCTGGTTGCTAGCTGCATTAGCTCAAATCACATCATATTGCCATGTCATGATCATGCATCATATTGTCGCATTGCATTGATTTTGTTCTTTCTCAGTTGCCGGTGTTTGTCCCCTCTCGATAGACGTGGTTCCGACGATGTGATCGATGACACCGATGAAGAACTATATTATCTTCCGAAGTGCCAGGCAAGCAAAACCCCTTTGTTCATTTCGATACAATCCCACTCTCTCGCTCCTGCTCTCTTTTACTGCATTAGGACAACAACGATTCAACTGTTACTTGCTGCGGTAGTTGAACCCCTTATCCTCTGCATGACCTGTCATTGCCACAGTAAATAGATGAAACCCACTAGCATGAGTAGGAGTTGTTTGAGCCCTGATGTGCCTACTCATTCATGCTTGTTGTCATGCCTGCTACTGCTTAGAGTTGAGTCGGGTCTGATTCATCGGGAATGAATTGGAAGGTGGTGAACATGTCCTACTGTTGAGAGCTAAGTGTGTGAACACGATTTGGTAAAGGTAGCGGTGAGAGGCCATGTAGGAGTACATGGTGGGTTGTCTCATTGCAGCCGTCCTCAGGAACTGAGTTCTGTGTTTGCGATCCATGAACAGTTACTACCACACATTGGGCTCCGGGCACTCCAAGCTCTCTCGACTTATTAATCAACCTGATCTCTGTCCAGGAGTTGCAACTAGTTTCTGGTGTTTGTAGGTTGTGTTAGTAGTCTACCAAGTGGCACCCGGTACAGGTGGGCTTGGGACAGACTAGGCACCGTGGCCGGGTAAACCAAGCGCCGCCCGTTTGGTGGGCTTGGAACCCTGTACACATCGTTTGGGGCCGTGAGCGACACCCCGGCCGGATCTCCTTGCGGATGGAACCCGAATAGGCGATAAACCTGGACGAGAGACTTGTGTGATTAGTCAGGTCGTGGCCGACTCCCTCGCCCGGCTTCCGCTTGAAGGTTGCCGAGGTACATGACGTGTACAGGGCGATAAGTGGCGAGAGCGTGTGTGAAGAAGTACACCCCTGCAGGGTTATCATTATCTATTCGAATAGCCGGATTCCTCGGATATGGAAACTTGGACCCCTTGTACAGTTCATAGACAAGTGAAAGTGGATACTCTAAAATGCGCAAGATAAGCGTGAGTGCTATGGATGGCCTTCTCGTAGGGAGACGGGAGCAGATCCATAGTGGTGTATTGAAATGGTGAATATGTGGACTCGTGTGTGCCACCTCAAAAGAGTTACTTGCAGTCGTAGTTCAGGATAGCCACCGAGTCAAAGCTGGCTTGCTGCAGTCAAACTCCACCACCCCCCTTTATTGATACTGGTGCATATGTAGTTAGTTCTGATGTAAGTCTTGCTGAGTACATTTGTACTCACGTTTGCCTATTTTATGTTTTGCAGAGAGACTTCAGTCTCGCTAGTAGTTCCGCGTGGACTTCGACGTTTAGCTTGTTACCTCAGCTACGATCTTGTGCCCTCGGCAGGATCTGGTAGATAGTCAGGCTTCTCAGCCTTTTTCATTTGTAGATGTCTGTACTCAGACATGTTAAGCTTCCGCATGTGTTTGACTTGTATGCTCTGAATGTTGGGTCATGAGACCCATGTTTGTAATATCTCGCTCCTCGGAGCCTAATGAATAAATATTGGAGTCGTAGAGTTATGTTGTGATGCCATGTTGTATTTACACATATTGAGCATATTGTGTGTATGATTGAAATGCTTGCTATGTGTGGAATCCGACTATCTAGTTGTTTATCCTTGGCAGCCTATCACATGGGGAAATGTAGTCTAGTGCTCCTGAGCGATAGTAGTCCGCTACAGCCCGGTTCACCGGAGTCCTGCTAGCCCAGCACTACTGCTCGGAACACTTGACTGGCCGGCATGTGTTTCACTTCGTTCCTGTGTCTGTCCCTTCGGGGAAATGTCATGCGGTGACTTCCGGAGTCCTGCCTAGCCTGCTACAGCCCGGGTTACCGGAGTCCTGTTAGCCCAGTGCTACAGCCCGGATTCACACGTTGATGACCGACATGCTCGATGTGATTCATGTATGCCTGTCCTCATGGGTTAGTGCCGCTTTGGGTTCACGACTAGCCATGTCGGCCCGGGTTCTTTGTCATATGGATGCTAGCGACACTATCATATACGTGAGCCAAAAGGCGCAAACGGTCCCGGGCCAGGTAAGGTGGCACCCGTGGGAATACCGTGCGTGAGGCCGCAAAGTGATATGATGTGTTACATGCTAGATCGGTGTGACTTAGGATCGGGGCCCTAACAGCGTTGGTATCAGAGCCTGACTGCCTGTAGGATTACCAAGCCAAACTGGTCGAAGTTGAGTCTAGAAATGCTTTAGTTATATAAGGGAATTGATTGTGGAAGGGAACGTAAGGCTCTTTTACTCCTTATACCTCATGGCCTTCTGATTTGAGTCATCCTCTTCTCTTCTACGGGGATTAAGAACTAGGCTTCTTTTCTATCTCTCAGGATGGCGTGTTACTAAACCGTAGTTGCCTAGGATTGTTGAGTTCAAGCCTCAATTCAGTTCCTACTACTTCCATATGTTCATAGCTGGCCTCAGAACCTTGATATTGTGATGTTGAGTGGCTATGCCACCATTTTTGCAGGTTGTCTCAAATCATTTTGAGCATTTACAGCCGTTATGCTGTCCGAGTCATCCCAGGTCTCTACATAGTCTGATGCATTTGCAAATCCTTTCTTTCCGTTCCCTATGTCCTTTTGGGCCGGATTAAGCACACTACACAGTCTGTGAGGTACTCCGTTGCCTCGACATGTATGTTGGAGTTAGTATTATGACCCTAGGTGTCTTCGAGAATCACCCAGTAATCTAGCAATGCTTTATATCCCTAGTGTGATGATTCTGGCCACCATTCTCGAAAGCATCCTGTGATGCCATTTAGTAGTAGGTATTCTACTCCTGGGCTTCTGAACCCGAGATTCACCCTACTTCATGTTGTTAGTATTTGCTAGTTCCCTTAAGATATCAGTAACCGTTGCGATAGTCCTCGAGGTACGTGGTATTTTCTTCTTCCAAATACTACGAACCGCTTATGGCAGAAGTTCTTTGAACCAAAAGATCACAACCAGAGTGCTCTTGATGAGTTCTCCATTCTGCATTGTGAATCTGCCAGTTCTACCTTCTTTGCATGGGTTATCCGGAAGAAATATGTTGAACTTGGTTCGACATACTAGTCTATGCATCCACAACTCAGAAAATCGTATGTTCTTTGAGTTGTTCCCCCCTTCAGTTATATTCTGACCTTCGTCTATCAATTGATAGTCAGGAATAGTTGTGCATTCGTGTTCATCGATGCCTATTATTCTTGTGGTCCGTCAAGCCATTCTACCCTGGAATGACTAGGAGAAACAAACTCCAGTACCTTATCCATTTCTAGGATTTGGTCAAAGCAGTTGTATACCACATGCCAATCCAGCTTTTGTTCTGTTCTACCTTGGAGTGTTACCATCTTTATGTCAAGAATGTCATGAGAATTGCACCACCTCTTATGAATTGTTGATTTAGTGATACTCTCACCATCGTCATCCATTCCTCGGCCCTCGTGTTGTTGTAACCGGAATGCCGACAGGTGAATTGTGATGTGTGAAATCAATACTCCGAGCAACTCCTTGCTTGGTAGTAAATGGACAATATTCTCATTCTTAGCGTATTGGTTATTAAATCATCATCCTAAGATTGATCGTGCTACCTAGTCCTTATTTCTGGTGCACTCTTCGATCAATGAGTTAGGATTATTCAATCCCTTGCTTATTTAATCATATTGTCTTGCTCTGAAAGGCAAGATTGTTCTCGAGCTTAGAAACATATCGGTGGTTCGTGATTTTCCGAAGATCTTCTCGGAAGTATTACCTGGTTGTCACCTGACCGCTATGTTGAGTTCGTGATCAGTTGGTTTTCCTGTAAACCACCCCTTCTCCAAGAATCTGTGTTGGATACCCTGAGCTAGTTGGTTAAGCCAAACAACAACTTGGAGAGTTGGAAGATAAAAGCTTGTCCGACTTAGTTCATGTTAAGGGATATCTTGTGTGTGTGTGTGTTGAAGAAAGATGATATCCTCCTCGATTGATCCTCGTGGTCAGTTGTTGAACTTATTGTCTTACCCAATCTTTGATTTGAGTATGGGCTATCGTCAAGTCAAATCAGAACCAACGATGTTCGTAATGTTGTCTTACTCGTGGTTGATCCCTCGAGCATACACCATTACATCTTTTGGTTTGACCAATACTACCACTGTGTTCACATGATGGTGGAAGTCCAGTGATATGGAAACTCCGATGAGTTGTTGTTGAGCCCATCAGCAGCATTTTGTCTCCCCCATGATTCATGTCGAACATCTAAATAGTGTTGGAAACTTTTATAAGCAATGCCTTCATGTTCTGTTCATGAAGCTTATGCTTGGGTGGAAGAAGTGACTTCCTCGAATTCATGTGCATTTGGTGCAAGTTGCCGCCGTGAGTTCGAGAAAGATTGTTTTTGTTTCCCCTGGTACCATCCCAGGTCAGTCATGCATACGTGCGAAGTATTCTATGGTTTGGTAGATTGATTACCTCCACTCCATATGTATTCCCTAGCACACCAAGCCACTGACTGATTTGCTCAAGGAGAAGGAGTCCCTTCATAAGAGCTAATCCGGACTTATGAAAAGACTTCGATATCCTTGATGATGGTTCCCAACCAGAACTCGGTAGTGTTTTATTATAAGACTACCATGTGATCATGCTTGTCTAAGACAGTGTGTTCACAGGTTTGTAGCAGAACCAGCTCATGTTTTGGAGCTTGCTATCGTAGTTCATTTCCTGAGAATCTCGCAACGTCATCTCGTCGGTTTGTGTTGCAAACTTCCTTTTTCGGACATGCTGTCTGAAATATCCTGTTACCAACCAGATCTGAATCTCAGGCAGATGTGATGGTTGGAACTTTTCCAAGATCTATTACGTAGGTCCCGACAAGGTTGATGTCTGGCCGACACCCCTAGCCGGAAGAGCTATCATGGTAGTATCTTGATTGAACTAGTTGACCATCTTCTCCATGAGGATCTCGTGCGACTTATTTTAGAAGTTGTTCCTTAGGGATCCTTGTGCTATTAGTATTCCTCGATTATGCTATAACCATTCCAACAATGGAATTGCTCTCGACTGTTGAGTTATCTCCCAGTTACCAGAATCATTCCCAGCATTTGCATTTTGTTCCCAGCTTGCACCTCAATAGTTGTTGTCCAGGATCATATTCAAGAGTGAACTTGTCATGGGTCCCATCCATTTCCGGTGATAAGCAAAAATCATCTATTGCATTGTTTTCAACAAGGTAGTCCACATCTTTCGTTCTAGTACAAGTATGTCACCTTTTCGAACTCCTTCAAACGATCGTTTGTGATTGCCTTAGGATGGAATAAAGAGTTCCAATGATCTCAGAATCAAAAGTAATTCTTTTTGCCACTTAAGGGAATAGTTCTTCGAGTCACCTTCCCTAAGGTGCCCCGTTTTGGAATCATGGCAATCAACTTCTCGCTACCTTGAAAACTATGCACCATCCTACTTAAGCGTGGGAGTGTTTCCTACCAAATTGAACTTTCATCATTTGTTCTCTCCATCCCTTTTGATGTGTGTTTGTCTCTTAGATCAAGAGATGGTTCATCATCTCATTCCATGAGTTGATCGTGTATCGCTTGATTTTCGAGAAGATCGTTTCCTATAGAGTTTCCTTTTGTCGTCATCATGTTGTATGAAGATCTCGAAAGCAAGGACGTCAAGATCAATATGATGCAATGAAGCTACTTCTTCGAGAAGGGCAGTTGGATCGAGGAGACCGTGATAGTTGTGACCTCCTTTCTTCTAAACTCACGACTTGAATCTCGGGGCGAGATTCTTGTTTAGTGGGGGTGAGTTGTCACATCCCTAGTTCTGGTGATGCTTAGTGCTTGCATTAGAGTGTTGCATCATGTTTAAATTCTATTAAATTTGAAATGGGGAATGTTTCAAACCCTAGCACTAAAGCAATTTCAAATAGATGCAAATTAAAAATGGAATTTCAACTAACCCAAAATGCTTTTCAAAAATGTTCATGGCCTTTGGAAAATGTTGCAAACAACAACCAGAGGTGATGCACATTTTTGCTATACATTTTGGATTTTTGAATGAACCCATATGTATTTGAATTGGAGCTGTTTAAAATAATATAAATATTTTGAAGGCTCCAAAAATGTTGGAAATTGGTGAGGGCCTTTGGTATATTATAACCAGTGGCCACAAGGAATCTCAACATTTTTACAATTGTGCTAGTATTTATTTTAAGTCAAAAACAAATGTCAGAAATAGAAAAGAAAACAAAAATATGGAAAACCCTTACCTGGGCCACTTGCTGGCCTGGCTCTGGGCCGGCCCACCTGGCCCATGCCAGTCACCTCCTACCTTTGCCAGTAGGCAGAGGAGGGGGGGACAGTGCACCGCCGCCGAGCATGCGCGAGGCCACCTCCTGCTTCGCCGTGTCGACGCCTCCTCCTCCCTGTCCCCGCGCCTGTGGACGCATCGACCCCCCTCTGTCCTTCCCCCCCTCTCCCTCTTCTCTGGCTCCCTTCCCCTCTCTTCCCGAGCGCCGCTGTTGCCGCCGTTCACTGCCACCGTGGCCACCGTCCACACCTCGCCTCGCCGATGCTTCCAGAAGAACCGTCGCGCCTTCCTCTTCGTCTCCACCAACCCACGTGACGCCGGGCGCACCGCAGCGTCGTCCCCGCCGCCTTCATCGCCGCATCTGTCCGGCAATCGCCGCGGTCGATTCGCCGTCTCCGACGCCTCCCCGAGACCACCGCGCTGCTCTTCGACCTCGCTGTGAGCCCCGGAGTATTACCCCTCACCTCTCCCTCTCTGGTTCGTCCTCTAGCTAGCTGTGCTGCCATGGCCGCAGCTCGCGTCCGCCATGACCGGCGAGCCCCGCGCTCCCGAGCTCCTGCACTTGTGTTCGTTGCACCGGCGTGCTCCTGGTGACCCCAGGAACCCGTAGAGCCCCTCAGCTGATCTCGACGTGCCGTGGAACGTCGCACCGGACTCCGCCCGAACTCCGGCCGCCGCCATGAGTTCACTTCCGACGAATTCCGGCCACCCCGCGGCCTTCCGTCCGGTCCATTGGATGCGGACGAGCAAGAGCTCCTCCCCGGTGCGCTCAGCGCGCCAAACCACCGCCCGATGCTCAAATCCGAGCCGCGCCGCCGTCGTTTTGGTCGTCGCCGACCGTGCTCCGGCGAGTGCCGACGTGGCGCGTCATTAGCGCTAACCACCGCCAGCTAGATCACCCACATACGCTGATAGATGGGCCCCAGCGCCCACTAATTTTGTAATTAGGCTAAACACACCCCTGTTTAACACTGTGACACTGACGTGTGGAGCCCACACGTCAGGTTTGACCTGGAGGCGCCCAGTTGACCAACTGACGTCATCCTGAAGTCACGCTGACGCAATAATTATTTTCTGGATTTTTTTAATCAGGAAATTCCAGAAAATAGAGCTAACTTCTAAAATTCATATAAATTCAACCGTAGCTCAGATTGAAAAGTTTTATATATGAAAAATGATCAGAAAAATTCAAGGAATCCATCTGTACCATTTTCATGCATGTTAGAACAACTTATAGTTGCTGCTTAGCACAAATCATATAATGGCATTTAAATATCCACATATGGAGTTTGAATTTGAATCCTGGATTCAAATCAACTTCATTTAATCTGGTTGCTAGCTGCATTAGCTCAAATCACATCATATTGCCATGTCATGATCATGCATCATATTGTCGCATTGTATTGATTGTGTTCTTTCTCAGTTGCCGGTGTTTGTCCCCTCTCGATAGACGTGGTTCCGACGATGTGATCGATGACACCGATGAAGAACTATATTATCTTCCGAAGTGCTAGGCAAGCAAAACCCCTTTGTTCATTCCGATACAATCCCACTCTCTCGCTCCTGCTCTCTTTTACTGCATTAGGACAACAACGATTCAACTGTTACTTGTTGCGGTAGTTGAACCCCTTATCCTCTGCATGACCTGTCATTGCCACAGTAAATAGATGAAACCCACTAGCATGAGTAGGAGTTGTTTGAGCCCTGATGTGCCTACTCATTCATGCTTGTTGTCATGCCTGCTACTGCTTAGAGTTGAGTCGGGTCTGATTCATCGGGAATGAATTGGAAGGTGGTGAACATGTCCTACTGTTGAGAGCTAAGTGTGTGAACACGATTTGGTAAAGGTAGCGGTGAGAGGCCATGTAGGAGTACATGGTGGGTTGTCTCATTGCAGCCGTCCTCAGGAACTGAGTTCTGTGTTTGCGATCCATGAACAGTTACTACCACACATTGGGCTCCGGGCACTCCAAGCTCTCTCGACTTATTAATCAACTTGATCTCTGTCCAGGAGTTGCAACTAGTTTCTGGTGTTTGTAGGTTGTGTTAGTAGTCTACCAAGTGGCACCCGGTACAGGTGGGCTTGGGACAGACTAGGCACCGTGGCCGGGTAAACCAAGCGCCGCCCGTTTGGTGGGCTTGGAACCCTGTACACATCGTTTGGGGCCGTGAGCGACACCCCGGCCGGATCTCCTTGCGGATGGAACCCGAATAGGCGATAAACCTGGACGAGAGACTTGTGTGATTAGTCAGGTCGTGGCCGACTCCCTCGCCCGGCTTCCGCTTGAAGGTTGCCGAGGTACATGACGTGTACAGGGCGATAAGTGGCGAGAGCGTGTGTGAAGAAGTACACCCCTGCAGGGTTATCATTATCTATTCGAATAGCCGGATTCCTCGGATATGGAAACTTGGACCCCTTGTACAGTTCATAGACAAGTGAAAGTGGATACTCTAAAATGCGCAAGATAAGCGTGAGTGCTATGGATGGCCTTCTCGTAGGGAGACGGGAGCAGATCCATAGTGGTGTATTGAAATGGTGAATATGTGGACTCGTGTGTGCCACCTCAAAAGAGTTACTTGCAGTCGTAGTTCAGGATAGCCACCGAGTCAAAGCTGGCTTGCTGCAGTCAAACTCCACCACCCCCCTTTATTGATACTGGTGCATATGTAGTTAGTTCTGATGTAAGTCTTGCTGAGTACATTTGTACTCACGTTTGCCTATTTTATGTTTTGCAGAGAGACTTCAGTCTCGCTAGTAGTTCCGCGTGGACTTCGACGTTTAGCTTGTTACCTCAGCTACGATCTTGTGCCCTCGGCAGGATCTGGTAGATAGTCAGGCTTCTCAGCCTTTTTCATTTGTAGATGTCTGTACTCAGACATGTTAAGCTTCCGCATGTGTTTGACTTGTATGCTCTGAATGTTGGGTCATGAGACCCATGTTTGTAATATCTCGCTCCTCGGAGCCTAATGAATAAATATTGGAGTCGTAGAGTTATGTTGTGATGCCATGTTGTATTTACACATATTGAGCATATTGTGTGTATGATTGAAATGCTTGCTATGTGTGGGATCCGACTATCTAGTTGTTTATCCTTGGCAGCCTATCACATGGGGAAATGTAGTCTAGTGCTTCTGAGCGATAGTAGTCCGCTACAGCCCGGTTCACCGGAGTCCTGCTAGCCCAGCACTACTGCTCGGAACACTTGACTGGCCGGCATGTGTTTCACTTCGTTCCTGTGTCTGTCCCTTCGGGGAAATGTCACGCGGTGACTTCCGGAGTCCTGCCTAGCCTGCTACAGCCCGGGTTACCGGAGTCCTGTTAGCCCAGTGCTACAGCCCGGATTCACACGTTGATGACCGACATGCTCGATGTGATTCATGTATGCCTGTCCTCATGGGTTAGTGCCGCTTTGGGTTCACGACTAGCCATGTCGGCCCGGGTTCTTTGTCATATGGATGCTAGCGACACTATCATATACGTGAGCCAAAAGGCGCAAACGGTCCCGGGCCAGGTAAGGTGGCACCCGTGGGAATACCGTGCGTGAGGCCGCAAAGTGATATGATGTGTTACATGCTAGATCGGTGTGACTTAGGATCGGGGTCCTGACAGGCCCCAGATGTAACTTGCCATATTTGTAATCCAACTCTTGCCATTTTCGGCTATGTGTTATGTTATTCTCTCCGTGTTTGGGTTTCCCTTCGTTTTGTATTTTGTTCATGTCATGCATTTCATATCATGCCATCATGTGCATCGCATTCGCATACGTGTTCGTCTCATAAATCCGAGCATTTTCCCCGTTGTCCGTTTTGCAATCCGGCGCTCCTATGTTCCCCGGCGTCCCCTTTTACATTTCTTCGTGAGCGGGTATCAAACTTTCTTGGATTGGAGCGAGGTTTGCCATGCGGCCTTGGTATAGCACCGGTAGACCGCCTGTCAAGTTTCGGGTCAATCGGAGGTCGTTTGATACTCCAACGGTTAACCGGGTAACCGTGAAGGCCTCGTGTGTGTTGCAGCCCAACACCCCTTCAAAACAGCCCAAAAACCCATCTAAAACACTGCCATGTCCTCCGCCGTTTGATCACGATCGCGTGTCCGAAAACCGCTCTCCATTTCGAGCCTCCTAGCTCCTTCTACCTATATAAATACCTCCCCCTCCTCCAATTCCGGGTCCAATACCCTAACCCTAGTCCAAATCCGCCCCGCGCGCCGCCGGACGTGTCCGGGCGCGCCGGACGCCGTCCGCCGCCGCGCCCAGCCAGTCCGCCACCGCCACGTGGCGCTCCTCCTCCACCCGCGCCGCCGGCCCGCCTGGCCCGAGGCCGGCCCTCCCGCGCGCCGACCGGGCCGCGCCCGCGCCCCGCCCGCCGCGCCGCTGCCCCGCCGCTCCCGCGCCGCTGCCCCGTCGCTCCTCCGCCGCCGCGCCGCCGCACTCCGCGCCGGACGCCGCGCCCCGCTCGCCGTCGGTCCCGTCCCGCTACGCCGCACCGCGCGGGCCCCGTCGCCGCGGACCCCGCCGCCGCCCGGCGCCGGCGCAGCTCCCTCGCCGAGCTCCCTCGCCGCCCCGAGCTTCCCCTCGCCGGAGTACCACCGGAGTCACCGGAATCCGCCTCGGAGTCGCAGGATCTCGGATCCAAAAGTCTAGGGTTGACTTTTTCCCCTCCCCGAAATGTTTCTAAGTCCTAAGTTTTCATATTATTGTCTCCTGTTCATCATGCCATAACTTTGCATCCGTAGCTCTGTTTTGCGCGTATAATATGTCAAAGTGTTTGCCTCAAAGAGTACATCATTTAGTTCCATTGCATCATTTTCGTTTGAGGTCATCTTGATGCCCGAAATGCTGTTAGAAGAGGGCTAGTTGATGTTAGTTGCTGGATCTTATCTGAACATGCACTTTTGTCTTTTATGACATGATTGTTGTGTACCTCCTATGAAGTTGAGTCCTACATGAGTTTTGTAATATGCCATGTTACGTTTCAGAGAATTATGCCATGTATTTTTGTGACCTTTGTGGTGACTAGCACAAGCATGCAAACTAGGGCACTTGATGTTGCTGATTTCAGAGACTTAGTATTTTTATTAAGTCCCTGACTGCTGTTATTTTCATGCCATGTATTCATGTTGTTTCCGAGAGATCTATGCCTATTTTGAGCATGATCAGTAAGAGTATTTTGAGAATATGGATTTGCTCTATCCATCCATGCCTTTTTTTGTTTTTATGGGGTGCCATAGCTTGATTCAATCGAGCTCTACTTTTGCTATAAAATGTTGCTGGCAGATTGTTTACATGTTATTCGATTTTGCCAAGCTTGTTGTAGTTGATCATTGCATGCTATGATGTTGTTCTTGCCACGTATAGCTTCTATGCCATGTCTTCTTGATGGATGTATGCTTAGTTTATCATGCAATGCTCTGTAGTGAGTGCACCGAGCTCGTAAACATGCCTACATGTTATCTGTTTTTGACATGTCCAGTTTTCTGCTAAGTCTGAAACCTGTAACGAAACTTGCTTAATTGACATGGGTGTAATTATGTTTTCTGGTACTTTTTGGCTTATGGTCAGTAAGGGACTTTTATCAAGTGCTTTGAGTAGATTCATTCCTTGCCTTATTTTTCTATGTCCTGTTCCTGTAGCATGTTGTTGGATTGCTCTAAACATGTCACCCTGATGTTAGTTTCTGGCATCATGTTATTTTCACCAAGTCTGTGAACCTGTTATCTTTTGCACTTTTGCCATGCTTGTTTGAGCCTGTTATGTTGTGATTTAGCCGTAGCTCAGTGTCCATCTTTTGTCAAGCATCTTGAGTAGTTTACTGTCATATGCTTTGTTGATATGTTTGGGTGCAGTAGCTTAATTTCGTGTTGCTTGCTAAGTAGCATCATGCTGTTATTGGCAGATTATTGTCATTCTTGTATTGCTCGTCATTTGCAAACCGTGCATCCGATTCCGGTGATCTTTATATCGATTTCAACCGAAATCACTTCACCTATCCAGTGGCATACTTGTTTTTCCAAGATTATGCCTTGTTCATCCTTGTCCTTCCGAAGCACGCATATGCATTACATATCACATCTCGCATATCATGTCATGTTTTGCATCATGTTGCTTGCGCATTGCATCGTGATTGATATTTGTCCCCTTTGCTTGTGTTCTTGCTTTGGGTAGAGCCGGGAGACGAGTACGTGAACGAGGAACCTGTCGAGAACGCTTTCGAGGACCACGCTTTCGACAACTCTGAGAACCTTGCAGGCAAGATGACCATACCCTCGAAATCACTTCTATCTTTGCTTGCTAGATGCTCGCTCTTTTGCTATGCCTATGCTGTGATACCTACCACTTGCTATTTCATGCCACCTATATTGCCATGTCAGCCCCTAACCATCCATGTCCTAGCAAACCGTTGTTTGGCTATGTTACCGCTTTGCTCAGCCCCTCTTATAGCGTTGCTAGTTGCAGGTGAAGATGAAGTTTGTTCCTTGTTGAAACATGGACTTGTTGTTCCTTGTTGGAACATGTTAACTTGTTGGGATATCACAATACCTCTTATTTAATTAATGCATCTATATACTTGGTAAAGGGTGGAAGGCTCAGCCTTATGCCTGGTGTTTGTTCCACTCTTGCCACCCTAGTTTCCGTCATACCGGTGTTATGTTCCCGGATTTTGCGTTCCTTACACGGTTGGGTGATTTATGGGACCCCCTTGACAGTTCGCTTTGAATAAGACTCTTCCAGCAAGGCTCAACATTGGTTTTACCATTTGACACCACCTACTCCTTTTTTTTCCCCGGGTTTTCGCGAGCCCGAGGGTCATCTTTATTTTAGACCCCCCGGACCAGTGCTCCTCTGGGTGCTGGCCCGAACCGAGCTGCCTGCGGGGCCCCCTCGTGGAAACTCGAGGCTTGGTTTTACTCGTAGCTAGTCTCATCCGGATGTGCCCTGAGACCGAGATATGTGCAGCTCCTATCAGGATTTGTCGGCACAATCGGGCGGCTTTGCTGGACTTGTTTTATTACTGCCGAAATGTCTTGTAGTCCGGGATTCCGAGACTGATCGGGTCTTCCCAGTAGAAGGAATATCCTTCGTTGACCGTGAGAGCTTATAATGGGCTAAGTTGGGACACCCCTGCAGGGTATTATCTTTCGAAAGCCGTGCCCGCGGTTATGAGGCAGATGGGAATTTGTTGATGTCCGGTTGTAGAAAACCCGAAGTTGACCTTAACTAAAACACATCAACCGCGTGTGTAACCGTGATGGTCTCTTCTCGGCGGGGTCCGGGAAGTGAACACGGTGTTGGAGTAATGTTTGACGTAGGTTGTTTTAGGATCACTTCTTGATCACTTCTAGCTTCACGACCATGCTTTGCCTTCTCTTCTCGCCCTCTTTTGCGTTGCAGCCACCATATATGCTAGTCGCTTGCTACAGCTCCACCTCACTATCCCTTCCTACCTATAAGCTTAAATAGTCTTGATCTCGCGGGTGTGAGATTGCTGAGTCCCCGTGACTCACAGATTCTACCACAACAGTTGCAGGTGCCAACGATGCCAGTGCAGATGACACGTCCGAGCTCACTTGGGAGTTCGACGAGGAACGTGACCGTTACTATGTTTCTTTTCCAGATGATCAGTAGTGGAGCCCAGTTGGGGTGATCCGGGGATCTATGTAGCATTTGGGGTAGTCTTCTTTCATTTTTGGTACCGCAGTCGGACCCAGAGTGTAATTTGTATGATGTATGTTTATTAATGTATTGTGTGAAGTGGCGACTGTAAGCCAACTATGTATCTCTTTCCCTTTATGTATTACATGGGTTGTGTGAAGATTACCTCACTTGCGACATTGCTTTCAATGCGGTTATGCCTCTAAGTCGTGCCTCGACACGTGGGAGATATAGCCGCATCGAGGGCGTTACAATCCTATTCCTAGGCTAGATGAGATGCTTGATGAATTGAGTGGCTCTACAATATTCTCCAAAGTTGATTTGCGTAGTGGATACCATCAAATTCGTATGAAATTGGGAGATGAATGGAAAACAACAATTAAAACTAAGTTTGGTTTATATGAGTGGTTAGTCATGCCTTTTGGGTTAACTAATGCACCTACTACTTTCATGAGACTAATGAACGAAGTTTACATGCTTTCATTGGACGATTTGTGGTAGTCTATTTTGATGATATACTGATTTATAGCAAATCTTTGGAAGAACATTTGGAACATTTACGTGCTGTTTTTAATGCTCTACGTGATGCACGTTTGTTTGGTAACCTTGGGAAGTGCACCTTTTGCACCAACCGAGTATATTTTCTTGGCTATGTTGTTACTCCACAGGGAAATGAAGTTGATAAAGCCAAGATTGAAGCTATTGAGAGTTGGCCGCAGCCCAAAACGGTCACACAAGTAAGGAGTTTTCTTGGACTCGCTGGTTTCTATAGGCGTTTTGTGAGAGATTTTAGCACCATTGCTGCACCTCTTAATGAGCTTACAAAGAAGGATGTGCCTTTTGTTTGGGGTACCGCACAGGAAGAAGCCTTCACGGTATTGAAAGATAAGTTGACACATGCTCCTTTACTCCAACTTCCTGATTTTAATAAGACTTTTGAGCTTGAATGTGATGCTAGTGGAATTGGATTAGGAGGTGTGTTATTACAAGATGGCAAACCTGTTGCATACTTTTCTGAAAAATTGAGTGGGCCTAGTCTAAACTATTCTACTTATGATAAAGAATTATACTCTTGTTCGGACTTTAGAAACATGGCAACATTATTTATGGCCCAAAGAATTTGTTATACATTCTGATCATGAATCTTTGAAACACATTAAAAGTCAAGCAAAACTGAACCGTAGACATGCTAAATGGGTTGAATTCATTGAGACTTTCCCTTATGTCATTAAACACAAGAAGGGTAAAGAAAATGTTATTGCTGATGCATTGTCTCGTCGTTATACTATGCTTTCACAACTTGATTTTAAAATATTTGGTTTGCAGACCATCAAAGATCAATATGTGCATGATGCTGAATTTAAAGATGTATTGCAGAATTCTAAAGAAGGTAGAACATGGAACAAGTTCGTCGTTAACGGTGGATTTGTGTTTCATGCTAACAAGCTATGCATTCCAGCTAGCTCCGTTCGTCTTTTGTTGTTGCAGGAGGCGCATGGAGGAGGACTAATGGGACACTTTGGCGTGAAGAAGACGGAGGATATCCTTGCTACACATTTCTTTTGGCCAAAGATGAGACGGGATTTTGAGCGTTTTGTTGCTCGCTGCACTACATGTCAAAAAGCTAAGTCATGACTCAATCCTCGTGGTTTATATATGCCTTTGCCTGTACCTAGTGTTCCTTGGGAGGATATATCTATGGACTTTGTTTTAGGTTTACCTCGAACAAAGAAGGGGAGGGATAGCATATTTGTTGTCGTGGATAGATTCTCGAAAATGGCACACTTTATACCATGTCATAAAAGCGATGATGCTGTTAATGTTGCTGATTTGTTCTTTCGTGAAATTATTCGCTTGCATGGTGTGCCAAATACTATTGTTTCAGATCGTGATACTAAATTTCTTAGCCACTTTTGGAGATGTTTATGGGCTAAGTTGGGGACTAAACTGCTTTTTAGTACTACTTGTCACCCCCAAACTGATGGACAAACTGAAGTAGTCAATAGAACATTGTCTACTATGCTTAGGGATGTTTTGAAGAATAATAAGAAAATGTGGGAAGAATGCTTGCCTCATATTGAATTTGCTTATAATCGTTCATTGCATTCTACTACTAAGATGTGCCCTTTTGAAATTGTGTATGGTTTCCTACCTCGTGCACCTATTGATTTGTTGCCTCTTCCATCTTCGGAGAAGGTTAATTTTGATGCTAAAGAACATTATGAATTGATTTTAAAAATGCATGAGTTGACTAAGGAAAACATTGAGCGTATGAATACTAAATATAAACTTGCTGGAGATAAGGGTAGAAAACATGTTGTTTTTGCACCTGGAGATCTTGTTTGGTTACATTTGCGTAAAGATAGATTTCCTAATTTGCGCAAATCAAAGCTAATGCCACGTGCTGATGGTCCTTTTAAGGTGTTAGAGAAAATGAATGATAATGCATACAAACTTGAGCTACCTGCAGATTTTGGGGTTAGTCCCACTTTTAACATTGTAGATTTGAAGCCTTATTTGGGTGAGGAAGATGAGCTTCCGTCGAGGATGACTTCATTTCAAGAAGGGGAGGATGATGAGGACATCAATACCATTGTTACACCCACAACCCCTACTGTTACATATACTGGACCAATTACTAGAGCTCACGCACGCCAAATAAATTACCAGGTACTTTCGTTTCTTGGTAATGCTTCTAATGTTCGTCAGAATATGATGCTACCTAAATTGGATACATTTGTTTTGCTTACAAATGAAGGGCCTAGCTTGGAGAAAGATGAACATTGGAGCAAGAACACGCATGGAGTTGATGGCATGCGCAAGGGGATCAAGAACGGAGTTACAAGTGATGATTTCAGGACTTTGAAGCCACCATAAGGAGTGCATGAAGCCTTGGACGAAATATACAAGATGCCACTTCATAATATTCGTCCATAGGCTATTTTAGGTGCTGCGTCACGTTATTATTGGGCCAGGCCCATGTAATTTGGAAATCTTTAAGTATAGGCTATTTTTAGAGTCCGTATGTGTAGGGAAACAAGAGATAGGGTTGGTTTCGGACCCCACCCTCAAGGGCCACGAAATTCCCTCCTCTTCCTCCATATATACAGCCCTTAGGGCGTCGTTTAGACTTTGGGTTTTGTTTAGATTAAAAGTTCGCCATAGCTGCAACTTCACGTACTTCGTTTGTGTTCAACGACCAGACCAAGGCGTCACAGAACCCCACCTTCATCAATAAAGCTTTCCTCTTTTATTCGCAATATCCAGATTGCAATCTTAGTTTCTTGCTTGTTCTTCGTTTGCCTACAGGAAACAGAACTTCGCGGTCAGGTTGATCATGCTCCGGTGTGGTCAATAACCTCTCGGAGTTGGTTTAGCGATTGCTAAGGCGCGACGTCCTCGCACGTTCGTAGTCGGATCGTCAAAGTCGACTTCCTCCAAAATGATAGCCACCATCTCATCGAAAGACGGGACACCTTTGCCTCTATCAGGGGGTCCGCTAATGAAGTACATACTCTTCAAAGTCGCATCTGAAGCCTTACCAGGAACGACATCGAACTCGTGAACGTTGTTCAGGTAATGCTAGTCTGCCGGATCCTGCCGTGTGAGCGGTGACCTCTCCATATGTGGGAGTTTAATCCAAAAGGGCGGCGGACTCTTCAGCACTTCTTCGACGCTACGCACGAAGGGATGTGGCGATTATATTTCGGGGAGCGAGAGCAATTGCCGGACACCACTGAAGACGTTGGCCTTGACTGCAATCATCCGGACACTCCGGTAAGTATTCAACCTCCGAACTTAGTTCATTCAAACATATCTTGACAAGATACTGAATGACCCATCCTTGCACAGGACTGGATAAAGAAAGCGGTGCTGATCTGGTGTCCGACGCCCCTTCCCGAAGACCCCGCATCCGCCCTGCTGACGCGGATGTTAACTCTAACACCGTACCAAGTGTCTGCAGAGGGGGGTGAGAGCGAGGAGCCCAAAGGAGACGCCCGCCCTGAGGAGGATTCAGATGTTGTGTTCGGAGAAACCAAAACCCTTTTGCCCAGGGGCAAAGATGTAGAGGGGGCCTTCCATAGCAAGAAGAGGGCCGCTTCTGGAGGTGAGGAGGGGAGACCTTCCAAGAAAGGGAGATCGCAATCATCGGGCGGCTTGGGTCGGGCAAGCGATTTTTAGTCGATGTAGAGCTTGATGATGAGGACAAACCTCCGGCCCGACCGTAAGTGACACAGGGTACCATACCTCATTCCTTTTTTCTTATTACTGAAGTAATCCTCTGATATATATGTACGTCCTCGCAGGTTAACGCCTGGTGTTTCTCGATCGTCTTCCTCTTCGGGAGACCTTCTGCCGGAGATGATGGAGAGTGACACGCCTTCTCCGGCCTCCTCGCCCAATAGGGCGGATGATCTTGAGGTGTCTTCCCGGAGGGCTCTTCCCCACGGGAAGGTAGCACAGGAAACGAGGAAGGAGTTGCCCGAAGGTGGCGCCTCTATCACTCGGGGTTCAGGGATTAAGAATGGTGGCCCCAAACTATCCGACTTACGGCCAGAGGCTATTCTGGAGGCAGGTAAGTGTATTACTTCAAAGGAGTGTCGTGCTCGGGCGGCGGTGTCCGAAGACCCAGGAGTGCTGGAGACGCTGACGGACATGCTGCGACGAGCGTCTGTTTTGGAAGAGCACTGTGCATTGATGGTTGCGGTGATCGAAAAGGTTCTCTCCGTGAAGAGCAGTTTGAACGAGGCCTTTACAAGCCTTCTAAGAGGTTTGGAGGTTTGTGATGTAATGTTTTCAATTGAATCATAGTGACAGAATGCACCTGTTGTGTATGCAGTAGCCCCTGAGACTCGGATTGCCTTCCGAAGGAAGCAATCGGAGGATCAAAAAGATATGCTCAGGTACTAATCTTGATTTAATTTGGAAAACAGGCTAACGCCTCTCCTGCCACTACTTGAAATACGGAGGTGGCCGAACTGCAGCGGAAGCTGGATATTGCGGAGGATGACATTGCATTGATCAGCAGGCGTCTTGACGACTCACAAGGTATATATTTCGAGCATTCCTTAAACCAATGTGCTTGTAATTTAAGCCTGACTCCGAAAAAGAGTTTTATATGAAATATGCATGAATGCAGATGGTGCCGCCGCCGTGGAAGCCCTTCGGGCGGAGCAGGCCCGGGTCAAGGAGTAGGCCCGGTTTAGTGATGCGGCTGCCGAAAAGGCATCGACTGAGTTGAAACCCAAACAAGCTGCGCGATGCCAAGATAAGGAGAAGATGTCCACGATGGCGCGCGAGTTAGATAATGCGGCTAGCCGCTGTGAGCTTCTTGAGAAGGTAAATGAAGCCAAAACGACTGAACTTGATAAAGCCTTACGAGAGGCAAGAGAAGCGCGGTCCGAATCCAGAGCAGCCCGAGAGGAGATCCGGCAAGCTGGGGAGATTGTGGCTGGCAAGCCCTTTTTGCTATAGGCTAAGTTTGGTGATATGAACTATGCTCAGCTTAACCAAGTGTGGAGTTCTCCGGACAATTTTTTTGACTTGCCGAAGAGTTCTTCCGATGCGGCGCAGTTTTACCATGCGCAAGAGGGGTATGCAACAGAGAAGCTTTTCTGGTCACAATTTGGCGCGTCGAAGCGCCCTGTGTTGCTGAATGAACAGATGTCCTAGTGGGCTGAGCTACATACTATCCGACGCTGCCATGAAGAATGTCATAGTCCGGTTGTGGCCGACTGAACCTGCTCCGGGTAGTTACTTCGGCTTGGTGCATTGGCTTGTTGACGCGGCGGCGCGTATCGACACTGTGAAGCGGACGGCGTGCATTGAAGGTGCACGAATGGCCTTCGCACGAGTCAAGACATCTGGGGGAAGAAGAAGGCCATCGATGTGGCGGCGAAGAGTCCACCCAAAGGAAAGGACCATCCGGAACCGGAGCAGTATTTTGAAGATGTCCTAGAGGCCGCCCGCTTGATAGAGGGTCAGTGCTCGAAAGACATGATGTTCGAGTGATATGTATAAGTGTTGTGACAGACAACTTTATGGTTAATCTGTTTTCATCTTTTTCTCAAAAGCTTGTATTAATCCTGTGCGGCCGTTTTAATGTAATCTGAAAGTTTTCCAGTCGTCGGTTTGAGCTCCTCGTAAGAAATACGGGGGTGTTCAGAAAAGCATTGAATCACTCTTTATCCAACATCTCGGTCCATAAAGGAGGTGATAATGCGGCGAACCAGGCAATCGGACTATCGGGCGTTAACACTTTCACTTAGCCATAGGAGTTTCATGGCGGGGCTACGACATAGCCCCTGGTATGTATGCGGCGTATTATAATTTTAGTGCCTTACATGTTTTGATCTGAAAAAGATCCTTCGTGTGACACGGAGAATCGCTAAAGATTCGAATAAGTCGTCAAGTGGTTGACCACCTCTTGCCGCATCATGACAGTCAGTTTTCGGCTTTCTCTACTAAGGTGCTCATCCGGTCAAAGCCAGGGCACAATCGCAGTAGTTCTACCTTTACTACCCTAGCCGATAGAGCGGAACGTAGGATAGCAAGCACAGGAGCAGGGCAACCCAACTATTGACCAAAGACAATGATTCAGAGCTGATGCATATAAGGCCAAACTTACGACGCCAAAGTACGCTATAGAGCTGTTCGGACTTTTATTGGCGATTCATTTGTTCCCATACCAAGCCCCTGGCAGGTTATGCCGAGGTACGTCTTGTAACACAGCCGTTAGGGCCGTACTCATTGTAGGAAGAGTATGGAAAATTAGTTTGGATATAGTTTACTGGGAGTGGAGCAATAAGACATGATAGAGGCGAGGTGTCCCGATCTTTCGATGAGATGATAACTATCGATTTTACGGAGCCGACTTTGACGATCCGACTACAAACGTGCACGATGTTGCGCCTTAGCAATCGCTAAACCAACTTCGAGAGGTTATTGACCACGCCGGAGCACAATCAACCTGACCACGAAGGTCTATTCCTGCAAGCAATCGAAGAAACAAGCAAGAATATGATAAAAACAATCTGAATATTGCGAGTATATATGAAGTATTGATAAAGGTGGGGATCCGGAAGCGGTCTTGGTCTGGTCGTTGGACACAAACGAAGTACACGAAGTTGCAATGGCTAACTTTTAACTAAACAAATCCCAAGGAAAAAGTTACTAGGTGGATCTACTTATATGGGAGCAAGGGGTGGCGGCCAAGGAGGTGGGAGGACGTCCCAAGGCAGCCTAAAACCAACCCTAGGTCGTAAAAGGCTCATGGGCCCAAGTGGAGGTGATGCAACACCTTTGGACTTGTTGTTTGACTCGGATTCTGCTGCAGCGTCAGATTGTTTCGTACATATCTCAACGCTCCGGATGAATTTAAAGGTGATTCCAATTGTTTTGGAAAGAGGACGAAATCTACTTTCCAACAAAAAAAGAATCACCCAATTCGGAGTCCGTATGAAAAAGTTGTTGGCGTTTTGAGTCAGGTATGTCTGTGCAGTCCGAATCTGAATCCAGAACGTGAGAGACTTGGACTCTATCTTCTCTTGGTCCAAAAGTGACGTGAGAGGACTTTTTGAATAGCACCTAAGCTTCTCTTTTTCCCTTATCTTCATATGTGGATTGCACAAATGTCCCATACACCTGCAATTAGACAAAACACAAAAGTGTGTGAAGTATTTTTGTTCTGGATAACATAAATAGATTATTGAATAGTTTGCACTAGAAATCACCTGACAAATATGCATGTATGCAATATTTTTGGTCGTATCCAAGGTAGTCATGTCCTCATCAAGACAACGATAAATTCGTATGTAAAAAGAAAAAACCACGACCCGGCTATTAGACATGCTTGGGGTCAGGAATGGACAAAAAAGGCATAGTACATCTCAAAATAAAGAGTGCGGTCTACAAAAGCTATTTTGGACCTCCTGTTGCACGTTTGCGCCGCCCGTCCTCGGGGAGGGGAGTCCTTAATGGAGGTAGCCCCTTAGGTGAATGTACGGATCCGAACTCCAATAGAGTCCGTTGTAGATGTTGTCATGTTGGTCACCTTTTTTTGAGTTATAATAAATAAAAGTAAGTGAAACCGATAAAGAATGTTACGGGAATGCTTGCAGGGTTGTCCGTATTGTGCTTTCGCCGATCCCCATGGTATCTTCAGCGCGTAGTGATGCACACGTGGTGTAAATCTGGCCGGCATAGTGGGTGGGTGGCGGAAGCCAAACTGCTATTTCCATTCCGGGAGTGGTCGAACTTCAGAGGGAAACTGTTTCTGTCCCCTGGTGTTCGGCTGGCGAGCTGCTCCGTCATCTTTATCGCTTGATGGCCTCCTCCCCTTGTGCTCGGTGTTGAGCTTGCCTGCGTGCTTGAAGACCCAACAGTTTCTGTTGGTGTGATTAGCTGGCTTATCAGGGTGACCGTGAATCTGACAAGGTCAGTCTAATATCCTATCGAGGGCGGATGGTCCATCCTGGTTGGCCTTAAATGGCTTCTTCCGTTGACCGGGTTTCGGATTGTGGAATCCGGCATTGACCGCTGTGTCGCGTAATCTTTCATTATTGTTGCGACTATTGTGTTCGTTTAATTGTGGCTTGTTGTTGTTGTCTCGGATTTTGGAAGTGCCCGGGTCGCTCGCGTTGTTGCTTTTACGAGCGAGTCAGTTGTCTTCTCCCGCACAAAAGTGATTCATTAGAGCGGTAAGGGCTGTCATGGATTTTGGTCCTTCCTGGCCGAGGTGACGATCTAGCCATTCATCCCGGACGCTATATTTGAAGGCCGCAAGGGCTTCTGCGTCCGGGCAGTCGACAATTTGGTTCTTTTTTACTAAGAACCTAGTCCAGAGTTCCCTGGCTGACTCGCCGGGCTGTTGGACAATATGACTTAAGTCATCGGGATCTGGTGGCCGGACATATGTTCCTTGGAAGTTGTCATGAAAGGCGTCTTCCAGATCTTCCCAGCTGCCGATAGAATTTTCCGGCAAACTATTTAGCCAGTACCATGCTGGCCCCTTAAGCTTGAGAGTCAAGTATTTAATGGCATGAAGGTCGTCTCTGTGAGCCAAGTGGATATGGAGGAGGAAGTCCTCAATCCATACTGTGGGATCTGTTGTTCCATCGTATGATTCGATGTTGTTGGGTTTGAACACGTCTGGGAATTCATGTTCCATTACCTCGTTTGTGAAGCAAAGAGGGTATGTGGCTCCTCTGTGTTGGGACACACTTCGAAGCACCTCCGGCGGACTCCGCTTACGGTTTTCGGGCCGAGCATGCTCTGGTTTGTTGTGTCCTATTCTACCCTCCGGGATTTGTTCGATGTCGCGGGTGTTCCCCCGAGCTTCTTTATTCTTGCTTGGACGACTGGATGGGTTGGTATGGTGCTCTGCTGGGGCTGCTACTTTGCCCGAACCGAACTGTGGTCGGCCTACCGACTTATTCCATGGTGGTGTGGGCTCCAAAGCCTTGCCATCGTATTGAAAGAGCCACATACTGTTGTGGTGGCTTTTGTTTGGGCGCTAAGGCCGTATTCTTCGGCAGCCAAGACCTCGGTCCATCTATCGTTGAGCAAATCTTGGCTCACTTGAAGCTGCAGCTGCTTCCTCCTTAGGCTTCTTGCAGTGGCTATGAGCCGGCGTTTAAAGCGCTCCTGTTCCAGAGGTTCCTCAGGCACGATGAATTCCTCGTTGATGAGGCTCCCTTCTTCCTCGGAGAGTGGGAGATAATTACTATCCTCCGAGTCTTCATATGGGGTCTGTTCATCAGGGCTATCCTACCCGCTTTCCTGGAACTCTTGTTCTGATTCGGACTCAACAGGGTCTTTGTTGTTCGGAGTATTATCACCTCCGGTGCTTGTATTGTTTTCTCTTGAGTGACGTGACTGAGAGTGGCGCCGGGGGCACCGGTATTCGGTCTGTGTACTAGGAGGTTTATCCTCGACTGGATCCTCCTTGACATCGTCGAGATCGTCGTTGGGTGTGTCTACCATACACACGTCATACCAGGAAGTTGTCGCCCCGCGTCTAGCGGATAGTAAACTCTGGCTTTGCCCCTCATCATCGTCCAGACCGTCGATGTCATCGGAGCAGGGGTCAGGCGTGTTGGTTGGTTCTTCGACGGTGGCTATGAAGTGGGTGGCGGGTGGGAAGCAAAATTCTCCATCATCCGCCGTAAGGTCGAACCGACCATAATTCGGCGATGAGCTGTCTGCCAGGGATAGGTTTTTTAGTGAGTTTAGGAGGTTGCCCATGGGCGAGTGTTGGAAGATATCCGCGACACTGAACTTGAAGATCAATAACAAATCGAGTTCAGTATCCGCGGGCTCGCAGGGTTCGGAACTCAATACCGGAGGCAAGTCCGGGGTTCCGTTGATGCAAGTATCATACGAAGTGGAACCTGCATGTGGCTCCAACGCTGCTGAATCGGCACCCCCGTGATGGGGTTGAGTTTCCCATCTTCGGATGACTCGACTTCTTCCGGATCTAAGGCCAGAGTTCTTACAGGAGATATCTCCTGGATGCGGCCCGATGACAGGTTTAAGCCATGTTCATCGGGATGAATGGGAGCGGTTGCCGTGGTCTCTAATCCGTCGAAGATCAAGTCTCCCCGGATGTCCGTGACATAGTTTAGGCTTCCGAATCTGACCTGATGGCCAGGGGCGTAGCTATCGATCTGCTCTAGATGGCCGAGCGAGTTGGCCCGCAGTACGAAGCCGCCGAATACGAAGATCTGTACGAGGAGGAAGGGTCCGTCCTGGACCACGTCATTACTGACGGTTGAAGGGGCCATCTGTCAGGACCCCGATCCTAAGCCACATCGATCCAGCGTGTAACACATCATATCACTTTGCGGCCTCACGCACGGTACTCCCACGGGTGCCACCTTACCTGGCCCGGGACCGTTTGTGCCTTTTGGCTCACGTATATGATAGTGTCGCTAGCATCCATATGACAGAGAACCCGGGCCGACATGGCTAGTCGTGAACCCAAAGCGGCGCTAGCCTATGAGGACAGGCATACGTGAATCACATCGAACATGTCGGTCATCAACGTATTTATTCGGGCTGTAGCACTGGGCTAACAGGACTCCGGTAACCCGGGCTGTAGCAGGCTAGGCAGGACTCCGAATAACAGCGCGTGACATTTCCCCGAAGGGACAGACATAGGAACGACGTGAAACACATGCCGACCAGTCAAGTGTCCAAGCAGTAGTGCTGGGCTAGCAGGACTCCGGTGAACCGGGCTGTAGCGGACTACTATCGCTCAGAAGCACAAAACTTACATTTCCCCATAAGAAAGGCTGCCAAGGATAAACAACTAGATAGTCGGATCCCACTCATACCAAGCATTTCAATCATACACACAATATGCCCGATATGAGTAAATACAACATGGCATCACAACAGTACTCTACGACTCAAGTACTTTATTTAGAAGGCTCCGAGGAGCCATACATATCATCCATACAGATAGGGGTCACATGACCCAACACTCAAGTCATACAAGCATACAAGCACATGCGGAAGCAAACTAGTCTGAGTATAGACACTAGAAAGAAAGAAGGCTTGATGAAGCCTGTCTATCTACATCGACCCTTCACAAGTCTTGGATCACCACCTGGGTGATAAGTCACTCGTCAACGTCGAGGTCTACATAGAACCCATCAGAGGGGTTGGTGCAGTCGTCTGAAAAACATGATTAAAGCAACATGAGTACGAAGGTACTCAGCAAGTCTTACAACAGGAACCTATTATACATGCACATTCTCAAGAAGGTAGTGGGGTTATTGCAGCAAGCCAGCTTTGACTCTTGGCTAAGCTATCCTACGATAGACACCACTTGTAAAACATTTGTCGCACACGAGTCCACTATCACCATCACAATACTCCACCGTGGATCCTCTCTCGCCATCCTACGAGAGGGCCATCCGCGGTACTCACACTTATCTTGAGATTTTTAGTAGTATCCATTTAACTTATCTATGAACTGTATAGGTGACCAAGTAGTCCTTTACTGCGGACGCGGCTATTCGAATAGATTTATACCCTGCAGGGGTGTACTTCTTCACACACGCTCTCACCACTTATCGCCGTTTACACGACATGTACTCGGCAACCTTCAAGTGGAAGCCCAGCGAGGGTGTCGGCCACGGCCTACCTAAACACTCAAGTCTCTAGTCCAGGTTTATCGCCTATTCGGGTTCCATCCGCAGGGAGTCCGGCCGAGGTTTCCACTAACGGCCCCGAACGATGTGA
Source organism: Aegilops umbellulata (assembly GCA_032464435.1). Classification (NCBI taxonomy): domain Eukaryota; kingdom Viridiplantae; phylum Streptophyta; class Magnoliopsida; order Poales; family Poaceae; genus Aegilops; species Aegilops umbellulata. The sequence continues at coordinate 64,866,736 of CP136059.1, read as the reverse complement.
ACAGGGTTCCCGAGACACCAAACGGGCGAGTCGGTACACCGTGCCACGTGCCTACCGCAACACAGCCCACCCCGATGGTCAGCGCCGCGTGCGGCCCCCAGCATACTACAAACACCAGAAACTACTTTGCAACTCCTGGACAGAGGACAAGCGTGATCAAGAAGCCGAGAGGGTCCATTGGTTTCGGGCCCAATGCGTGGTAGTAGCTGAGTCTTAAATCACACACACAGATCTCAGTTCTTAAGAACGGCCTCAATGAAACAACCCACCATGTACTCCTACATGGCCTTCCATCGATTCCTTTACCAAATCGTGTTCAACACTTCCACGCTATTTACAACGATACAACCTTTCACTCTGGATCATCACCCCGATGAGCCAGACCTGACACAACTCTAAGCATAGCAAGCATAGCATGGTAGGAACACACATACACATGTATTGGCTCAATCAACTCCTACACATGCTAGTGGGTTTCATCTAGTTACTGTGGCAATGACAGGTCATGCAAAGGAAGTGGGTTCAACTACCGCAACACACAGCAGTTTGAAACGCGTTGTCTTAATGCAGTAAACAAGGGCAGAAGCGAGAACATGGGTTTGTATCGGAATGATCAACGAGTTGCTTGCCTGATGGAGTGGTCGTGGGATACTGCCCTTCAGTTGGATACCCGGAGATATCCTCGGAGGCAGAACCTACCACGATGAACACATCGGAACACAATCAATACATGGCGATATGCAACAACATGATGCATGCTATGACATGGCAATATGAATGTGTCCTGACCTAGTGCAAGTTAAACCAGAAGGGAATGAACCCATTTGAACCAAAGATTCAAATGGAAACTCATTTATTAAGATCATATTAGTGTATCATCTTGTAGTGCCTAAACAGTGGGTTTAACTTGTTCTGACATGCATGAAACCAGCACCAATGGATAGCTTGGATTTTTCTGATCATTTTTCATATATAGAACTTTGCATTTGGAGTTACAGATAATTTTCTATGAATTTTTGAAGTTTGAACTATTTTCTGGATTTTCCTGTATAAGAATAAATCCAGTAATTAATTAATTGCGTCAGCATGAGGTCAGCGTGATGTCAGGGGTCAACGGGGTCGTCCAGGTCAAACTGACCAGTGGGACCCGCATGTCAGTAGTTAATTTAACTAATTAATTTAAATTAGAACTAAACCAAAAAGTTAACAGGGGGGCCCCACCTGTCATTGACTCAGGGGAGTCAACGAGGGCCCACCCGTCAACGGTCAAGGGTCAACTCGCCGGCGTCTTGCCGCCGGCGAGGCCAGACGCGGCGGAGCAAGTGGATTTGGCCGTTCCGGCCACCAAATGGGGCGCGGAGGGCATCTACGTGAAGCTGGAGCTGACCCGCAACTCTTGGTGGAGTTGGTTGGGGTCGGGGTGGCCGGAGTTGGCGCCGGCGACGAGTTTGGCGGCGCAGGGGCACGGGCGAAGGTGGAACCGGGGCTGCGGGGCACGGCGAGGCGCGTGGAGTGATGCGTCGGGCCCCTGGGTGTGCGGTGAGACTAGTGGACAAGGTGGTGCGGCCGTTGGGTGGCCGGAGCCTCGTCGGCGACGAGCTCCGCGGCGGCGCGTGCGGGCGAGCTTCGTGCGCTCGTTGTAGGGCACGGGAAGAGGAACGGGGAGGATGGAGAGGTGGCCAGACTCACGGTGAATGCAGCGAGCGTCGAGGCGGGCTCGGGGAAGGTCGAAGCTGAGCGGGGCGATGATGGCGATCTCGGCGGCCGGAGTTGGGGAAGACGGGGTCGGGGGCGATTCCAGAGCGGGCGAGCGCTCGGGGCTCGTCCTGCTCGAAGAAGAAGAGGGTGGCGGAGCTCGTGGACACGATCGGGTGGCGCGGGGACGACGGAGAGCGCGCCTACGGCGTAGGTGTGGCGGCGGTGGCGTCGGCCATGGCGAAGGGGAGCGAGGGAGGCGAGGCAGAGGCGAATGGCGTGTCCAGGGCTTGGGGCGACGACGTGGAGCGCGTCCAGGGCAGCAGGGCGGCGAGGAGGTGAAGCAGGGCGGCGGGGAGCTGCGTGGCGCTCGCTGGTGCCGGCGTCGAGCACCTGCGTGCCTGCCTGGCCGAGCCAAGCAGCTCGCTGGCTCGGCAGCTGGGCTGGGCCGGCAGGTGGGCCGGTTGGCAGGCGCCAGGTAAGTATTCCCTTTTATTTTCCTTTTTCTATTTTTCTGTAACTTTGTGGACTTATTAAAAATACTTAGACACTTCCAAAATTCACCAAACTGCATCTGGTCCTTAGTTAGAATATTTCCAACCAGGAACATTTTAGTTTGGAGATATTTGAGCATTTGAAAAATTTTATAAATTTAAAATGCCCAAATTCAAATACTTGTGCATTAACTCAATGACCTTCTGTTGACCTAGAAAAATATGCACCATTTTTGCCAGAGGTTTCAACCCAAGACAAAGAGGGTGAACATTTTAGAAGGGCATTTCAGGTTCATTGAAAATATTTTTAGTAAACCCTAGTTGATTTCAGGAGGGGTGCTGGGGGTTTCTGCCTTCCCCATTTCAAATTTCTGTCAAAAGTAAACATGATGCACACTCTAATGCATGAGCTAGGTGGGATGTGACAACTCACCCCCACTCAAAAGAATCTCGTCCCGAGATTTAGGATCTGTCGGAAAGAAAGTGGGGTACTCAAGTCGAAGACGATCCTCCCTTTCCCATGTAGCTTCTTGCTCGGAATGGTGTGACCATTGAACCTTGAGAAACTTGATATTGTGGCGTCGAGTGGTACGCTCGGCTTGATCAAGGATACGAACGGGGTATTCCCGATAATTGAGGTTATCTTGGAGATCAAGCGTTTCGTGGTCCACTCCACGGATAGGATCCGCGAAGCAACGCCTGAGTTGAGAGACGTGGAAGACATCATGGACTCTGGAGAGATGCGGAGGTAGTTCCAGTTGGTAGGCAACTTCCCCTCGTTTGGCAAGAATGCGAAAGGGTCCAATGTAACAAGGAGCCAATTTGCCTTTGATACCGAATCGATGGGTTCCCTTTAAAGGTGTAACCCGAAGGTAAGCCATCTCGCCGACTTCATAAGCCATGGGCTTATGCTTGCGGTCATACTGACTCTTTTGTCGAGACTGGGCGGTTTTCAACTTCTCACGAATAATACGAACCTGCTCTTCTGCATCCCGGATCATGTCCGGGCCAAAGAGTTGTCTCTCGCCGGTTTCTGACCAGTTAAGAGGCGTTCGACATTTTCGTCCATAAAGAACTTCGATAGGGGCTTTGCCCAAGCTAGCTTGATAACTGTTGTTATAAGCGAACTCGGCGAATGGAAGGCACTTCTCCCAATTCATACCGAAAGAGATGACAGAAGCTCGGAGCATATCCTCCAGAATTTGATTGACTCGTTCTACTTGACCACTTGACTGAGGATGGAAGGCGGTGCTAAAGGAAAGTCGAGTTCCCAAAGCATTTTGGAAACTTTCCCAAAATCGAGAGGTGAAAAGACTTCCACGGTCTGAGTTAATTTCCAATGGAACACCATGGAGAGATACTATTCGAGAGATGTACAAATCAGCTAACTGGCTAGCGGTTATACTCTCGCGAACAGGTAAGAAGTGGGCTACTTTGGAAAGACGATCGACAACAACGAAGATAGCATTATTCCCTCTTTTGGTTCTGGGAAACCCGGTAATGAAATCCATACCGATTTTATCCCATTTCCATTCAGGAATCTCCAATGGTTGAAGGGTGCCAGTAGCCCGTTGATGCTCTGCTTTAACACGACAACATACGTCGCAAGTTGCAATGTATTGAGCGATTTCTCTCTTCATCCTAGTCCACCAAAACCTCTGGCGTAGGTCTTGATACATCTTAGTGCTACCGGGATGAATGGTGAGAGGGGATTCATGAGCTTCCTTAAGGATTAATCGTCTCAGGTTGCGTAGCTTGGGAACCACTAGACGGTTTCCAAAGAACACAACACCTTGATCATCAATGGAGAAACAATCTGCAACTCCCTTCTTGATGTTTCTCTTGATACGGGAAATTCCCGGATCCACCTTTTGTGCCTTGATGATCTGATCCGTAAGGTTAGGTTTCGCCACCAGGGTGGAAAGGAATCCTCGAGGAACAATGTGAAGGTTAAGTTTATGAAATTCCTCGTGGAGAAATGGTTGACTTTGTTGTAACATCAGGTTGTTACAATAAGATTTACGACTTAGTGCATCAGCCATGACATTGGCTTTGCCTGGGGTGTAAGTTATTCCTAAGTCGTAATCCGAGATCAACTCGACCCAACGTCTTTGCCTGAGATTCAAATCCGGCTGGGTGAAGATATATTTCAAACTTTGGTGATCAGTGTAAATTTCGCAACGATTACCCAGAAGGTAATGTCGCCAGGTTTTGAGTGCATGGACTACTGCTGCAAGCTCTAGATCATGTGTGGGATAGTTATCCTCATGTGGACGCAACTGTCGAGATGCGTAGGCAATCACATGACGATCTTGCATGAGTATGCAACCTAGTCCTTGTCGCGAGGCGTCGCAGTAGATAACAAAGTCCTTAGAGAAGTCTGGTGGTACCAGTACGGGAGCAGACGTCAGGCGTCTTTTCAGTTCCTGAAAGCTGAACTCGCACTGTGGGGTCCACTCGAACTTTTTATCTTTCTTGAGGAGTTCAGTTAGAGGCTTAGCAACCTTGGAGAAATTCTCGACGAAGCGGCGGCAATAGCTCGCTAAACCAAGAAAACTCCGAACTTGCTTGACCGTTTCAGGTGGAGTCCAGTCAAGGACAGCTTGAACTCGCTCGGGATTAACAGCAATGCCCTTACCAGAGATTACAAGGCCCAGATAGGTCACTTCTGGCAACCAGAATTCGCACTTGGAGAATTTGGCATAAAGGCGATGCTCTCGAAGTTTCATCAATACTAGCCTTAGATGTTCGGCATGTTCTTCCTCATTCTTGGAGTAGATGAGTATATCATCGAGGTATACCACGACGAATTTATCCAAGTACTCCATGAAGATCGAGTTCATTAACCGAGAGAAAGTGGCTGGAGCATTGGTTAAACCGAAGGACATGACGGTGTACTCGTATTGGCCGTAACGAGTAACGAAAGCCGTTTTGGGAATGTCCCCGTTCTTGATTTTGATTTGATGGTAGCCCAACCTCAAATCCATCTTGGAGAAGACTGAGGATCCTGCGAGCTGATCATACAGGTCGTTGATCCTGGGGAGCGGATACTTGTTCTTGATAGTGACCAAATTGACAGGTCGGTAATCTACAACCATCCGATCCGTTCCATCCTTCTTCTTGACGAAGAGGACGGGGCAAGCCCATGGAGATGAACTAGGACGGATGAAACCCTTTTGCAAGGACTCATCGAGTTGTTTCTTAAGCTCGGCTAGTTCTAGGGGTGCCATCTTATAAGGTCTCCTAGAGATTGGGACGGTTCCTGGAACAAGGTCTATCACGAACTCGACATCTCTGTCAGGTGGAACACCTGGCAGTTCCTCTGGAAAGACATCCGGGAAGTCACGGACTACCGGAATATCCTCGAGGTCTGGAAGGGGATTGGCATTTAGGGAGTAGAGCTGACGCTCCGATACTCGGGTCAAAACTTTGACTGTCTTGCCCAATGGATGGGTAAGTTGGACAGTTCTAGTTGAGCAATCAATCTTGGTGTAATGAGCTGACATCCAGTCCATACCCAAGATGATGTTTATGTCTGAAGACTTGAGAGCTATTAGTGACGCAAGGAAGACCAATCTGTCAACAAGAATTTCATTTCCATGGCTGATTCTAGAGGTTTGCCACTTAGAACCAGGGGTTTGATTTACCATGGAGGTGGGCATGTCACAAAAGGTGGTGTTGTGCAAACGAGCATAGCTCTCAGAAATAAATGAATGAGATGCTCCAGTATCAAAGAGAACAGTTGCCGGGTGGCAATTAACAAGAAGCGTACCGAGAACGACGTTGGGGTCCTCTTGAGTTTCTTCAGCTGAAACGTAGTTGACATGGCCACGAGCAGTGGTGGCTGGCTTGGCGACAAGCACCTTTGCTGTTGACTTGCCACGTCCAACAGACTTTCCGAACTGACTGGGGTTGTTTTGGGGACACTCACGGATGTAGTGGCCCGGCTCACCACACTTGAAGCAAGTTATCGAATTGGGGCGTGGAGCAGTATTGGCAGTGGGGCCACCAAAAGTCTTGGGCGGCACATACTGTTGATTGGGGCGAGGCGCCTCAAAGGATGGCCTCGGGGTATACCTGGGTGGCATAGCAGAATTTGGGATCCAGACCCGGCGCTTCTGAGATCCAGAGCCGGATGAAGATCCATAGTCACGGAAGTGTTTGCGTGAAGCTTCAAAATCATTCTGCCCTGTCTCAGCACTAATGGCCTTATTGACTAGCTTCGGAAAAGAAGTGCAATCATGCAGACGAAGGTCTCGACGGAGCTCAGGGCTAAGTCCCTTGCGGAACCTTGCCTGCTTCTTGGCGTCGGTGGACACCTCTTCGGGAGCATAGCGTGCGAGCTTCCCAAACTCGCGACTGTATGCATCCACAGTCAGCTTCCCCTGGGTGAAGTTACAGAACTCCTCCCTCTTGCGATCCATAAGGCCTTCCGGGATATGATGCTCACGGAAAGCAGCACTGAAATCAGCCCAAGTAGTGAGTTGGCCGACCGGGCGCATAGCTTCATAATTCTCCCACCAAAGGCTGGCAGGACCTTCGAGGTGATAGGACAGCAAAGGTGACTTTATCATCTTCAGCCACGTTGGCAGAACGTAGCTTGTGGGCGATGCTGCGGAGCCAGTCATCCGCATCGAGAGGTTCGATGGAATGATTGAACTTTGGCGGGTACAGCTTGACAAAGTCATTGATGGACACCGAATTGATCCTCTGCTGGCGTGCAGTGTTCTGCTCAATCCGCTCTAGCAAGCGGTTGGTGTCGCGCCTGTTGCGCTCTGCCTCCAGCATCACTTCGGCCAGAGAAGGTGGTTGAGGCAGACTTTCCTCTCTAGGTGCACTAGCTTCTCCCTGCTCCGAAGCAGCAGGGTTGCTGCGGGTGTTGACCATCCTGGGAAAACAAAACAACGATTTAAACCAGGATGGCAAAATCTGGCCAAGGAAGTGCGGAATGTAATGGGTAACAAGGAATGCAGAGATGATCATCCGTATGACATGGTAATATAGAAACTGCCATATATATACCAACGGTCATACACATCATACATAGTTTAGTACAAGCTCAAGCTGAAGTACAACTAAGACGAAAGACGTTACATCTCATCGGAGGCATTCCAAGCTCCTATACATTATTTTTCTACACCTCCGGAATTGATACACACTAAGTTATATTCCACAATCACGCAGGACGGTGGACATACAACTATTACAATACTAGCGAGACTGCTACTAGCTCAGACGGCTCCGTAGAAGTCCTCATAGAAGTCACCACCCAGACCTGGAAGCGGAACATGGTCATCTGGGAACAGACGGTCCTGCGGTGCTTGTGGACCATAGGGACTTGGGTGCGGCCTCGGTCCAACAGATGGCGGCAGAAGAGGCCCACGAGGAGGGGTCATGCCTCCCACCTCACGCCATTCCATGAAGTCTGGCAGACTAGCCCGCACAGGGTACAAGTCTCTCGTGTCCATGTATCCGGCTTGCACAGCAGGTGCAAACCTCGTCAAGGTGGCCCAATGATCAGCACGAGCATTAAAGAGCTCCATACGCAAGGCCCGGTTTTCACGGTCCTTATCTTCCAACATCTCAGTAGTGGTACAAAGGAGTGAGTCCTCATGGGATGCATCACTGTACATGCCCTGGAGGTAACCATGCGCCCCAGGGAGGGATGCTGGCATGTAGCGAAATTCAGTGTTGCTCAACAAGGCAGTTCTAGCTCGCATAATGGTCATCATCGAGTAGGCTGCATCTTGAACGGACATCCCAATAGTGATCCCGAGTCCATAAGAACGGTGGAGTGGTTCCATGGCTCCGGGATAAGATGGATATATCCTGACCGTGCACAGATATTGGCTCTGGTTAAAATCTCTAAACTGCTCTTCGACGGTGTATTCAGGGTACCATCGGTAACCTGCCTCAACCATCACTCGAACCAACATGGCGGTATGACCACATACACCGATGCAACGGGTCAGACGAACCACTTGGTTTTGGGGACGGGTAGCCATCTGAAAGCACAAAATAGTGCAAAGGCATTAGAATTTCTGGATGAAATTGGACAGCATAACGGCTGTAAATGCTCAGAAAAAGAATTGAGACATCCACAACAGTTTGCGAAACCACTCAACAACAACATATCAAGGTTCTGGTTCAATTGGCAACATACTAAACTTTAGTAGAACTGGACTGGGTTGTATCCAACAATCCTATAAGTTACTACGGATTTAGTAACACGTGAACCTGATAGGAAGAAAAGAGCCTAGTCCTTAACCCACATAGAATGAGAAGAGAATGACTCAGAATAGAGGGCATAAGGTAAAGGAGTAAAAGAGCCTTACGTTCCCTCCCACAATCAATTCCCCTACATATAACTAAAGCATTTCTAGACTCGACATCGACCAGTTTGGCTTAGCGAACCTACAGGCAGTCCGGCTCTGATGCCAACGCTGTCAGGACCCCGATCCTAAGCCACATCGATCCAGCGTGTAACACATCATATCACTTTGCGGCCTCACGCACGGTACTCCCACGGGTGCCACCTTACCTGGCCCGGGACCGTTTGCGCCTTTTGGCTCACGTATATGATAGTGTCGCTAGCATCCATATGACAGAGAACCCGGGCCGACATGGCTAGTCGTGAACCACAAGCGGCGCTAGCCTATGAGGATAGGCATACGTGAATCACATCGAACATGTCGGTCATCAACGTATTTATTCGGGCTGTAGCACTGGGCTAACAGGACTCCGGTAACCCGGGCTGTAGCAGGCTAGGCAGGACTCCGAATAACAGCGCGTGACATTTCCCCGAAGGGACAGACATAGGAACGACGTGAAACACATGCCGGCCAGTCAAGTGTCCAAGCAGTAGTGCTGGGCTAGCAAGACTCCGGTGAACCGGGCTGTAGCGGACTACTATCGCTCAGAAGCACAAAACTTACATTTCCCCATAAGAAAGTCTGCCAAGGATAAACAACTAGATAGTCGGATCCCACTCATACCAAGCATTTCAATCATACACACAATATGCCCGATATGAGTAAATACAACATGGCATCACAACAGTACTCTACGACTCAAGTACTTTATTTAGAAGGCTCCGAGGAGCCATACATATCATCCATACAGATAGGGGTCACATGACCCAACACTCAAGTCATACAAGCATACAAGCACATGCGGAAGCAAACTAGTCTGAGTACAGACACTAGAAAGAAAGAAGGCTTGATGAAGCCTGTCTATCTACATCGACCCTTCACAAGTCTTGGATCACCACCTGGGTGATAAGTCACTCGTCAACGTCGAGGTCTACATAGAACCCATCAGAGGGGTTGGTGCAGTCGTCTGAAAAACATGATTAAAGCAACATGAGTACGAAGGTACTCAGCAAGTCTTACAACAGGAACCTATTATACATGCACATTCTCAAGAAGGTAGTGGGGTTATTGCAGCAAGCCAGCTTTGACTCTTGGCTAAGCTATCCTACGATAGACACCACTTGTAAAACATTTGTCGCACACGAGTCCACTATCACCATCACAATACTCCACCGTGGATCCTCTCTCGCCATCCTACGAGAGGGCCATCCGCGGTACTCACACTTATCTTGAGATTTTTAGTAGTATCCATTTAACTTATCTATGAACTGTATAGGTGACCAAGTAGTCCTTTACTGCGGACGCGGCTATTCGAATAGATTTATACCCTGCAGGGGTGTACTTCTTCACACACGCTCTCACCACTTATCGCCGTTTACACGACATGTACTCGGCAACCTTCAAGCGGAAGCCCAGCGAGGGTGTCGGCCACGGCCTACCTAAACACTCAAGTCTCTAGTCCAGGTTTATCGCCTATTCGGGTTCCATCCGCAGGGAGTCCGGCCGAGGTTTCCACTAACGGCCCCGAACGATGTGAACAGGGTTCCCGAGACACCAAACGGGCGAGTCGGTACACCGTGCCACGTGCCTACCGCAACACAGCCCACCCCGATGGTCAGCGCCGCGTGCGGCCCCCAGCATACTACAAACACCAGAAACTACTTTGCAACTCCTGGACAGAGGACAAGCGTGATCAAGAAGCCGAGAGGGTCCATTGGTTTCGGGCCCAATGCGTGGTAGTAGCTGAGTCTTAAATCACACACACAGATCTCAGTTCTTAAGAACGGCCTCAATGAAACAACCCACCATGTACTCCTACATGGCCTTCCATCGATTCCTTTACCAAATCGTGTTCAACACTTCCACGCTATTTACAACGATACAACCTTTCACTCTGGATCATCACCCCGATGAGCCAGACCTGACACAACTCTAAGCATAGCAAGCATAGCATGGTAGGAACACACATACACATGTATTGGCTCAATCAACTCCTACACATGCTAGTGGGTTTCATCTAGTTACTGTGGCAATGACAGGTCATGCAAAGGAAGTGGGTTCAACTACCGCAACACACAGCAGTTTGAAACGCGTTGTCTTAATGCAGTAAACAAGGGCAGAAGCGAGAACATGGGTTTGTATCGGAATGATCAACGAGTTGCTTGCCTGATGGAGTGGTCGTGGGATACTGCCCTTCAGTTGGATACCCGGAGATATCCTCGGAGGCAGAACCTACCACGATGAACACATCGGAACACAATCAATACATGGCGATATGCAACAACATGATGCATGCTATGACATGGCAATATGAATGTGTCCTGACCTAGTGCAAGTTAAACCAGAAGGGAATGAACCCATTTGAACCAAAGATTCAAATGGAAACTCATTTATTAAGATCATATTAGTGTATCATCTTGTAGTGCCTAAACAGTGGGTTTAACTTGTTCTGACATGCATGAAACCAGCACCAATGGATAGCTTGGATTTTTCTGATCATTTTTCATATATAGAACTTTGCATTTGGAGTTACAGATAATTTTCTATGAATTTTTGAAGTTTGAACTATTTTCTGGATTTTCCTGTATAAGAATAAATCCAGTAATTAATTAATTGCGTCAGCATGAGGTCAGCGTGACGTCAGGGGTCAACGGGGTCGTCCAGGTCAAACTGACCAGTGGGACCCGCATGTCAGTAGTTAATTTAACTAATTAATTTAAATTAGAACTAAACCAAAAAGTTAACAGGGGGGCCCCACCTGTCATTGACTCAGGGGAGTCAACGAGGGCCCACCCGTCAACGGTCAAGGGTCAACTCGCCGGCGTCTAGCCGCCGGCGAGGCCAGACGCGGCGGAGCAAGTGGATTTGGCCGTTCCGGCCACCAAATGGGGCGCGGAGGGCATCTACGTGAAGCTGGAGCTGACCCGCAACTCTTGGTGGAGTTGGTTGGGGTCGGGGTGGCCGGAGTTGGCGCCGGCGACGAGTTTGGCGGCGCCGGGGCTCGGGCGAAGGTGGAACCGGGGCTGCGGGGCACGGCGAGGCGCGTGGAGTGATGCGTCGGGCCCCTGGGTGTGCGGTGAGACTAGTGGACAAGGTGGTGCGGCCGTTGGGTGGCCGGAGCCTCGTCGGCGACGAGCTCCGCGGCGGCGCGTGCGGGCGAGCTTCGTGCGCTCGTTGTAGGGCACGGGAAGAGGAACGGGGAGGATGGAGAGGTGGCCAGACTCACGGTGAATGCAGCGAGCGTCGAGGCGGGCTCGGGGAAGGTCGAAGCTGAGCGGGGCGATGATGGCGATCTCAGCGGCCGGAGTTGGGGAAGACGGGGTCGGGGGCGATTCCAGAGCGTGCGAGCGCTCGGGGCTCGTCCTGCTCGAAGAAGAAGAGGGTGGCGGAGCTCGTGGACACGATCGGGTGGCGCGGGGACGACGGAGAGCGCGCCTACGGCATAGGTGTGGCGGCGGTGGCGTCGGCCATGGCGAAGGGGAGCGAGGGAGGCGAGGCAGAGGCGAATGGCGTGTCCAGGGCTTGGGGCGACGACGTGGAGCGCGTCCAGGGCAGCAGGGCGGCGAGGAGGTGAAGCAGGGCGGCGGGGAGCTGCGTGGCGCTCGCTGGTGCCGGCGTCGAGCACCTGCGTGCCTGCCTGGCCGAGCCAAGCAGCTCGCTGGCGCGGCAGCTGGGCTGGGCCGGCAGGTGGGCCGGTTGGCAGGCGCCAGGTAAGTATTCCCTTTTATTTTCCTTTTTCTATTTTTCTGTAACTTTGTGGACTTATTAAAAATACTTAGACACTTCCAAAATTCACCAAACTGCATCTGGTCCTTAGTTAGAATATTTCCAACCAGGAACATTTTAGTTTGGAGATATTTGAGCATTTGAAAAATTTTATAAATTTAAAATGCCCAAATTCAAATACTTGTGCATTAACTCAATGACCTTCTGTTGACCTAGAAAAATATGCACCATTTTTGCCAGAGGTTTCAACCCAAGACAAAGAGGGTGAACATTTTAGAAGGGCATTTCAGGTTCATTGAAAATATTTTTAGTAAACCCTAGTTGATTTCAGGAGGGGTGCTGGGGGTTTCTGCCTTCCCCATTTCAAATTTCTGTCAAAAGTAAACATGATGCACACTCTAATGCATGAGCTAGGTGGGATGTGACACATCAAACCTTTCGTCGATGGCATAGTGGAACTCTCAATGAAAGCACGAATGTCGGTGTCAAAACCGGTGGATGTCGGGTAGGGGTCCCAAACTGTGCATCTAGGATCGATGGTAACAGGAGACGGGGGACACAATGTTTACCTAGGTTCGCCCTCTCTATGGAGGTAATACCCTACTTCCTGTTTGATTGATCTTGATGAATATGAGTGTTACA